>CM041777.1:362884463-363484463 GCA_023374045.1 Limonium bicolor | reverse complement strand
ATAATACATAGTTTTCTAATTCCATTAAAACTATATATTATACATATATCTTTATAAAACCTTACATAATTCCAAAAATTACCAAACTATACCAAAGGTTATAAACATTATTCTTAACCTTATTTTTCCTCTAAGTCTCGGTTTCCATATTTGTTACCTATTTATAACAATGTCATAAAATACCATGTATTATACTTATATAATTCTTATGAACTCCAAATTTAACCAAATAAACTTCTAAAAATTTCTAATAACTTAAGGACCTTACTAAACTCCACATAGCCCCTTAAGTTTCGGTAATTACATTACTACCCCAAGACTTATAAATCTTTTACAATTTAATAAGTATCTTATTATAAGGTAGTATTTTAATTTCTTAATTTTCTAAATTTGGTCAAAGTCTCCTATACAGTCAACTTTGACTCCTAATACCAAATGGGAACCAATTTTTCGGTAATTACAAATAATAACCTATACTTTTCTCTATTTACAATTTTGACCCAAAACTTTATAAAATGTTATAATTTTTATTAAATTCATTTAAAAACCCTAAATTGTTCTAAATTACGCCCACGGCTTTCTAAATTCTTAATAATTACGAATTGGCCCCAATTTTAATTATAAGCATAAAAAAACTAAATAAGCTTATAAACTTAAAATAAAATGGCCTAATGACATGGCCTTATTACAACCTTGAACTTGCAAAATAAATTACACAATAAATGTCTCAAAATATAGCATATATATTCGGCCTCACTTAGGTTTAATTATTTTTCCACATAATGTCATAATTTGACCATTATGTTAATTAAATCCCTTAAATGACTAGCTTAATTTATCTTAGCCATTTTTTTTACATTTTTAGGTCAATATGACCTATATTTGTATATTCACTCTCGGCCATATATATATATATACTTAAAGATTACAAAAATCATAAGTTTAAGGTGTTTATACCTTGATTTATCCTTGTATAGGCTCGGTCACTTGTAGGAAAAATCACCACATGATTTAGACATGTTTAATACACAAAAACAGATATGGTTACACTCCAAGCTTGAGCTTAACCATAAGGAATAATTGATGTAAGATTTAAGGCAAAATTACCTTAAAAATGCAAGGGAAGTTCTAGGTATTTTCGACCTGAACCAAACACACCACAAGGTGTTAGATCCACCATATTAACATAGGAAATAGCTAGATCTCGAAATATTACCTTGTTATTAGGTTTTACCTTGGAAAAATGCCTTAAAAGAGAGTATTTCTCTTGGATCTCGGTCACCCTTGCTCCAAATGGCTAACCAACAGATTCCACATTAAAAGGAGAAGAAGATGAGGCTATGACCAAAGTTTCACAGCCAAACTCAAAGGGAATCAAAAGTTATGAGCTTAAAGCACATTTTTACCTTAAAATGTAGATTTGAACAACCTTGGTCCCTCTACTGGTCTCAACCGAGTTTAGCTCTTGTTCTAACCTTAGAACACTGAGAATAAGCCATAGGAACTGTTGAGCCACGAAATTTAGGTGTTGGTAGTGAAGAGATGAAGAAAAAGAGCTAAAAATGACATTAAAACACTTACATTAGGAGCTTAGGAGCTAGGCTTGCCTTCCATGCTCAAGAACAAACTTTGACAGCTTGAGAGGAAGGGAGAACTCGGCTGGGAGGAGAGGATCGGACAAGGAAGGAAGGAGAAGGTGGGAAAGCTTGATTAATTTGAAAAAAGTAAAGTTACTATTGCAAATTGAACATTAGGTAGTGATTTGTCTCCAAAATCATTGTATGCTGTCTCCTCACTTATTGCAGCCGCCTCCATGGTCCAATGAGTCAATTAATTGACCATTGACCATGCTTGGTCAATGTTGACTCATGCGGGCCCCACTTTAGGGTTTTATTAATATTTTAATATTAAATTTGTAAAAATTCGTAAATTTCTGGAATTGAATTCCTAATGATATAATATGATTAAATATCATATTTAAGGGTAATTATAATTTTTAAGCCCATTAAAATCAATTTAAAAGGAAATCTCACAAAAACGTGCTTTAAGGAGTTTTAGCGCACATTTTTGTGTCACAGGGTGTTCCTGAGCTTAGTTCTCCTTTAGAATGGTTTTATTGTTTCCTTGCTTCATTATAGTACTTAGGAATCCACTTTGGATCCTATTTGAGGTCATACAACTTTTATGGTGTCTTAAAGCACATTTTTGGCTTTACCGATCTTAAGGCGTGTTTTGCCTTGTTAAGATCTTTTAGATTGTTTCCCAATAATATTTAGATGTTTAATAATCATCTTAGATCATTAATAGATCATTTAATTATATTTTAAAGGTTAGGGGTATTTCAGAATAAGAACTAGGAAGTGTAAAGAGCACAGACTAGTAAGTGTAGACATTGGATATGTCTCAAAGACATCAAACAAATACATGACAGCTGGAAACGATACCCAGCCTGAACACAGTAAGGCATATGCCTAGCGTGAACGCAATGATGCACAACAAACGGGACAGAGCTTCCAGGAACAATCACAATTACCATGAAATATGGTTCATCATTGAAGAGGGTACTAAACCTAGTCTTAAGCACTAGGAGCAAGTATAAACAGTCTACCCAAGAACGGGAGACGTTTTAACCCTAAGAGGGATAACTCAAACTACAATACCACAAGGCGGTATATAGACACAACATATCAGATACACTAACCGGATGTTATGGCATAACCTAACAACACCCCGGAGCAATCCTCGAAGGGTGTCTGAGTTAACAACAGTTGAACGAGCGTCAGGATAAGAGCACGGGAGCTAGAACGAACACTCGGTTAAGACACCGAAGGGATTTCACTTAACAAGAAATCCCCTAAATTACTAGAAGGCACGGATTAGCACCAAATTGCCTAAAGGACCTCCTACGAACGGAAGCGTGATGTCACGACTTGCCATGGAGCCTAGTAATACCTCCAACATATGGGGTATACATGGAGTGGAAGCATGTATAAGCAGCTTGCAAAGAGCATAGCTGCAACAATAGGGCTCAAAAGCCGTAAACCAGTTACCTGGTATACGTTTAAATGGTTGCAGAACCACCTTGGAAAATAACAAGACTTGCAAAAGATATTGCCTCACATGAGTAATAGATCGACAATTGAACCACCCAATTGGAGCTCAACATCATAAGTGACTTGGAGTAATGACTACCTCAATGTCACTGTCACTAGAGCATCACACTATATACAGTTGACGAAGCTTTTAATTACCCTTCATGCCTTCTATGGAAATGGTAACACAGAGGTATAAGAATCATGATAATGCCAACATTGGCCTAGTCCATACTTGGACCCTGCGAGAACCTAAGTGAAGGTACCCTTGTTAACCAAAGACCACCAATGTGGTGAAGATGTGAACCCTTAGGAAAGGCTTCCATCTACTATAACAATAAAGCCTACGCATATGGACATTGCCAAGGGGTGATGGAATAAGGAAATGAGATTTCCAAACCATTACAAATTAAAGGAGTAGGTATACTCCATATGCAGTACATAAGCAAATACTAACATAGTAACCCTGCCACGCGTGAGGATGAGGAGACACAAGAGGTTGGATCCGATTCCTGACTCTTAAACTGGTCCGCGGCCCAAACCCCTTAAATGGGTAGCATCCCGGATTGGTGAGTCAAGTAAATCCCGGTGGTGGGACGGAGTAGTCCCCGGGCCGGAGGTCCGACGACTTAACATGAGTAAGAGTAAGAGTAAGTAAGTATGGACCCGTAAGTATGTATGAGTATGTATGCGTAAGTACCGTGGAATGAGTAAAAGAGTAATCTCCACCCGATTAACCCGGGTGGACAAATGAAGCTAACAAGTATTGGACATTGTATATGTATTGTGTATGGATTGAGTAGGTAATGAGTATGTATTGTGCATGTATCGTGAATGTGTATTTCGGAAGAAGGTAAGTAAGTATTGTTGGACTTGTATAACTTCTTGGCATGTGTTGGAGTGTATACGTGTGTTCCTTGTGTAAGTATTATAGTACTGTATATAAGAGCATGTATGCATGTATGTTTGAATGAAAATGGACTGCATGTATTCGACCAAGTGGTCGGCGTACCCTCACTAGTACGCGGAGTATGCGGTTATCATATGCAGCGAAAGCTGACCCCCTAGGGGGAACGTTTTTAGTGTGCAGGTACCCGAAGCGGATACTGTCAAGGTAAGAGACCGGTGGCACGCCTTTGTATTTAGGAAGTAGGTAGTTTGCGAGGAATGGGTAGTAGACAGACTCTTAGTGAGTATGTATAAATTTGGGAGAAGTATTGTATTCGATTTGGAACCTAGTAAACTCGGTATGTGGATTATTTTGTATTGAACTTGTGGAGTATTGTACTGAATGGGAAGCTGTAATACCTAATTGGTAATAATTGTAGTGGAAGATTGTAATTTGTAGCACTCGGATATTCCGCCCATCAGACCGATGCTGTATGTAGAAGTAGTAGTCTTGTTAGTCACGGGGTGACTAACGGCATTGTATCACCCGCTGTATGTAAGGATGTATCCGCTGCGTGACTCAGGTAAACACGAGGAGATTAGACGGTAATGTTTGTATTAATATAGGGGTGTTTACATATATATTTATATATACATCACTAAACTGTTAAAAACTAGATAGTAATGAAATTCCATTATACACCATATTGTACTACTCCCAATTGATTCAGTGCCCACAATTAACAAAATATATTTATATACTTTACATAACATGTGTGAGTTCTAGCTTCCCCGTGGTTACGGGGTCCTTGCAATTGCCATCCCGGATGCTCGTATTTGGTTGGAGGGCAACTCAGTGACAATTCCTTTGGTTTAAAAGAAAACACCAGAGGTATAACAGCACGAGGTGGACAACCTAGACCCAGATAATTGTGAGAACAAAAATATATGATATATTTTACAGTGTATATTGTAATTAGGCGACTAACTTTCCTTCTCAGCAAACGTTTTAAATCCAAAAGTGAATAAATACTCTAAATGCTAATATGATGAGTGTTAAACTGTTAATTATTTGTGCTGGGGAAATTAGTAGATAGTTTAGGGAGGTTTAAAGAGGTGTGGGTGACAAAGGGGGACCCACCTATCGCATTCGGCGGAACTAGCATAATCACATCATCGTGATTCACACACGTCAATCACGGTCATTTTCCACGAGGAGGATATAGGAGGCTGATAAATGTAGTTGTAGTAGTAGTAGATAATAAATATGTATCTTTGATCAAAAATAAATACTATGGCCCCATTCTTTTGCATAGCTGATAATCCAGCTGATGTCATTTGTCACTGAAAGTAAAAAAGTAGAGAAGAAAAATAGTTGATATGACAATTGATGTATGTGACATACAGAGACAATAAACTAGCTGATCAAATAAACTGGGTGTAAAGAATGGGGCCTATATGTATATATTACTAGACAAACACCAAGCAAGAGGATAGATAGATCAGTCGGTGTCCTGGTTGTTACTTGTTTCGTTACTACGGGATTTCCTCGAAATATTCGCCCAATCACAAGGTGAATGTATTGTATTGCTGTCTCCACGAGGGCAAATTCGTACGTGCGGAACCTCCGCACACTATATTGTGCGAATCATCTGATATGGTAATCCCAGTCAGCAGCTGATTGAGTTGTTTTGCTGATTGGGTTATTTTTTTTATTATATTACTTTAATTGATTGTAAGTTTAATATATAAGTCCAAATAAATAAAAATTATATCATTGTTCTTCTAAATTCAAGCTCTTCAAAACAAGACTAATCATGGATATGTTTTGACAACTTAAAAAAACTTATTTTTACATGTGTATGATGATACACTAAAATCATATATGATTCATTAGTTTTAATTATATGATTCATTAAAATTGATATTTTGATTCATTAACTAATTAGTGAATTAGATTACAAATTTTGAATCCAATAAAACTCATTATTATTTGTAGTGTATTATTATTGTTGTATGGTGTATTTTAAACCTTATATGGTGAATCATGTATTTTTTTATGTATCAAATATTGTTTTGTGTTGTATTATTATTTTTAAAAAAATCTTTTTATATGTGATTGATGATTCACCAAAATGATGTTATGATTCATTAAACTTGATATTATGATTCATTGAAATTGGTGTTATGATTCAACAACTAATAAGTGGTGAATTAGATAACAAACTCCGAACCGATAAAAAATCACTATTATTTTTAGTGTATTATTATTTGTTGTATGTGTATTTTAAAACTTATATGATGAATCATGTATTTTTCATACATACCAAATATTGTTTTGTATTATATTTTGTTTAAATTTTTTATTTTTTATTTGTTTACGATGATACACTAAAATGAAGATATGATTCACTAATTTTAATATTATGACTCATTAAATTGATATTATGATTCATTAACTAATAAGTGGTGAATTAGATAATAAACTTTGGAACCGATAAAAATCATTATTGTTTTGTAGTGTATTATTATTGTTGTATGATGTATTTTAAACCTTATATGGTGAATCACGTATTTTTCATACATACCAAATATATTTGTGTTGTATTATTGTGTAATTTTTTTTATTATTATATGTTTGTGATGATACACTAAAATGAAGATATGATTCATTAATTTTGATATTCTGATTCATTAAAAGTGATATTATGATATACTAAAATGATGTTATGAATCATAAGTCTCATTTGTATATATATATGCATGTAAATAATATAAAATTTAAAAGTTGTCAAACATATTCATGTATGGTCTTGTTTTGAAGAGCTTGAATTTAGATGAACAATGATATAATTTTTTTTTATTTTGGACTTATATTTTAAAGTTACAACCAATTGAAATTAATAGAGTAAAAAGGCAGTCCAGTCAACAAAACAGTCCAGTCAACTGCTGACTGGACTGCCAAATAGACAAAGACCGTACGCTCTTGGGTGTGGGCGTCCCGCAGCCTCTACCTCCTGTTGTTATATGCAAATTCGAAGAAGCGGACAGGTCGCACGTAATATGGAACAGTCTATCCACCTGGCAGTCCAGTCAGCTACTGACTGGATTTTTGGCTGACTGGACTGCATTTTTACTATATTAACTTTAAATGGTTGTAACTTTTAATATATAAGTCCAAAATAAAAAAAAATTATATCACTGTTCACCTAAAATCAAGCTCTTCAAACAGACAAGTAATGAATACGTTTTGACAACTTTAAAAAAAATTATTTTTACATGTGTATGGTGATACACTAAAATGATAATATGATTCATTAATTTTGATATTATGATTCATTAAAATTGATATTATCATTCATTAACTAATAAATGGTGAATTAGATTACAAATTTTGGAACTGATAAATAATTATTATTGTTTTGTAGTGTATTATTATTGTTGTATGATGTATTTTAAACCTCATATGATGAATCATGTATTTTTCATACATACTAAATATTGTTTTGTGTTATATTATTGTTTAATTTTTTTATATGTTTATGTTAATACACTAAATGATGATATGATTCATTAAATCTGAGATTATGATTCATTAAATTGATATTATGATTCATTAATTAATAAGTGGCGATTTACTTCAGCACCAATAAAAAAATATTATTATTTTGTAGTGTATTATTATTGTTGTATGGTGTATTTAAATCTTTTATTGTCGAATCATGTATTTTTACATACTAAATATTGTTTTATGTTGCATTATTAATTTTTTTTATTTTTATATATTTGGATGATACAGTAAAATGAAGATATGATTCATTAATTTTGATATCATGATTCATTAAATTGTTATTATGATTTATTAAAATTGATATTATGATTTATTAACTAACAAGTGATGAATCATTATTAATTTATGTTGTATTATTATCGTTTTATGATGTACTATAATATTTTATGGTGTATTATTTTTATTTGTATGTTGCAATTTAAGCCTTTATGATGAATCATATGTTTTTTTGATGTACCAATTCAGAAACAAATACTGAATCATTATTGTCTTTAGGTGTATTATTCTTGTTGTGCGGTGTATTTTAAACTTTATACGTGAATCATAAGTCTTACTGATATGTGCAAACATATACATCTAACTAATAAAAATTTTAAATTTGTCAAACAATATTCATGTTTGGTCTTATTTTGAAGAGCTTGAATTTAGATGAACATTGGTGTAATTTTTTTTTATTTTGGACATATATTTTAAAAGTTACAACAATTAAAAGTTAATATAATAAAAGACAGCCCAATCAGCTGCTGACTGAAACTAATATGCTGACTGGGACTGCCACATCATATGGATTGCACCATAATACGTGCGGATGGTCCGTAGCGTCTACCTACTGCTCCACGAGATAACAAGAATGTGCGTTATTGATGTCTAGGTACGCCTGTACCTCATTTTCGCATTGTCACCCCACACCCCCAACACTGATGTTTGAAAGTGAAATCAAAACGATATTCCCCGACAGAAGGCCTTGTCCACTTTGTTGGCCCAAAAAACTCCCTAAATAGGATCGATCCTTTGGTATGGCCCATAAATCAATCCAATCTTGGACTATCAAGTATAAACACCACAGTGACCTGGGCTCAACTTGATGTTAGTTGTTAGAAAGAGCCCACAGTCCAAATAAAGGAGAGAACGTAGTGACAAGTTGATGGTAAGGAGGGGAAAGATAAAAAAAAGTTAGTGAACACCACCTGTGTGGGGAGGGAGGCTTTTTATTTTTTGGAAAATTCACGAGATACCCCTGTTTTTTTTCGTAATTCATAATATATCCCTGTGATTTTAGTAATTTAACTTTAAACATGCTTAAATGTTGTCCAAAATTGATGAAACTTTACATGGACGATGCTAAAGTATTATATTTTGGTCCAATATCAAATTGAAGTTTTTTAAGCTCACATGTGACCTGTGGGACTCAATGAGCAGTCACATATTCATTGGGTCCCACAGGTCACATGTGAGCTTAAAAAACTTCAAATTTGATATTGGACCAAAATATAACACTTTAGCATCGTCCATGTAAAGTAAGTTCATCAATTTTGGACAACATTTAAGCATGTTTAAAGTTGAATTACGAAAATCACAGGGGTATATTGTGAATTACGAAAGAAACAGGGATATCTCGTGAATTTTCCCTTATTTTTTTGAAACTAGAGAGGGAGGCTTTCAGAGAGAAAGGTATTGTACAACATAGATTAAATTGAGTCTGGCCAATGCAATTAATTAAAATGATTTAAGTGATCCAATATCAAAGTCATCATGATCCTACCATACGTGAAATGTTTTTTTTTTAAGAAAGTTATCATAGGAGTAACCACAATTATAGCCGGCAATCAAGAGAATCATCATGAAGTAGTTGAATATGATAAAAATAAGTACTAGAAACAGTCAATGAAACAGAAATAAGAAGAAAACATAAAATCATTTTTACCTTTATTAGAGTTGTATAAATCCCATCACTTGGCGGCATCAATGATAACAGAGCGTGTGTGCAGATCTCAAACATTTTGACTCATCCTTTTTGAAGCTCACACTTCATAGCTGATTAGTGGGCTGGAGTTTGAAAAAGTTGAAAAATTGATGTGATAATTAATACAGTATATGAAAATAATCTGATAAGATTCTCTTGTTCCATAAACTTAAAAAACAGAACTTAATGCTATCACTTACAACATTCGATGGCAAGTCAATTCGTCTAATATAATTCTACTAAATAATCCTTAGCAAGCAAGATGACTTTTCACACGACACCGTTCTAAATGAAAGGTTGGTCAAGTAGGATAGCCGAGTTGTGGAGCGTGATGTGTTTCGCAGATTATTACTTAAGACCGTGGTTTTATCAACAGTGCACTCGAACATAGTACAAAACATGAGGTAACATCGGCACTCTCAGTACCGAGGAGTTTTTTTTTTTCAAAAAATACTAGAGACATAGAGTAATAACACTGAAATTGCAACAAATCAATTTCGAGAGACTGCTACAGCTTTGAAATATGATCTAGGAAGAAGTCAGACAGATTGATTGAGGTTTTGAGCTCTGCTACAACTTGTTTGACATAATTGCTAGAATGATTTACATGTCTTAAGCTCCCTCTCCTGTAAAATTATTTATACAATAGTATCAACAGCCGGTGAACAGTAAGATACTCCCCCTCTCATCAGAAGTGATTTTGAGCAACAAATACATGGATAAATAAGCCAAATAACCACTTCATTCAACAGCATAAGGATGTCCTCTCTCTGAAGCAGTCAAATGTATTCCTTGAAATTGTCAGACCCAAGCTTTGCATCGACATAAATTTGGGTACTATTCTCCAGTTCTTGCAATAGAATCTGTAAAGGATGGCAAATCCAAACTCAGCAATCTAGATAGAAACAGTTCCAGGACCAAAAGCCAAATATTACATCTTATTCCATAAACAATTTTAGTAAAATTTGTGAGACTGCTTACTAAAGAGCAGTGACTGACTATTAGAGTAGCTGCAATAACAACAGTCCGCTAAAGAGCGTAAAGGGTTTGGTATATTATACTTTTGTTCACATCCCTACTGCAACTTTGAAAAATAGGAATGTCTAAATGTGGGCAATACAATTTCCGCTATGCTTTCCTGTACACTAGAGCATCTCTATTTACTAATATGATCAATAGCAGATTCAAGATCATTCAATCTTGTATATGACCATATTCGCTTCCGCAAGAAAGAACTCCTATCCGATTTCATGAGCTGAAGTCAGATTTTTTTGCCCAAATGCAAAATTAAGAAACAGGCTTGGCCATAACCAGCAAAATTCCTGGACAAAATGATTGGAAAGAATAAATACATTGGAAG
This sequence comes from Limonium bicolor, assembly GCA_023374045.1. Lineage (NCBI taxonomy): Eukaryota > Viridiplantae > Streptophyta > Magnoliopsida > Caryophyllales > Plumbaginaceae > Limonium > Limonium bicolor. The sequence continues at coordinate 363,473,589 of CM041777.1, read as the reverse complement.
TGGAACAGATGAAACTAGACAACTTCAGCCCAAATGTATGATCATATCTTCAGTTTTCTGAAGACAAACCAAAATGCAGCAGAGGGAAAAACAGTAAATAAAGCATAATTCACAAAATTGTTACTTGTAGGCGCAGAAAACCATTCCATAATTCCTACTTCCAACCAGATATAATGTATGTTGGGTACATCAGCTACAATAATGCCTTATCAGCTAACTTGCTGTCGCTGGCTTGAGAACCTTGGAGTCATTCCTCTTGACGCATTTAACAACAAAAGTACATTGAAAAATATAACAAGTAGAGTTTTTAATTTGTACAATAAGATTGTGCCACACTCTCAGTAGTTAATACCACTCCCTCGCAAACTAATGTGACCAATATAGTGATTATCCTCATAAGATTTACAGAGTGACTTGATGCTACCCCTAGGAAATATGCAAAGAAAATCTGAGTTGATAAAATTTGACTGGACAATTGCTACTCATATTCGCAACCTTACTGTGAGAAGCACAGCGAATGTTGCTTCACTCTTCCCCACCCACAGGTTTCCGAATTCCAAACATTGCTCATTATGAGTTACATAGTCTTTATGAAGTAAGTTCAGATGTAGACCATAAAACTCATCCGCTTATTCTCTGGAGATACTTTACCAAATAAACCCCTGATATGAAAGGGGAAAGATGGTTTTATTTAATTTGCCCAACGCAACCCAACCCAGCCGCAAAAGTTGAAATTGCAGTTACAGTCGAAGCGAGAGGAGAATGAAGAATGAGAAACTTACTTGAACAGTTGTTCTATAGGTCGTATTATGTATCCTTAATTCTAAGGAGACAGGAAACAAAGAGAGATGAACGGACGGGAAAAGGTTCTATTTCAATATTAACCGTTGAATAAACATTTAACATAAGGCCCATTAGCTCAGTTGGTTAGAGCGTCGTGCTAATAACGCGAAGGTCGCAGGTTCGAGACCTGCATGGGCCAAAAATCGATTTTTTTGGATGTCTTGCTATATCTCCCAATTGTAGTGCATTTACAATTTGAATAGAGAAAGGCACGACAATAAGATTCACCACGAAAGCTAAATGAATAGAGTCTCTAAATTAGAAGATTATGGGGCATAAAACCTATTTTGCGTCAAATTCATCTAAGAAAGCAAACATAAAATTAAGAAATGGAGCAATCAAGATCCTCTCCAGTGTTAGATGTTAAATGTAATGACATTGATAGACCGGTTGCTTCTTTTGTTTATCGATTATGCTTTTCTATAATTTTTTCTTCTTTAACAAGTAAAAACTGATGTTGTGTATATTTGAGGAAATTGGCCATGGCTGTGTCCTGGGTTTACTGCTACGCTAAGGGAAAGATATGATTTTCGTTTGCATAGTATGCATCTTCTTTCGTTTTTCATCCTTCCCTGCATACTTTCTTGTCTAACGTGAATCTCTTGCATTTCATTCTTGTGTGAGTTTGGAGAGGCCGTAATAGCAAGCGTTCTTCTCTTTTATTTTCAATCCGTGAGACTTCTCTTCAGTTGGATGTATTTCTTGCTATATTTATGATTGTCTCCATCTCGTTATTTCTTTATGTTAAGTGATTCTACTCCTTTTCATGCTAGTCAAAACAAATTTGGGCTCTTAATTCTTCTTTATTACTCACGTTTTTGAATGCTCTCAACATTATTGCAACTTAGAATTGAATTAGCTTGATGTTTATGCATAGATTAACTTTAGAAGGGTATTACTTCATGCATCAAGGAATCTCCTATACATCTATTGAAATAGATTTGGTTTTATAACATCTAGCTATAAATGTGAAGTGGTTTTCCAATTGTCTTCAAATGTTGCATGCTATGGCGTGTAATTACCGAGACTTTGCAGCGTGCTTAGTTTATGAATGAATGAATGACACACATTTACTTGAGTTCATGTTGTAGGATCTTAGATAGTTTTTGTTCGTGGATTCTTGTAGATGAAGCCTCATGTACCTGGTTTGTTTTTATGTAAGAAGTATGAGTCATCGAGCTACATAACCTACTTGTGTTTTAGTCATGATTTGTCATGCAAAAGTCTTCATATCTTACTTTTTTTACTTGAATATAACTCATAGAGAGTATCTTCCTCACATTTACGCTCCTACCCCAATCCAACATAATGTCTAAATATTTATTATCACTCAACCTTTTCCTTCCCATAGAGAGAAAGACTAACATAATTTGAAAGGCTATGCTAATGTAGAGTTATATGAAATTGATCCCCTCTTTCTTTGTCAATAAAAAAGGAACAAATAGAGTTTAAACTATAAGAACTAGACATTCTATAATGTCAAATATGTTGTTGAGTATTAATCTAAATTGTTACTTTAGTAGTTTTTTTTTATAATTTGGGCTTCTAGTCATATTATTTGAATAACAATGTGGATACGTATGATCGGGTCTCATTAAAACCTCCCTAAACAAAACCCAGTGGGAAAAAACTTAAGGAGGAAAAAGAGTACCCACCACATCTGATTACAAACTTACTGTCCAATCAAACTCATCTCCCGAGGACAATTACTAACAAGAGAACTTAGTGCATTCGGACCACACAACAACGTACGCTACCCCCCAAGAGGAACAGTAAGATACTCACTATCATACAAACCCCTACCAAAGAAACATGAAATAAAACCAAATTACAACGAGTTCCCCCATCCTCCTACCTTCACAAAGTGAACCAAAAATTAATCCGAGCCCTCCAAGGCTCAAAACCACCATGGCCAAAGACTGGCCGATCTGGAACACTACTCCAAGCCAATAATAATTACCATTCTTCCCAAGAGAGCCGAGTCCCCATCATTTTTTGGCCTTCCACCTCCTCTCCAATAACATTTCTGGGCACTTACTTCTGTCGGGCCTCCTGCATCTCCATCTGAGAGTGGATTTGATTAAGAATATTAGCCTTTGTTAGACTTGGCTTAGGAACTTTAGACCCCAATTGTAATAATAGATCAATGCACTCTTCCGTCTCCCCTTCTGGATTAATAATTTTCCATGTCTCATTCCTCACTGAAACTTTCTTACTAGGAATCAATGATGGAGGCGTATCATGAACGAGCTCAACAACCAGAATAATACCATCTCTATTTTTCAAGGAATTAGTGGGAGTTACCCGAGTAAAATCCTTCAATCGGTAGCCATTATGTGTATTGCCACTTATTGAGAACTGATTTCCTTGTTTCTCAAAAATCAAGCCATTATCTGTATTTCTTTTCCGCGTTCATCATGCTTTGAGCGACATGTCTGCGCACTAGTACAAAAAAGGCCTATTCCGGCGGTTGTTTTGGGCCTATTTCGGCGGTTCTGAACAGCCAAAATGGAGGCCGCCGAAATAGGTGTGCGATCCTAATTCGGCGGTTGAAGAACCGCCGAAATAGTGTTTTTTTTTTTAAAAAAAATCCGCTCTTTGCATCGTCTTCAACCTCGCATAAAGACGCAGCAGTTCCAGTGATTTGTTGCGCACAGGCGCGCGCTCTGTATGTTCCTTGTTCTTCATTCGCAGCGGTTCCAGTGATTTATCACTGCACAGGCGAAACACAAGAAGAGAACGAAGAGGCATGAGCATGTATGTTTCTTGTTCGCGCAGAGCATGTTCCTTGTTCTCCATTTGTACAGGCGAAACACGAGAAGAGAATGAAGAGGCATGAGCTATTCGCGAGAGAGATGGAAAAAAAGTTCGAGTATATTACCGATTCTGGAATGAACATATTTAGCCCCATCTTCAATCTAGAGCAAGATGCAGCAATTCAAGTGATTTATCACACCACAAGCGCAGACCAAGAAGAGAATGAAGGCAAAGGCGCAAAGGAGAGGCGCCAGTTAGGGATGCGAAATTAAAGTGAGAGAAGAGAGGATGAAGATATGAGGTCGGCGAGCAAATATATAATTAAATAAAGTCTATTTCGGCGGTTGTTAGTAACAACCGCCGAAATAGACTGAAATTTAAGCGGCATTTCAAAATTTTCGGAAAAAAATCCCGGGAATCTTTACAACCGCCGAAATAAGGCTCCGAGATTTCTAGTGTCTGGAAAAAATACACCTATTTTGGCGGTTCCTAGCTAGGAACCGCCGAAATAGGTGTCTTCAGAGCCCTATTTCGGCGGTTGCCTCTACAGCCGCCGAAATAGGTGTTTTTTGTACTAGTGGCGGCTGAGGCGAATCACGGAAGAAACTGACAGGGATAAAAACATCATCTATATTGCTCTCGTCGTCTTCTCCGTATCTCTCATCCTGTCACATGTCCCATTAAATGTTGTCGCCTGCTGCGTCTCTTCTACTAACGCAATCTCGGGATGCACGTCCTAAGAACTTCCGTCTCTCAAATTAATTCCCTCCTTTCTAAAGCTTGTCGAATTCTGTACCAGCATAATACCAACATCATTATGATGTCTTCCCTTCAGATCAGCCGGGATTCTACGTACTGTTTGCATCTCATTAACAGAGGGGCTGCATTGGGGGTTGAGCACCGATTCATGCTCCGAGCTCACCGCGCCACTTACTATTTTTTTCTGTCCATTTGTTTCATCTTCCCCCTCCAGCACATTTTGAATTTGGTCAATGTTTGTATTTAGTTGACCTAATGTCTTGCTTTTGTCCACTTTTATCATTTGGATGATACTTTCAGAGCGGTCCACTTTTTTGGATTGAGACATTTGCTCGTTGACTTCGACAATACTCACAGGGAAATTCTGGTTGTCAACTTTAACCGTAATTTTCCAATTGATGAATTGGAGTGTTGAGGTTTCGATTTGGATTTGAATCTCAGCGTTCTCCACAAATTGACTTTCTTCTTCCTTAATCTTGACAACATCAGCTACAGTTTGGGCTATCTTACGAACATGTGTCTTGTTCCACGCATGTAACGGGATCTCGCGGATGACTACCCATGTATGTCTTCTTTCTACCTGATCTGATGTGGTCCACTGACGGATTTCTACCCCTTCTTGTTCTTTGCCCTTTTTCCCTGTTTGATCCAACATGGCTTCTACCTCGTTGTTATGTTGAAAGCCATTAGGAACTTCCTTCGTGAGAAGGCAAGTAGTCCTCCCATATCCGACCATCGATTATGCAAAAAATCCACAACTTCTGTTGGTGTTTTCTCTTCTTGTAAGGTGATAACTGCACACCTTTTCAATCCGGCTTTCATTACTCTATCTGGTTTGACAGTAAGAGATAACCTTGTTGTAGCATGGGCTCTCTCCTTCCGGGTCCATAACTCCGTCTTATTGGAATGGTTGTTCACCCCTTTAATTCGATGATGGTATGAATAATCCCGTTGCAGTTTTGCCCCTCTCTCTTGGTTACCATACTCCACCCTTGCCCACAGTTGGCTTCCATTGATATTCCATCCTCGAATCCCTTCGATTAGTCTTCTAGCATCATACACACGAGCCACATCCACGAAAAAACAAGCATTTCGATTAGACCTTCTAACTTTCTTGCTAATGTAAAGTCTCATCCAGTTGACGAACCTTCTTATAATCTTGCCCATGTGGTACTCAGAGACATCTCTGTCAACATTATCTATGAAGACTGTCATTGGGTGAATTTGGAATGCTGTCTTATCTTTTTGCTAGGTCTTTACATACTGACTACCTTGGTGGCTTGCGGCTTTTTCGTGTCTCTCCTTCCACCTCGGTCGTCTCCCTTTCCTCGCGAATTCCTTACGTTTGCCATACCGCCCTTTGGTAGTAGTACTTCCTTCTCATTCAGGGATTATGCAGGGTTTGACGATTGAAATTTGAGTGGCTGTTGGTGATGGAGATTTGGCTGGTATTTAAGTGGTTGTTGGTGGAGAGGAAAAGGATTTGGCGAGGACGATGGAGGAGGAAGCGTTGGTGATGATGGGGTGGTTTTAGCAGCGCTGGTTGTGGAGACATGGTTGGGGTTAGAGGCGGCGGAGGGTGGGAGCGGAGACAGATGAGAGAGGAGGGGGGGGGGGGCATTTTCAATTTTTGAATTTTGAATCAGGAGTAATTCAAAAGATATATGCACAAGAGAGACATATCTTGTATTTTGGGACTTTCCGGTACTACACCCGCCTATTCTACTGATAAATCCATCACCATCATACAATCAACCAGCGACACAGCAGTCTCAACTCAACTTCCTAGACCCAAACAATTTGACCAACGACAACGACGAGGAGGAAGGAGATGTGATGCGTAACAATGCCTTACGTTAGTAGTGATTTATCTCTCGACACATAACCGTTTTTCCATATGCCATCTCCTTGTCTTAGGTCTCGTTCGCCCACGGTTTTAATTTTTTAATAGATTAAGGTGACAAGTGTTGATACTTTATTGGAGAATACATATTAAATGGTCCCACAAAAACATACATGGCATCACCTGATTCATTAACCATGGTGAGCTTAATTTAAACGCAGCATTTGCTGCTTTTCCATGCCACTACCGAACAGGCTCTAAGAGTGATAGGTATAGATACACGCCTCTTCATGGATAGGTTGACAATAACTCTATAAAAAACCTTCCACATTATTAATGAAATATCCCGAATAATTACTACTTTAAATTAGTGAATATTAAATTAAATTATGAGCAACAATTACCAAAAACGTTATGGTATAAAAAATATAGTTCCAAACGGATATTACATGAAACTCCAAAAAGTAACATCGCATGTACAGATTGGTACGTATAATAAACACCACTAGTATATCGTAAGAAGGTATACGAACATTTTATATACTCTAGACAAATTATAGACTCAAATAAACTCATAACATATATATATATATATATATATATATATACACACTTCTAAACCGAAAATATTATGAACAACAATATGACACATTAATATAATCACAAACCTATATATATATAACCAATGTTACAATGTTAACAATTGGGAAGAAATTTGAATTCCCTCCAAACCTATAACCGGCTGCACCCCTACAAAAAAAAACATCATTAGCAGTACAACCTAACTCCTCATATTGTCAACTGTTCTCTCCTGCAACTACACCCAATCCGTTCATTCTTTCCCATCACCGACACTAAAGTACAGGCACCACTCCATTCTCTTCTTCCTATCTCCACGGCAGTTTTAGCTTTCTCCTCCCTGGTACACTCTCGACAACAACAACAGAAGAGAAAATGAGCTGAGAGAACCACCCCAGTCCCAGCCTTCTTCCTTTTGTTGCAGTGAACTCAGCACACCAAAAAAAAATCGGTAGCACACAGAACAAACCAGTAAGAACATTCATCCTGTTCTCTCTTTTCCTGCGGTTTCAACCGTTCCTTTTTATTCAAGCCTTGCTCCACCTTGCTAGCTACTACGGCAGTAAACCATCAACAATTTCACTGCTCACCATCGGTACCAATAGAGGAACAAGTAACAAGAAAAAAAACAGAATGATACGAGCGGTAACGACAGTGGAGCAGACAACGGAAGAAAACAGTAAGCTGCAGTCACCTTCTTCTTCTTCTTTTTCCGCACCGGTTTTCTTTTCTTCCATCTCTTCCACTTCATCCCACCTCCTACTCTTCTCTGATTTTAGTAGCCCAACATACAAGAGAAAGCACCCCAGTTGCAACTGAACGTCAAGAAGCAGCATCAACAAGGAGAAAATCAGTAAGACAGCTTCCTCTTCTCCTTTCCTTTCTCTGCACAAGTCTCCAGTCCTGCTTACTTTTCCTTGGTCGCCATAACAAGGCAGCTGGCCCCCTCTGCTTGAAACTCTAATAGACCCCTCAACCTAAGCCTTCTCAGTTCGTGATCAGCAGGAAGACTACAACCACGAACCAAGGCCTGAAAATCAGTCGGGAACTACACCAAAGGAAGAGAGATTCTCTTGTGTTTACCGGTAAGCAAAAAAAAAAAAACCTTGTTAAAACTACCCCTTCCTTGTTCTGTTATGCCGAGAAAAAAAATACCCCACTCTGATGACTCCTGTCTGTCTTGTATACTCCCGGTGATGGTGCTATGCCAGCCCTCCCTTTTGAGCAGAAAACCAGCGAATGACTCCATGAAAGGAGTTTTAAAAAAAAAACAAGAAACAAGGTGAGCATGGGCATCATGGCTGTATAAGCTTCCCTTCTGCGTATTCTAAAAGAAAAAAAAAGTTATACTGAAACGTCCTTGTTTCTAGTTGACCGAGGCAGTAAACACATCCCTGCAAACAGCAAACAGACCTTGGATTTGGGAGAAGTTTCCTTTCAGTAACTGAACCAAGGTAACTAAGGACTATACTCTTTTCTAAAGATCTCAAACTTACCAATTGAATACTGCATAATAAAACCGAAAAGGGTGTGTATCGTTGAATTATAATGGAATAGCAAATGCTGTATGTACATACTGTTATTGTTTTTGATATGATATTACACAGCAGGTAGCGGTGCTAAGTTAGTAACCCATGTGAGTATATGTGGCCAGTAAAGTCATTGCATGTATATATACAAAAAAATGTTAGTTGTGATGTGAATGGAACCGCAAAAATCAGGGGGTATATATACATGTTGAGTTATCAATATACAGAAATTACCGAGTATATGCGTGTGTGTATTTGCTGGAAAGGCATAACAAGTATTGGGTAAATATATGTGTCATTTTGAGTTGTTAATATGTATGGTATGAGATAGGATAAAAAAATATAGATGGATATATTTACATATATATGGGGTGGCGGATACATATATGGGTTACTGAAGTTGTTGATGTGTAGTTAATTATGAATATGCGAGAAATGGAATTAAAAAGGGTCTTTTTGTAAAATTCTGCACAGCCGTGGTCATGGCAAAATTTTAGAGAAATTTAAATACTATTTTGAAATAATTAGTATGATATTTTTAGGCCATATTTTTAGGCCATGTCATTATAAGTATTTGGGGGCTAATAGTTATAATAAATTTTAGTTTGATTTAAAAGATGGTATACAACAATTCTGGTGCAAGCCATAATTCTATTAATTATAGTTACTTAGGAATGTATTAGGAAATGTTGGTATAATTATAAGCTTCTAATATGGCCCAAATGAATTTTAAAACCTTATGAAAATATCCTAAATAAATGAATAAGTCACACATGGGTCAAAATGTAAAAAGAGAAATATAGAGTATAATAAAATAATCGAGAGGGATAACCTTTTGGGATCAATATTTATGAGTATAAATATGAATTTTATAAAATTAGGGGTAAATTGTAAACTAAGAACCTATGGGGGTAGTTTCGTAGTGCTATCAAAACCGGTCAAAGAATGATTTAAGTGGTCAACCTTGACCACGTATGAAGGTTGACCAAATTAAAATGATAAGGATGATTATTTTAAGTATTTAAAGAAACAATTAAGTTAAAAACAATAATTATAAAAAGATTAGGGGAGTGTATGTAACTACCGGAATTATAAGGATCAAAATGTAAATATGGGAACCTTTGAGGTTTGTTGGAAATTTTAGAGAACTCTGGGGTAAGCTTAATGATTTAATTAATTAAGATATACTATATAGTTAAGTATGAATTGTGACAATTATAAAGTTTAGGGGTAAGCAAGGTAATTCCCGAAAGCCTTGGGCATAAAACGGAAGTTTCAGTATTTAAGGGGTTAGTATAAAATTCTGGAAAGGTCTTGGAGTTTAATGGATGATATAAATTAAATAAGGATTGTAATATATGGTTTAGGAATTAAGGGTAACAATTATAAAATCTAGGGTATAAAACTTAATTACCGAACTATTTGGGTATAAGAAAGGAACATAAAGACCTTAGGGGTCAGCTTGTAATTTCGGTGAAGTTGGGTTAAAATGAGGTTTAAATAATTAAGGTGTATAATGTAAGGTTTAAGTAATTAAAATGGAAGTTTATAAAACAAAGGGGGTTATATGTAATTATGAGGGAGATGTGGGTGAACAATCAAATTTGAATAAGCTGAGGGGTTATCCGTATATAATATCTATATATATACATATGTATGTATATTATAATGTTAAGATACCTTATGTTATAAATAATGAGGTAAATAATATAACAAGTATGGAATATGGGGGTGGTTTGTAATAGACAAACATGTGAGATGATAGGAATTTCCGGAAGAATATTGGGCTATTAGGAAATTACGTACACATTATATGTATATAATAATGTTTGAAACCTTAGTTTATAATTTAATAAGACTAGAAATGTAATTCTTATAATATATAGGTTAATCTCATAAATAATCAAACTATGAGGGGAAGAGATTGTCGTTACCGAAAATATATATATATAGGGTGTTTGGAAAATTTTTAAGTTTGAACATACTATATTATAAAGTCTTGGGTGACGTAATGAGACATTATATTAAGTATGAAAGGATATATTATAAGAGGAGGCTCTATAATAATTTTATCATGTGAACTCGTAACATAGCTCGAGGGTATAACATGCATAACAAGCCACATACGATATTATGCCACTGCGAGTAGAAACGTAAATGTAACGAAAACGTATTATAAATGTTTACAGTGGGGTAATATTTTACATGCACGCGAACCATACGTAAACAATGACATATAGTTACAACTATAATATATATGTAATTGTTTGTATATATATATACATGTATAGATAAGCCGTTCATCTACATAAAAAATAACTACACGAACCAGTTTGTATTGCGGAATGTTTAAACGTCATGCATACAACGTTAATGTTATTTCCATGTGCTTGTACACCAACATTACGCAAACAAAACGTGAATGAAACTTCCATGAGATAAGTAATAGTACCGTAGCGACAACTACGCACTCGTAACTATAAGAGTGGCTAAAACCTAAATCTTTAAGGCTAACGACCATCGAGATAAACAAGAGGTCAATTAAGAGTTAGACACGGGATGGAAGTACGGGTTGGTCTAGGTTAGTGAAGTAAATACGAAATACGTATGTACGTACTGATTTAGAACAATGTGTATACCAGAGATACGAGTGTGTAGACACGAGCACTGTGAGCGTTAGAGCCTACGCGGGGGTTATCACGCGGGCGACAACGGTGTAAGGTATGTTGGATTCTATGGTCTGAACCCTGATGGATTCTTTGAGTTCAGACATTTGTGTGCTAATTGCTTAAGATGATATGGATGAGTATGCATGTGTTTATGAAATGTTACTTACTCGAATATCTAGCGTTTTATTATTTGTGCGCAAACCCTTTGGCTATAGATAACGATAATCATTTAACGACAATACTATTGGTAAAGCGATGAGTACGACACAGTAAAATACTCAGATTATCTAAGACTTAAAATTTAGGAAGAAAGGTTCGGTATTACCAACCTTAGAGCATTGGCACAGAACATGAATATAACCTAGAGTCAGTTAAAACACTTAACTATGGAGAGATGGAGGTTGATGAGGTGGTGTGAGATATGTACGGGGAAATCCTGGTCTGCATTCGTTCCAGCAGGTTGCGCAGTGTGATCACCAGAGGGGAGTCCAGGCATGGAGCCCCTCGTTGAGGAATCCAAGGATCGTCTTAGATCGTTGGCGTTGGGTACTAACGTAGGTACATGGCTTCGGGCCACACGGATGTTTCTCACGAGACGTCGGGGAAGCCAAATGATCTTGAATCATGGGCAATGGGACTACTGTCCAATAATAACTAAAACTTGGTGAGGTGTTAATGGGGAATTTCCATCTAACGTGACACCCCAAGGATGATGAGAGAGTTGGTAGGAGCGGGGCTCCAGACGATTGAATAACGAACTTGCGATTACGATTTCGATCTGGCGACTATTGTGCATGGTTATTAATATGTTGTTTGTGGTGATTACTTGGAGAACTGTTGCGTGTTTACATTCCGCTTTTACAGTCTTTTATATATACTTGTAAACTGGAACAGCATGAAAATTGAATAGCATGCTAATCAAGACGGCTAATTAACTCATGTGGCCTAAAGGCAATTAGGATCATATAGTTCAACATACTCAGCCTCGTGCTGAGCCTTTTGGCAACCACATTTTTGCAGGTATACTATGATTGACGCCGGAGTGCGGGATGGGGTATGGTTTAATTTTGATTAGACGGTATGTGTAGGAGTTTTTCGGACTATGGCATTGTATTAAATGTGCCAAGTGGTGGTTGTGGTATATTATGATTCTTAATAGTTGCTCACTAGTTCTTAGGTTGATATGGATTACTTATGGGCTGGATGGTTTGTGATACATTTGATAAGCGTTAGGAGTTATGTTAATCTCATCATCACTGCGGATGGATGGTTAAGTAGTTGGATGGATGGTTGTGACACCCGCCTAGATAGTGAGAGTGTTCCGCGGTGAATGTTACGATTACTACGTCTTTAATTTATGTTGCGATTACATGGTAATTACGGTGAGGATTAGTACTAATAGACGGGGTGTTACAATTAAATTTTATGAGACCCCAAACAACCTTTATGCTAGCTTGGTTTTATGGCTAGCTCTCATAGTAGGTATCATCTGTCAAGTTTCTTGTATTTCATGCTAAGAATATTCATCTTCTACAACTTTGAGGCCGAATAGCACCTTTGTTTGCACATTATTTTGGTTCCCCTTAAAGCAAATCTTTTGCACATTCATGTGTTTTATTTGTGTTCTAACTTTTTTTTTAAAAAAAATTCTTTAGTTTAACTAGCTTTCATTATCTGATCAAATTATAATCTTTGGGGGTGTTCGGTGGCTGCGACTAACAGATTAATCTCTTTCAGTAGAAAGGTTCAAGACAAATGGCAGTTTTTAATTGGTTTTTATTTAACTAGATGTCAGCTTTACTACACATGACAGTTTATTATTCCTTAACCACAGTCAACTTTATTTTTTCGCAGCATATACTGCGTTTAGAAGTCGCTGGCGAACGGATCCTTTATTTCTTCTTTGTATCATTATACCCTATGCCCGGTCTCGAAATTCTTGGTAGACACCATTTTGGTAAGATTTTGACATTATGTATCTTTGAAAGTAGTTCCTTAACTTTGAGGAACAATATACCGTTCTATTGTATTTGCCGTCATCACACATAGCTCTTTGGATAACGCTACATTGTTTCATTTGGATGATCTTTCTTAAAGGTTAAACTTAAAAAGTATTGGTATTAGGGCGGGGATGTTTTAGGGAGTTTGTGACCATCATTGAAGTGGTTGGAGACTCGGAGACAAGGGAAGTGAAATAGTTGACGGAAAGAACTAGAAAAGATGTGGACAACATATTTGAGTTTTTTCATTCCTTTGTGTAATATTTGAGTCATGAAACCTTAACAAAAAATTTCACCATAATCAAATGGTGTTGTATATGCATCTGGGTGACATTGACAACAAAGGTAGATCATTTTTCTTTTCTACAGTAGAATGTCATAATTATTTAAACACTCATTAATACTTGATAACATTTCTATCTAAAGAAGTAAATTACTAATGAAGGTAACTTATTCAAAATGATTACTGTTAATTTTAAAAAAATGCAACCAAAATTAAATAGAAACTTTAAACTATAACAGACATACCCATGCATAACCCAACCAAATTATTGACTCAACTAATTATAACAACTAAAATGACTAATTATGTCTCCAATATATTTCAAATTAAAATTCAAAATAATCACATGGTAACTATACAAAAATGAATCCATTAAACAGCTGGAAATAATTGTTGTAAATGCAGCTGATAATAAAAGTTACACCAATGATATTTTTCATCAAAATATATGGACAAAAGGAGCATATAAGGAGAATAATGTTGACATGATGAGTACATCGTTTCCAGGGCAGCGTGTGTCCGTCACATTCTCGCATCTCATTTTATGTTTCTTTTTTTTTGTTTCTCTTTTGTCCTATTACACAATTTCAAACCTTGCCAAAAAAATGGTGTAGTGCTCTTTCTTGATTCAAAATATATATAATCTCACTTCACGTTCTGTTCTGGTACAAAAGACGCAGTAATCTCGTACAAATGAGGAGTACAATGTTCAAACAATAATCCTCTCCTGTTTTCCAGTTTCCACCACAAAATCTTCTCCTTTCAAAGAAAAAAACCTCTCGGCTTGCCGCTTTTCACTAGTTGTGTGCGTTTTCTGCTCTCTCACTGCCGGGAACCAAACAGTGGTCAACTTACGCTCTACAAAGCTCGGAGTCTACTTCCTCGGAAGAAATGATATCGGCCACTGCCGCTTCGACTGTGATTTCACTGTCTCCTTCCATCTCGCCGCTCTTTCAACAACAAGGTCTCTGGCCGCTCTAATTTCTTTGGGCATTTTCAACTGCTTTTACGTTGCGATTCCAAAAACATTGTCTGCTGATTCCTTGACCCTTTTCTTTGCTCGAATTATCCAAAATTTGCAGGGTTTATCAAGTCTGTAAACTTTGCTCGGAACTCCCAGCGAGGTTACAGTGCGGTAAGGCAGTGCTTATAGACTAATGCATACCTCTTCTGTTTCTTTCCCGGATTTTCTGTTTTAATAAGCTGGTCTGTTTCTTCATTTCTGTTTTTCTTCTCGTCTTCTCGCGTTTCTCATTCGATTGGATTGGAAAATTAACAAGAAGAAGTAAAAAAAACATTAATTATCTTACAATTAGAAAGGCTGATATGCGTTTCTGCAGTGACTTTTGACCTCAACATGTCTGAATCGGATTCACTAATAATTAATTGCTGTCATATCTCTTTCATATAACTATATATCGTCTAATCTCTTCCTCTCGTTGTGAATTTCATTAACTCACTTGACATTGATCCCGTATCCTTAATTAATTGCTTTGATGAATGGCTGCTTTACTTACTAACAGAAGTTAAGCATACTTTATATTACCTATCGTAGTGCTGATAATAAATCCTTAAATTGTGAGTGTATTTATGACTACAGATTATTACTAGTTTTGTTATGATTATTATATTGACCTTGAAACAGGCAAGGAAGGATGCTCGTTTCGTAATCACTGCTAAATTTGATCTGAAGCCCCCGCCATATCCTCTGGTGAGAACCCGACCTCCATTCGCCATGACATTGTAGCCTATCCAAGAGCATTGCGTGTTGTGTTACTCGAATACTCTTTCATTAGTATAGGACTTCCATACATCTCAATAGCACATCACTTAGTATCTTGAAAGTTAAAACTGCAAAGAGTTCATGTTTTTGACTTGTTTTTCATATTTATCAATAGTTGGTTGTTCAGCCTAATGTTAATTACTTTTGCGAATGTGCATGTTCTCTATAATTCACAGGATGCATTGGAGCCACATATGAGCAAAACAACGCTAGAATATCACTGGGGCAAACACCATAGAGCTTACGTAGATAACTTGAACAAACAAATAGTAGGGACAGAGTTAGATAGTATGAGACTGGAAGATGTAATACTTCAGACTTACAACAAGGGAGATATCCTTCCTGCCTTCAATAATGCAGCTCAGGTAAAATGCGTGTAAGATATAATAACTATATGAGTCATCTTTTTCTTTTCTTTCTCTTATTTTGTACTATTTTCTACCCAAGACATAACTGGTTTCAATGCTCTTTTGGCTTTCTTTCAAAGCAAGTTTGTTAAATGCAAAGATGATCTCCACAACTGACTGGGAATTATGGAAATTGTAGATAGTAAGTTAGAGTGTTTGTCTCCGTTATCCAGGAATTTTGCTGATGATTGGCGGACATGAATGTCTGAATCGTTCTGAATCCGTCTATTGACCTGATTATAGACCATCACTTTGCTAAATTACGTCAGTTTTTAGAATTTTGATTAATGGGACAGTTTTAAATGAATCAAATCTTTCTATGGTCTTTCTCAATATCTGCTGCATCATCTTTTAAAAGGCTAGCTGTTAGTGATGAATATACATATTTAATATCTATCTGAGTTTAGTACCTACAAGGAGACAGTTACACTAGCCGCAGCTAGAGCGATGAACAAACAAATATCAGCTCAAGCTTGTAACTCTTCTCTGTAGACCTGGAACCATGAATTCTTCTGGGAGTCTATGAAACCTGGAGGTGGTGGTAAGCCATCTGGAGAGCTTCTAAAGCTCATTGAGAGGGATTTCGGTTCATTTGAAGAGCTTGTTACACAGTTAAAGTCAGCAGCAGCTACTCAATTGGTTCTGGCTGGGCTTGGCTTGTTTGTAAGTTAACATCATTCATGCATGCTTCCATCACTTGGAGATCCTTTGACGTTTAGGCTCAAGTTTATAGATTAGATTGTATTCTTGAGTCGTTTTGCATATTTATGTTTAATTTGATTGTTAACTGATTCACATTTTCCACCATTCTAGACAAGGCAAATATATTGAATGTGGACAATGCCAAGAACCCTCTTCCCTCAGATGAGGACAAAAAGCTGGTTGTGGTGAAAAGCCCTAATGCTGTCAACCCTCTTGTGTGGGACTACTATGTGAGTGCGTTTATATGTAATTTCTTTCTAATTTCAGTCTGCAACTTTAGCTGGGACAGAATAACTAGGTTTTGTGTCCTACAATGATGAGCTATACCTATACGTGATTGAGGAATTACACTGTTGATGGATTATCAATCTCTAAACTCTCTTTCTTGTCTTCTTGAAGATTCATTAGGACTGTTGCTGACATTTGAATTTTATGTGCTGCAGCCACTCTTAACCATTGACGTCTGGGAGGTATGTCCGCTTTCTATTCACTGCTTTGAACTTTTGTTTTCTTCTTTAATTCGTTAAATTTCTATGGTCGTGTGCATCACATACTACATTAATTACTTTATATTTCTTTCACATGGGGACAGCATGCGTATTACTTGGATTACCAGGTAAGGGTTTTGGTATCCGCCTGTTTTCCTTTGAATTGCTGTACTCATTTACGTCAACGTGTTGTTCTTGTGTATCACTAACTAAACGAAACTATCTATCTCGTTTTATCCATCCATGATTCAGAACAAGCGGCCTGATTACTTATCAGTTTTCATGGAGAAACTTGTATCTTGGGATGCCGCGAGCGCAAGGTTAGAGGCGGCCATGGCTCATTCTGCTGAGAGAGGGAGAAGCAGCAAGAGGACAAACTAGTGGAAAATGGCGATGCAGTCAACTCGCCCTGATTCACACAGAGAGAGGATGAGTGAATAAATTGTGATGGGTGCATTTTGATTTCTCCTGTTGAGTGATAAGTATTAGTGTGAGGCACACATTCAGGTTTTTGATAGAGCATGTGTACGTACCGCCGCTAGAAAATAATAAATCTCATCATGCCCGGATGTTTATACTTGAAGATCTTAGCCCGAGCCTGCCGTGATAATTATTGATGGTGCTTAGTAAATATGAGTTGTAAAATGATCCGTTGTCTTGTATTGAGTGAATTATAGTAAGGGCTGATTTACAGTAGTCTGGAGTTTACAACTTATCAGAGACAGCAAGCATTTCTGGGCTTTGCAATAAAACATAGGCCCATATTAGTTAATGCCCATATTGGTATGAACCCTATAACAAGCCTATAGTTATGTTATTGTTCTGCTGACATGTGAACTTATCTCTAATAGTGCTTAAGCCTTCACTGGGGGAAGTGGCCCAACTAGGACCAAGTTTTTGAAATTCGATTATGAATTCCCCTCCCACAAAATTTCACTTTTAATCTTTCTCATACCATAAATTTCTTCTCAAAAGATTTTCATAAAAAATAATATACCGACGGCGCAGCTGGAATCGTTTATTCTCGTTGCGAACTCAACTAGAGTGGGTTTATGAACGCCACTGCCTGGAATACATGGTATTGGGCTTCTCCTCCTCGGCCTTGCTCATAATTATATTTACGCAAATGGGGCAGGAATCCGTGGTATTTCCATGATAAACGCCCTATGTCAATTGATGGATAGTTGTACTTGTTTCAATTCACACAACAGAGAAAGAAGGCATAGAAATCAGTCGGGAAGGGACAAGGATTTCGTTGGAATACGAATATGCAATGGTTGGAGCAGCCATAAGTGGAGTGGAGTGTCCCAATACCAAAATTCTCTCTGGTAGATGTAAATCATGAAGGGGTTTGGTATTCCAAAGGTTCGAAGAATTAGATTTTTAATTGGAAGAACATGAAAAGGTTGAAAAAGAGCTACAGGAAGAACAACAAGATGAAAAGTTCACGGGATCCTTCGTTATTAAAACGCATTTTTTATGTACATTTTTGAAGAACCATGATTTTAAGATTGACATACACCCTCAGGCATCTTTTGGCCAAATCTTAAAAAAAAAATAGTAATAAATGTGATTTTTATATTTGCGGATTCCTCATTATATAAAAATAACATTCATCGTTATCATAAACGATGTAGATTGAGAAAAAAAAAATCAAGACTTGAAGTGTGGAGTCTTAAAAGACTTAGGGTGGGGGCAAAAGAAATAAAAAGAAGTAAATAAAGTCCAGTAGCAGTGTTTTTATATCTCTGGTCCAAGTCTCTTGTAATAAAGCCCCGTTCACTCTTTGGGCAATTATTATGTTTTTACCTTTCTGTCCTTATGTTCTAGAATACTGTACCTCTCCTATATAAATAGTAGTCTCACAATGTAATTCACGCATCGAATACAAGGAATACAATGTTCGTTACATTCTCCACACTGTCAATATCTCATTTCCTCTATGGTATCAGAGCCCTATAGCCTACGCTAACTAACTCAATCCTCATTCAGTTTTTTTTTTCTTTTTTTCTCTTCTTCATTCATGGCGGAAGACTCTCCGGCGATCTCTGTCCAAAGTGAAACTCATCCTATACAGGGTGTTACTCACACCAACACCTGCTCGACAAAATGCCACAATCAGTCACCTACACCAAACGCACAGAGTATTATTTCAGCTGCGGCAAATATCGTGAAATTGAAGGGAGACAATTTTCGAATATGGAAAACTATGGTTCTCACCTTCCTGAAGGGATGCAATCTACATCAATATGTCGATGGCACCTCCAAATGTCCAGATCTACAATCTGATGGAGCTGAAAATCCAGAGGCCATCCGGTGGATGCAACAGGAACATTTGGTAATGTCCATCCTGTTTACTTCTTTGTCTGAATCTGTTCTAGGCCAGTAATCAATCTCACTTCATCTGCCAACATCTGGAACTATCTCCACCAAACTTTTGCTGCAAAAACAAATGCTCAGATGAGTCAGTTACATCTTCAACTTGCCTCAATAGAGAAGAAAACAACTGAAACCATAACATCCTACTACAATCGAGCCATGTCCCTCACTGATTCTCTCTCTGTCACTGGTCACACTGTTAGTGACAGAGAATTTCAAAGTTACATCCTCAAAGGATTACCGAATGACTATGCTCCTCTGGTCTCCACAATACTCACCAGGTCTACTGCTTGTACTCCTGGAGAACTCTATAATTTCATGCTTTCCACAGAATCCTGGTTATCTACTAGAGGTGATCATTCGGGCGGGCGGGCCGGGTTCGGCCGGGCTAGAGGAAAATTTTAGGCCCGTCGGGCCTATTTTCAAAAACCAAGCCTGGTTTTTACATGCTCGGGCCGGGCCGGGCTAGGCCCGGTTTTTTCCAGACTTTGCCGAAGCCCGGCCCGCCCGGCCCTTTTTTTTAATTTTTTAATATAAATTAATAAAAAAAATTAAAATTAATATATTATATATATAACTTATTTAAAATTTATATTATATATATTTTTGTATATATTATATAAAAATAAATATGTATATATTACATTTTAAAATTAATAATAAATAATATAAAATCGGGCCGGGCCGGGCTTGCCCACGGGCTCAAAAAATGTGCCGCGGCCCGGCCCGGTTTTTCATTCGGGCCTAATTTTATGTCCAGGCCCGCCCGGAAGCCCTATCGGGTTCGGGCTCGTCGGGCTTTTTTACGGGCCGGGTCAGACCGGGCTGCCGGGCCGGACACATTATGATCAGCTCTATTATCTACCCAGTCTACTCATCTCAAAACCGAGGTCTCTTTGAACTCCACCACTCAAAATACTCACAACTCACAAGACTATGGCTCTAGAGGGAGGGGAAGATCCTCTTCCAGAGGAAGACAAAATTCCTCCAGGGGTAGGGGACGTCAGAATTTTCAAACTCACAATCCCACTTCCATCTCTACTCCCAGATCTACCACCAACCTAACCTTCTTTGGCCAACCAGACAACCGGCCTCAGTGCCAGATCTGTCATAAGAGAGGACACAATGCTGCCATATGTTACCACCGCTTTAATCAAAGTTACCAACCCCGTCCTCCCTCTTCCTTTATTGCTAATGCTACTGGCACATACTCTACCCAGAACTGGTTACCTGATACAGCAGCATCCAATCACTTCACTGGAGACTTGACAAGCTAAATCTGCATAGCAGTGACTACATTGGCCCTGACACTGTGGCTCTCGGTGATGGATCCTCTCTTCCTATTCAGGCACATGGATCTGGTACTATTGATTTCCCTCCCTACACTTTTACACTCTCCAACATTATTCTCACACCTACCTTAAATAAAAACCTGTTATCTGTGAGTCAATTCTGTACTGAACATAATGTGTTCTTTGAATTCTATGCCAAACATTTTCTTGTGAAGGATCTGGACAGCAAGAGGACCATTATTCAAGGCACTACTAAGGATGGGGTTTACACCTTCCCTACTGCTCCTCTCGTATCTCCATCTCAACTATACTGCGGCTGCACCCTCCACTATATGGCATCAAAGACTTGGTCATCCTAGTCCTAGTCTGTCTAGTTATACTATCAATAACTTTAGTCTACCTCTCACTAAAAATACTCATACAGAACTATGTGTAGCCTGTTGTAAGGGTAAGCAGCATGCTTCACCCCATTTTCCCAGCAACACTACATCTAAAGATATTTTTGATCTTCTGTTTATGGACCTCTGGGCCCAGCCCATTTTGTTTCAGAGGATGGCTATCGGTACTTTCTGATTATAGTGGATGATTTTTCATGTTTTGTTTGGCTATTTCCACTATGTGCAAAATCAGAAACAGCAGATATTTTCAGAAAATTCTACAAACTTGTTAACACACAATTTCAAAAACAAATTCGGCTATTCAAACTGATAATGGTGGAGAATTTCGGGCTTTAAGAAATTTCACAACAGAACAAGGCATAAATCACAGATTCACTTGTCCTCACTCTCATCAACAAAATGGATCAGTTGAATCCAGAATAAGACACATTGTTGATAAGGGCTTATGCCTTCTGGCCCAGGCCCAGATGCCTCTATCCTATTGGTCTTATGCTTTTAAGACAGCAGCCTACCTCACAAACCGGTTACCTACCAAAACTCTGAACCACCTGACCCCTTACCAGATACTCCACAAAACAAAGCCAAATCTCACTCACCTTTGGGTTTTTGGATGCAGTTGCTATCCTAACCTGCGACCATACAACAGCTACAAACTATCTTTCAGAACACAGGAATGTGTGTTCCTTGGCTACTCTCCCTCCTCCACAGGTTACATTTGCTATGATTTGAACAATAAGAGGACATACCTGTCTCGGGATGTCTCATTCCATGAGTCCTCTTTCCCTTTTTCCAAACCAACATCCTTATCCCCCCCAGAAACTACTCAGACTACACTTACCACTGTTCTGGTTCCAGAACACAGGACTTCCTCTCCTCTGTCTTCTTCACCAGGTGTTACACCTACAGATACTCCTCACAGTTCTCAGTATTCTTCTCCTACAAATTCACTCACAAATTCACCAGCTACTCTATCACCAGATACTGCCTTACCCACAAATTCACCCACAAATTCACCCTCTATACTACCCACTCCATCCTCTAGCCCTGCAGCCCTCCCACCTAAACCAGTGCATCCTATGGTTACTCGTGCCCAAACTCAGTCACTCAAGCCTAAGACATATACAGATGGCACTATTCGCTGGCTCAACCATACAACTACCCCCTCCCAACCTACTTCTATCCCAGAACAGCCATCTTTTACTCAGGGAATGAAATACCCTGAATGGCGTGCTGCCATTCAAAATGAATACAATGCTTTGATGCGAAATGAAACTTGGACTCTTGTTCCCCATGAACCACACATGAACATCCTAGGGTGCAAATGGATTCTCAAAACTAAGAGACATGCAGATGGAAGTTTAGAACGCAGAAAGGCAAGACTTGTTGCCCAGGGCTTCAATCAGTCCCCAGGCATTGACTTCTTTGAGACATACAGTCCAGTAGTTAAGGTTACAACAATAAGAATTTTTTGGCTATTGCTACATCCTTTCAGTGGCCCATTCATCAAATAGATGTGGATAATGCGTTTTTACATGGTACTTTGGAAGAAAAAGTTTATATTAAACAGCCAAGTGGCTTTATCAACAAAGATCACCCTACTCATGTTTGTTGCCTCAGAAAAGCTCTCTATGGCTTAAACAGTCACCCAGAGCTTGGTTCTCTAGATTAAGTGGTTTTCTCATTCACATTGGCTTTACCCCATCTACATCAGACTCTTTCTTGTTCATTTATCACTCAAAAGGATGGACTGTTTACATCCTAGTATATGTGGATGATATACTTATTACAGGGTCATCTATTCTTCTAATCCAACAGCTTATTTCCACCATTCAACAAGAATTCCCCATCAAAGATCTGGGTCCCCTACATCAGTTCCTCGGCATCAATGTTACTCGAGATTCATCTGGCCTACATCTCTCTCAGTCTCACTATATTCTTGACCTCCTCCACAAAACAAACATGTCAAACTGCAAACCTTCTCCCACTCCCATTACGGACTCACATAACCTTGACTCCACAGAAAGCCCTAATTACCCAGACCCCTCCTACTTTCGTAGTGTACTTGGCAGTCTACAATACCTTAGCTTCACCCGCCCAGATCTAAGCTACACTGCCTCGAAAATAAGCCAATACATGCATTCTCCAAAGGACTGTCACTGGAAGGCAGTCAAACGAGTACTACGGTATTTGAAACATACCTCTGATTTGGGGCTTTTTCTCGCTGCTCTCCTCGGGTGATCTCCGCATCTACAGTGATGCTGACTGGGCCGGTAGTCTTCTTGACCGCCGCTCCACATCTGGCTACTCGATTTATCTCGGCGACAAATTGATCTCGTGGAGCTCCAGGAAGCAGAGGACTGTTGCAAAATCCACTACTGAAGCCGAGTTTAAAGCTCTTGCTACCGCCACCTCTGAATGTCTCTGGATACAGAAAGTGTTAGCAGAATTACACATCTATCTCCCTAAAGCACCAATCTTGCATTGTGACAACGTGGGAGCGGCTTACCTTGCAGCGAATCCCGTATATCACAGCCGCGCTAAGCACATAGATGTGGACTTCTTCTTCGTTCGAGAGCGTATCAAGAATGGAAGCCTTCAGGTGATTTTCGTTCCTAGTGAATTGCAATTCGCGGACATCTACACAAAACCCTTGACTAGGGTTCGCTTCCTCTCTCTCCGTTCCAAACAATCTTTGACCAAAGCTTGCTTGGCAACACGGGCGGATAAAGTCCTGTAGCAGTGTTTGTTATATCTCTGGCCCAATTGTTATATCTCTGGCCCAAGTCTCTTGTAATAAAGGCCCTTTACTCTTTGGGCAATATTATGTTTTTACCTTTCTATCCTTTCTATCCTTATGTTCTAGAATACTGTACCTCTCCTATATAAACAGTAGTCTCACAATGTAATTCACGCATCGAATACAAGGAATACAATGTTCGTTACATTCTCCACACTGTCAATTATCTCATTTCCTCTAGTAAACAAGATTTTAGAAAATCGATGTGTTGTATGTCAAAGTCTTAGTTTTGGTTAAGCAAACCCTCAAATTCGCCCTTCCCCGGATTTTTCAAAATAAATAAGTTATTGTAATCTTAGTATAATGAGAAAAATGTAAATGATTAGTCTAAAAACTATGAAAAAGAATTTTTTTCATAGTATTCAGATTAGGATTAAACAAAAGGATTTGCGAATAAAAGTGCTAATGTTATAACCATTTCATAAATTGTTAATAACATGTCTTGGCTACATTCACATGTAGTCAAATATATCTACAATACATGCACATGTAACATGTGCATTACACCTATAAAAATGTATATTATTTATATAATATTGTATAGATTTTTCTTATTCATTATACATGTTTTTATTATTGGATGTACATAAAATAGCTACAGATACATATAACCAAGAAATTGCCAATTATTAAAATTTCCGTAAAAACTAAACTAACCAATAAAGTATCTTGTACTCCTCCCTCTGTCCCAGCAGCAGTGTCCCATTAGTATTTTAATTTTGTCCCAAAATGATGTCCTCTTGCAGAGTATTATGAAATCTCTCTCCCTCTACTTTTTATTATGTTCTTAATCTTTGTACAAAATAGCAGAGGACTCTGCACATGACGGAGGGAGTATTTAACCCTCTAAATACAAATGTCTCACAATATCTTTTACAACTTGACCGCAGCAGTACCTTAACCAACTCCAGATCAATAGAAACAAGTCCTAAAATCAATCCAACAGCAATAATAAAAGCGGTCAAAATCTTTGGATTCATGAGAAGTTCCTCCCATATTAGTTTCAATAATGGGTTCGTTTGTTGGCTGCACCCTGGTCTAGTCCGCGGTTGACGGAAACCCACTTTTTCTCTTTTGTTTTATTTGACAGCTAATTTGATAATTAGTTTGACAACTAACCCAACAACTCACATGAAAGGTGTCCATTATATTTCATTATAAATTTTACATTATACATAAAAAAACTATGGGTTTGTCTGATTGCCTTTCTTTTTTTTTTTTCTTCCCTTTGCTTGATGTTGCTCTTCTAGCCCTCCATTTATCCTGCTTGGCACGCTGAACAAACAACCTCGACCTGCAGAATATGCATGCGCAGCCGTGATGCGAGTCATGGGACAACGTACGTTCTCAAGCTTTTTGAGTTAACCAAAGCAAATGGTAGTTCGGTTGTCTACTAGTCTTTCTTGCAAATGACAAATTAACATTGTCTTGTGGTGTGGTGTGATCAATAATATATTTTCCTCTCCAAAACGAGTGTTCTAGAAGAAATAGATTAGGTTCAACATGACCAGAAGAAAAGTGCTATTTCACTTCCTCATCCAATAGGGCGGAGCCAGAAATAGAAGTTGAGGGGGTAAAGACAGAATTATAAAAAGTTATGGGTTTTTTATTAAATTTTTCTAAAAAAAATTATTTTTACACTATAATTTTATGTAATTTAACAAAGTTAGGGGGTATTTTACTCCCTGTAGACCAGTACTGCCTCCGTCCGCCACTGCCAACGCCGCGCGTCCGTCCCTGTATAGTAACACGATTGCAAAACATACACTAACTCCTTGCTGACCCAATCCTGATTACGTGAACAACTTTTCATTTGCTGAAATTGTGAATTTCCACCGCCACTCTTCCGTTCCTTTGAGCAAAAGACCGTACTTATCTGCTGCTACCGTATATGTACAGTAATAACGTGACCAACTTTTCCATTTTCGTCAGTCTGTCAGCACAGCTGGAATGGACAGACCATGAATAAGTATGGATCTCGCAACTTGATTGGCCTACCCACCGTACAGTTCAAAATTTGCATTTTATTGGTTTGCCAAAAGTGGAAGGATTTAACATGCAAATTCAGACCTGCTGCTCAGAAAATCACGTGATATATATACTGCTAGCCAGCTTTATCCTAGATGGTGTACCAACACAACATTAATGCTATTCTTTCACATATATACGAACATGTTTTGGAATTCTTATCTAGAAGATTGTATGGTCCACATATATGATAGAGAATTTAATACTCCCTCCGTTCAACAATAACTGTCATTTTAGAAACTTACACACATATTAAGAAAAGTAGGACAATGACGCATGTGTCCCTACTTTTTACTTTTCCATTTAGATAATAATTACTTTTATATTGAATAATAGGGGTAAAAGTGGAAAGAAGTGTGTCAAAAAACTAGAATGACAGATATTTTTGAACAAGAATCACATCCTAAAACGACAGATATTAATGAACGGAGGGAGTAATATATACGGTGGATAGTTTATAGAAGTTAAGTTATTCCATTCGAGTGCCTAATATCTTTTTTGTAAGTTGTTATTTTCTCCCACATATAGTAAAATTTGTTTCTTGTCGTCTCTGAAGTAGATATAGCTGAACCACAGAAAAATTCTGTGTCTAATTTCTCGCTTTATTTTTTTTTTCATGAGTTTTGGGAGAAGATGGATCAAAAGGTTTTGATCGCGGTTCAGTTTTGTGTCTTAAATGAAGCCCTAAGAAAGATGGCTATGGAGACAACTACAACAGGCGTTATGGCAAAAATTGAAGTCATCTTACATGATGAAGAGCGTCACCAATAGCCTTTATTGAAGAGGTAAAAGCACATTAATGTTTGGTATAATATCATCCGGGATATTGTGGGTCAAGTTAATCATGCCGGCATGTTGACTAAGTCCCTTCCGACTCCTTAGTACACCCACTAGTAGAAAAAAGGCCTATTTCACCGGTTGTTAGAGACATATTTCACCGGTGAAATAAAGGCCGACGAAATAGATTTCACCGGTTCTACAACCGGTGAAATAGCCATATTTATTTCACCGGTTGTTTCGTACAACCGCCAAAATAGATGTGTTTAGAGGAGAAAACACAAGGCACCTATTTTGGCGGTTGTTTGGAACAACCGGTGAAATAGATATGGCTATTTCACCGGTTGTATTGTACAACCGCCAAAATAGATGATTTGAAGAAGAAAGAAAGACCATCTATTTCGACGGTTTTGTTGAAGAACCGCCAAAAGGTGTCCTGGATTACATTTTTAATTTTATCTATTTTGGCGGTTGGTACATACAACCGGTGAAATAGTTAACTTTTTTAAAAAAAAATTGTTTTACTCATACACCTATTTTTAATCATCAAACCTGCATATTCCAGATCACACGTCACGAGTTTTAAGGGCATAAAGAGGAAAAGGCAATCTGGTTTGCTTAGCCTTGATACAAATCTCACACACAAAACCAGATTTATCATGACATTTACTAGCACTCAATTTCTTTGTTTCTTGCAAAGACAATAAACCAACCGTAAATGCCAAAGGTTCATATTACTTAAATGAATAACGTGAAGAAAACTATCAACACAAACATTCTGATTAATCCCACAAAGTGTTTCTACATAGTTGACAGACCAAGACAATTCTTTAGAACAAAATCCTGGGCAAGCAAATTGGACAAGCATATTGTTTGATGTGGTTACAACGAGAACTCAGACGGAGGACAAAGTTTTAAAAACTACTACAAGCACCCCTTTTCAAAGTGGAAGATCAATGTAAAACTTCTTACAAGTACGAACAATCTTCATTCCAGAACGAGCAAGTGCTCTGAGGGCAGACTGAGCACCTGGACCTGGCGCCTTAGTTTTATTTCCACCAGTAGCTCAGAGTTTAATATGAAGAGCTGTCATGCAAAGCTCCTGTATATGTTTGAAAGAACACACTAGTACAAAAAACGCCTATTTCGGTGCCCCTATTTCGGCGTTTGTAACAACAACCGTTGAAATAGGTGCCCCGAAAATTCTATGTCTAAAAAAAGGCACCTATTTTGGCGGTTCCTAGCTAGGAACCGCCGAAATAGGTGCCTTGTTTTGAAATAAAATTTTCGGGGCACCTATTTCGGCGGTTCCTAGCTAGGAACCGCCGAAATAGGTGCCTTTTTTTAGACATAAAATTTTTGGAAGCCTATTTTTCCCGTTTTTTTTCAAAAAATTCGGTCGACGGGAAAATTTCAGCCTATTTCGGCGGTTCCTAGCCAGGAACCGCCGAAATAGGTGCCTTTTTTTAAACTAAAATTTTTGGAAGCCTATTTTCCTAGGTTTTTTTTTTCAAAAAACTCGGACCGCGGGAAAATTTCAGCCTATTTCGGCGGTTCCTAGGTAGGAACCGCCGAAATATGGTTTTTTTTAGACATAAAATTTTCGGAAGCCTGTTTTCCCGGGTTTTTTTTTTCAAAAAATTCGGACCGCGGGAAAATTTCAGCCTATTTCGGCGGTTCCTAGCTAGGAACCGCCGAAATAGGTGTCTTTTTTTAGACATAAAATTTTCGGAAGCCTGTTTTCCCGGGTTTTTTTTTCAAAAAATTCGGATCGCGGGAAAATTTCAGTCTATTTCGGTGGTTCCTAGCTAACAACCGCCGAAATAGACTTTATTTCATTATATATATATCGCAACTGCTCTTCATCTCTCTCCTCTCACGGTAATTTTGCAACTCTAACTGGCAAATGTACTTGCTAAACGCTCCTCTCTGCATCTCGCTCACCAGATTGAAAACGGGATTGAAGTAGTTCATTCTAGAACCGGTAATATACTCGAACTTATCTTTTTCTCATTGGAGAACAAGCTACATACATGCTCTGCGCCTTTCATTCTCTTTGTTTTGTCTACGCATCTCTTCATTCTCTTCTTGTGTCTACGCCTATGTAGTGACAAATCACTGAAACCGCTGCATCTCACTCACTAGATTGAAGACGGGCTGAAGTAGTTCATTCTGGATCCGGTAATATACTCAAACTTATTTTTTTCTTTTTGGAGAACAAGAAACATACATGCTTTGCGCCTATTTATTCTCTTCTTTGTGTTTGTGTCTCTTATTCTCTTCTAGTGTCTGCGCCACTACAATCTCTTCACACTCACGGTGATTTTGCAAGGCGAACAAGAAGCTTACATGCTCTGTGCCACTGTTCATTCTCTTGCGTTTGCGCCTCTACAGAGATGCAAAACTGTTGCATCTCGCTCCCGAGAAAGAAGACGATGCAGCTAATTTTTTTTATTTCTTTTTAAAAATACCTATGGCGGCGATTGTTAGCTAGGAACCGCCGCCATAGTTGTGTTTTTTTTTTTTTTTGAAAACCACCTATGGCGGCGGTTCCTAGCTAACAACCGCCGACATAGGTGTGTTTTTAAAAAAAAAACAACCACCTATGGCGGCGGTTGTAGCTAGGAACCGCCACCATAGGTGTTCTATCTCGGCGGTTGTACAACCGCCGATATAGGGTCTTATCCCTATTTCGGCGGTCTCCATTTCGGCGGTTCTAAAACCGCCGAAATAGACCTTTTACAACCGCCGAAATAGGCCTTTTTTGTACTAGTGACATTTTATCACGTTGAAAGAGATAAATAAAGAAAGAATTCAACTTGCTGATAATGAACCAAAACTGTCAAAACTGCAAATGAGTTCTTTAATTTTAAGTTAATATGAATCATAGCCAAGGAAAATTTTAGGTCGATAAGTTGAGATGGAAATATTGACAATATACCTTGCAACATTGAGAAACATCCTGAGCAGCAAGCATAGCAGCATATGGAGAAGAATCCTCTCTGTCTGCCTTAACCTTCATCCCACCTTTTACATCATCAAAAGAAAAACGATGTCAAGAACATTATTTAATAGAGTTCTAGCCACGGCAGAAAGAGGCAATTTACAAGAGAATCAACACACCCCAAGAAGTAAAGAACAAATGAGATATGGTGATAGCTGATGAACAACATAAACAAATTGAAAGTCTGCTATCTTTATACTTGAGGTGCACTAACTACTATACTCATGAAGAATAAATAGATGAAGAAACAACAAATGAAAGTAGCATCAAGGTTCAGCTTGCGGATCAACCAAATTCAAGAGAACATCAATAAATGCACGTCAGAAGTGATAAAATACTAGATCACCCATACAATGTCTGCAACACCTTTTCACTTACATTACAAACAAAAAAGGAATCATTCTTGTATTACAAACAAAAGAGTAATCATTCTGAATCTTTATCTGTAAACTCAAGATAATCTTTGATAGTTGCACTCTAGTCCATGACAACACATTCATAAATCGAACAAGAAGTTGGAGCATACATCTTACCAGAGGATTGTTTTTTTTCATACGAACATCTACATGAACACATCCATAGAGCACATACCAAGAGCTGCATTCCTGCATATTAGATAGCAAACATAACAATCACAACATTTATGAGTAGAGAGTGACAATGCAGAGATAAAAGTATGAAACAAACTCAAGAGATTGATATTTAAAATTTAAATAGCCCTAAATTACTATGTACCATAACAACATATGAATTGAGCTTGAGCCTCTTTTCAACAAATTTCAAATAGCCTACAGGCAAAGAAGATCAGACCAAGAAAGAAGAGAATTCGTCAGTATAAAGCTATCAGTTAGTTTCCTAGTAAGAAACAACAAACATATTGATACATATCCACATCACCTACATACCTGTACACATTATACCATATCAAGCTTCAAATATTTGATCAGACCAGCCACTTGCAAACCATAACTCAAAGCAAAATGTAGAGTCATATCAACCTATACGAGCTTACATGTAATCTCTGTCATAGATGATAGACAAAGTAGTTATATATGACTTCCATTGCAAGCTAGAAGCAAGGAATCTGAGCTCAAGATCCCATACCACGGTTATGGTTTCCTATGTAGACAAAATCAGAGACATGAAACAGAGTACATAAGAGGTGGGCATAGTGGAAACTTATAAGCTGGATGAATCAAGTAAAAAGAACTAAATAATAGTAAAGAATATTAACTGCACACCGTTTTCCATTGACATCCCTAGAGGGAATAATTGATTTTACAAATATTGACAAGTGGAACATGAAAACAAAAACAAACACAAGATCCAGCACTAGAGATTGACATACATATATATGTCATGTATTTATATCTAGTAATACACAAAAAGTGGCTAGAAGAAAGACAAAAAATCTCTCTTTCAATTGGACATTATCTTATGAGAAACAGAAGTATAAAACAAACAATTCTTAGGACATAATTAATAATAATAACAAAAGAAGGGTCAACATTGTAGCATGCGACTGGAGTTTGTAATCTTGCAAAAAGTGATACCTTTGCATGTTGCTATAGATGTAGACTATGTGAAAATGATGAAAACTCAGTTGGAAGTCCTTCAAGTAACAACACTGGCGATTAGAAGTAGTTGGACATATCTGATCAATGAGAAAAGTTATAATTTTCAGATTCAATAATATAGTGATCTAACTTATTGCTTTAAGCAAAAAAATTGTAGGTGGTTAGTGCTCAAAGTGAGAATCTAATAATACCTTATAAGAACTGAATCCCCACTAAGTATTTTGCAAATACCATATTCAACATAAACAGATCCTGTCATTCGTAGTGACTGTCCACATATAATTGCGAGATATCAATGTGTGAAGTAGTGAGGAGTCTAACAGGTAATGATAAAAGCAGTATTAAGAAGATTAACAAAATCTGATTATCACCTATTCATGTATGTCATCTGATGAGTAGTTCAGTAGCTCATGATTAGCAATTAAATATGCAGCGGTCATCACTAACCTCAAGTCATTTAACAAATAAGAAACTACCTAGAAAGCAATCCATAATCAGTGCACATAAAAAACCTTAAAGCAAGAGAACACAAACACAACAATTAAAATAACAACCTATAAAAATACATCAGAGAATCAATGTCATTGACATAGCTAATAAGAGATTATAAACGATCAAATGAAAGAAATTCATAAACCTTTCAGTAAAATAAAAGAGAAATTCATAACCATTAAACTGAAAAATACCACATGCAAGATAAGGATGGAATACACATGTATAAGATGGTTAGGACCAAGACATTTACAGTAAATTCTATAAAAAAAAACGGCACCTTTATAAGGAAAAGGACTCTCATTTTAAAAGAGATTAATGCCACGAGCTATGACAATACAGAACTTTAAGTTCATGCACAATATAGCTACCTAGTATATTTATCAGAGTAGCTGAAAAAAAAAACATTCCAGCGTATTTAATCACCACATATAAAATCAATCCATCAACTTAGCTTAACGTAAATGACAAACACACCTATAAGGTCTTCTAATAGTTAAACCCAAACCAGTACAAAATTTTCAGGGACAGGAGATCGAAATCACAGGAATGCATAAATAAAGTTTAGAACTTAGATTCAGTGAGATATTTTATGCTAACAGAGGACCAGATCATTTCAGCAAAAAAACTATCCAAGATTAAAAGTAGAAGCATACAACCAGTGTTCATAAACATCTTAATGATATTCTTTTTCCCTCCTCTCAGTAACCATTTGTTACATAGAATTCATTTTTTTCACTTATCTTCAGACTTGATTTACAGAAAAAAAAAATAGGCACACTTTTTAAGAACCTAAGTTCATCCTCCAATCTGCAAAAGTCGAGATTCAAAATTTATATGAATGTAGGATAAGACTAAGACTTATGACTAGTTAAATAGAATACCTGAATCCTTGATGCTGAAATTCGTGAATCATGGCCAATTGAAACTCTCAACCGCCTTGATCCATCAGTTTTTTTCTTGTCCTTTAACCATTCAGCAAAGCAGAAGTAATAGCTTCTGAAACTGGATCAATTAAGGTGACAAGTTCTCCCTCAACGCCATCAACTGCAACTCCTCGGATATCACTGCCATTTTGAAGCTTAAGAAAATCAGTCTTCTGAAGGGGTGGAACAACATCAACAGATGCAGAAGCTGCCATTGAGATTACTTGAATCTTGCTGGCATGTGAAATCGATCCTGTAGAATTTATATGAGCGGACGAAAGTCAGAGCAAGCAAAATACAGTTAGCCCTGCCCCTATATGGATTCATGTGCACCTGCACTGAGACTGAGGTTGAACTAGCCCTCGATATGCTCGAGAATGCTTCGGATGGAATACCCATGTAGTAGTTCACAAAATTCAGAGTGAAATTTACCAAGCAAGTGTGAGAATTTGGTGTTGCTCAGATGTCACAGGAGTAAATACACAGATTGCATCATTAAAAGTACCAATCTGCACATCTTTATAGCAGAAATACACAGATTGCATACACAGATTGCATAAAACAATTACATTACACTAGTGGGTTCATCAAGAAAGAGCAGTGTTTTCAGCCCCAGTTAGACTTGCAACATTACCGTGAGAGTAGCAGTGTTTTCAGTCCCAGTCTTCACTCTGATGTGCGAGAGCAGCAGTGCCAAATCTCTGCAAAGGCGCAGACTCAAGAGGTGAATGAAGACAGGCGCAGAGCATGTATGTTGTTCGCCAGTTAGACTAGAAAAATTACCGTGAATGAAGAGAAATAAAACAGACAGAATACATGATTACCAGTTCCGAATTTGAGGTGCTTGCAGTAGTAGCCCCTTTCCTCAATCTGGTGTGCGAGAGATGAAACATACATGCTTGAGCCTCTCTTCATTCTCTAATTTACAACCCTAACTGTCGAACAACATACATGCTCGCTCCTCTCTTCATTTCTCTAATTTGCAACCCTAACTGTCGAACAACAACAAATAACATGCTCGCTACTCTCTTCATTCTCTAATTTGCAACCCTAACTGTCGAACATGATGATTTCATTCCGAGATTTTGCAACCTTAAACGGTGAATAGGAGCATACTGCTCGCACCCTCTATTCGTCCTCTAACCGCAATCCCACCTGACTGTAGACAAGAACATACATGGTCGCGCCATCTTCATTCTGCAATTGCAACCCAAC
The DNA here is from genome assembly GCA_023374045.1 of Limonium bicolor. Lineage (NCBI taxonomy): Eukaryota > Viridiplantae > Streptophyta > Magnoliopsida > Caryophyllales > Plumbaginaceae > Limonium > Limonium bicolor. The sequence continues at coordinate 363,440,062 of CM041777.1, read as the reverse complement.
TGGCGAACAAGAACAGAGGCGGGTTGCTGATGGGAATTGGTGGTGAGGGAAGAGTCGACTGATAGCAATTAGAAATGCGAAGAGACTAATCAATTTTTATTATTCATGAAAGTATTTCACCGGTTGTTTATAACAATCTACGTAATACATCTATAATTTCACCGATTGTTCTTTAGAACCGACAAAATAGATAGTAATTGTTATACCCGGGTATCTATTACGACGGTTTATAATAAGAACCATCAAAATAGAATTTGAAAGTGACCTATTTTGGTGGTTTTTAAACAACCGGTGAAATAAGGCGTCAAAATAAACATTTTTTCTACTAGTGACCTTGTGTGTCAACTTAGTGGAACTTTCATCAATTTGATAAGCCCATGTGGGCTTTTGAAGGTGAGAAGATATTTTAGATTATTCACCTTTTAGATTGAATGCAACTCAACATGGAAAATAAAATTTCCCTTTGAATTCAAGTCAAGGTGGAGATAAGAGAAAAACAAAAAAAGATAAAATTACCAGAATGCCTATCACAACACGTTGTTGGCACCGATAGGTTCTAATTCACGTTTAAAAATATTAGTATCGTCTATAGCCCGACTCGGCTTTAATTTTTGAACTTAAGTCGAGCGGACAAGTCGTACAATTTTTTTTAGAAATGACATTTTAAATCATGTTTCAAGTTTACAATACATCATTTTTTTATTTGGGGTATTTTATGAAATTTTTTCAAAAAAAAAACTAAAAATATATAAACAATTACAGAGATATTTAAAAGGGTAAAAGGGTAATACAATGATAAAGAAATTACTAAAAGGTTATAAATTTAAATAAATTTATAATTTTTAAATATTAAACATAAACAAAACTTCATGAAAACTGATTTTTTCTTTGCTTGGTTTTTTATCTTCTATGAAATTATCATTTTTCACTTTCATTAAAATATTTGCAATAAGGTTAGATAATGATAAATATTATAAATAATATATATTCAATTTATAAATAAAATTGATCCATATAAGATTTGATAGTTGTATATAGTTTAGGTGTTCCTCTTTCAAAAAAATTATATACAACTATCTCATCTTATACCGGATTATTATTTTGTTTATAAATTGAAATATATATATATATATTCTTATCTATAATATTTTATTATTATCTAACCATATTGAAAATTGTTATTGAAGAAAAAAAATTAATTGTTTGTTGAAGTTTTTTGTGTATTTTAATATTTATGAATTATTAATTTATTTTAAATTAATTTTTTTTTAGTTATTTCTTTATAATTGTATTACCATTTTAAATATCTCTGTATATTTTTTGTTTTTTAGTTTTTTAGTATTTTAATATTTTTTTTGAAAAACTTCATAATACCCCGAATAAAAAACGTGATGTATTGTGAACTTGAAACATGATTTGAAATGTAGGGTAAAATAATCATATTATTTATGGTCATTTCACATGATATAGGTAATTATAAATTATGAAACTTTTTAAAATTCATGACATATTATGAATTTTCCTTTTTTTATAGAATAATACAAACCATACAATTTTGATTGCCTCTAATATGAATCAATGTATATAAGGTCCGTACGAAATTCAACAATTCCTCTTTGGTAATTTAGTATTCCTCTTATGAACTAAATGTTCTCGACCAATAGCTGTTTTTTTTTCGTTGAACTAGTATTTTTTTTTTTATCTGTGTTGAACTAGTATGTTAGTTTTAGAATAAATCACATATGTCCGCGAGTACTTCCCCGTCTACTTAAAAAAAGATAAATTATTGATAATCCCTTGAGGTTGAGGCTTGATGATAATACTAATGATTCTTACAGTAATCAATATAATTTTTAACCCCTCGAAGTTAGAGGGTATCTCCAAACAGTAAGTTCATCATTTTTGACGCTAATCCATGCTTATCTATATTAATATTGTCACGTCATATAGTTAATGTGCAGCAGATGTTGGATTGTTATTATTACCATCCGTTAAGTCTCTTTCTTTCTAATTTATATTCTTAATCCTAAAAATCAATTAACCCTAACATCTCTCTACAACATGCTGAAAAAGGTGTGTCGTGCTGTTCATCAGCGTGTTGTAGAGAGATTTCAGTGTTAATTGATTTTTAGGGTTAGGGACAGAAATTAGTAAGAGAGAGACATACTAGGCGAGAATAATAATAATCCAACGTTTGCTTTAACTACATGACATGACATGACATAATATAGGTAAGCAGATAGGTAGGCATGAACTAGCGTAAAAATGACGGAGCTACTCTTTGGGGGTCCACAATCAGGTACCCCCTAACTTCGAGGGGTTTGTAAAATAATATTGCTAGGGCCATTTGTATTATCGCCAAACCTCAAGGGATTGTCATTAATTTACTCTAAAAAAATCTATAGACTTCTTTTCTCCTTTCATGTCTCCTTTCGGTGTGCTTGTTCACCATCTTCCTCCTTTAATCCAATGCACGCTGAAGCTTGAGTAGAACATTTTTAGATATGTGGAAGATTATCATTAATTAATAGTTGATAAATTGGGAATTTATGTATATTTACGTACTATAATTATCTATTATTTAGGAGATAATGTGATAAGTTTTCTCGCTTAAGTGTTGTATTATGTTAAATATAAACAATGTTTCTTACGCATGGTTTTATGTCTTTAGCAGGTTAAAATGCTCAAGAGAGAAGGACCAAAATACTTAAATGATGTATTCGGGTTTGTGAACGAGGTCTAGAGGTGCGTTGCAAGAGCTTAAGGTTCAAGACAGAACCAAACGGGAGTCAAAACACTATTTCTGGTGTATTGTGGGGTTGGTTCGGACAACTTCGAGAGTTTCTTACTGTTATATGTTGAGCATTGTATGGGTTTTACACTTGGGAATATCACCAAACCCGAGTTACGGAGAAGTCACATGAATTATACACCTGTCCGGGCACGAACAATATGCTCTCGCCCGAACACCATTTCAACGCAACTCCTTAAAGGTGTCCGACCTTTATGTCCGGACCCGGATGCTCGTGCCCAAACGCTTCTTAAAATGAATGTTATAAAAGGAAAATAGAGGCAATCGAGAGCAGTTATCTTTGAGCTATGAATAGAACAAAGTGCCACATACTGAAATAGAGACAACATAGGAGATTGAGAGCCCTTGTGGCTTGGTTGATAGAGGAGTGGTATCCTCGAACCAAAGATCCTAGGTTCAAAACCTACTCCACTTATAAAAAAAGGAAATTGCGAGCAGAGTAGAGCAAAGCAGTAGCACAGGGAGGATTGGATTCATCATCGGGTTCTAGTACAAGATTTGATAGCGTTTTTCTCTTCTCTTTATCATTGTTGTTATTTCTTTGTTTCCTATGTCGAAGTAGATAGTTAAACTTTCTTTGTGATTTTTTCTGATTCAATGTAGATTGTAGTATTTTTTTTCTTGCTTCGTCTATTGTTCTCTTTTGATCTGATCGACTATTAGAGTTCAATAGTATGTTTGCTTACAAGTGAAAACTGTGACAATCAATAGACTACAAGAACACTACCGGTTAATATAAATATATGATAATTCATCTACATATTAATCAACTATTATAACGGATTTGTTCTTAATGTTGTTAATAATTATAAATTTTGAAACGATATTCAAAACGAGAGTTAAGATTTATTAATTGCTAAAAATTATGCCGAGCAGAGACCTGGACCTGAAATAATAAGATATAACATTATAGAATAAATCAGGATTCCTTTGTTTTTTGTTTGAAAGATCAACTTTTCATTGCTTTGTTTTTTTTTAGTTATGAAGTTAAAACTCCTAGACTACCGATACATTTATTTAAACCATACCATATTGTATAATTGATTAAAAATTAACCAATATTTAAGAATAATCCAATAAAACATTACCGATTACCCGAGAGTACGTCAAGCACGAAAATTACCTAACAAAAAATTACTAACTTTTAGCTTTGTAAGTTTGAGATAAATTAACTTTTATTTAATGGCATTTTTATGTTTCAACAATAATTAAAAAGTACTACAAATTCGTTTTTTTTGTACGCGCCGCAGAGGACTGTACTTATCTGGTTGTCTGCTACTCGGTTGTTGAAAGCTTAGGTTTGTGCTGGAATCGACAGATGTCACATATGATGATCGTACGTTTCTGACATCCTCATTGGCCAATTTAATTCATTTTTTCAGTGGTCCGTCATCTTCCCCATCTTACAACAGAACTGTACACTTGTTCTCAATGGTAGTACTAGAAAAATGTTGCAGATAACGTGGAAATTCAGCCTTCATGCTCGGCAGACCCCTACCCAGAATAGCAGTAGCATGTATCACGCGTCTGAATATCAGAGTAGAGTAGGAAGCAAAATATAAATCCAGGCCAGAAAAGATGCAAGATAACTGGGGGAAACATAAAGTACTGATTAAATTATTCCAATAACAATGGGTAGTCCACGTGTTTTATGACAGCCAATGGGAATAATAGCAAAGCACGAGAGTAGGCGAAGCTCAACTGCATACATGAATTCCGAAAAAAAGAAAGAACAAACGATAATAAACACAACCCAAATTGAAATAAACCCCTCGACGTTTATTATGCTCGGTGGTTGCCGTAGAAATTAATGATACTACTGCCACCATTGCTGGCTGGTACAAGTATCAGTAGTAGCAATCCTTCGACTTGCGTTCCCATGTTCATCTTCAATTAGTGAGATGCAACCTTGAGGGATTTGTTGATCCAAGCCTTCCAGCTTCCACTCCCTTTCTTGTTAGAAATAGTTGCTGCAGGGGGAGCTGCTCCTTTCTTTTCATCCTGTGGTTTCTTAAAGAGCATAAAGCTCCTCCCACCGTGTGCTCCAATTGTCCCCAATGGGCTTAACGCTGTTGATTACACATGGAACAATAGCAATTAGCTGAACAATCTATGAGAAATGGTACGAGTAGTTTAGTATTAGTAAGTTAACTGGGGTTCAGGTAACAATCAATGGGAAAGATACACGTAACGTCATCACATCATTACTGTACCGGGTCTTATCTTATCCCCCACCCACCCTAAAACTTATCAAAGCAAAATTTTACCTAACCTAAATACACACATGACAAGAAACCATTTCATTGGAAACTGATGGAGTGAGTAGCTAGCTAACCAGACTGGCACCTATAATTATCTGATCACAAAATTTTGTTCATATGCAGTGATGGTAGACCAATGACCAGACTGGTCCCTATAAATAATGATCACAAACCCTAGTTCATATGCACCGAGGTAGGTTACTGAAGGTAGACCAATAATTCCCCAAACAGAGACTTTTCTAGCACATTAAGGAACACATAGACCCGCCCCTAAACAAAAAGAGAATCATACATTACAACGAAATCAACAAATCGGAAAGAAGGCATAGAACGCTACCAAAAAACAAAATCAACAAGGTTACCTTCAGTTCCAGCAGCAGGGCAATAAAGCATGAATTCACTGATATTAGAGCCAAGAACAGGGAGACGACCCTCCCTTGCGTATAATTTAAGCGCCATATCCATAACAGAACCAACCAGCTCTTCCTCATAAACAACAAATCTCAAGGGTCCAGCACTGCCCAACACATTGATTGTGATAAGGACACGGTTGCCCTTAGCAACGTGAGATTTCTTCTGCTTGTTCAGCAACATCTTATCTTTTTCCTTTTTTTAGAAAATTTTGTTTCTTTTCTCTTCTCCGCGAAAGAATTATTTCCAGATGCACGAATGAATAAAACCGTCCAATCAATCCGTTGTAGATCGGTGGACCTACAACACCCCAAAATAAATCGGCGAACAAAGGATGTTTGGTGTGAATCAGGGGAAAGAGGAACGGAGATTCACGATCGATGATTAAATTGATGGAATCGAAACAAGAAAAACGATTGGGGAAAAAAAGAGAGAGAGAGGAATACGGTTGATTTTTGTCAGCGAAGAGGTCTAAGGGTCGACGCCTAGGCAGCGGTAGGTAGTACCAGCCTTCCATGCACGAGCCGAAAGCAAATGCGGAAGCAGAGGAAAGTGAGCCGGCGCAGGCAATGAAGAAGATCCCCCTTCGTGAAACCAAGGGGGAAGAATGCGCGCAATCGGATTGACTAGAGATTTCCACCATTCACAATCAATGTGACGGGCGTAAAGTACGTGGGTGGAGATGTGGGGAAGGAAACGGGGATTGGTAGAGGGAAGGGGGAGAAAGGAAGGGATGTGAGAGAGAATCAGAGAAAAATCAGGAAAGGATCGAGGGTTGATTAGAGGTTGGAGGGTTAGGTGGAGGAGGGGGGAGGAGAGAGTTGAAAGTTTAGAGGGCGTTTGATAATTCAATTTCTCTGTGTCTGTTTTTCTCTCTTTCTCCGACCCTCAATATAAATATATCTCGAGTTGCTGTTGAGAGAGAAGAAAGAATTATAAGGAAGATTCTTCAAGAGTTTAAAGAGGCGCGGAGGAGGCGGTAGGTTGTTATTGTAGTTGTAGGTGTAGGTGGGGGAGGATAATCAGGGAAGTTTAGTTTAATCTTTACGCTGTGTTTGTTTTCAATTATTCATTATGTCCTTTACTAATTTTTTTTTTAAAATTATCCTCATTGGTGAAAAGTGAATACTGGATTGAAGGATAGCCTAAATACCAGATATTTACAAATTAATTTTACACGTGATTTTCATTTTACAATGACGCCAATGCAAATACAGTGCTGCTGGCCAAACAAGTCATACCAAAAGAAAATTTCGTCAGAATATGGTATATACCTTGTTATTTGAGGACTTTTGAGTTTTCTTAATTGAAGCTGCTCGAAGACTTGAAATTAGCCAGTTGTAGTTGCATAGTTGGTAGCACCTTCTGAGTGTTTAGTTCTAATCGATTTATTCCTTTATTTTTGTGTGAAAGGATTATCTTTCCTTCGGAGGGGTAATTCCAGGTTTTTTTTTGTTATAATTCCTTTCTCCTTACAGTTTCATGAAAGAATATACATATTAATCAAATATGCTTAAGAATCTTTGCAGATTGGGGAAGTTTATTTCTTAATTCCGACGATCACGAGAACAACGCGTATATATATTCGTAACCCAAACATATGCTAATTCCAATATATAAGTTGGGGGGCATCACATGTAATCTATATATTCATCAATGTGTTCAGCATATTCTTTATACTTAATTTTGGAATTCTTATAAGTATGTTGTAATTCTAAAAAAATAGTTACATGTGTAAAATGATACCCTTTCTATTTAAAATGTAAGTACCTTTTATTAGTTTGTTTATTATAAGTTTTGTAAACACCCCTAGTTTAGAAGTATTGTTATGTATTTTAGATAATGACATGTATTGACTACAAAAATAAAATCAATAAACCTTGCAATAAAAAAGTGAAAATAAATTGCATTTCAATTATTTATGTGAAAGAAAATGTTTATTGAGAATATTTCTTATGTGCCTTCTTAAATTTCATTTTATTCTAGGTAGTTTTGTTCAGCATAAATACAGCATATTTGACAGCAGGAATGCGGTGGCATAAATGCAGCATATTTGCTGGCAGGAATATGCTGGCATAAATGCAGTGTTTTGAAAACTGCTGTTTGGCAGTGCAGCATATATGCAGCATGTTTGGTTAAGTTAGTTATATGTAGTGCGTTTACCGTTTTCGTATTACAATTATAATTTATTATATTACACTACGTAACTTTATTTTGTTAAGTAAAATAAATAAAAAAAAAAATTCACAAACAATAAAATTTAATTTCTATTATTTAAGCAAAACTTGTAACTCCTAAACAATATATTTTTATTATCTAAATTTTATAATTCTTACAAATATAAAAGCGTAAAAAAAGAGAAAAAGCGTTTCAAATTTCTAATAATGTTATGTGAATTTATTTAGTGAAATTATAACTTTTAATAATATATAATATTTTTGTAACTTTGTATGTTAATAAATTTATATGCATTAATATTTTTATATACTATTTAATATTTTAATTTATATATTAACAAGTGTGTATATTTATTATTTGTTTTTTAAATTTTATTAATCTATGTGGTTTTACAAATAATATATTAGAGTAATTTGTATATAAATGTGATTTTTTGTAAATTTGGCTAAAGATGTAGTACTATTTTTATAAATTTTTTTAAAGCATAGTAATTGCATTATGAAGTGAGTAAAGAAACGGAAGTGAAAGCACGAAAACGAAAAAGTATCATTTGCTGAAGGCAGCATTATGCTGACATTTATGCTGACATTCATGCTGATATTTATGTTGTTTTAGGCGAACAACAAAAACAAATAAAGGAGTCCAAAACAGCATATGCTGTATATTTATGCTGACAAAAAATGCATATATATGCTGCAGGCGAACGCATCCCTTAACTTGAATTACTATCAAGACTTACTGTCATCTCAGTGTAGTGAAAAGTCATCTTAAATTTTCTATCTCAGTCTATTTATCTTCTCACCTTACTTTCTCCATTGGTCACAAATATGAGGCATTATATCAACTTTATACTTGTTTAATCCTTTTTTTTTCTAACAAGAAGTTATAGTTGACATCGACTATAATATACCAACTCGGAAAAGAAGGGTTCTTATTCTTTATATGAAAATTTATTTTTCACCTTACTAATATTCTTTCCCTTGTGCTTAATATGCTTCATTTTGTTTGTCATCAATTATCAATCAATTTTAATTCTAATAAGAAGTGGCAACTTAAGTATGACTTTATAATATGGGGAACTTCCTTTAATGCTTGTAACTCATCATTATTTGAAGTGTTACTTAGAATTATATATATATTTAGTCGTTAGAATTTATTCAAGTGGTAGGTTAGGTTGTGAAAAAAACTACATGGTCTGATGTACATCATCTCCATTTGTAACAAAAAGCTACTTATATTATTAAATTCCATATGGGAAGTTGGAGTTGAAGACGAAGTCATGATTATCCCGGTAACTTTTCTTCTTAATTTGCTCATTCAATTTTCTTATGTTCTTTGTTCTTCTTTGTTTTGAACTAACATGAAATAAAGCTCATCAATTTGTTCGCTTTTTCTAATGTTTTATGTCAATATTTAAATAGTGACCATAAATCTTTGTTTCTAATGGTTATAATAGTATCTGTATTCGACCTGTAACCTTTATAGCTGAGGTCTAAAGATGGACAATGCTTCAATATGATAATTAGTAAGAGAATCAACCAACAAAAAGTAAGATAGAGATAGAGCTTGCTTGCTGTTTCCAAATTGCAAAAGGAGGGCTAGACTAGACGACGGAGAACGATTTTTTCAGATGATTAGATTTAATTATTCCTGTGTTTTTAGTCGTTCCTTTCGATCATTGATTAACTATATTATAAAGAAATTAATTGAAACACGGTAGGCCCTGTTTGGCTCGGTTAATTTCAACAACAATAGAGTGACAATCCACCGACAACCAAACACTATGTTTATGCTTGCCACTATGACGACCAAACGGTCAGGTCTTTTCATTCAATATAGTAGTAGTATGTACCTCATTTTGTCCCTACAATGACAGGTTTTCCATTATCTAGCTACCTTAGCATCATCCTATCAATCAGAAACCTTGTTATCCATTATTTCACACAGACACACTTCGATGATTGGTGCCCATAGCAATCGTACTCCGTCACCTATATTAATTATATATGTCGATTTTCCTAAACTTAGTACTAATGAAAGTCGCTCGCTTTTGGAGCTTAGCGCCCAATAATTACAGTATAGATATTGCTGTCAGTATAATGGTCGCTGACGCTTTTGTGACGGACACATTATTTCCGTCACCGACGGAGACAATTTGGACCGTTGATTTTTTTTTCTTTTCTGATTTTACTGAGGTGATAAGATATTTGATATAATGAAGGGAAAAGTCTGTTGTTCGGTAGTATTACAGAAGCGCTGTTGCACAGAAACATATAAAGGATAATTAACTATATTTGGTGTCTTTGAATTATTTAAAATTGGTTTTGACATTTTTTTTATTATTTATCTTTTTTTAAATTTCTTTCTATACTTTCGCATTAAACCCTTTAATTGTTTCTTTTCTTAATATAATTAATTTTAAAGACTAGATATGTATAAAAGTTTATGATTATTATTACCATTTGTATCATCTAATTATAAATTTCAAAAAAATTAAAAAAAACCTTAGACTATATAATTTTAGAGCTTAAAAGAAAATAATAATTAAAAGATGAGTGACAATTATTTTATTACCTAATAATTTAATTATATTTATGAATTTTAAAGTATTTTCTACAAGGACTTTACATATTAAATATGGGTATTAAGATTGATATTGGCCTTATAAAATAAGGTGCATTACTCATACATGTCCAAATTTAACTTGGTCATAATTAGAACATGAGTGATGATGGATAGTTTATAAATTTGGTTTTTACATGTTCATTTAACCATCATTTTTACATATCCACGATAATTTATAAATGTTTATACTGATGATCAGAAACATGTAAACAACATTCATTAAACGAAATGAGTTTGGCGATGAAGGGTTTTTTTTTCCGTCTCTGACCGACAAAATCCCCACCATTGATTAATGTCACAAATTTCAAATCTCAACCATTCAAAATTAATATTTTATTTGTTGTCCAACTAGTGATGCATATGTACGTTGATATACGGAATTGGTGGACAAAATTCCTTCGACGTTTTTAGCATTCCTACGGTGGTTTTTTGGGTGTTTGGGGGGTAGGGTAATCTTTTTGGCATTAGTTCTGCACTTTATATTCTCGTTACTGACTCGAGACCCTAAACCCTGTACTACAAACCCTAAAAATGCCTTCGACGTTTTAGCATTCCTAGGGTGGTTTTTAGGGTGTTTGGGGGGGGGGGGTAGAGTAATCTTTTTGGCATTAGTTCTACACTTTATATTGTCATTACTGACTCGACAAGTTTTAGGGTTTGTGGTTTAGGGTTTAGGGTCGTTAGACCCTAAAAATGCCTTCGACGTTTTTAGCTTTCCTAGGGTGGGTTTTGGGGTGTTTTGGGGGTAGGGGTAATCTATTTGAAAAATTTTTTTGTACTTTATATTGTAACAACTAACTCGATGACCCTAAACTCACTACCACAAACCCTAAAACTACCTTCGACGTATTTTAGCTTTCCTAGGGTGGGTTTTAGGGTGTGTGGGTTGGGTTAGGGTAATCTATTTTGAAGCCGTTCTATAATTTGTATTGTCGTCATTGACTCGACCGACCCTAAACCCTACACCATAAACCCTGAAATCCCTTCGATGTTTTTAGCTTTCACATGGTGGTTTTTAGGGTGTTTGGTGTAGGGCAATCTATTTTGACGTCGTTCTATACTTTGTATTGTCGTCACTGACTCGACAGATTTCCACACCACAATTATAAATAGCGTTTCCAACGTTTTACATAAAGGTGTCCACAAAGATAAACGTTTCCACTTGTTAATTTAAACGTTTCCAGTTTCTACAATTCCATGATTATCTATAACGTTTCCACACCACGATTACATATAAACGTTTCCACTACATGATTATATATAAACATTTTTATAATTATAAATGATGTTTCCATGACACAATTATATATAATGTTTCCACCGTTATACATAAAGGAGTCCACGAGTTCAGATAACGTTTCCACCTTTTTATTTAAACGTTTCCACATTGTTATATATATATGTTTTCACGTTTTTATTTAAACGTTTCCCGTTTGTACGATTCCATGATTATATATAATGTTTCCATGGCATGATTACATATAAACATTTCAATAATTATATCTAAATGTTTCCATGCCCCAATACGTTTCCATGATATATATAAATGTTTACACGCCATGATACATATATACGTTTACACAATTATATATTCCATGCCACAATTAAAATATAACGTTTCTATGACACATTTCCACACCCCAATCAAGTATAATGTTTCCACCGTTATGCATAAACGTATCCACGAGTTTATAAACGTTTCCACGTCTTTGTATAAATGTTTCCACGTTTCTCTGATTCCATTGTTATATATAAACGTTTCCACGTCATGATTATACATAACATTTTCAACATTATACATAAACTGAATTGTGGAGTCGACTTTACGGATTTATTAACATTTCATTTTTATATATGCGCTACATGATAAATTATAACATGAAGGTTAAAAAATTAACGTGCAATATTTTTTTTAAAATATTATACATCGTTTTTTGTAATTGCAAAAATAATATAAATATTAGCTTGGTATTTTTTTATATTAGCAATTTTCTTAATTTAATCGGTTGATTGGTGTATTTTGAATTGTTATACTCCATTTTTTTACATATATGTATCAACAACAAATATTATAAGATTAGAAAAACTATATACAATAGCGATGTCATTCAGATTTTTCTTTAAAAAGTGTAAATATTTAACTTGGTGTTTTTGCATTAATTCCTTTTTAAAAAATTTCAATCAGGATATATGTTCATCAACAAATATTATCAAATTAAATAAATAATATTTAATAATCATATATACATATGAATATAGTCAAATAATTTTTTTATATAATTAGTGAATTGTTTTATTAATAACTATATTATTATGTTATGTATTATTAAAAGGATAAAATAATTACTCTAACATTATAAAAATGAAAAACCAAAAGCAAACTTGTATAAAGGTGAGACAAACAAACAATGATTGTACGATGGGGCATACACCGGTAATGACCCTTCTCTTGCTTAAAAAAAAAAAGAGGATCGTCACGACGAAAATATGTTTCGGTCGCCTAATCCCCTCCCTATAATGGTGCGGCATGAAACAAATAAGTACTGGATATAGTATAACTTTATTTTTAACGCATTTTATCTTACCGCACAGCTGTCATCTAGTTAGCTTTGCTAGCTTAGCTACTACTTCCCTTATTTGTTGATGTCCCGATGCATGCCATTTTGTGCATGCACTTATGCAGTTTGGTTGATGTTGACGAACTGCTTATCGAGCACCGTCAATCGGGTCGTATCGTACGTACAGTGATATATTTGCATCGGGTGTTGGAAATTGAAAAAGCAAACAAAACAAACTGATAATCTTGTGAAAACTAAGGTCTTATTGGGAATGAAATTCAGCTTTCGCTATTATTCCCGGTAAAATTACCCACTTTTGTGTAGCTTTCGCTATGATACGGAGACTCTATGCTTTTCATTTAACTATTGATGGTGAGGTTTGTCGTTAAAATAAAAAATAAAGAGAATTAAATTATATAAATATCGAAAAATTATATATTCATAGTGATCTATTTATAATATATAAATGTATCTTACAAATAAAATTGTGATATGTTTATTTAGGATAAATTTGTACCCTTAACAAAATCTAAAGAAATACAATCAAAATTAGATCCCAAATATAATCTGACCCCGTTCGATGACCCTACGTGCACAAGCTATCACCCGACCATGCACTTTTATGGAGCTTGGTCTATATATGTCTGATAATTATAAAAAAAGTTGAGCTCTAGATTTATACCTTAATTTAAGTATTTTGTTAAGGTGTTATTTAGGGGAAGATTTTGATTAGTAAAGACAGGACTGTCTCTCTATAGTCCTTAGAAATGTTGACCAATCAAAAGGTCCATATTAATTTAACATCAGCCCTTCAACAATAATACTATAAGGGGTGTTTGTTTCACGTGAAAACATAATGAAATTAGGAAAGAGAATGACGAGGAATGAAAAAGATTTTTTTTGATTTTTCTGGTTTTTTTTTTGAGCTGAGAAAAATGAAATTAATAATCGGTCAACGACCGCCGGTCAATGAATGGCTGACAGCTGCTGATCAACGGTCACTAATTATTGATCAACATTCACCGATCAATGATCATTGGTCATCGATCAATGGTCATATATCGCCGATCAACATGTATTAAGGAAAGAGAATCTCATTCCCTAATGGGAAGTGGAGAATCAAGATGGAGGGCTTTGGGTAATCCCATTCCCTTTTACTTTTTAAAAATATGAAAAACTGACAAAACATATAACAGGAAAATGAATCATTCTAATTACCTGAGACAAACACCTAAGAGTTTGATTTGTTTAAAAAAGTAAATGCAACCTATTGACACCAATCAGGCGCGCGACTCTTATTTGTACCAGTACAAAGCTATGACATGTTAATAAGTGTCAATTGGATCGAAAATCACTATATAAAAGACGAATAATTAATCAACCGTGAAAGGAGGACGAATTTCACCGGACATTTCCGACCCAAGTAAAGAACAAATCTAATTAAATTAACGTCAATAATGCACACCCACCGCAAACTACGTACTGATCAGTGCCATTAAAAAATAACTTTCCAATTAGAAAAGCTTAAACCACAGAAGTTAATAATTTCTTTTGGAAGGAGAAAAAAAAAAAACGAAAAGAAGGAAGAGAATATTATCCACAATTGTCTCCCTTGCTGCGCGTTCTTCTTAATCATCAGCATCATCAAGCGTAAAACTCCATAGAGGGAAGATCATATTCTTGAAGATGGACTTCTCGAAGGGTTTACTTAAGATCAAAGTCAAAAGAGGGATAAAACTTGTTGTAAAGACCATGTCAGTAATAGCAGCGATCCCTTTGCTGTTATCACCATGGGTAACCAGGTAACTAAATAATTAATGTACTTTGCCCTAGCTAAGTACTTTTTCTTTCTTCTAATTAATTTTCTAAAAATTAAGTCTGTGCATGTTATTTAATTAATAATCATTAGCATATATTAATTCGATGCACAGAAAGTGAAGACTCGAACGATAAAACACACGTGCAACCCAGAATGGAACGAGGACCTCTCCGTATGCATTACAGATCCTAAATCACCCATTAAATTGGTATATTTAAATTCTACACAATCAAAAACCAATCTCTCATAAAATTAATTTTCCTATACCTCACAATTAATTAATTAATGTCTTTATTCAAGACTGTGTATGACAAGGATCGATTCAGCAAACCAGATAAGATGGGAGAAGCAGAAATAGACATTAAACCATATTTGGAAGCAATGTCAATGGGTTTAGAACATCTACCTATAGGAACAGCAGTTAAGAAAGTTCAGCCAGCACCAGATAACTGCTTAGCAGATGAAAGTAAAGTGGTATGGACAGGTGAAGGTACATCAAAGATGGTTTATGATTTGATTCTTCAGTTACAGAAAGTTGATAAAGGTCAAGTTATTCTTCAGCTTGATTGGGTTGATCTATCTGAAGTTCCTGATTTTGCCCCTACACACTGAAATATTCCTTGAGGGGTGTCTGTCATTATGTATGTTTAGAGTTATTACTTGATTTAGGTGATAATTATGTGATGTATTTTTGTATATACCATAGCAGTAAACTATTTAAATTTGAACAAAGGACCTATGTGCAGGTCGGTTCGGTTGGAAGCTTAATGTAGTAGAATTGTAGACATTAATGGACTGATTTATTAATCCTGAAATGGACAGGAAGGCAATTTTGACATTGTTGTGCTGCATTTATCATAGCAGAGGTCGGATATGTTGTGTTAGAAAATATACTACTCCACCTTATTTCTTTACCTACATAGACATATTAGAGGCTTGCTCTTACTTTATTTGTTTCAGTACACATGCATTCAACGACATTTAATCAAGGATAATTTTGTATTTTTGCACCTCGTGTACGTAGACATATATTTACAGGCTTGCCCTTACTTTATTTGTTTCAGTACACCTGCATTCAAAGACATTCAATCAAGGACAATTTTGTATTTTTTACACCTCGTGTGTGTGAAATGTGTAGTTGATAAAAGAATGACTCTGATACTGAGGTCAGCTTCTTTTCATCTGGGATTGAATATGTCTAATAATGTCAATAAATTTGAGCCTTCAGCAAACCAACAACATCAATGTAAACAATCAATACAAAAACTTGAACAACGTTTGAATTTAAAATGAACTGTACGATGCTCACCGTACAACCGGTTGTATAATAGAATTTGCCCATAATCAAGGTCTTTAACGTTATTGGATCTTTTTCTTTTACATAATCTATTTAGGCTTTCCATCTTTTTCCGATGCTCTGTATTATCTAGGTTTTAAGCTGATTATGGGCTGGGCGGATGCATCTGGGCTAGGCTAGTGGGGTTTGAACTTTTATTTATTATCAAATATCAAATTTGTAATTGCTGGTTTAATTAATCTATTTAACTTTCTTGCGAGTCCAGTCCAGACCAGTTTTTCTTCATACGCTCGCCTTTGATTTAGGTTCTACTGCACTATATAGTATATAGTTATATTTCTTCTTGCTTTTAAAAAAAGTTATATTTCTTCAAAAAACAAATTATATTGCTTGATGCCTATCCTTGTAAATATAAACTAATGCTCCTTCTTATACAAAATATATATGCCGTTTTGAATCTGTCCAAATTAAACTCTAAAACGACAAAATATTTCTTATATGTTTCTAATTAATTGTCAAGCATGGTAACAATAGTTCATCTCAAGTTTTGCTATAAACAGTTATCAGGTTTTAAGAAAATTTCATTCTATCAACTTAAGTTTTTCAAATATTGTTTTTGTCCGATAAGTATGTTTGTCCCAAATTTAGGTTCATAATAGATCTAAACGTAAATCATTAATCAAAATAGGATATGTAAATTTTGAATAAATGAAAGCGTACATAATCTTTCGTACATAAAACATCTCAAACTCACGTTCTGCTTATACTTGTGGGGCAAAAATATTATCCACACATACTAGTTTATTTTTTTCTCTAAGCCCACCAGCTTTGCTACACTTTAACACCACACTTGACTTGACACTATGTGGGAAATCAATGTGTTTTTCAAGTATAGGTACAATCTTGCCGTTCCAGAGAAATAATATCGAGACATTGAGAAGTTTACTGATGAATTAATTGTTGCAACACTTTACTAAATTATCACCTGCCCGTTTGCTTCACGTACTAAACGTAGTTGGTGTTAATTACTTCAAATTGCGTCATGGCTCTCCGTATATCCTTCACTCATCAATACTATACCATCAGCAGGCCATTTCGTCATTTACAATTAGAATTAGATCTCCTCCCACGGATACCATTTTATACCCTATTATTTAGAAATACCATGTATAAGTACATATATAGGCTAACTGATTGATAAATAGCTACTTATTAGATGCTAATAATGTTTACAGAGACTACTACATAATTGAGTATGCCCACACTTTTAAGTTCAAATTTTATACACAAATAAAATGTGGAAAATTAATTCCTTCACTTATATGTGTCTTCATAATAGGTAGAGATATTAGAGATCTTTGTACATTATTATACATACTTGTACCTACATTTAGCATAAGCTCCTATTATATAGTTCTACACAAACAAGTGTAACTAAATAGTGTGGTTATATTAAAAATTTAAACATTTTATTAAGCGGAATTAAAAAAATGTCATTATCTATACTTTTTATAGTGGTGAGATATAAAGATAATGGCACACAATTATACACATTCGTATCTAGTTCTTGAAGCAGACCAATTAGAAGGCGCATAATTCACCATTATGTGGATATAGATTGTAAAACGGGCATAACTGAAGAGTGGAGACCATCATATACTGGAGTAGTCACTATCAAAGTAAAGTTGAGCATCCACGCTACATTATTTGGAAGAGAATAATATGATGGTGGTTTATATGGAACAATTCATCTGTGTACTGAGTAGGAGATTAAGAAAAGTTTCTCCTAAAATCATTACCAATTGTTTAGCAAGAAGAAAGACAATTAATGGTGAAAGGAAAGAGGACCAACCGAAGAGAATATATAGTATATACCAAATAAAACATTCATATTGACATAAACTCGCACTTGTGTAAAGGATACATTTTTGACCAAATATTATTTTATACACCCTCCGTCCCACCTTGACCGTCCAGTTTACTATTTAGATATGTCGTTTGACTTCAATATTTAACATATAAGATAATATATTTTTATAAATCTATGTTTTACAATAGAATCTTTATGTGAAAAATTATATATTATACATTTTTTTAAAAAAAATTATTTTATTTTATATGTTTAATATTGAAGTGGAAAAACATATCAAAAAGTAAACAGGACACTTATGACGGGACGGAGGTAGTAGTTGTTACCGAAGAAGCAACATAAATGTATGTCCACCCAAGGAAATCATATTTTGAACAGCACAAGACCCCAAAACTTGCTAATGATTTTCTTATGGGCGAGGATTACACGACGGAAATGAATCTTCCGTC
Source organism: Limonium bicolor (assembly GCA_023374045.1). Lineage (NCBI taxonomy): Eukaryota > Viridiplantae > Streptophyta > Magnoliopsida > Caryophyllales > Plumbaginaceae > Limonium > Limonium bicolor. The sequence continues at coordinate 363,421,782 of CM041777.1, read as the reverse complement.
CCTGACGGAACATTAATTTCTTTTAAAAAATAAATATAGCAGGTACAGTACAGTGGAGGTGAGTTGAAAAAGGATGTTATATAACAGTGGTTGGATCTATATCCATTTGCCGCCGATGTCAAGTCTCACAAAACTATAACTTATTTCTGTTATTTATTTTTTAAATACCATAATGTTATTTTGTCCTCTAGATAATACTTACCTAAATATATATTTATTTATAAAATTATTCACTACTTTTATAAAAAAAAGTTTATATGACTATATTCTTATACACATATTATTAATTATTTAATGTGATAATATTTACCAATTAACATGTATCAATTCAAATACATTACATAGTTTAATCAGGTTGAATAATTTAAAAAAAGTTGAATTAATGGAAAACACTAAGTTAAATATTCATATTTTTTAAAGAAAAAAGTTGAATATACATAGCTATTGTAATAGTTTTTTAATATATATATATATATAAATGGAATATATATCAATTAAAAATTACATAGCTTAATCAATTGAATAATTTCTTTTTTAATAAAAAGTTGGTAATATAAAAAAATATTAATCTGATGTTTATATTTTTATAAATCTATAAGTGACGTATAATATTTTTAAAAATACTGAACCTATAAATATTAGGCTTCAGGTTATAAGTTATCATCCATAATATAATAATGGAAACGTTATATAAAAATGTGGAAACGTTATATAAAAACATGGAAACGTTATATAAAAACGTGGAAACGTTATATAAAAACCTGGAAACGTTATATAAAAACGTAGAAACGTTTATATAAAAAGGTGGAAACGTTTATATAAAAACGTGTAAAAGTTTATACAAAAACGTGGAAACCTTCATGCATAGCGGAATAAATATTATTCTTAATTGTGGTATGGAAACGTTGGAATCGTGGTGTGGAAGCGTTATATATAATCATGGAATTGTTCAGGTTTCTACAAAAATGTGGAAACATATATAAAACAAAGTGGAAACATTTTATACTATAAGCTGGACACGTTTGTCTGAAATCGTGGAAACCTTTATACCATCGTGGAAACATTATATAATTGTGGCGTGGAAACAATCATATATAATTATGAAAAATGTTTATATGTAATCATGTCATGGAAAGGTTTATATGAAAATGTGAATATAAAATCGTCGAAACGTTTATATAAAATTGCATGTGGAAACGTTAATATAAAATCGTCGAAATGTTTATATAAAATTATGGAAACGTTTTTATGACCTGAAGACGTTTATATATAATTGTGGAAACGTATGTAAAACAAAGTGGAAACATTTTATACTATCAGGTGGACACGTTTGTCAAAATCGTGGAAACCTTATACCATCATGGAAACATTATATAAGTGTGGCGTGAAAACATTCATACATAATTATAAAAATGTTATATGTAATCATGTCGTGGAAAGGTTTATATGAAAACGTTAATAAAATCATCGAAACGTTATATAAAATTGTGGAGGAAACGTTAATATAAAATTGTCGAAACGTTTATATAAAATTGTGAAACATTTTTATGACCTGGAGACGTTTATATATAATTGTGGAAACGTTTGTATATAATGTGGCATGGAAACATTTATATATAGTCGTGACGTGGTAATAATTATATATAATCGTGGTAACATTTGAGCATGTACATCGTCACATTAAAACATGTACATTCTCACATTAAAATATGTACATCATCACATTAAAGTATAGAACGGATTCCAAATAGATTACTCTAAACCCACACACCCTAAAACCCACCTTAGGAAAGCTAAAATCGCCGAAGACATTTTTAGGGTTTGTAGTGGTGGGTTAGGGTCTAACGACCCTATACTGTTACCACAAACCTTAAAAACCTGTTGAGTTAGTTGCTACAATATAAAGTACAGAAAAAATTCCAAATAGATTACCCTACCCCTCAAAACACCGCAAAAACCACCCTAGGAAAGCTAAAAACGTCGAAGACATTTTTAGGGTTTGTAGTGGCAGGTTTAGGGTCTAACGACCCTAAACCCGCTACCACAATCCCTAAAAACCTATCGAGTTAGTTGTTACAATATAAAGTACATAAAAAATTCCAAATAGATTACCCTACTCCCCCCCCCCCAAAACACCCCAAGACCCACCCTAGGAAAGCTAAAAACGTCGAAGGCATTTTTAGGGTTTGTAGTGGCAGGTTTAGGGTCTAACAACCCTAAACCCGCTACCACAAACCCTAAAAACCTGTCGAGTTAGTAGTTACAATATAAAATACAGAACATATTCCAAATAGATTCCCCTACCCCCCCCCCCCCAAAACCCACCCTAGGAAAGCTAAAAACGTCGAAGACATTTTTAGGGTTTGTAGTGGCGGGTTTAGGGTCTAACGACCCTAAACTCGCTACCACAAACCCTAAAAACTTGTTGAGTTAGTTGTTACAATATAAAGTACATAATAAATTTCAAATAGATTACCCTACCCCCCAAAACACCCCAATACCCACCCTAGGAAAGCTAAAAAATGTTAGGGTTTGTAGTGGCGGGTTTAGGGTCTAACGACCCTAAACCCGCTACCACAAACCCTAAAAACCTGTCGAGTTAGTTGTTACAATATAAAGTACATAACAAATTCCAAATAGATTACCCTACCCCCAAAACACCCCAAGACCCACCCTAGGAAAGCTAAAAACGTCGAAGGCATGTTTAGGGTTTGTAGTGCAAGGTTTAAGGTCTAACGACCCTAAACCCTAAACCACAAACCCTAAAAACCTGTCAGTCAGTAACGACAATGACAGATAAGGGCAAATTGTGAATTTTAAAAGTACTTTTTTAACTAGTAGGGGTATTTTGTCTTTTCCATATGATCAATGAGTATAGTGGCATTTCATGGACTTTTATGAAAATATAGTAGCATTTCGTGACTTTCTTTTTATTTAGTGGCATTTCATGAATTAGCCAAAAATATAGTGACATTTCATGTAATTTCCCTTTATAATATATTTGAGTGTATTCCTTGGTTAACTATTATATTATACTTTTATACTCACATTTGATATGATCTTTTAAAATAAATTTTAATTAAACTTTTATCTTACTCATAATACTTTGACACAAACATGCATGTTAACCATGTGATATATCTCATAGAAATGTCCATCTACTACTTGTGTTGGTCGGGAAGTAATTTCCGCCATATATTTTATTTGTTGATTTAAAGTTTTACAATTTGTAAAGTATATATTGATACAATTTGTCATACGATTATACTCACAGCTTGGATGTATTAATTACTATGTTGTTCCCACGAAAAGAAAAAAGAAACAAATTTAAAAAGATAATACTATTACAACGCGTTAATTGGTAAGATTAGAATAATATTAAAACAGATAAAGGGTTGGAATTTAGTCTGTCACAGACAGAGATTTCTCTTCCGTCACAAAATCTCAAAACGGCGGTGTCAAAAATTTTTGTACTTATATAGTTTTTAATCATTGTATTTATACTATAGTTGTAATACTATTTCATTGATATTATTGTTTTTACTATATTGTTGTAAATTATGGAAATCCAATATTTATCTTTATAGATTAATTTTGCTTTGTGATTTATCCTGACATTTATCTCTAACCTAAAATTATAAAAATGTTTATGATTAATTAGATAGTATAGTAAAATATATATGTACATACAAAAAATTTAAAATTTATCAAAATATACTCATGTTGGGTCTTATTTTAAAGAGCTCGAATTATAATAAATAATGATATAAAATTTATATTATTTGGACTTATACATAATAAGATACAACATTTTAAAGTTTACAAAAGGATAAAATAAAAAATGACAAATCAAATGCCACCTCAAATCACCTTTATATTTATTATTATATATTATGTCATCAAAGCAGCCCTCACATCGAGAGATGAAGATGGGTACAGAAAAATTAAAAAATAAAATACTGATATTATAGGGTTGAGATTAGAAGTTTGAAAGTTTAATCAATGGTTTAAAACATTTCTGTCGCTGACGGAAAAAAGCGTTCCGTCACCAAATCCGAGGCCTCGCTAAGTTTATATCTCCTGATCACTCCTACATAATGAAGAGCTACCATCGTGTGCAACGAAGATGTGAAAAATATAACGTGTTTACAAGTAGGATGATAGTGGAACAATTCAAACTTACTGCAGTACATACATTTTTTATGTGAAAAAACGTTACATACGATGAGTATTAAGAATAACTACAATGATCTACCGTTACTTAACATTAATCATTATTGATGCTCTCTATGTCAACCACTTTCCCTCTAGTTGGGAGGAGATTATGTGACGGACTGTTATTTTCCTTCATACGACGAAATTCATTCATCTTCTATTTTGTGTACAGTAGGGAAGTGTCAGTCACGTTTTTTTATATAGTGGGGAAGTGTCAGTCATATATGTATATCCTACTTATCACCATTAATACTTTTGTTTGTCATTGCATATCTCACCTTGTAATAAAGTTTGTTTTTGTTTTTGTTTTTTCATTTTGAAAATGTTAGTATGTAATTTTTATTAATAAAATAATTCACTAATTATATAAAATAATTATTTGACTATATTCATGTATGATTATTAAAGATTATTTATTTAAATTGATAATATTTGTTGATTAACATATATCCCGTTTGAATTTTTTTATAAAAGTTGAATTAATGCAAAAACACCAAGTTAAATATTTATATTTTTTAAAGAAAAAACTGAATAACATCACTATTGTATTATAGTTTTCTAATCTTGATACATATATATGTAAAAAATGGAGTATAGCAATTCAAAATACACCAATCAATTGATTAAAATTAAGAAAATTGCTAATATAAAAAATACCAAGCTAATATTTATATTATTTTCAAAATAAAAAAAGTGATGTATAATATTTTTAAAAAATATTGCATGTTAATTTTTTAACCTTCATGTTATAAGTTATCGCGTAGTGCATATATAAAAATCAAATATTAATAAATACGTAAAGTCGACTCCTACAATTCAGTTTATGTAATATACTAGAATGTTATGTATAATCATGATGTGGAAACGTTTATATAAACTCGTGGATACGTTTATGCATAACGGCGGAAACATTATACTTGATTGTGGCGTGGAAATATGTCGTAGAAACATTATATTTAATTGTGGCATGAAATATATAATTGTGTAAACGTATATAAGATATGGCATGTAAACGTTTATACATAAATCGTGGAAACGTATTATGGCATGGAAACATTCATATATAATTATTGAATTGTTTATATGTAATCAAGCCATGAAAACGTTATATATAATCATGGAATTGCAGACACGGAGAACCGTTTAAATAAATATGTGGAAACACATGTATAACAACGTGGGAATGTTCAAATAAAAAGGTGGAAACGTTTATATAAAAAGGTGGAAACGTTTATATAAAAAGATGGACCCGTTATCTAAACTCGTGGACTCCTTTATGTATAACGGTGGAAACATTATACATAATTGTGTCATAGAAACATCATATATAATTATAAAAATACTTATATATAATCATGTAGTGGAAATATTTATATGCAATCGTGGTGTGGAAACGTTATAGATAATCATGGAATTGCAGAAACGTTGGAAACATTTAAATAAACACGTGGAAACATTGATCTGAATTTGTCGACACCTTTATGTAAAACGTTGGAAATGTTATTTATAATTGTGATGTAGAAATCTGTCGAGTCTGTGACGACAATACAACGTATAGAACGACCTCAAAATAGATTAACCTACACTACACAACATAAAAAATGTAGAACTAATGATAAAAAGATTACTCTGTCCCCCCAAATACCCTAAAACCAACCACCCTAGAAATGCTAAAAACGTCGAAGGGTTTGTAGTGCATGGTTTAGGGTCTAACGACCTCTAATTCACTTTTTTAACAACTTTGGATTCGCTTAACAACCTTTGATTCACTTTTTAACAACCTTTGATTCACTTTTCGCAAACTTAAGATTCATTGTAAATCTTAAAACATATGTACATACAAAAAAATTAAAATTTATCAAAACATACTCATGTTGGATATTATTGAGAAGATCTCGGATTATGATGAACAATGATATAAAATTTATGTTATTTTGACTTATATATAATAAGATGCAACATTTTAAAATTTTACAAAAGGATAAAGTAAAAGGACAAAATAAGTGAAACACCATTCCCAGGTTCAAAATTTTCATGAGAAAATATAACATTATTTAACTAGTCTAATAAAATAGTAATTCATAATTTTGTCAAACATTAATATAACCGGAAATAGTTATATGGATATACTTTTATTTTAAAGAACTATACTTAAAAATACATATTTATAAATACTTATTATATATGTATGTACATTTAACGTACATAGTTATATATATTTAATTCTACTGTAAATATAAAACAACCGTATACAAATTATAGCAATTTACTTGTATTAAAATAACTCCATAGTTATAATGATAATTTTTTTCTAAGGTCAATCACTCCGAAACAAATAGAAACTTCTAGATTATTTTTCACCTCATTATTGTCAGCGTCAATCTGCTCATTTCAAATTGATCACATACTCCCATCATCGGACGGTGTGAATTCTTTCTGTCTGGGACGGAATTCTATGGTCCGTCACAAAAGCACCGCCGCCTCTAGTTACTCACCTAACCGCATCTTTTTCTTAATTTTCATTTTTTTAAAATTTCTTCCAATCTGCTAAGTGACAAGCACTGCTGTGTCTCCCCTGAAGAGTTCAAGTTATCTACTTCTGATGATAATCTCATGATAAACCTTTTGATCAATCAGACAGAATCAGTGAAATGCTAGCTACATATGATAATATGTAGGAGTGAATGAAGGCCTTACATGTATATGTGTTGGAGACTTAAGTTTTGCAGATGATTGCCTCCTCAGTCAAAGTAGCGATGCAGAAAGACTTGGCGTCGCAACTTACCAGTTCGAGTACCTCTGCAGAAGCACCTGTTCACTTGTCCCTATCTGCCAAGAGGCGCGACACTACTGAATGGCTGCGGAAATCTCGGATGCATGGGAGCTTGCGCAACGTGAGAACGTGAAGCACAAACAACTCCACAACTCTGATACTTGCGGAAACAAATCAAGGAGGCGCTACATGAAGACTCCACCGAAGATTTAGGAAGCAGTTAAACAAGTATATAAGCATATGATTGTAATTAGTTTAAGTGTGCATTTTAGATTATTCAGAGAGAGAGAAACACCGCTTTGAGAGATCTTAGTGAGATAGTGTCAATCAGCTTAGGTATTTATTACCTAGAGAGCACACATAGAACACTCCCCTTTACTCCTTGTGACACATTGATCAAAGCCGAGAGTAGAGCGAGTGTTGGATGAGACAGAGTACCTCTGTCGAATCCCAAGATAGGAAGCTAGGTTGTAATTCACATTGAATTTCAATACAAGCAGAATCCTATCTTGTTAAGTTTAAACAAAAGCTTCTGCGTTATTATTTTCTACACACATTTATTCTTCAAGCATAGTTGGTCTGAGACTAACACCTCAGACCTACTCGGTCAGCACCCCGATCCTATCAATATGTACTTCTTTTTTTTTTGATAAACTGCATTACCTTTATAAATATATATAAAAACTAAGGATCACTATTACACAGAGCTAGCTTCTCGCCTTGCATGGCGGAAGCACACAGCATATTAGTAAAAGGTTTACACGGTTTCCAAACCTCCCAATCCATTGAGGGAGCAAAAGACAAACAAGCTAAAACAGCTGGGAAATTAGACTTGTCCATATTACATAATAAAATACTTACTAAACTAAAACGATTCAAGACATAAGAAAGAGATCCATAATCCCTTGTAGTGCGGCATTCCTGCCTTTTACAATCTTCCAAAATCTTCTTAGAAGCTGGATTGTTTGCTCTAATTTCAACTTTCTCGATCTTCATATCTATCGCCATCCGGAGGACATGGATGATGTTGAGGATTTCCAGAGCAACCTCATCCAGTTTACTCCTGATTTTCCTGTTACAAGCCATCAAAACATCACCAGAGTAAGAAATAATTACTCCACTACAAATTAATGGAGAATCTTTTTTCCTATAGCAGTTGGTGTAGATTGTGACTTCATTATGCATCTGATGATCAGTAAAAGAATCATCTCTGGTTTCTGTCTTGCTCATTGAAATTTGATATGCGTTGATGAAAGCTACATTATTGTCGATGCAATCAAGAATGGACAGGTCTCTGTTGTGTTTGACTTTGTTTTTCGCATCATACACTGCCCACATGCGGTTGACAATTTTGTAGCGTTTATCCTTGTTCCAATTCCTGTAGTTATTATTGAACCAATCTTGAATAGAACCTTCTTGATCAGTAGGCAGGGTCTCTCGGTCAATGATTTTTATCCAGGTATCTCGAACTGACCAACACTCAAAGATGAGATGTTGGGTGGAATCAACTTTACCGCATAGATTACAAAGCCCATCCCCCCCACTCTTCTTGCAATATTGGAGTTAGAAGGAACAATAAGATTGAGAAATTTCCAGCAAAACAGTTTGACTCTGGGAGGAATCCATCTACTGTCTAGACTTTTCAAAACTTCCCACTGAGATATACTTTGACAAGAGCCAGAGGGTTTTGTGAGTTGACTGATAGCTGCATTGTAGCCCGATTTAACTGTGTACTCACCAGACCTATCATGAATCCAAGTCCAAGAATCAGGTTGGGATGGCTTCACTTTAATTTTCAGGATGGCTAACTGATCAGACAACTGAAAGTTGTTGGAGATAATGGCATTATCCCAATCATTACTGATAGGACATATGAGATGGCTCACTTTGTTCAGGACACTGGATGTTGGTTTTCTGCTATAAGGACTCACTGGTTGATTTCTTTTAATCCACGGGGCATGCCAGATGTCTGTATCTTGTCCATTCCCAATTTCCTTAAGGCACCCTAGTTTAACAATCTTAATACCCTCTAGAAGAGCTTTCCAGATGGGGCTATCACGAGGGGAAGACTTGGAATCCAAAATACAATGCTTAGGGAAGTAGATAGCTTTAAGAGATCTAGCTACTAGAGAGTCTGGATTTGTGATGATCTTCCAAATCTGCTTAGCAAGAAGGGCTGAATTGAAAGTTTCAATATGTTTAAATCCCATTCCTCCTGCTTCTTTAGCAGAACAAATCTTGTCCCAACTTTTCCAGTACATTGGTTTTTTTCAGAAGTCCCCCCCCCCCCCACCAGAAGAGAGCTAAGATTGAGTTCATCTTGGAAATAACACCCAAGGGTAATTTGAATAAAGACATGGTGTATGTAGGAAGGGCCTGAAGCACACTCGACAGAAGGATGGATCTAGCTGATTGGGCCAATGGGATTTTCCAACTAGAAACTTTTTTCCTAAGTGATTCAATGAGGTAGTTGAAAGTCTCCTTTTTGTTTCTAGCCACCTTAGTAGGCAAGCCTAAGTATTTGGCAAAGTGAGGAACTACCTGCACATTAAGAAGGTTTGCTAGAGAAATCTTGGTTTGCTGAGGAATTTTGGGACTAAAAATGATTTCAGATTTGTGGTAATTGATGGCATGGCCTGAACAGGCTAGGAATTGGTGTAGCAGGTATTTCAGGAAAAGAATGTTGGGGGTGGTAGCTTGGCCGTAGAGGATTGTGTCATCAGCAAAGGCTAGATGTGAGATTGGAGGAGAATTTTTTGAGAGAGCTAAACCCAGGTATTGTTTTTTATCAGTGGCTGCATTCAGAGCCCGAGAGAAAGCCTCTTGGGCAAGGATAAATAGGAAAGGTGAGAGGGGGTCTCCTTGCCTAATACCTCTGGTTTGGGTGAAAAATCTGCCAGGAGAGCCATTAATAATCACAGCCCCTATAGCAGAAGAGATGCAATTCATAGTAGGAATTCTCCACTTGTCAGGGAATCCCATGGAGATCAGCAGGGAGTTGATGAAGGGCCACTCAAACCTATCATATGCCTTGCTGAGATCCAGCTTACACGAAAAACACCCTCTGATTTTAGCTTTAGACTTGGCAATTTTGTGGTGAATCTCACCCGCTAAAATGACATTGTCTGTAATAAGTCTGCCTTTCATAAAACCAGACTGGTTATCTGAAATAATCTGGGGCAAAATGGGTGGAATTCTGTTGGCTAACACCTTGGTAGCTACTTTGTACACAAAATTACAAAGAGCTATTGGTCTAAACTTGTCTATAGAATTCGCCCCTTTCTCCTTAGGAATCAGGGCAATGAAATACTTATTGAGTTCAGGAGGGATTGGAAGCCCATTCAAAATGTTGAGAACTGTGGCTAACACTTGATCTCCTACCGTTGACCAGAAAGTTTTAAGGAAAACTCCATTAAAACCATCTGGACCTGGAGCCTTATTGGGACTAAGCTGTTTCAAGGCTATCAATACCTCACTAACGGTGTATGGGATTTCCAAATCATCTCTAATATTCTGAGGAAGAAGACCCGAAACTTCCTTGGTAAAAATATCGGGATTAGCAACATTACCCGCAGTGAAGAGAGTATGGAAATAATCTGAGGCAATATTTTCGATTTCACTCCACTCATACTTGATGGAACCATCTTCAGATTGCAGACAAAAAATCTCCTTCCTCCTTTTATTAGAACTAGCTTTGAGATGAAAGTAGGCCGAATTTTTATCGCCTTCTGATAACCACTTATCTCGTGATCTTTGTTTCCAATAAATCTCCTCTTTAAACGATAACAGCTCTATCTCAGTAAGTAGACGTTTTCTGTTGGACCCCGCCCAAACTGAGATATTATTCCTCGAAATCTTATCCAACTCACTTTTTTTGAGCTTGATCTTATGCAGAATATTGGAAATGGACCAACCTTTCCACTGTAAGAATTTCAGTTTACACTTCTGAAAGTTTGAACTGAGACAGTTGTCTCTATCTCCCCACACTTTGGAACTCTCTGCATTTTTCATCTAAAAGCCAACCATTCTCAAATCTAAAAATCCTCTCTTTTTTCGTGTGATTGCCTAAGAATCTAATGAGGATGGGGCAATGATCCGACCTGTCCCTAGGAAGATGGAGAGCAGAAGAGGATGGGAATAAGTTCAAAGCATTCTTTGAGAAAAAAGCTCTATCTAATCTACTCTCAGAGGTGTAAGGAGGGTCTTGACAGTTCGTGTAAGTGAAAGGATACCCCCTAAAACCAATATCTGTTAACTCTAGAGAATGAATAATATCTCGAAAGGGTCTCATGTGTTTTTCTTCTCTGGTTCTCCCTCCTATCTTTTCTCTTTCAAACAAGATTTGATTAAAATCACCTACTACTACCCAGGATTGTTGAACAGTCCTACTGATATTATTGAGAAGTGCCCATGAGAGGCATTTTTTTTCCCAATTTGGCCACCCATAAAACCAGTAAGAGTGAAAGAAATCATACCTGAGAAAGTAACTTCTGCTGACACGTGATGGTGCGAGTAGTTGATGATAGACACTAACAGATCCTTCTTCCAGAGAAGTGCAAGGCCGCCGCTTTTACCCTTACTAGAAACCAAAATACCGTCATAATCCCTCCACCGAGATTTAATCTTATCCATCTCAGGAATGGTTCTGTGGGTCTCCATTAGAAAAACAAGGTCAGGTTTGTGCTTCCTGAGTAAGCCAGTGACCCAGACCACTGCACGAGGGTGACCCAACACTCTGCAGTTAAAAGAGATGCAACTCATTTGAATTGGCAGCCCTGATCATCTTCAGGGTCTGCCTGTGAATAGAAGAACTCATGGTACTCAGTCTCCTCCCACTCCTCCATGTTAATAGAGGGTTTGATCATCAGTGGACTAAGGTTCGTAAGCTTTCTTTTTTTTTTGTTGTTTGAATTTGTCGGGATATGAGGCACAAAGAAGTTGCTCAGGGTACATTTTCGCTTTTCCTTTGACACGAGACGAGGGGATTGCATGATGAGGAGAAATCTTCTCAGTATCCTCAGGAGGACTTAGTAATTGGGAGGAAAAATTTTGTGACAGGGGAACAGGGATAGGGGAGGAGTTGACTTCTTGAATGAGAGGGATGAGATTGACCTGCTGTGATGAATCTCCAAGGGTGGAGGTTCCACGACCCCCTATCTTCTTGCCTTTGAATTCCTTCTCAAAATTGTAGAGGGCTGCCCTCCAATCGAAATTCTGGTAGGTTTTATTCTCAGAGTCTAAAGAACCAGAAGAGAAAGTGGATAATGGGGAATTGGGCAGGATTAGCCTCGAAGGTCTGGTGTAGCCAAAAGGTTTGGGAAAACCCGGAGGGGCAGAAGAAGAGGTATTAGAAGAACCTTGTGGAGATGTAGGATTTTTGTGTTGGGTAGAAGACTGAACTGGGAGACCTTGAAAAATCTGAGGGGGTTTAAGATGAATTGGGGCAAGATTAACAGGTTTTGTGGCAAGGGAAAGCTCTACGTTGACTGTAGGAAGGTTGACCGGGGGAATTAGTTCTGCTTGGGTAGCTAGAGCAGTGATTCCATCTAATATATCTTCCTCCTTCCACTGGTCAAGGAGGAAGGAATCAGTAACCGAAGCTAGTGAACCCGCAAATTCTGATCTGATCCAAGGACCGAATCTTTCAGGAGAATTAGAATTCATTTTCGGAACCTTACAGTCATTGAAAGTATGGGTAAGGAAGCCACATCTATAACAGAAGCTGGGAAGATTTTCGTAGGAGAGGCGACACACCCTATTTCCATTAGCAGTTTTAACAACAATCATTCTACATAATGGTTCAGAAAGCTTAATCTCTATTTTGACTCTGAGGTATCTAGCTCTAAGAGGGTTTATGTGGGCTGAACATTCGATGAAGGAGCCTATCTTGTTGGCTAAGTTAATAGCCGAAGGTCTGTTGAAGAAAGCTAGAGGAATTTTGTGGATACCTACCCATATTTTAATAAGCTTAGGATCATGCTCTTCAATGGGTAACGAGGAGTCGAGGGCCATCATCGCAAGGAGCCGATGCTGAAAATGCCACAGACCATTGTTTAGAATAACTTCAGCATCTTCTTCAGAGGCGAACTGGAAAAGTGAAACGAATGACGCCAACCTCTGAAACTTGGAAATAAGCCTTGGGTTTCCAGACATGCACCATAACATTTTGAATGAGTCGCGCTCCTACTTGGTTTGGGCTCCATAGTCTACCAAATAAAGCTTTTCGGAAGGAAGGAGAGTTGGGGTCCATGATCAAGCAGGCCTCTTCAATGGAGGAGGATTCAGCTGGGTGAATGTGGAGACGAGAGCAATTAGAGATAATAGAGTCCATGGAAGGAGCGGTGTTAAAAAAGGTCGAAATTTTTGAATTAGGCTACTAATGATTATTTCTGGACGCCTGTGAAATGAAGGAAGAGGGGGAATAGGGAAAAGAAGAGAGGATTTTGGTGGGTGATCTGAAGAAAAATCTGGGGGAACTTTACTAATCTCCGGTGACGTAACCGGCATGCAGAACTCGGTACTCTGAAGAAAATCCAGACCACCAGAGTAAATGAACCTGACATTTCTCATACGGGCGAGAGGGGAAGACAAGGAGGAGGAGCTCAAAAGTCTCCCACTTCCTATTACTCCCATTGTAGCTCGAGAAGACGTGCACCGAAGGAAATAACTGCTCTGGCTTTCCCTATGTCTACAACCTGATCGGCTTCGAAAGTCAACCGCCAACACAGGAAGCAGCATGCTACCATGACAAAAGTGCGTTGGAAAAGAGGGGAAATGCAGGATTCCGCAGAGCAAACTCCATGGGGCAGACTGGTCAAGCCTGCTATGGATCAGTGAGAAATTCTCTCTGTCTCTAGTCCCGATTCGGAAAAGTAGACAAAGGAGAAACTCAGACCAATAATTGGACACGATCACTGGATCGGCTTTAACTACTCCTACAACTGTTTCAACTATAATATATACTGCCACTTCTCCATACTCAGCTCCCTTTCGCAAAATAGACTCTCCCTGACAACCACCGCAGGAATATGACTTTAAAACTTGAGAAAATTGGAGAGAGAGCGGACACCCTCTGCATGAAAATACCGCGTGCGACTGCAATAACCTGAAAACCTGCACATTGAACTTTACTCCACAAAATCTCCTCTTCTGCTGCCATATCCAACCTTTACTGCTCTGAACCCAATAATTGATCGAATTTATCCCTTGTTTCTCGCAAATATCTTCTAGAACTATTTCAACCGAAACGGTACCATCTTTTGCTGCCTTCACTTCCCTCTGATGGGAATAGCTCAACTGAGAACTCCCTAGAGGGAGTTTGTCGTTGGATACACTGATGAAACGGGGTGGCGCGTGGAATGCGCGTTCTCCACTCTCTAAAGAACACATTCTCTCTCTCACTTCAAGATAAGCTTGAATTCCATTTATATCAATATGTACTTCGGTTAGGTTATAATTGCGTGTAGTCAGTGGCGGAGCCAATTGAGAAACATGTCGGTATAAAACACCCCATCATTTTGCTAAATTAGTGTAAAAATTACTTTTTGGCTGCGTTCAGACATGGCATATATGTGGTATAAATGTGGCATTTTTGAGTTTAGCATTTTTGACAAAAAATGTCAAACCGCCATCACCGAACACCAATTTTCAAAACAACCACAAATATACCAGCACAAAACAACCACAACACAACCTACAATTTATGCTGCAAATATAATGAATACCGTAAATAGAGGCGGAGCCAGAAAACTGTAATTAAGGAGACGAAATAATAAAAATAAAAAAATTTTAATAAATTAATTTAAATTTTCAATATTTATAATTACATTTCAAATGATATTCTATATTAAATTTGACACAAAATTAAATTAAAATTAAAATATATAGATTAATATATTATAAATTAGTTTATTTTCTCTTTTTTATTTTTAGTTTTTTTATAAAGATTGGTATACTAAATTATAAATTAATGAAAATAATACAGAATAATAGTTTTAAACTAGTAGTGTTTTTCTAAATTATTTATTCATATACGGATAGATAGTCTCTTAAAACTATTACTATCTATCAATTCTAATAAAATATTGTACAAGGAAAATAGCAAACTAATAAAAATTATGATGTAAACTTTCAATTATATCAAAATTATTATAATACAAAATATTTGTAGTATATTTCAGAAATATTAATTATAAGTATTCAACTTGCTAAGTAATAATTAATTACAAAACTGGTTTGTCAGTATATCAAAGTTATTATATGTTTTATACCGTGCTTAATAATTAAAGAATAATTTTATATATGAATATACGTAATTTTTCATTTCTGGACATATCCAGTATTAAATTTAAATTTATATTTTTGAATTTCATTAAATAATATTTAATTGAATAGAATATATTGTTTTAACTACAAATATATGTTTAAAATAAATATTTTATCAACAATTAAACTATATATAATAAAAAAAATAATAAGTGACAGCTATATATATATATATTCGCTTACAGTCAATTATTTTATTATTATAAAAAATTTCTTTTTCATTTCAATGATATTATTTTTTTGATTAAAAATTAATATAATCTTAAGTATTACTCCCTCTGTCCTGAATTGATCGTCCTGTTTGCTTTAAGACACGTTTTTCCACTTCAATATTAAGCATATAAGATAAAATAATTTTATAAAATTATAATTTGTAATATATAGTTTAACATGTAAGGACTCATATGCAAAACTTAAATTTTTAAAATTATTTTATCTTATATGTTAAAAATTGAAGTCAAACGACATGTCCAAATAGTAAACAGGACGGTCAATTCAGGACGGAGGGAGTAATACATTTGAAATGTTATATTAAATACTAATATATAATCCGTAAAATTTTATTTTTATATATAACATCTAATATATTTGCTTTAAATACAATGGTTTATTTCTTTATTTTTTCAAACATATGTAAAATAATCTTAAGTATTAATACATTTGAAATGTTATACTCCCTCCGTTCAACAATAACTGTCATTTTAGAAACTTGCACACTTATTAAGAAAAGTAGGACAATGACGCATGTGCCCCTACTTTTTACTTTTCCATTTAGATAATAATTACTTTTATATGAATAGTAGGGGTAAAAGTGGAAAGAAGTGTGTCAAAAAGCTAGAATGACAGATATTTTTGAACAAGAATCACATCCTAAAATGACAGATATTAATGAACGGAGGGAGTATTAAATACTAATATATAATCCGTAAAATTTTATTTTTATATATAACATCTAATATATTTGCTCTAAATACAATGGTTTATTTCTTTATTTTTTCAAACATATGTAAAAAATTTATTTATAAATTAATATGTATACATATTATAAATTAATTGTCACTAAAATATTAATAAATAATAATAATTATAAAGCCTATAATTGAATATCTACATATATTTTAACTTTATTAACAAAAATTGTTTTAAAATGTGATATAAAATTTTTAATTGTAATAACGAAAACGGTAAACACACTGCATAAAACTAACTTATTCAAAACAAGCAGACGAAACCGCCATCTGCCGAACACTAGTTTTCAAAACAGCCACAAAGCAACTAGCACAAAATAACCAGCAAAACTACCACAAAACAACCAACCAAAACTACCAACAAAAATCACGCCGAACTAGAGGTGATCATAATGTGTCCGGCCCGGCAGCCCGGTCCGATCCGGCCCGTAAAAAAGCCCGACAGGCCTGAGCCCGATTGGGCTTCCGCGGGCCTGGACATAAAACCAGGCCCGAATAAAAAACTGGCCGGGCCGCGGCACATTTTTTGAGCCCGTGGGCAAGCCCGGTTCGACCGGATTTTTTATTATTATTTTTAAAAATGTAATATATACATATTTAATTTTATTTAATTTTTATATAATATATACAAAAATTATATATAATATATAAATTTTAATTAAGTTATATATAATATATGAATCTATATGAAAATATATTAAATTTAAATTATTTATTTATTAATTTATATTAAAAAAAATTTAAAAATCGGACCGGGCGGGCCTGGTTTCGATAAAACCTAGAAAAACCGGAGCTAGTCCGGCCCGATCCGAGCATGTAAAAAACCGGACTTGATTTTTTAAAATAGGTTCGAAGGGCCTAAAATTTTCCTTCGGCCCGGCCCGAACCCGACCCCCCGCCCGAATAATCACCTCTACGCCGAACGCAGCCTTTATAAATTTTAACAAAACGTTCCCAACTTATGTGTAATTTTATTTATACCCCTCAACTTTAATTTCTATCCCACCCTGCCTTAGCGGCAAGGTACTGTAACAACGGACGAATACGATGAAAACCCTGCCAATTAAGCAAATGTCTATCAATACGCTAATATAGTATTTATATTGAAATAGTAATAGGGAATAGAAATGAAAAATATTCAATAGTAATTAGAGAGAGTGATTTTATAAAGTCCGTACACTAAAATGAATCTAGGAATTAATTTATTAGAAAATGAGTTCATCCATGATGCGCAAGATCGGAAACCATACTCAGCCTGCAGGCAAATCAAATAAATTCGTTTGTCTGTGTGAGAAACAGAGAGTATTACCAAAATATACTGTATTATTAATATGTGTATATAACTATACAGAGAGCTAAGTATACAAGAGTATATATAGAAAGGCTAATAACGGTCACATTTTACATTAGCCTAATATACAGCCTAACACCCCCCCTCAAAACAAGATGTCGCAGCAGTTTGATTTTGGAGTAAATGTAAGTCGATACTCTGTAAAAGCTCTCTGTAATCTTTGCCTGGTAGTGACTTAGTCATAAAGTCAGCTAGCTGTTTGGTATTCGATAGGTGTTCCACTCTGATGATGCCTCTGGAAATTTGTTGTCTGACGTAGTGAACATCAATCTCTATGTGTTTGGTCCTCTGATGTTGGACTGGATTCTGAGCAATGTAGACGGCAGATTTGTTGTCACATTTCACCGGTATAGGTGTGAACTGGAGACGCCCAGTTCATGAATGACCCTGCTGCAGCCACGCAGTTCAGCTGTTACAGTTCGCATTGCTCTGTACTCTGCTTCAGCAGATGAAAGAGAAACGCTGGCTTGTTTCTTGGATTTCCAAGAAATAGGACTTCCACCTAGAAAAATATAGAAACCAGAGACAGATTTTCTAGTGTTTGGGCATGCTGCCCAATCACTATCACAGTAAGCTTGCAAAGTATAATCGTTAGTATTATTCGTAACAAGCCATAAGATAAAGTACCTTTTAAGTAACGAAGAGTATGCAATCACTTCATAATGATTATCTGTTGGTTCTTTTAGAAATTGACTAACAATTGGACTGTGAATCCTATGTCGGGTCTGGTGTGAACCAAATAAGTGAGTTTGCCTATTAAACTTCTATACGTGTTGGTTTGGAAGAGGAGTTCCTATATCTGATTTCAGTTTTAAACCAAACTGAAGAGGTACAGAAGCGGAAGATGTGTGAGTATATCATATTCTTTTAGAATTTATGTACAATACTTTCTTTGGGTGATGGTTAACCCTTGAGAATGATGGATAAATTCCATCCCTAAAAAGTAGCGTATTGTACCGAGATCCTTGATTTTAAACTTACTGTCTAGCTCAGCTTTTAATATTTGTATGTCATCAGAGGAATTACCACATAGAAGAATGTCATCTACATAAATTGCTAGGGTGACAGCAGAAGTGGTGTGTTTGTAGAAGAGGGAGTAGTCATTTTCTGATTTTGTATAGTTTAATTTGATGAGAAATTCACTTAACTTAGAGAGCCACTGTCTTGAAGACTGTTTTAAGCCATATAGTGATTTTTTGAGTTTGCAAGCTGTTATGCCTTTATCAACTTGGAGACCTTTGGGGACTTGCATGTATATGTCCTCAAGGAGGTCTCCATGTATAAAGGCATTGTTCACATCTAATTGATCAATTATCCAATGGTTTTAACAGCAACAGCAAGGAGAACCCTAAGAGTGGACATCCTAATGACAGGTGAGAAAGTTTCTGTGTAATCTATCCCATATTTTTGACTGAAACCTCTTGCCACTAGTCTAGCCTTGTGTCTTTCAACTTCTCCATCAGCTCTTAACTTTGTTTTAAAGACCCACTTGCACCCTACTGTTTTTTTGTTTGGGGTTTTGACTAATCCATTGACATTGTGTCATTATCTATAAGGGCAGTTAGTTCTTTATTTATAGCATCTTTCCAACATTGATGTTGGGATGCTTCCTCATAACTGAGTGGATCAGATGTACTTAAAGTTTTGCTGAGGGTAGTGGTGGGTTGGACAGAATGAGTGTATAAAGGGGAGGCATCTGTTAGAGAAAAAAGGTCTAATTTCGGAGGAGTTTCTGAGGTGTTGGAAGACTGTTGGATTCTAGTAGAGAGTATGGTGGAAAAGAGGTCTGTGTGGAGCATGTTGGTGTAGTAGTCCTGTAGGTATGTGGGTATGGTTTTAGTTCTGGTTGATCTTCGAAGATCAGAGGTGTGGGAAGTTTGTGGTGGTGGTGGTGGGGAATGTATTTGTGGTTTAGGTGGTGGAACTGGTGCTGGTTGGGTGTTGGGGTTTGGTGTTGGTGTGGGGTTTATGGTGGTCAAAGGGGGTTCTGTATGTGCAGTGTCTTCGAGATGAGGGAAGAACTGGAGTTGTTGATCAAACAAAGAAGTGGGAGAATGGGTATCGTACTGAACTAGGTTATGTAAGGGAAAAGTGGTTTCATGGAACGTGACATCCCTAGAAATAATGATTTGCATGTCTCTTAGTCTAAGAAGTTTGAAGCCCTTCTGATTTTCTGCTAAGCTTAAGTAAACACATGCTTCTGATCTGGGATCAAATTTCCCTTTATTTTTGTTTAATATAGTTGCATAAGATAAGCATCCGAAGGTTTTCATTCTAGAATAATCAGGGAAATGACCATAAACTATTTCATATGGGGTTTTCCCTTGTAAAGCAGAAGAAGGTAACCTATTTATAATTTGAGTTGTTGTGAGAATGCATTCCCCCCAATATTCTATAGGGATTTTAGATGTGTAATATAAAGCCCTAGCAGTTTCTGCTAGATATCTATGCTTACGTTCTACAACACCATTTTGTTGTGGAGTGTAAGCACAAGATGTTTGATGTATGATCCCTAAAGGTTTGTAAAACATTTTTCCTTCATTAGAAGTTCCTAGTTCATAAGCATTGTCTGATCTAACTGTTTTTATTTTCTTTTGAAATTGTCTTTCTGCCATAATTATGAAGTCTTTTATGAAAGTGAAGGCTTCTGTTTTGTGTTTTAAGAGTTTGACCCAGAGGGCACGAGAGTAATCATCAACAATGCTTAGAAAATATTTGTGGTCATTGTATGTTTTACTTCTAAAGGGACCACATATGTCTAAGTGTATGAGATCAAATGTGTCATTAGTTTTTATGGAGGAATTTGGGAAAGGGAGACGGTGATCTTTTACAAGATGACATGGATGACAAACAAAATCATTGGAAACACTGTTCTTATTAATGACACCAATTCTGTACAAAGTATGAACAGGAGCATGTCCTAGACGGTTATGCCAAAGACTAACCGTATTGCAAACAGTATGTGAACTAAATGTAGGTGTAGAACTAACAGCAGAGGCAGCATTATGTTTCATTGTTGCTCTAGAATGTACAAATCTGTCCAAAGAACATATATCAAGAAAATACAGATTTTTGCTAGCTTGTCCAATCATCACATAGGCACATGTCTCAAGGTCCTGAGTGTAACATGAATTAACAGAAAAAGTAATGTGAGAATTCAATTGAGATATGAGTCTTCTAGCAGACAACAAGTTAAATTTGAAAGAAGATACATGAAACACATTTAATAAGGTAAAGTTAGCAGATAACTTAATGTTTCCTATGCCATGAATTAAACCTGGGTGCCCATCAGGCATTGTAACTTTGAAGTTACAGTTTCTGTATGTATTCA
This sequence comes from Limonium bicolor, assembly GCA_023374045.1. Classification (NCBI taxonomy): domain Eukaryota; kingdom Viridiplantae; phylum Streptophyta; class Magnoliopsida; order Caryophyllales; family Plumbaginaceae; genus Limonium; species Limonium bicolor. Next base: position 363,400,819 of record CM041777.1, on the reverse strand, counting down.
TATCAAATAAATCAATATTGCCACAGACATGATCTGTGGCACCAGCATCAATTATCCAACGAGCTTCAATATCCATATGATCTAAATGTTGTAGATGTGAATTTAGTTGCCAATAATAGGGAAGAAAAGGAATCATACCAGCGAACTGATCATACAATTCAGTTCGAGCTGAACTTTGGAAGTCTTGGTCATTCTGGAGGTATGTCATGAGCCCAGTCAATTGATGCTTTGAGACTCCAGGAACCTCGGTGTTTGGATCTTGAAGGAAATTCTTGATTCCATCGAGTTGTTGCTGAGTAAATCCAGGAACGGAAGAAGGAGATTCGCAATGTTCGACATCAGAAATAATCCCTCCCATATAACGTTATTCCTTCTGATGCTTCCAATTGCTGGGAAAGATGCCTTTGACCCAATAACATTGATCATAAGTGTGCCCTATCTTCTTGCATTTAGGACATTGGGTCTTTTTATTGTCGGGTTTTAAATTTTTGGAAGTAGATTTGGGTTCATTGGGCTTGTTAGGGTTTGTAGGAACAGAGGAACTGGAGGATTGAAAAGTAAGGGTTTCAGTCGAACCGGAGCGCTGGGGATATGTATTTGCATGATCCTCTTCTTGATTAGCCATGGCAAAAACTTCTTCGATGTCGGGTAAGGGAGAGGTCAATAAAATATTGGTGCGAAGAGTTTTGAAGGAAGGATTCAAGCCCATCAGAAATTCAATAACTCGAGCATTGGAGGTTATAGTGTTTAATTTGGAAGATGCGCCACAAGAACATACCGGAAAATCGAGAATCTGGTCTTCTTCTGTCCACAATCGAACCCACTTAGTATAGTAAGTGTTTAAATCATCTGAGTCTTGAACTATATTACGAGCTTCTTGACGAAGAGCGTAGAGGCGGGTTCCACTGGGTGTGTCGAATCGTCGGCATAAATTTTTCGAGATGTGTTATGCAGAGGGAAGGTAGATAACGGACTTGCGAATCGAATCTTCGAGACTGGTGAAGAGCCAACCCATCACCATGCCATTCGCTTTCTGCCAGGCCTTCAATCGTTCCCCCTGATAATTCTCTTTCTTTATCGTTCCATCAATGAAACCGAGTTTAGACATCGAAATGAGACCGACAATAATGTTTTGCTTCCAATCGAAGAATCCTTTCCCGTTAAATTTGTACGCAAGCTGCATTCCGGGTTGATCAGAGGCATGTATATAAAGTTCGTCGGTGGCGGCGGAGCTCTCTTTGTCGGGTGTAGATTTGGGGCTTTCTGGTTTGTCTTTGTCGACTGGAGTAGACATGGTCGGAGAAGAAGGTAGAAGGAAGGGAAACGAAATGGAGAAAGAAGAGAGTCGCGGCGGAGCCGGAAAAGAAAGAAAAGATAGGGTTTATTTTTATGTGGGTATGAGTTTCTCAGACACTATCTGATACCATGTGAGAAACAGAGAGTATTACCAAAATATACTGTATTATTAATATGTGTATATAACTATACAGAGAGCTAAGTATACAAGAGTATATATAGAAAGGCTAATAACGGTCACATTTTACATTAGCCTAATATATAGCCTAACAGTCTGCACATATTTTAATCAGTATGAAATGGATGCTGACCCAAATCCAGAAGAAGAATGCAATCTAAAAGGAATTCTGGAAGAGGAGGACATGAATCAAGAGATGGACATCATCAAATTAAGCTTGTCTCAACAGCTCCCTTCCGATCTATCAGAAGAGAGAAATAATTAAACAGAGTACATTAACATGGGAATGGAATGGCATCAATCTGAACACACAATATATATCAATTCTTTTGGGCAACAAGTAAAAATTAATTAATTAATTAAATTGCCTAAATTATCAATTATTTCATATGTTCTTTAAATTCCCCTGCTGCAAAGTCATCAACAACCTAACAATCAGTAGTATGTAGTACACTTAATAATCTCAGTACGTTTGTTGTTGGAAGATGGGCTGCCATAGCTAGCTTCATACCTTCCACAAAGGACATATAAGAAGAAGTGTTAGAATTAATGCTAAATCCGTTGAGTTAATCTTGATGAGCAGGGGCGGCTCTTGACATGTCCAAGAGGTGACATGAAACAGGGCCCCCAATTTTAGGGGGCCCCAAATTTCTGGGGACCTATTTTTTTTAATAGAGTCAAGTATCTTCTAGTTTATATAATTAAAAGGCTATGACGGTTTCTAACCTATTCAATATAACATATAAAAAATAATTGATTGAATTTAACAGTATTAAGTCTTGTATCAAACAAATAAATAAAATTATCGATGAAATTGCTTATTTCTAGTAATATATATCTATTTAAAAAATACAGATATATTGATATTTCTTCTTTTTCTACTTAGTCAATGACAACCTCTTCAACTACATTCTTTGATCCAATCAAGTACTAATGGTTATTTCTTTAAAGATATTGAAATGCTAGCAAAATGAATATTTTAAATGGTTAGTCAATAATGAATGAACTTCTTCTAGTTTGTCTGAATTGTCATTTTGGCATTTATCTCATTACATAACTTAATCTAAAATTATGTATTAATACCACTAAATTAATAATTCTATATTTTATATTTAATTTATAAAGAACCCCTCTAAAATATACAACACAGGGCCCCACGAATTACCGAGCCGTCTCTGTTGATGAGTTGGTTGGGTAATCCTCATTTAAATTTGTAATCCTCATCTTCTTAATGAAAGTTGTTATATCTCATCTCATGGACGTAGGTCATGTTTGAACCGAACCACATATATCCTTGTATCACTAGTTTATCATTATATTATCTTGTGATTTATTCTTCTTCAGTAACTATGTCGATCTCACCAAGATCCTGGAGAAATTGGTCCGTAATCCTAACAAGAACAAACTCACTAAACATCACCAAGGCTAGGCACACTCCTTCCCTTATCCTCCCCGGCCCTCATCCCCACCCACAACTATTGACAGATGATCTTGTTGGTTGTAGTAATTTATTAATCTCTTAATTTGTTAGTGAATATATAACTTCCAAGACCTATTATTAACGGTGGACAAGGCAGTGGAAACAAAACTACCAGAAGTAATGCTAGACATGTAGCAGATTGTTTTGGACAAACTACAACTAGAACAGCTAGACATATAACACAATATTTTCATTAAGAATTAACTAAACAACACACATCAAGTTAGCATATAATTTTTGCAGCATAAACAAAAAATTTACCTCATAAATTAGTTGCAAAGGTAAGAGCGCAAATAGATCAACCACTTTTAACTAGGCCTGTCAAACGGGTTATCCGTTCGGGTTTTGGGTCATATCTTTTCGGGTCAATATCCGTTCGGGTCATTAAACTTTTGGATCATTTCGGGTCCGGGTCATTTGGGTTCGGGTTGTAATAGTGTTAGATAAAATCGGGTTTCGGTTATTTCGGGTCATAGTTAATATTTTTTGAAAAATTATAATATAAATATATACCTAATTTCTATAAGAATATACAACTTATAGATTACAGAACTTTCAATACAATGCCTATTCTAAATTTCACGCGGATATACTAAGTTTAAATCAAGTTTTTTGCCATATTTATTTAGGTTATTCAGGTTAGGGACAACTTATGGTCACTATTATTTCATGTTATTCGAGTTTAGCTAATTTTTAATTACTATTATTTCGGGTCATTTTGGGTTCGGGTCGGTTTTGGGTTATAAATTGTTTGGGTTATTTCGAGTTCGGGTCATTTCGGGTTTTACCCAATCGGGTTTCGGGTTTATTATATTTAAACATTTTCGGGTTTTGATCGGGTTTTGGGTTCAGATAAAACGACGGGTTTTCGGGTTGGGTCAAATTTTGACAGCTCTACTTTTAACCGTACCATTTTTCCTATTTGAAATTAATAGCAATAGATCTACTCACATTAGTAATTAAGTGCTACTAGAGGAAACTTTGGCATAACCACTTTATCGAGCACGCGGAAATTTTGGCTCTGTTCGGTGTTGGTGTTTTTATGGTATAAATGTGGCATTTTTGAGTTTGATATTTTTAACAAAAATGTCAAATCGTCACACTGCCGAACAACAATTTTCAAAACAGTCACAAATATACCAGCACAAAACAGCCACAAAACAACCAACAGTTTATGCTGTAAAGAGAATAAATACCGTAAACAGAGGCTGCAGAAAACTGTAATTAAGGGCGCGAGAATATTTTAATAATATTAATTAATGTTTAAATTTTTTTTAATAAATTAATTTGAATTTTTAATATTTATTGAAATACCTCGTAATTAAAAATAGTGATTAATTAGGCTAATGAGTGATTTAGAGGCTTAATTAAGTATAAATAATCATGAGGGAACAAATCCCGAAGAAAACGGATCCTTAAAACGGATTAAAATCACTAACGAACCTTAAAGCGCGTTTTTCGAGGTAACCGGGAAAACGTGTCTTTAAGCGGGTCAAATAGACTCGTAACAATTTTGGTCAACTAAATAATCATTAATAAATATTAGTGAAGCTTTAGAACCAATAAAATCAATAAAACAAGAGATTAGTAAAAACTGTCAAAAACGGAAAGTTGTGGGGTAGAAACATAAATAACCAAAACTTGTGTGTCCACTTTTAAAATAAAAAGCAAAGTTAGTGAGTGTGTGCTGTGTGTGTGTGTCCGATTTGGACCCTCCCCTCACACTCCCTCACACTCTCCTCTATTTACAAAAGACAAAAATAATAAAGCAAACCCCACCTCACTTTTATTCTCTCTCCTACCCTCACAACTCCCTCACTCACGTACTCACCTCCTCCCTCACTCTCTTTTCTTTCTTCTTCTTCCCCCATGCGATTTCTATGGAGGTTTGAAGACCCACACACAAATACTCCCTTCTCTCCTCTTGTTACTCCATCAAACTTGCTTCAAAAATTATAAAAACTACACCATTGGAATCCTCTCATCAAGAGCTACATTTCCATCCTTCCAAAATTCGAAAAGGAGCACTTTCATCTCCATGGGTGTGGAGGTTTTGGAGCTTCAAGACCACCATTAGAACCACCTCATTCTCCTTGTTCTTCTAAGGTAAAAATATTCTCAAAACTTCATCTTTTTCTAGCCTTAAAGGCAAAACGAAAATCTAGCTAAAACCTTGTTTGGTTCCTCTTGTACCCAGCCGATTTTGGCTTCTTTGGAGAGTGAGAAGTCTTGTTCTTGAGCCACTCCAAGCTTTGTTTGCACTCTTGAAAGGTAATGAATTTTCTAAACCCTAAAACCCACATTAAAAGCTTAAATAATGTTAGGGTTAATTTTTAGTATTGAATGGTGTATTTATGAATGGGTTGTAATGTTAGATTGTTGAGAAACTATAACCGGTAGAGAGAGAGAGAAGGAAGAAGGAAGAAGCAAGAGGAAGAAAAGAAACTAGAAGAAGAGAACAAGGTAATTAAACTCACCCTTGTGTAGCTTTGTAAATGAGTATGTGACAGATTTTAAAAGAGTAAAACTTACATTATGAAATGGTAATGTATTGGTAGTGTAATGTGTAGGAGGATATAAGTATTTTGAAGCCTTAAAAGACATTTTAAAACTTACCAAAACAGATTGGGAATGAGATGTAAGGTGCAGGAAATTTTATGAGTGTTTTAGTATTGGTATTGTATATGGGAGCTTGTATATTTTTGGTTGTTGAAAACAGGTGAGATAATGTAAATATGGATGAAAACAATGTGGTGAGAGTGTAGAAATATAGGGGAGACTATGGCAAAATTTACTTAGGAATAGATCACTTAAGAGATTAGAAACTAGGTGAATGGCATAGGTTGTAACAGATTTTAATAGAGAAAGATAGAGGGTATATTAGGAGAGATAGTTAATGTAGTTGTGATGCATTAGAGTAGCTAGAGATGACCTTAGAAGAGGGAGTTACAGAAGGGGAGTGTAATTGTCAAAATCTGTAGCATAATGTAGTAAGGGAAGAAACTAGTGTAAGTGTTGAGTTGAAACTTGGGAAATTATGTGAGTGGATTGGTATAGAATTGTGTAAAGAGTTAAGGAGTGAACTAAGGTGTATTAAGAGGTTCAATTAGTGTTAAAACATGTGGGATTAAGTGTAGGAACAATGGGGAAGTAATGGGTAAAAGAGAGGACTGAAAACAAAAATAAAAATGCAAATACTGGGCCGGACCGAACTTGCGACCGGACTTGCAAGTTCGGTCGAGCCCAGATTTACAAAGACGGGAATGCTTCTGGATTGGACCAAACTTGCGACCGGACTTGCAAGTTCGGTCGGACCAGAAAATTCTCCCGTCTGTAACCTACTGGAATCGACCGAACTTGCGACCGGACTTGCAAGTTCGGTCGAGCCAGAAAAAGTCCCCGATGAAACCTTCTGGAATGGACCGAACTTGCGACCGGACTTGCAAGTTCGGTCGGCCAGAAAAATTTCCGTAATGTGAGCTTCTGGAATGGACCGAACTTGCGACCGGACTTGCAAGTTCGGTCGGGCCAGAAAAATTCGGTAATGTGAGCTACTGGAATGGACCGGACTTGCGACCGGACTTGCAAGTTCGGTCCAGTCAAAAAAAAAATTATTTAAATTAAATAATATATATATATATATATATATACCTACATATATATATGTACATGTATGTAAGCATGCCAATATTAAGTAAGAAAATAAAACTTAAGGTAATGAAAAATAAGTAAGTAATGTGTAAGTGTAAGAAGTATAAGGACATAGTAAGTATGAGTTAAATTAATGATAGTTAGATTAATCATTCAATTGTATGTATATAATAGGACTTGATTTGTGACACCGGGGACGTTCGGAAACACGTACAACGGTGAACGGTATGGATTCCTCATGCCCCGTATGCTATCTTGGTTACTCTGATTTGTGTGTTGTGTGCTAATTGATCACCAAATAAGATAAATGCACGAATCGGAGTTAATATGCATACTTGTGATTATGTAGTGTTGTATGTTGTGAATATTTTCTTAAATCTTAGTTTGTATAATTCATGAAATGTATGGATGATAATGAGTGTGTATGTATGTTGTATTGCATCGTGACCGATTATTTGTGTGAATGGACTTCTAACTTATTCCTAACAAGCTAACCATTCTAACTTAAATTGGTAATTAATTGGAATGAGTAGAAGTCCGATATAGTTTCGGCCACGCGTGAGGATGCGGAGTCACGAGAGGTTGGCTCCAATTCCTGACTCTTAAACTGGTCCGTGGCCCAAATCCCTTAAGTGGGTAGCATCCCGGATTGGTGAGTCAAGTAAATCCCGGAGGTGGGACGGCGTAGTCCCCAGGGCCGGAGGTCCCGACGACTTAACTTGAGTATGAGTAAGTAAAGTGAATGTAAGTAAGTAAGCGTAAGTAAGAAAAAGTAAGTAATGAGTAAAAGAGTAAAAGCATTCCGATTAACCCGGATGCATAATTTGGCTAACCGTGTGAAGGTAAGTAAGATGCGTGCTATTGTATTGTTGCCTTGGAAGGTGTAATGTATTGAGCATGATTGTATGATGTATGTAAAGCATGTATGTATGAAATTAATGAATCGCATGTTTAGTGGACGTCAAATAGTCGGCGTGCCCTAGCTAGCACGCGGTATATGTGGAGTTTATACGCAGCGTTTGCTGAGTCCCTTGGGGCACCATTTTTACTACACGCAGGTACCTGCGAAGGATGAAGATGTGAAGACTTAGTTCTAGTTCTTTTGTCTTCTTTTTGGATTGTAAACATTGAATGATGATTGGTGTACTGAGTAGTACATGGCTGTAGTTTTTGATTAGCCGGTGTACCATGGGGTACACCTTTTTGGATAGTGGAAGTATCGGATTGGGGTATAGATGAGTAGCTTGTAGAAACTCATTCTTTTGGGAAGTTTGATTGGGATGTAATTGAATACACTCAAATACTCGGTGATCCATTGATGTAAGTATTTGGTATATGGTATTTTGGTAAGTAATATAGTAGCTCGGTATATTATGTTCATCAGACCATGACTGTAAGTAGAATGAGCCTAGCTAGCCGTATGGGCGGTTAGCGGCATTGTATCACCCGCCGTAGTAAGTAGTACTTCTGCTGCGAGTAACTCTGGATTATCGGGATGATTGGACGGTAAGCATAGGATTAGCGGTTGGGGTGTTACATTTATAATGATATTTTAAAAATGATATTATATATTAAATTTGACACAAAAATTAAATTAAAATTGAAATATATAAATTAATATATAAAAAAGTTTATTTTTACTTTTTTATTGTTAGTTTTTTTATAAAGATTGGTATACTAAATTATAAGTTAATAACAATAATATAGAACAATAGTTTTAAACTAGAAATGTTTTTCTAAAAACTTATATTAAAAATTATTTTAAGTAATTCTAATATTTTTTTTAATTTATAGAATCTGTAATAAAAACTATAAAAAAGTATTTGTATTATGGATATAAGGGCTCAAGGGGTACATGATTACTAAGAATGACATAATAATTAGTTTTACTTTTGACTATATTGCTAAAATAAGGTATAAAACCTAAATATTTAATTATATCTACATATATTAATATATAAGTCATATTTTTGAATAACTAAATTGTTTTTTTATGGTGTAAATATTAATAAAATTCACTAATTAATTATTATATTTTCCATTTATTCAAATGTGAACAAATAGCCTGGTGTGTTAAAACCATATATAGTTACAATTGTTGCTATCCATTGATAGAATTGTGTTTGATAATAGTGAAGTTATATGTAGACCTAAATATAAATGTTGACAATTATATATTGTAATAAAAATTTGTCGTTTTTCTAATTATAAATTATGTATATATTAATCTATATATTTGTTAGTAGCTTCTTATTTACATCTTTAAAAAATTATTTTAAAATGTAATATAAAATTTGTAATTGTTGCACTGATATCTGTAAACGCACTATCTGTAACTAACTTATTCAAATACGCCAGACGAAACCGCCACACTGCCGAACATTAGTTTTTTAAAGCAACCACAAAACAGCCAGCACAAAACAACCAGCGAAATACCATAAAACAGCCAGCCAAAACAACAAGACCAAAACAGCTACAAAACAACCGTAAAAAACCATGCCGAACAGAGCTTTGACTGTCAATTCTGTAGCGTAGTTGCTCATCTTGTACCCTTTTAGTGTTAGAGGAGTTGTTATTTTGTACCGTTGCTGGGTTATGTCTTTGTACATGTTTGGGTCTTATGTTAGTAGACCGTTGGGCTTTACCGTTGCTGGGCTTCGGTTCTTGTTATATTAAGGGTTTAGTCTAGCCTTGTGACGTTGTTGAATGTACTGTAGATAGCTCGTGTTTTTCTGGTTTCTTCCTCTGTACAACCCTTCCACGTTGGGTAAGGGTTTGAGTCTGTACATTCTTCTTGGTCTTGAGCCTCTTGAATACGAGAGTTTGGTCAATTCTTTCATGGTACCAGAGCGACGATCATGGGATCATGCTCCTAGTTCCGCTTCCAGTCTCCGTTCCCTTTTTCATCGCCGCCTCCAACCTTGGTTCACAGGAACCCTAAATTTTCGATGTTCGCTTCCATCCCTATTTTCTTCTAGCTTTTACCGTCGTTTGCGAAAGAACCCCTTCTTTCTCCTGTTACTATCCCATTCGAATCTTCCCACAAATTTGTTTTCCCCAAACCGTACCTAACCCTAATACTTTCGATTCCCCCCATTTTCTTGATCCATGGCTGATAAGGGAATCACAGATGAAAATCCGAAGAATGACAAGGGAAAAGAGATTCTCGATGATGAGACCGAAACTAGTGGGAGTCCTTCGATTGAAGTTGGTTCGCAGCTGTACCTGTCAAGCTCTGAGAGTCCAGGCCACTCCCTTGCAACCAAATATGATGGCGGACCCGGTTTTTCGAAATGGAGACATCAAGTGGAGATCGCCTTGGGCTCCAAAAACAAATTATGCTTCGTCGACGGATCTTTGCCAAAACCCACTGATAACGATGCGCGTGCGGAGGCCTGGCGACGGTGCGACAGCATGGTTCGCAGTTGGATCTTGATGAGCCTTGAAAAACGTGTCTCAGACTCCGTTTTGTTCCTCCCATCCGCTGCTAAAATCTGGGAAGACCTACGGATTCGCTACGACCAAGTTGATGCAACTCGCCTTTATGAATTGGAAAGAAGACAAGTAAACACGGTACAGGGCGGTGACAGTATTGGGGAGTACTTCACAAAACTTAGAGGTTTGTGGGATGAATTCGACACTGCGGCTTACTTACCCACCTGTGGTTGCATTACTGAGGGAGCCCTAAAGAATTTTATCCAAAGTCAGAGGCTTATAAGATTTCTGATGGGATTGAATGACAAGTATAATGCTGCTCGAGAAAGTATTCTCATGATCAACCCACTTCCCACCGTGGAACAAGCGTTCTCCATCTTGATACAACAAGAGAGGCAGAAAAACATCTCAACTGTGGCTGTTACAGATACTGATGCTCCGGTGGCCTTTTCTGCTACACAAGGGAGGAAAACTTTCTTCCGCGGTCAAAACAACAATGGCAGCAGGCGCACAGCACCCCAGTGCACATATTGCCACAAGATTGGGCACACAGAAGAAAGATGTTACCAAAAGAACGGATTTCCAAGCGGTTGGCGAGCTCCAAAGGATAGAAAACCTCAAGCTAACAGCACCACTGACCAGAAGGCAGATGGCCCAAAGGATCCCTTCAACGGAAATCTGACAGCAGAACAAGTAACTCAATTGTTGGAGTACATCAGTAGGTCACAGCCCAGCAACAAGGAACCAAAGAACGGCTCCGAATCCAATTGTGGATTCGTTGGTAAGCGTCTCTCACATAGTTCTGTCTGTTGGACTCTCAGTATTTACAAACTATTTAATGCTTCTGACCATGGCTGTTATCATGATAATGACTGGATAATTGATAGTGGCGCATCTGACCACATGTGTGGCAATCTTTCCTTGTTTAATGAGTTTTCTTTTCTTGATAAGCCCCACAGCGTTGGAATGCCTGATGGACATCCGCAAACTGTTAGAATTATGGGAAATGTTAGAATAAATAACCTTATAATACTTAAAAACGTTTTGTATGTCCCTAGTTTTAAGTTTGGACTGATCTCTGTTAGTAAATTGTCTGCTGATTTAAGTGCTAAGTTGAGTTTTGATGCAACCTCTTGTGTTTATCAGGATTATGAGAACAAGCAACAAGTGAAGATTGGTCAAGTCATTGGGGGGCTTTATGTTCTAGACAGTCAATGTAACAAGGAAGTTAGGAAATCTGTTAGCTTTCAGGTTGATAAAGAGGTCACTCATAGGTTAATAAACAATAATGATAGTTCTGTTGATCTGTGGCATAATAGACTTGGGCATATCCCAAGAGAGAAATTAGTCACATTGGGTTTAATTGAAGCAAAACTTCTGCATAAAAACTTTCTCTGTGAACCTTGTAATAGAGCCAAGAGTCACAGATTGGCTTTTCCTTCTAGTTCAATAAAGAGCAAAGATTTGTTTGAATTGATTCATGTCGACCTCTGGGGGCCTTATAACCTGAAAACTCATGATGGCTTTTCTTATTTCTTGACTATTGTGGAAGATAAAAGTCGTGTTACTTGGACGCATCTTTGTGATCTCAAGTCTGACTCCTTTGCTTTGCTTGTCAGTTTTATTAGCATGGTTGAAACACAATTTGATAAAAAGGTTAGATGTGTTAGGACCGACAATGCATATGAGCTGGGAAGTAGTAAATTAGGAACAGAATACTTCAAGATCAAAGGAATTAGGCATCAGACACCTGCCCACATACCCCTCAACAGAATGGGGTCACAGAGCGAAAACACAGACATATTTTAGATACCGCTAGGGCTCTTATGTTTCATTCATCTCTCCCCAAGAAGTTTTGGGGAGAAAGCATTCTGACAGCAACTTACCTCATCAATAGGATGCCCCTGTCTAGCATAAGAACAAAACCCCTTTTGAGATTATTTACAATACAAAGGCTGATTACTCAACTTTAAGGACTTTTGGATGTTTATGTTTTGCGAATATTAATAAGAATCAGCATGACAAGTTTCTGTCAAGATCTTTGAAGTGTGTTTTTCTTGGATATGGGCACAACAAAAAAGGCTACAAACTTTATGACATGGATAATGGGAAAATAATCTGGAGTAGGGATGTTGTTTTTCATGAACAGATATTCCCTTTTAAGGCTAATTTAAACAGTTCAATAGAATGTGTTCCTGATGATACTGACAAGGAAACAGAATCCCTTGAGGATGTCTTTTTCCCTACTATTGATGCTAATGAAACAGTTGAGGAAAGACAGAAACACGTCAGAACACATCATGACAGACAAGCCACTGAAGAAGATGATGGAGAAGAAACAAGGACCCAAGCATTTGGAGAAGAACAACCAAGAGAAGAAGCTGTCTTACAAGAAACAGAAGGGGAGCCGACCATTGTGGGAGGCACAGAAGATGGAGGGAATGGCCTGAGGAGATCTGAAAGAACCAGAAGCAAACCCACTTATCTGAAGGACTATGTTGTTGGATCATCAAGCTCTAAAAAAGATAAGTTTTCAGTTTATCCTCCCTCTGATTCTCTAAGTACTTACCCAGACTATTTCTCAAAGATTCTGAGTGACAGAGTTGCTTTTGCTAATCTTGCTGATCATACTGATTATTATTGTGATTCTGATTCTGTTAGCACACGTGAGATTAATAGCATTATTGATAGTGGAAAGATGTCACAGACCTTAGGTCTCCTCCTTGTTGATCACCACTGCTGTTTAGTCAACTCTGGCAATAATACAGAACCTGATAGTTATGAGGAAGCCTCTAGGGATGAGAGATGGCAAAAGGCCATGAATGATGAGTTTCTGGCCTTAGAAAACAACACACTTGGGATTTGGTTGAACCACCACATGGAATTAAACCAGTGAAGTGCAGATGGGTATATAAAGTTAAGTATAGGGCTGATGGCAGTGTAGAGAGATTTAAAGCTAGGCTAGTAGCTAAGGGCTTCACTCAAAGGTATGGGGTGGATTATTTAGAAACCTTTTCACCGGTAGTCAAGTTTACAACTATTAAGGCCTTAATCATTATTGCTGTCAAGAAAAATTGGACAATAAGCCAGCTAGATATTAACAATGCCTTCCTCCATGGGGATTTGGAGGAAGATGTTTATATGCAGATCCCGCAAGGTCATACACAGGAAACTTCTGGTAAGATTTGTAAGTTAAGAAAATCCCTCTATGGTCTTAAGCAAGCGTCTAGACAGTGGCATCATAAGCTAAGTGTGTTTCTCAAGTCTTTGGGTTTTACTCAGTCTCTTAATGATTATTCCTTATTCATCAGTTTAAAGAATAACAAGGTCTGTTTCCTTGTTGTATATGTGGATGATATTTTGATAACTGGCAATGATTTGGCTCTGATAAGTTCTGTTAAGAGAGGTCTGGACAGGCAGTTTAGAATTAAGGATTTGGGTAGTCTGAACTTTTTCTTAGGTATGCAGTTCTTGCATACTACCGAAGGAATAATCTTGACCCAAAGGAAATATTGTGAAGATCTTCTAAAGGAATTTGATTGTCTGAATTGCAAAAGTGCTGTTGGCCCTCTTGATTCTAGTGTGAAACTGTTGCGTAATGAAGGAAAACCATTGGGTGATCCTACCATGTATAGGAGACTTGTGGGGAAAATAAGTTACTTGGCTCATAGTCGTCCTGATCTTAATTTTACCATTCAAGTGTTAAGTCAGTTTCTCAGTTTTCCTACTGAAATACATTATAAAGCTGCTGTTCACACCTTGAGTTACATCAAGGGCACTCTGAATTATGGTTTGTTTTTCAATAACAGAAAGGACTTTACACTAACTGCTTTTTGTGATTCGGATTGGGCAGGTTGCCCAAACACCAGAAGGTCAATCAGTGGGTATTTTATTCAATTGGGAGGATGCCCCTTATCTTGGAAGTGTAAGAAGCAAACCACCGTGGCTTTATCATCTGCAGAGGCAGAGTATCGAGCCATGAGAAACGTTACTGCGGAACTTAGCTGGGTCACACGGCTGTTACATGAGCTGGGGGTGCAGGACATTCTCCCTGTTCCACTTAAGTCTGATAGCCAGGCTGCTATTTATATAGCCAGGAACCCAGTACTGCACGAACGCACCAAGCACATAGAGCTTGATGTACACTTTGTGAGGCAGAAGCTGCAGGAAGGCTTGATGGTAGTAGAGTTTGTGACATCTGAGAACCAGTTGGCTGACGTCTTGACCAAGCTTCTGCCTGGTCGCGCTTATCCTCTTCAGATGAGAAGGCTGGGCCTGAAGTTGGATGTGGATTAGTGTTTGGTTGAAGCCAGCTGCGGTTCTGTTCTTCAAATCTCAGAAGACTGACGCCTCCTAAGATTTGAGGGGGGGTGTTAGAGGAGTTGTTATTTTGTACCGTTGCTGGGTTATGTCTTTGTACATGTTTGGGTCTTATGTTAGTAGACCGTTGGGCTTTACCGTTGCTGGGCTTCGGTTCTTGTTATATTAAGGGTTTAGTCTAGCCTTGTGACGTTGTTGAATGTACTGTAGATAGCTCGTGTTTTTCTGGTTTCTTCCTCTGTACAACCCTTCCACGTTGGGTAAGGGTTTGAGTCTGTACATTCTTCTTGGTCTTGAGCCTCTTGAATACGAGAGTTTGGTCAATTCTTTCATTTAGTTAGTTTGAAACAGAGAACTTACCTACCAGTCATTCGGTATATAAACATATATAGCATTAACCAAAAATTGGCGAATTCGTGTTCACACGAAGAATGCTCTCTTTTGGCTTAAACTCTCGTCCGACGGGGTGGCGATTGAACTCTCGTAACCCTTGTCGGTTTATCATCCGTTCCTCTCCCACACATGTTTCCCCGCCATTGCATATCATCACCTCCGCACATCATTAATCGGATAACACTAACATATGATTAGCATAATGACAATACAGGTTCAACTCCCAGTATCTGCCCACCTCCCCCTTTTCCTTGAAGATCTATACAAAATCTATGTTCTTCTCTGCATGCTTCCCATCCTAGGTTCAGGACATGTGCTGATTCCAACAATGTCGTCTACTATATCTCCACCCAAACGTACTCTCGCCACTATGCTCCTCTTCTTTCTTTTCTACATTCTTCGCTCCCAATCTCTTACCCTAGTCAACTATAGTTACTGGAATTCTAGGATTGTCGCCATGAGAGCTTCTTCTAGAGTGGGGTAGAGCAATGTCTCATAGGGTAACTCTTTTCTCACCTTCCTTGGACACACCGATATGTCTGGCTGCGGAGCTACTTTTGGCCAAGCTTTGGTGAAGAGGGCGGAGAGAGGGGGGCGGGGTCGTATTTGTTTTACCTTTATTATTTCTAGTTTTAAAAAACGGGTATACTAAATTATATGTTAATGCCAGTAATATAAAATAATAATTCTAAATTAGTAGTTTTTTCTAAAAAAACTTATTCTAAAAATTATTTTGAATAATTCTAATATTATTTAATTTGCAAAATCGGTAATAAAAAACTAAAAGCACTTATTATGGATGGCGGAGGCACCTGATTACTACGACTAACATATTAATCAGTTTTACTTTAGACTATATTGCTAAAATAAAAATGTTAAGATTTTTCTTATCAACTATAGACTGAAAAAATAATTTTTACAATACAATTCCAAAACAAATATTACATATTAATAGAAATAAAATTGATAATAAATAGAATTTAGTGATATCATGGTGATATTTTACAAAATGTTATAGGGGTGAACAAATATATAGTAACATAAATAAACTATATAACAAAAAAAACTAAAACTAATTTAAGCATATTACCGTGGGAGTTAGGAGCCTCACACCCACCTAGGGGCGGATTTAAGGGGGATCACGTGGGTTCGAAGAATTCAAAGATTCATATATGTATGATAATCAAAGTTTATATGCATATAGTATAATGACCCCTATATATAATAGAATTGTTGGTGATGTAGTAGTAAGGGATATAAGCATTAGGTGAGTTGTCTTGGGTTCAAATCCAACTATGATCAAATATATTGAAATGTTTTTTCTTCGAATAATAGTGACCCCACATAATTTATATCCAGGCTCCGCTCCTAAATCAGTGGTCAATATTTGGCCCTCGACCCCTGGTGTACCCCGCCTTTCCTGACGACGTGCCTCCCGCTGTCCTGCACTTGTCACTAACTCGCGCAGGCGCTACTCGTCACCGCCTTGTGCGCGCACCGCCAGTCACTTGCTCTTTTAAGTTGTTAACTTCCAAAGCAAAATCTGTTGTTTCTTTTTGCTTGTTATGAAAAAACAGGTTAACGAGCATTATGCAACATATATCGAGCTAGAAAGAGTGGAGAATTTCATTCTAGCTATTGGGAGTTATAAGGAATTGATATTTCCTCAGATATCGTCTAATATTATACTATATATGTAGGTTATATAGTACACCGAAGGATTGTGTTGGTTTCTACTTTATTATTGTTCCGGAGTGCCTTCATGGATATGGTAAAGACATTACTCATAATGAACAAATATTACATAGCTTAGAGATCGATAAATGTCATGTAACTGATTGTAAATAAACATTATTTGCAAACCTTGACAAGCTCTACCCGTACCATTATGGTACCACTTTAAAGTATCATTATGTGTTTTTGTTTTAAAAATTATTGTTTATGTTGGAATAAATATATTAACAAAGTATTCGAGTGAATTTGGATAGGGTGAATTCGGTTTGGTGAATTCAGTTCAGGTGAGTGCGGGTCGGGTGGATTTGGGTTGTATTAAATTACGATTTAGTTCAGTTTCGGTTTGGGTCGGTTCGGAATACTTGGGTAACATTTCGGGTCACCTCTAAAAACTGATTCAGTTCGGGTTGGATCCGATCGGTTTTTTAGGTTCAGATTAGTTTTGCCAGGTCTAGTTTAGTATATGTTTTGTTCTATTCAAGTAGACTATGTATCTGGTTATGTAATTTTTTTAATTATATGTGTATTGTAAACTTAATGTAATTTTCTTATGTGTATTGTGAACTACTCCTATCTGGTCTTGTAATTTTTATGTGTATTAACTGGTGTAGTTAGGTGTGATTTGAAATCTAAATTTATGTTGCGTACACAAAAATAACATTAACTTAGGAAAAAAACAATGTAAGTTTTGCGTCAATTCAATAGATATAAGTAAAAAACATATGCATTCAACACCGGGCAACACAGTAGACCTCCTGTCAGCTTGCTGATTCTACTAATAATAGTGATATGGCATCACACACTTTGCCTTATTATATTAAAAGCATTATGCAGCTAACAAAAGAGAAACGCAAACTAAATTTCCCACCACAACTAGGCAGCCAGCAGCAGCGTTTTGATGGATCAGGCGTTGTTGAGGTGATGAGCCTCGACGTGTTTACTGCAGGCAACGATGACTCCCATAGTAGCATTTGGGATGGGCACAGTATCAGCAAGTTTCTCATAATCAATGGTCCATTTGACGAGATCAATTCCGTTTCCCTCGTTTGTCACATGAAGAGTGATGACGAAGCTCTTGTACTCTTTCAATAGTTCACCTCCGATCACAGTGAACACCGTCTTTCTGTTCTCCTCATCAACTGTAACCTTCTGCTTTGAACTAAGTTTTTTCCCATCTGCATCCATGCGCGCTTATGTATTTACAATGATGATATGCAGATTCTTATATCTACAGATCCTAATTAAGTCTCATTATTTAACATTAAAGACAAGTATATCTTTATTATCGGGTCATATAATTTATTGTAACTTGAGACCCACTAAAGCATTTTGTTATCAATATTTTAACTGCAAAAAGTAAATATATTGCGTTAACAGGAATAATAAATTTGAAATTTGAAAGCAATGCTAATCAACAAATTAATCTTTATGAATGTGGTATACCTTGATTGTACCTCCAGCAAATGGTAGAATCTGTCTTACCGAATTCACCCTCGTGAAGTTCGACGGCATCAACGAGATCAGAGAGCTTGGAAATACTGTGCGGGTCTTTGCTGAACAAGTCATAAAACTTATTAGCGCATGATCTCAGTTCAAATTCAGACACCAGCCTTCCTTTAAGACCCATGATCGATGTTTATTCTTTTGTGGATTAATTACTTCGAGCAGAGAAAACGGAGAACGATTTCTTAGAGTGATGAAAGGGCTTATTGGAAGGTGATGATGAGGTTGATGAACTCCTAGCAAGGCTTTATTTATATGCTATGATGATGAGATCAAGCCACTAATACATTTTTTTAATTGGTGGGTGATTGCGGCAAATTCTATTGTACAACCGGTTGTACGGTGAGCATCGTACAACCGTTCACTTTAAATTCAAGCGTTGTTCAAGATTTTGTATTGATTTAGTTGAAGAATATCTCTCCATCAATACTGACCAAGCTTCACACCAATACATACCGTTCAATATCAAATATGTACTTTCTAAAACGACACTAACGTGATTAGGGCCTTTGGTTTGGGTTATGAGTAAATGGAATGGTTTTGTTGTTTGTTTAGTCAATTTTTCTTATTATCATGAAAGAGAATGAGATTAGCTCAAATCCATCTAATTTGATTCCCCAAATGAGATTCTCTTTCTCTAGTGAACTTTGACTAGTGACATATAGTCATTGACTGATGACTAACAATCATTGACCAGTGATTGGTAGATATTGACTGACAATTGATGAATGTTGATCTAAAGTCGGTGACTGTTGACCATTGACTGATGATTATTTATCGATTATTCATTTCCATTTCCACTTCCAATGTACAAACAAACAACTAAAAAATAAAAGAAATTCTTTCCACTCCACCTCCACCCAAAACAAAGATTCCTACCGTTTTTGCGTGGACCCATCATGTGCTGCTTAGCCACGCTTCGAACCATTGTCTGGACCAATATTAGATTCGTTTATGATAAACTATTTTGTCAACTTTCAGATAAAATTGTTAGAATGAAACAGAAAAAAGAAATGGTGAACCAAAGGCTGTCCACCAACCGAGCCATTAAAGAAAAGGAAACAAACAAACGATCAATATGTTGATTTGCTTTTTGTCCTTACCGTCAGGTGTATGCAGAGAATTAGTCGACTGGGCCGGGGATACATCAGTAGACAACTATGCCATATAGCTAATGGATCAAATTAGAGCTGATCAAATGGGTGGGCCGGTCGGGTTGAGACGGGTCAACATTGAATTTTAAGTCTGAACAGATCTATATATTTGTCTAAGTTCGATTTTAATTTTTCGGATCGGGCTGGACTAGACCCGGATTTATTTTAATCGTTACCCTTATTCAACCCGTCTGACCCGGTTTTATAATTTTTTTTAATATTATTATTAATTTTTTTGAAAATATATAGAGTATATGTATAATATCAATATATATTAATTATAATATATATATATATATATGTTGTATGTAGTATTAATAGATATTATATATAATATAAATAAATAGTAAAAGGTATTATATAAAGTTAAATTAAATATATATTTCCTTTTGTTATTAATACTCGATTTTCTAGCTATAGGCACAAGAATTAAAGACGAAAAAGTTAGACTATTTTGTCCTTAATTTTTGCATTGGGAATTGAAATAATTTGAAAAGTAGAGTTGTGAAATAAAAGATAGAATTAAAAAGTAAATGACAAAAAATAATAGAATACGTTATTACTTGAAAATAGTGAAAGGACCCAAATAATCATATATTGAGAACAAGAGAGAGTATAATATTATATTTATAAAACTATATAAGATAATAAACCGGGTCGGGCCGGGCTCAGTTGCGGGCCTAAAATTTTGTCAAAGCTCGGCCCGATTTTTCATTCGGGCCTGATTTGTTGTCCAAGTCCGCTCGGATTTTTTTTGGACATGCTTTTCGGGCTTTATTTTCGGGCAGGGCCGGATTGGACCGTCGGGCCGGGTTATTGTTGATCAGCTCTACTAATGGTTGGCCATTGTATTATGATCGATATCATAATATTATTATAGTTAAATTGTCAATTTGAACGATAATTCGGGTTAACCTATGAATATTTTGAATTTGTCTAAAAGTTGAATTAATCAAAATGTTTTTTTAAGATTTTATCTAAATATTTTAATTGAATTTAAAATTTCGGTTAATTGAATTATTCATATTATAATTTGTTTTGGATTTCAGTCTTGATTCTGTCTAATTCGGTAAACAACAAGTGTTAGCTATATCTACATATAGTCAAATAGAGCAACATTACATGTACATATAATAGAAGAAAATGTACATTACACATATAAAAACTATACATTACCAATATAACAAATATTGTACATCAAAATAGTACTTTCAGTATAATTGTTCATTGTATAGGTTTTCCTTGGCCGTACAATAAATGTAGCCATATTTGACTAATATGCATGTAGAATTTACGTTATGTTAATCGAATATCCAATTTTTTTAAAAAAAAAATTCTCTTGCAAATCTAGTCTTTAGTGACAAATAGTCAAACACTAACCCTAAATTTCTGTTAATTGAAATCCAAATTAACCAAAATTTGGACTTCAATTCGGTATTTAGTTTTTCACTCAAAAAAATTTCGGATTTTGGATAATTTAGATAACGGGTAATTCAGTTTTGATCAAAATTTGAAAAATTCAATTTTAATCGAAAAAACCGAAATCCAATATTTATTTTACAATTTAGATTGCAGTTAACCGAATTATCCAAATACTCCCTTAGTGACATGTGTGGCAGTGATATTTTCAGACTTCCACTACAATTGGTAGTGAGATCTAGTTATTGATAGATCTCATTCCAACTAACGTTTGGATCACCAATCGTTTATCATCATTGGTGGATTTATCTTTTTGATCATATAAGAGTCTTCTAACAGTGAGAAAATTACAGGAAACACTTCATCCTCATAGATCTTTAGTGGTTCTGCTAACAGAATATTTGTAGGGGTAAGGAAGTACAAAAGAATAAAGAATTATAATAAACATGAAATAAACCTATAACTCTATACGGGTAGCAAACAATTCCCGGTCGGAGTACAGCGTGAGCAAATTACGACCGAGAGTATCGAACCCAAGGGACTTATAGAAAGCTAATCCTAATCCCGGTAATAACCTATTGTATAATAAAAGGGGGGAATGTTAAACATTTCCTAAAACTAACTAATAATCTTAACTAAGTAATAATTTGTCCTAGATTTGGGATTACATCAACCAAGAATCAATATGATCACGCAATGAACTTCAAAACTCGAACTTAACCAACCAACATGAAGGCGCCGGACACCAGATGCACGGCTCATTCAAAGACGTTGAATGTGCCGGACACAGGAGACCCGCCAGTACACCCGACACGTTCAAATTGTAAAAACCACTCTCTTGCTTCGGAATTGATAACAAGAAACTCACCGCCTATTAACGAATCGAGCATATGTCATGCCACGAATGAACAAGGTAATGGGGGAAGATGGGTTAATTCGTAATCTTTTATGTTAACTTCTAAATCATAGAAGAAAGCAAAAAGACCATTAAGATTTGTATAACCTATCCTACTCTTGGGCTTTTCTCCCTCAAGTAGAATTTGCACAAAGAGAATGAGTGATCAACTAGTCACTTGCAATAAGAACCAAAGTCTTAATGAACGCTTGAAATTATATTAAAATAATCATATTGTTACAAGGAAGAGAATTCATCCCTAACCAAGAACTAACAAGGAGTTCTTACTTCACCATCCACTCAAATAAGGAAGAAATACATAAGGGAGGAGGAGATTGGTCATAGCCTTAACCCGAAAAGGAAATCTTCTCTTCTTCTCGTGGATGGATCCGTAGAAACTTCCTTGGACACCAACAATGGAGTGGAGGCGGAAATGGAGTTGTGAATGGAGTGTATAGGGGTGTTGAAGTGTATGAAAGTGCAGCCCTTCTCGTCCCATTTATAGGCCTCAATCTTGCCTTTGCCGGGCGTCGTGCCGGATCATAGGAAGCCGGCACATGTGAAAAACATGCCAAATTTCCAACGGTTGAAACCGCCAAATCTCACGAAAAGGTACCTGTGCCGGACAAGAGATGTCCGGCTTCATACCCGGCATCGGTTGGTTTGGCAACGGTCATTAATTGCCATCGTCTGATCAACCAAGACGACTTTTCACATATGTACCAAATGAGAAATACCCGACAACATACCCGACAGAGCTCCTTTTCTGCTCCACGCTTGTGCCGTGTAGGAGTTACCCGGCCTTATGTCTGGCATCTTAGTCAGAAATTATTTCCTTGTACGAAAAACATGTAAAAACATAAATCTGAACAAATAATAGACTTTATATAAAATATAACATAAATACTAACTATTTAACCTTATTTAGATTAATATATTCCTAAATCTAATACATAAAATATGATAAGTCTGCGGCTTATCAGGTTCACGGGAAGAATAGGTTATGGATCATTATCAAAAGAAAAGAATAGGTTATGGATAAAGTTCTGATTCTATTATGTAATCCCGCACTATAATGAAAAACTTTATATCATTAAATTATTTTCATGTTTTTTTATTGATGGCGTTGTAGAGACAACTTAAGTGATGAGAAAACATCAAGAAGCATGGTTCCAAAGGACGAGTGATGAGTGTCAAAATGAGCATGTTTTAGGGGTGTATTTAGTATGTTTGATCAACACTTTTCATGCTCATTTCCCTATGCTAGCTAGTGTTCCTCTAGTTTTATGTTTTATTGGTGTTTTACACAATTTTTGTCGGAACATGAGGAATAACATAGCTAGGAAGAAAGTATACGAAGAGATGAATGCATGGGCGCAAACGGATCCAAAAACGGAGCTAAAACGAAGAAGATACAGCGTTTTGAAGACTAGCCTGCCCACAAGACCGACCCATAGGACTGACCCAGAGTGGGTCGGTCGGACTTTTTCTGGAATCTACTGGGTTCGACCGACCCAGACGACCTCTCCAGGTGGGGTCGGTCGTAACCTACTGGAACCGACCGACCCAGGGACCGACCCAGTGGGTCAGTCGGGCAAAAATTCGCTCACGTATTTTCTCTTCTGGTCCGGACCACCCCAGGCTGACCGCCCCACAGAGGGGTGGTCAGAACGAAAATCTGCCAAGAGAAGCATTTTAAAACGCGGAAGAAAAGAGAGAGAGAGAGGTGTGGAGCCTGGAGCGAAGCAACAACGCATAAAAGAAAATAAGAGGGGGAGAAAAGAAGAAAGAAGAGGAAAATGGAAGAAGAAGAAGAAGAGGATGAGAAGAAGCTTACCTCCATTGAAGCCCTTTTTCAACCCCTATGGCTATCTCTTCTCCCTTTTCTCTGATTTTTGTTTTAATGCTTGAGTAGTCTCCTTGTAGCTAGGGATTTGGATTTTGCCCCAAATCCCCCAAACTCCATTGTTAAATCTTGGATATTGATGTTTATGCTATATTTTAGTCCTTGTTCTTAATTGAAGATGATTGCTGAGTGATTATGGCCTTTAAGCTTGTCTTTGTTAATTTGGGATTTGCTTAGGGTATGCTCTAATTAATTGTCATTATGTTAAATTGGTTGATTTGATATCACCGATTAGTTTAGCATTAGTGTGGATTTCCATGGACGGGTTTCCTGAAGTAGAAATCTATACTGTTGGGACTAAATCAATGTTAGCCGATTTTCAATGGATTTTGGGATGAGGTTCTCATTGCAACTTATGGTAGATTTGTGCTTAATGCTTCCGATTGAATTGGATATTCAAACTAACATTCGATTCCTGTTTACATTGGTTAGGATTAATAGACCTAGATTTGGCTATTAATTAAATTCCCTTTGTTTAGCAATTAATCGAAGATTCGACAATTGGTAGTAAAGGAGTTGTGGGTGCAATTTTCCTTCCCGAGCTACACCTATCATAGATTAGATAGTTTAGTTTTATTGCTGGTTTTTTATTTCTCCAATCACAAACAAAAACCTCAAAAAACCTCCAATTTACATTTATGCACTTATATTTATCTTCTTGCACAATTACTAAACTTATAATTGATTAGATGGTTATGAAGTTCTTGTGGATACGACCTTGTTGGACTACAATGATTGGGTTCACTACCCATTAGTTCGCAAGATAGTTTCACTATTATTTTGCACGACAAGTTTTTGGCGCCATTGCCGGGGACTTCGGTCCAACTATCTGGTTTATTATCTGTTTAGTTTTGTGTATACCTTTCATTTCTTTTATTTACTCCTTTTGTGTATAAATTTTTGCTTCTTTTATTTTTAGGTACTTAATTATGATGGATGGTCACTATGATCAAGCTGAAGGTTGGTATGGTTACTCCTATGGTGTAGAGAACTACAATCAGTGGAATATGTGTCAAAGGTGCGGAGAATGCCATGAGAGCCCCAAATGTCCAACAACAATCGCAGATTAAGAGCTCTCATGGAAGACTTCAAGTCATCTGTCACTCCCCAGCGGGTGGTTGGCCTGTCGACTACACCAAGTAGAACATCAATCATTGGAGTGTATGTCAAAGGTGCGAAGGGTACCATGAGAGCCCTCAATGTCCTGTTTCAATGGCAGAATTGAGAGCTCTCCTTGAGGATTTGAAGTCATCTTCCAAGCCTAACCCCATCTTTGTGTGCCAAAAGTGTGGAGGAGACCATGAGAGTTCTCATTGTCCTGAGCTCATAGTAGAGAGCAATTCCACTAGTTTGATGGATATGATGGCAGAGTATATCTCAGTGACCAATGCAAGTACTGCCAGAATCATCAACAACATGAACCTCAGCCAGATCGAGATATGCAACAAATTCAGAGTGAAGCAGTTCATTAGGAAGAGCAACCTACTGAGGACTTGAGCCACTTTCCCTCTCTCCCTTTGTTTAAGCTAGAGAGTACATTACCACCCAACCACCAGCTTGATTTTGAAGATGAGTCATCAGAGGAGAGTGCCACCATCGACTTTAAGGAGCCACCTCCCTCTGAAGTTGATGTCCATCAAGGCTCTTCCTATGAGCCTAACTAAGAAGATGAGGATATCTACACCCTCAAATTTGTGGAGGATGAGCCATCAAACTTTGATCTTCACCTGGAGGATCAAGGCCTTTCCCACCTGTACACAAATGAAGTAGGGTGGAAACTCCAAGTTCACCCTCTAAGTGTGGAGGCCACCATCCCATTTGATCCTGGACCGGAAATAGATGACAAAGTCCGCCACAGAGTTCTCCCTACACCGCTCAATGAAAATAAGGATGTATTCATCCTTAAATTTAAATAGGAGGCTCCACCACAAATTGATCCTCACACCAAGGATCAACAACCTCAACATTCCCACCTCAAGAAAGATCGGCGGAGTTTATATTATCAATCTTCAATGTTGAGGTAACATTCCCTTTTGATTCGGGTCGTCCTTCAAAGAATTATGATGCTAACCCCAACCACCCATTGAAATCAAATTCAACGTTTATATTCGATCCCGGTTGACTTCTAGGTGGTATGGTCTAGCCAAAGACCTTAAAGAAGGGCAGCTTCCTGGGAGGCAACCCGGATGAATTTCTTTCATTTTCGTTTATTTTAATTTGTCAAGTTCTCCTTTGATTTGTTTTTGCTAACTCTTAACCCCAGTTGTAGTTTGGTTGCTTCTAGTGTTTTAGGCAGGTGCAAGCATGCACACAGGCAGGATCAAGCAAGCAAACAGTCGCTTGCTTTCCACATTTGCGTACAAATTCAGCCACATGCACACAAGTGCACTTATGCATGCAGCTGCTTGAATAATTTTGCAACCCAAGCACGTAAGAGTGTGCAGCCATGCACGTTTGCAGACCCTCATTCACATGCCAGCATCATGAGTCATGTACACAAGGTATCAAATTCTTCACGGATGCATGTAAGACAAGCTAGCGTGCAAGTAATTCACGTACAACATGCGCGTATGGAAGCAACATGTAGGGGCGATATTTTCTTCATCCAGCAACTTACGTAGTCAGCGCAAGTCAATTCACGCATGCACATAAATGCGGGGAAGCAGGAACATAACTTAAAGTAGCATGTAGACCTGGCAAAAGTAACCCGAACCCGAAAAACCGAACCGAACCAATCCGATCCGAATCCGAATCTCAACCGAAAACTATAACTTGAAAAATGACCCAAAATCCGAAATAAACCGACCCGGACCAAACCGAACCGTATTATTGTAAAACCGAAAGTAAACCACAATCCACAATCACCCGAACCGAAGTCACCCATAACCCGACGATGACCCGAAAACCGAAGTGACCCGAACCGAAATCAACCGAAAACCAACCGAACCGAACCCGAACCGAAACCAGTGTGACCCGAACTAATATATCCGATGTGACCCGAAAGAATATATTGCATTAATTATAGGAGACAATGAGAATAAAACATAATGTTTATACCCAATATCTAGTTTAAATACAAATCAGTATTTAGCATTTGTATCATACAACACTAAACAATGCCGCACAATACTCTTACAATTAATCATTACTTAGTAAGTGGCGTACCTATAAAAAAGTATTAATAAACTTATATACACGAGAAATTATTTTAAATATACCACAAATATTTTGCACTATAAAATTTTAAAGTAATTAATTATCATGCATTTTCATTAATCGCACAACTAATAATGAATTAATGATAATGCGCTACTCATCAATGATAGATTGGTAAGAACCAAAAATATTTGTATATTTAGACTCAAATTTTATCACTAATTCATATCATTATTGTATTAATTATTCATATATTGAAGGTGTTTTTATTAGTTAGAATTTTTCAAGCCTTTATCCAATCTTGTGAATAATTCTCCCTCATTAGCAATTTAGCATAAATGTTTAATATACTTGAAGGTTTTTACCTATGTAGCAAAATTCTCATGCTTCTGAATAGTTCTTCATCATTAACAGTTTTTAACTACCGTAAGAAAAGTCATCAAAACTTATTAACTAATTTCATTCGCTAACTATTAATAGATTGAATATACAAGTTACTACACTTTGATACAATTTTAATAATTATCCACAAACATACCTTATTTATACTCCTCTCAAAATAATGAAACTATTAAATAATCTAAAGCTACATCAATAATTATGATAAGTTCAGAGTTAGTTGCTAAAGTATAACATGATGCAAATTATAATTATTTGTTTAAATTAATCTTTTATATACATTTATACGTGTTGAGATTGATTGAAGTCAAATTTGTATATCATGATGATTGAGTTGCAGGATTCTGTAATGGCAACCAAATTTAGTCGAATAATTGACCCGAATTTGACCCATAACCTGAAAAAACTGAAAGAACCCAGAGGCTAACCCGAACCGTAAGTTACCCGACCCGAAGTCACCCTAACCGAAAGTCATCCAAACCGACCCGAAATTTCAATAAACCAAACTCAACCCGAACAAACCGAATTCAACTGACCCGATCCAACCCGAACCAAATATTGAACGATTTGAAATCAACCCGAACCGAACCGAACCCGAACCGATTGACCCGAACTGCCACCTCTAGTAGCATGCAGCCATGTGGCTGCTGCTTTCCATGCACGTAAATCCAAACCTCATGCACATACGCAAGGAATTTATTTTCAAGTAATTCGTGAGCAGCATGCACCCTTCATACTTGCAGCACGTGAAGAGGCGAGCACATACACTCACACTCGTAAGTGTGCAGCCATGTGCACATAATTTTGCCGCTACACTCACGTAACCATGCTCTATGCACCTAATTTTGCAACTTAACGTCCACACCGCATCCAAGCTACGCTGATTGAGGATAAAGCTCAAGTGTGGGGGAGTTCCTTCAATGCAAGCGACAACAATCTCAGGGGAGTACTCGTTTCTTTTATTTTGACACTCTCATTTCTCCTCTTTCATTTTGATTTTTCTTAATTTTGTCAGTGGGCATAGCTTCAGTGCTATAATTTTGTTTGTGTCCCGCGTGTTTTCTCTTCTGCCTACTTCCCAAAAAGGTCTTCTAAAACCATCCCCAGTTTGTTTGGTGAACAATGAGGACAATGTTCAATTTAAGTGTGGGGGAGTGACCTTTTCGGTGAATTTTATCCTTAAATGTTTGATCCCTCTGCTTATCTTGCGTTTGTTCAAAATCAAAAACTTGGACCCTTGTGATGTGAGTTGTTCTCATTAAGAACAAATACTGTTATAAATTGTGGGATAAATGCTCAAAATTTTCTTTTTGATTGCTTTTGAGGAGCATTTTATGTGCGGTGTGGCCAAGTGATCTTAAATGGTTGTATTTTTATTGCTTAAGGGTTCTTTCTGTCGTCTCTCTAGGGATTGTTAAGGGGTACTTCTTTGTGAAAATCTTTTAAGGGACTTGTGAGACGCCATTGGTAACCAACAATGAGAGTTGAGTGTTCTTAAATGCAAAGGCTTGATGCCAAAGTTTTATCTTCTCAACTCTTATGCAAAAGTGAAACAAATGTATAAATCTATTTTTCCTTTGGTTTTCTTCTCAATGTCCATTTTGAGAGAGCTTGGCCATGGTTAAAGTTCTCCAAGTCACCTAATCTTTAGAACTTTGAAGCACTCCGGTTCATACCCCGAAACTTTAGATTTTGTTTTGCACTAAGCACACCCATGCCACCACCAAGAGATGGTTCACACTTCTTAAAGGTTTTAATCACTTTTTGCTTCTTCTCATTTCCTACAATTCATGTTAGTATTTGTTAGTCTTGAGCATTCCTTACTTGCTAGGGTGCTTGGTTTTCTTTAAGGACAAGCAAAAAGGTAAGTGTGGGGTGTGATGAGTGTCCAAATGATCATGTTTTAGGGGTGTATTTAGTATGTTTTATCAACACTTTTCATGCTCATTTCCTCACCCTAGCTAGCTTTCCTCCAGTTTTGTGTTTTATTGGTGTTTTACACAATTATTATTGGAACAGGAGGAATAACATATCTAGGAAGAAAGTATACGAAGAGACGAATGTGTGGGCGTAAACGGATCCAAAATCGGAGCTAAAACGAAGAAGATATAGCGTTTTGAAGACTAGTCTGCCCACAAGACCGACCCAGAGTAGGTCGATCGAACTTTTTCCGCAATCTACTAGGTTTGACCGGCCCAGACGACCTCCCAAAGTGGGGTCGGTCGTAACCTACTAGAATTGACCGACCCATGGGGTCGGGCAAAAATTTGCTCACGTATTTTCTCTTCTGGTCCGGACCGCCCTAGGCCGACCGCCCCACAGAGGGGCGGTGAGAATGGAAATCTGCCAAGAGAAGCATTTTCAAATGTGGAAAAAAGAGAGAGAGAGAGAGTGGTGTGGAGCCTCGAGCGAAGCAGTAGCGCAAAAAAGAAAAGAAGAGGGGGAGAAAAGAAGAAAAGAGAAGGAGAAGAAGCTTACCTCCATTGAAGCCCTTCTTCAACCCCCATGGCTATTTCTTCTTCCTTTTCTCTAATTTTTGTTTTAATGCTTGAGTAGTCTCCTTGTAGATAGGGACTTGGATTTTGCCCCAAATCCCCCAAACTCCATTGTTGAATCTTGGATATTGTTGTTTATGCTATATTTTAGTCCTTGTTCTTAATTGAAGATGATTATTGAGTGATTAAGGCCTTTAATTTTGTCTTTATTAATTTAGGGATTTTCTTAGGGTTTGCTCTAATTAATTATAATTATGTTAAATTGGTTGGTTTGATATCACCGATTAGTTTAGCATTAGTGTGGATTTTGATAAGTGTAAAATATATATACTTTTAACAGTATATTTGATTTAATATTCATAATGAATTGGCTTATATTTCACACTTATCTTATAGTTTTTCTATTATTTATATTTTGGTGCGAACTGATATATTTTATATATAAAATGCAGGAAAAACTATTGGATTTACATTAAAGACTGCAACACAACAAATGATGACATATGCATAATACATATATACATGCACGTGAATGTTTATTTTACCTGTTGAAATTGTTGGGCTGGTCCGACATATGCGATGGCCCGACATATACATGCAGACACGGGATTTAAAATGGGCTGAGAAATTGAGCCTGTTGCTCGAGTACAATGGACCGACAGAACAGAAATTAAAAGGAGATTACATAACCATTTTTAGAATATGATATTGGTAAACCCATGCTAAAAAGAACGGGATCGATCGCACTACATTACTACAGACCCACGCATCGACCACCGGGGGAGAATAATTCCCATATATACCACGGTCTTCATCCTTAATCTGGTGTGATTCGCCCCCGCCATCACCACCATCACCCATACCACACACACCTTCACCACCGTTCATCAGCACTTCATCTTCATCTCGCACACCCGCATCAACATCCATCTCACCAGCATCGACTCACCAGTGCTACGCTTCGATTCACGCCCGCTTCACCATCTTCAACGCTTCACCACGCCAGCACCACTATCCTCATCCGATCTTCATCATCGTCATCGGTCACTCGACACTATCGCAACGATCATTCACGCCTTTGTTCACCACGACTTCATCTTCGCCATTCACCCACGGTCTTCCACCTCCGACTTCACCTCTTCTTCACCTTCGTAGCATCTCATCACTTCACCATCGCGACATCTACCACCAGATCACCAACGTCTCGCCTTCATTGCATCACCACCGTCATCCCACCTTCACCATTCCCTCTCGCTTCTCCATTCACAACACCGAACAACCGCACCATCACCTTCGCCAATCATCCTCATCACCATCGCATCGACCATCGATTCACGACTACCTTCATCATCGACTACACAACACCGAACTGCACCGCACACTCGCCATTCATCCTTCCATCACCATCACCGCACGACTCCATTCGCCTTCACCTCGCCGGACCCATCGACCTTCCATTTTCATTCAACGCCATCGTCATCTTCACCGTATCTCCACACACACAATCATTCTCCATCGACTCACTGCATCGATTCACTTCGACACGCACACAACCACCGTCATCGACTTACCGTTTAAACCACGAGCTCACCGCCACCGTTGCCTTTCTTCATCGTCGACCGCACGAGTAGAAGAGAGCGAGATCGAGAAGCGGGGTGGAGAACGAGATCGAGAAGCGGAGTGGAGAAGAACGAGACGAGAACAGAGCCCTTCTGTGAAGAACAGAGCGAGATGAGAATCGACGAGGTAGAAAACGACAAGAAGAAGAGGGCAAATCGGGAGAACTAACCTGAGGATAGAACCGGTACAGAAGGACCGGTTTTGGGCATAAAGAAATCATGAACCGGACCGGGTTCAATTATGAGGGTTTTCTCTAACTCATGCTATTACATTTGTTACATGTTGTTTAATTTTCGTTACATTTATTTCATTACTCAACATTTGATATTTGTTTTAATGTTAATTTGTGTTTGTGAAATAATGTGTGAGTAGTTTATATACTCTAGGTGATGGTTTAATTGCAGTTTGTTTTAATTATATTTACTGGTTTTAATTAATTGCGGATTGTTACGATTAATGTTTATCTTGCGCTTTTTAATAAATGTCGCGAGTTTATTAAACTGCTTTACTAAATCTATTTTGATCCGACCAAGTGATAAATAGATAGGTTAAATTAATCTGTATATCTGTGGAATTATTAATTGGATTAATTAATTATTCCTGCAGACGCAAATTATTATTCCTCGTACTTAATCCGTTTACATGTGTTTCTGCTTGAACCTAGACTAGGTCCTGCATTTCTGGTAAATGAGTTCTTCTGAGACTATGATTTAGCTCTTAAGAAAATTATAGGAATATTGCCAATCTACCTTTAATTAACCAGTAGACATAGTTGTTCAAAAAAAAAAAACCAGTAGACATAATTAATCAAACGGTTTTAACCTGAACCCAGAGTCCCTTTCATCCATATCATCTATCACTTTATTTATCTGTTACTAATTTTCCTGTCTGTTATTTTAATTATCTCGTTCTTGTTATTTACCTATTTGAAACCCAAAACCAAAACAAACCCCTTTTGAATTACCCATTGTCTTAGGCTAGACTTACTTTATCAAGTCCCGTGGATTGACACCCCGGTCGCTTCTAAAATTGCTATACTACTGTGACCGGGATTTTTGCAACCCGACGATCTATTGATTTATTGAATTCTAGGATTATTTCTAGGCTTTTAATACATCAAATAAATCGTTTGCAGATTTCTATGGACGGTTTTCCGGAAGTAGAAATCTATATAGTTGGGACTAAATCAATGTTAGCCGATTTTCAATGGATTTTGGGTTGAGGTTCTCATTGCAACTTAGGGTAGATTTGTGCTTAATGCTTCCGATTGAATTGGAGATTCGAACTAACATTTGATTGCCGTTTACATTGGTTAGGATTAATAGACCTAGATTTGGCTATTAATTAAATTCCCGTTGTTTAGCTATTAATCAAAGATTCGACAATTGGTATAAAAGGGGTTACGGGTGCAATTTTCCTTCCCGAGTTACACCTATCCTAGATTAGATAGTTTAGTTTTATTGCTTTTCTTTTATTTCTCCAATCACAAACAAAAACCCCCAATTTACATTTATGCACTTATATGCATCTTCTTGCACAATTACTAAATTTATAATTGATTAGATAGTTACGAAGTCCCTGTGGATACGACCTCATTGGACTATAATGAGTAGGTTCACTGCCCATTAGTTCACAAGATAGTTTCACTATTAGTTTGCACGACAACGAGCGTGCAAACGATTTATTTGATGTATTAAAAGCTAAGAATTAATCCTAGAAATCAACAAATCAATAGATCGTCGGGTTGCAAAAATCCCGGTCGCAGTAGTATAGCAATTTTTGAAGCGACCAGGTGTCAATCCACGGGACTTGATAAAGTAAGTCTAGCCTAAGATAATGGGTAATTCAAAAGGGGTTGTTTTTGTTTTGGGATTTAAATAAATAATATGAATGAGATAATTAAAATAACAGACAGGAAAATAAATAACAGATAGAATAATATGATAGATGATATGGATAAAAGGGACTCTGGGTTCAGGTTAAAACCGTTTGATTAATTATGTCTACTGGTTAATTAAAGGTAGATTGGCAATATTCCTATAATTTTCTTAAGAGCTAAATCATAGTCTCAGAAGAACTCATTTACCAGAAATGCAGGACCTAGTCTAGGTTCAAGCAGAAACACATGTAAACGGATTAAGTACGAGGAATAATAATTTGCGTCTGCAGGAATAATTAATTAATCCAATCAATAATTCCACAGATATACAGATTAATTTAACCGATCTATTTATCACTTGGTCTGATCAAAATAGATTTAGTAAAGCAATTTAATAAACTCATGACATTTATTAAAAAGCGCAACAATAACATTAATCGTAACAATCCGCAATTAATTAAAACCAGTAAAAATATAAATTAAAACAAACTGCAGTAAACCATCACCCAGAGTAAATATAAACTACTCACTCATTATTTCAAAGATGAAAACAAATATTAAAACAAGTATCAAATGTTATTTAATGACTAAGAATGTATCAAGGAATAATTAACATGTAACAAACATAAATGTAAAAGAATAGGTTTAGAAAAACCCTTTTATATGTTGAACCCGGTCTGGTCCATTGTTTCTGAACCGGTCCATCCTTTGTTTGTTCCGGTTTCCCCAAGTCGATTCTCGCCCCGTGTTTGAATCGGTAATATCCAAATTGATTTATTCCTCGCCCCTGTTCTCTCGTATTCACCGACTTACAGAGTTTTCGAACTCATTTCCCCACGCCTCGCCTCTCTTTGTGTATTTGATGACGGAAAACATCAATGGAATGGTTAGTCAGTGGAGATGCGTGAATGGAGTCGACGCGTGATGGTGGCGGTGATGATCCAGGCGTGGTGTTATGATGCGAGGCGACGACGGTGATAGTTAGCGAGGTGTTGAAGACGATGATTGCTGGCGATGAATGGGGGCGAAGATTGGGTGAAGTTGATCGGCGGTGCGAAGGTGAGACGGAGATGAAGGTGAGGTTGCGATGATGAGGACGGTGATATCGGGGCGTGAGTGTGAAGATATTGATACGGGTGAGACGTCGGTGAGTGATGAGGCGAAGACGATGAAGATGGTGGTGAACGTGGGGCACGACGAGGCGAGGATGATAGTGTGGCAGGGCGGAGAATCCGGTGGTCTGGTGTGATGCGAAGGCGATGCGATGGTGATGATAATGACGGAGATGGGTGGCGAAGGTCGTGGTGCTTTGGCGGAATGTGGTCGATGAATGGTCGAGATAGATGTGGCGATGGTGATATGGGTATGGCGAAGCGTGACGATGGTGAGAGGATGAGGTAGTATGAATGGCGTGGTGGTGTTTACAGT
This sequence comes from Limonium bicolor, assembly GCA_023374045.1. NCBI lineage: Eukaryota > Viridiplantae > Streptophyta > Magnoliopsida > Caryophyllales > Plumbaginaceae > Limonium > Limonium bicolor. The sequence goes on along the minus strand of CM041777.1, from coordinate 363,366,478 downwards.
GATGATGGTGCAGGTGGGTGAATGGTGGTCGTCCTCCTCCAGACACACCTTCAGGATGGTGATGGTCGATGTATATATGGGGAAGTGCCCGCGAATATGAATCGAGATGGTGGGTGATGAATGGCGAGTTTTGAGTGCGATTCCAGACCGTGATGTGGTGGTGAAGGTGTGTGTGGAGTGCGATCGATCGGAGATCTCATGTGAAACCCAGCAAATAGTATGGGCAATATTAATAACATATGTGGTATCTGTGCCTCTGAAGTTATTTAATCGGTCCAAGAGTTCACGTGTGGCTGCCCAGAAGTCCGCATGGATGCGCCTCTGTTGAGTCCAAAACGGAGAAGTTGCGCCCAGTCCAAGTCGTGAGTGCTTGGCCCAAATGTGTATGCTCGTGCAACCCAGACCACGAAAATTCACATTTTGCTGCTGTGTTGACTTGCACGCTCTTCTTTGGGCTCGGTCCAATGATGGTTACATATTTATCTTCCTCGTTATATATAGATGCAGCATGTGTACAACATGAGTGGTTGATAAATAACAATCTCCAATGTCATGTGCAGCCGATATATATATATATATATGTCACCAAATGATGTGATGTAATCCTTAATGTAAATCCAATAGTTTTCCTGTATTTTACATATAAAATATATCAGTTCATATCAAAATATAAGTAGTAGAAAAACTATAAGATAAGTGTGAAATATAAGCCAATTCATTATGAATATTAAATCAAATATACTGTTAAAAGTATATATATTTCGCACTTATCAGAGCGCGGCATAGGGAGAACAGTACAAAACTGACCATTTTGAGAAGACTAACAGGGAACCAGAAATGAACATAAATACATCATTAGCTACCAGAAACTACTAATATTCTTCAAGTAAATGACTGCGCTGACTTGAGGAAGTACAACCTTCTACTTTGGATTTCACTTGATCGCCCATCTTTTCACTGATTCAGCCACCACAATCTAGTCTGGGTTAGTTTGATCGAATTTTCTTTTTGTTGCGAGTATCCCATATTGCCTAGAGTGAGTACAGATAAGAGGAGATCCAAAGCCTTGTTTGCTTTGCTACTGGGTGTAGCCTGAGCGCAAAGTGTCAAACTGTTGCCAATTTCTAACCCTAGGCCGACCTTCACACCTCACCAGTTGCATATGTTCGACCACACCTGCCTACTCTTGATACAAGAGAGGAAAAGATGGTTTACTGTTTCAACACCAGAGTTGCATAACAGGCATCTTAAGCCAGCAACTGCTATCATATTATTCCAGAAGAGCCGGTCACGAGTCGCCAATTTCTTTTGCAAATAGAGCCAAGCAAAGATTTCAATTCGTGGGGGAGCACATCTTTTCCAGATGAGCCGATGCCAGCTTTGTAGACTTGAAACTCTCCTCCTTTGAATCTGTTCATACATGTGTTTTACCGAGAATTCAGCGGTCTTACTGCCCAACCAGTTAAGACTATCCATTCAAAATGATCCGGGGGCTATTGTAACACCCCACTTTTCAGCTCTATTTTTTTTCTTTTATTTCCATATCTCATCTTACACAGCGGAATATACACAACTAATCGGGTGTTACCGCCACACCCACAATCACTATGGATTCTAAGGCTTACTACAACTCAAACCATATATTATTACAAATCAAACGCCGTTTATATAAATCTATTACACAAGATACCAAACTCTTAAGTACTAGGTGGTCGTCTCTAACCCTTGTGTCCCATGTTCATGCTTTTCACTAAACCAAGAAGATATTTCATCATCACCTGTACCTGTGGCCATTTCAAACAACACACAAAGGGGCCACAGGGCACATGCCAGAAAATGAAAGTCGGCAAAGCTGAGTAATTCTTACTACAACCTGTAAAGCTCATTTAGCTTTATAAAACTCTTTAAGAAATCATAAGTAACATCACAATGAATCACAACAACATATATCACCAGAAACCACAACAAATATTACCAAGGCACATTATTATACACCTACATAATACCATAAAACAACCATAGGATTAATAAATCACATCAGAACCTTGTTCCAATGCAAACTAGACACCCACCTAGGGGCCGCTGCTAACCATGTTCACCAATGCAAACCGGACACTCAATAAGAGGCCGCTACAACCAAGTTAACCAACGCATATTAGATACCCGTTAAGAGGCTGATGTAAACCTTGATGCAAACCGGATACCCAATAACGGTTCACTACAAACCATACCACCTCACCCTATGTCCTTAAGTGTGCTAGTTACCCATAGAGTAGATCATAGTGGCTTGCCCACAATACATTGGTAGTGGGAAAATCAGTGTTTGGCCAACCTTGGTTCATCAGCTTTCGTGATCATATCCTATGCTTAATAACAAGTGTTTAGGTCATCAAACCACGACCTCAACTTTATTATAACATCTACACAACCTATCAAGAAGACCATAACATTCGGTCACCATTAGATAAACAATAACCAAGTAATAGCACTTAAAATTACCTTTAAAACAAGACCCAGGTTAAGGTCTAACCACTAAGTAACTTCGACCCATCTTCTTACCAACACAATATCATAACCTTATGAGTAAATAGCCATGAAATAAAGGCAAGTAACATCCAAAAATACTCTTATATTTTTGGTAGAAACCAGAAAGTCTCAAAGCACATTTTTGGCCGGTTGACTTAATATTTTTGGATTGAAAAAAAAAACAACTTTGCTTAAGTACAAGAGATTAGGAACATTAAACCACAATCTCAGCTTTAATAAAGCAACCACATAGCACACCAAGAAGGAAGTAACATTCGGCGACCACCAAACAACAATAATCAAATTGTTAATCCATTTTAAACACTAATAATTAACCTTTAGAACAAGACCTAAATTAAGGTCTAACCTCTGAGTAATTTCGTCCCACCTTTAAACCAACTTAAAACCTTGATATTATTGTAAAATAGTCACGAAATCAAAGAAAGAAACAACCAATAACACCTATATATCTTTGGTACAAACCAGAATAGCTTAAAGTAATTTTTTAGCCTTTAACTTACCATAACCCAACTGTATGTTCATCCACGAACTTGGCTAATGAAAGATAGATAAATAAAAATTAAATAAAACTCAAAACCACGAAGGTTACTCAAGGGAACACTCATATAATCTGCTCCAAAAGTGACCTTAAGGAAACAAGTGTTGTACACAAGAATTACCTGGCTTCTTCTGGCCATCTTTCTTCACAAATCTCTTGGTATTATCTAATCTCATTGATACTCTTAACCCCTCCAAGAAAAACGCTCCAAACAGCCTAGATTTTTCCTCACTTTCCTCTCGGTTTCCTCATCCCTTTGCTCTCAGTTTTGCTTTTCTTTGCTAACCTGATTGCTCTACTTCTTAAGCTTGCTTATCTTGGGATAAAACTACACTATAATAAATATAGATTTATAGCAAACTAATAGGCAAGCTTGATTTGTTGTTGGATTAGTACAGAAATAATAAAAACAGTAAAAACAGGTGAATTAAGTGATGTGGATGGAAAAAGGTATCCTAGGATAGCGGGGGAATTGCCTAAATTACTTAAACAGATTTATAACCATGTCTCAAATATTTATTGTCTATTAGAGTTAATAATTGTCAGTTACGAACTCTTAGTAATAGCCTTAATATTTTCCTGCTCAATCCGGAGTGTAAATATCAAGATTAATTCCTTTGTGGTACTTAGACTATCTCAAAATCATATGTTGATAGTTATCATAAATGCAGTATTTTGTCAGAATAAGCATTTAACAATATTAGTTGAAAGGAATTAAAATAAGTTAACAAGTGAGATAGGTAATAAATATTGATTACGTAATATTAGGAACAAACCCCCATCCTAGGATACAAAAGAAAATTACTCAGACATTAACGGAGATAAGAAGATAGCACAGATAGATTTTGACATTATTTCAGAGGAAGAACTGGTCTGCTCTCGCTCTCACTGCTGCTCTTCTATTTCTTTTGTTACTGCGTGAGTATGGAATGTTGTGGTGTTACGGGAGAAAAATGAGTGGAAGAGAATGGATGAGTGGTGAATGATTTCTTCAGACTCCCGTCGTACGTGGTGTGTGTTTATGGGGGTTGAAGGAGTGAGTTTATATAGAGGCAGAGGAGAAGAATAAGAGAACAGAAGAAGAGCTGGAGCATGCGTGCTAGTGGATTAACAGAATAAGGGAGGTAGATGGATTGGGGCTGCAGAACGCGTGAGATAACTGTCGGCGGCGCCTGATATTGCTGACGGTAGGCGCCGAAGGAAAAGGAAGAAGAAAGCTGTTCGCGACTGAATCTACGAATTTATATACGTCCGCCTGTGTGTCCTCACTTGTGACGTCGTGGTTCTGGGCGGACGCTCATGAGGTCACAAATGGAGTCCGTCTTGTCCGCATGGCTGTCCTCACTTGTGACGTCGTGATTCTGGGCGGACACTCATGAGGTCACAAATGGAGTCCGTGTCCTAGTCTTGTCCGCATGAGTGTCCTCGCTTGTGACATCGTGGTTCTGGGCGGACGCTCATGAGGTCACAAATGGAGTCCATGTCCTAGTCTTGTCCGCATGAGTGTCCTCGCTTGTGACGTCGTGGTTTTATGCGGACACTCACGACGTCACAAATGCGGACACAAACTTGACCGGCTCTAGATTCTTCGTCTGGACTCCGTTTTTCGAGCCGTTTGCGCCTATGCGTTCGTCTCCTTGTCTACTTTGCTCCCAGCTTGGTTTTTCCTCATGTTTAAACTTATAAATTTGTGAGATAATCAATAAAACATAAACTAAAGGAAAAACATACGATAAGTGAGAAATGAGCAGAAAAGTGCTGATATAATATATGAAATACACCCATAAAACATGCTCATTTAGACACTTATCACACCCCCACACTTACCTTTTGCTTGTCCTCAAGCAAAACCATGTACCCAAGCAAGTAGGGAATGCTCAATATTCACAAATACTATTATGAAGGGTAGGATAAAGAAGTCAATAGTACATGATGTTAAACTTTTTAGAGGAGTGTGATCCATCACCTACTGGTGGCATAGGTGTACTCAGGGCAAAAATAAAAATTAGAGTTTCGGGGTATGATCCGGAGTACTTCAATGCTTCTTAGTTAAGGTGACTTTGAGAACTTTTACCATGGCCAACTTCTCTCAAGAATGGGCATTGAGGAGAAAACAAAAGGAAAAATAGAATTATGCATTTGCTTCACTTTTGCATAAGAGATGAGAAGATAATATGTAAGCATCAAGCCTTTGTTTTTAAGAACACTCAACTCTCTTTGTTGGTTACCAATGGTGTCTCGCAAGTCCCTTATTTATAATATTTCTTTCTTTTTGACAGAGAAGCACCCCTTAGCAATCCCTAAGAAATAAGACAGAAAGAACCCCTGAGTAATAAAAATCCATCCATTTCAGATCATTTGGTCACACCGCATAAAAATGCTCCTCAAAAGTAATCAAAATTTTAAAATTTTTGTACATTTTATACCATTTATCCCACAATTCATAACAGCATTTATTCTTAAAGAGAACAACCCACATGAATTTGGACAAACGCAAGATTAGCAGAGAGATTAAGCATTTTAGCATAAAATGTCACCGAAAAGGGCACACTCCCCCACACTTAAATTGAACAACGTCCTCATTGTTCACCAGAAAAACAAGGGAAAGTTTCAGAAGGCCTTTTCGGTAAGTAGATAAAATAGAGAGAACACAAAGCTCATGAATAATCATTTAAGCACATAAACTCTCCTCTGTATATTTTATTTAAATAAAAGCATAATTAAAGAAACTGGTACTCCCCTGAGATTATTTTTGCTAGCGTGTATTGGACTTCCCCCACACTTGAGTTGCAGCCTCAAGTAGCGTAGCTTGGTTGCGGTGTAGACATGAAATTGCACCTGCATAAGACACTAGAAGCAACCATACTACAAACTGGGTTAATAGTTAGCAAAAATAAAATTTAAAGAGAACCTGAAAATTAAAAGAGCATAAAAGCATATAAAAGATAAGTTCGTCCGGGTTGCCTCCCGGAAAGCTGCCCTTCTTTAACGTCTTTGGCTAGACGCTTTGTTGTTAGATCGATCCTGGGGGGTGGTTATGAGGAGGAGATCCAAAGCATGACTCGATGGTATTTTTGAGTGTCCACCGGGATGCATGTTTTCTTTTCTTATCCCGCTCTTCGTCCGGGATTGGTGGTGGTATCTCTGTAATAGACATTCCGTCTGGAAGGGTAATAAACAGAAGTGGGGATGATGGTGATTGAGTGTCCCTTACAAACTTGAGATCCTTAGATTTGTTATCTGGAGACCTTCCTGATGCAAACTCCAGTTTTTCATTATAAGCGTGAAGGGTGATTGTCCCCTGGGCTACCCAAATGTGCACATCGGCTGTGGCAAGGAATGGTCGTCCAAGGATGAGAGGTGTAGTGGAGTTTTCTTCGATGTCCAAAATGACAAAATCGCATGGGAAGTATAAGTGCTCCACTTTGATGATAACATCCTCCACCACTCCGCTTGGGTAAGTTACCGAACCATCTGCCAGTTGCAGGGTCATCTTGGTCTTTTTCATCTCTCCAATTCCCAGCTTTTTGAAAGTGGAGAGGGGCATCAAATTAATGGAGGCACCCAGATCGCATAGGGAGTATGGAAATGAGGTGCTACCAATTGTGACTGGAATGGTGAAGCTGCTTGGATCATTGCATTTCGAAGGTAGTGGTTGTTGCAGAATAGCTGAGCAAGCTACATTGAGTGGTACAGTACCGACTTCGGCCAATTTAGTTTTGTTGGATATAAGGTGTCTGAGGAATTTGGCGTAGTTTGGCATTTTGGCAATGAGGTATACAAACTGTATGTTGACGTTTAGCTGTTTCAGCATTGCTAGAAACTTACCATATTCATTATCCAACTTCTGCTTTTGGAGTCGGTGGGGAAATGGTATAGGCGGTTCTTGTGGAGAAGGTTTTGAAGCTGATGGAATAGTGAGGATGGTGGGAGATGTTTTTTCTATTGGGGCCTCAGCTTTTTCTTCACTATCCTCTTTGGATTCTTCTGACCTTTGCGGGATGTGGATCTCATTGGTTTTTCTACCACTTCTTAAGGTTATCGTCTTAACCTCCTCTTTTTCTTCTTCAAAATCGAGCTTTTCATTTTCGTAGCCGGCCACCAAGTCTTTGAGGTAGGTATTCTCATACTGAATACGATTTTTATAGACTGTGGCGGTGCTCTCCAGTTCAGCTACATTCCTTTTGGAAGTCTCGATTTCCACCACCCACTCTTGAAGGGAAGGGTGAAGTTCTGGAACCTTAGCTGTTTTGGCCACCTCCATCTTTTCTTCACTGTGCTCCTTCACATAGATGCATTTGGCTTGCTCTCTTGGATTTGGCTCCGTTTGGCTTGGGAGAGCCCCTGGCGGTCTTCGAGCAAGATGTTCTGCAAGTTGATTGAATTTACCTTCGATTTTCTGGTTGAAGGCTTCTTGTGCAGAAAGCTGGTTCTGAGTCATAGTCATATAACCCTTCATCATCTCTTTGAGTTCTGCGTTTGGATCAACAGAGGATGAAGATGGTTGTTGTTGTTGTTGGAAACCTGGCGGGGCACCTAGTGCTCTATAACCCATATTAGAGTTTGGTTGGGGTCTGTTTCCCTGATAGGTATTGGAACTGTTGTTCTGCCCTCCTTGGTTCTGATCATTGTTTTTCCATGAGAAATTCGGGTGATTTCTCCATGGGTAGTTGTTGTTGATGTTATTGTTGTAGGAATTACCGGGGCGGTTTCCTATGAAATTCACATCTTCATACTGGTTTTTACCTTCGCACTGATGAGTTTCATGAGGACCGGCGCATATGACACATCCTTCTGTGGGTGGAACTTGGTGGTGAACTTGTAGGTGGGGAAGTTATTGTTTTTACGATTTCGTTTTGAGATGTTGTTAGCTTTTCCACCATCTTTGCAAGGGACGAGATCTGGGCTGATAAATGATCCGTAGGCTCAACGTGGAGTAGGCCTGCTGCTCGTGGTGTTCTTCCTTTGGATCTCGTCCACTGTCTTGTATTGCTCGCCATGGTTTCGAGAAGGTCCATTCCTTCTTTAGGAGATTTCATCATGAAACTTCCTCCTGCAGAGGAATTGACGAGTAGTCGGTTCCCATCATCCAGACCGTTGAAGAATGACAGGCAGAGGGATTGATTGTCAAGACCATGGTGGGAACATTTCATTAGCATATCCTTGAATCTGTCCCATGCGTCGTACAACGTTTCTCCCGGCTCCTGACAGAAAGTGTTGATCTCACCGATCAATTGCCTTGTTCTACTGGTTGGGTTGTATTTGGCAAGGAATTTCTGGGCCATTTGCAGCCATGTGGTGATTGATCGGGAGGGAAGACTTCGGTACCACCTGTTTGCTGAATCCGACAACGAGTGAGGAAATAGTTGTAGACGGATTCTTTCTTTGACGTTGCCGGTCTGACCAAAGGAATTGCAGAAGTCTAGGAAGAGACTCAGATGATTTGGGGCTTCATCTGGGTTCGCTCCACTAAACTTGCCTAAATCCCGGACGGCGGTGATGTAGTGGGTTTTGAAAGCCCATCGTCCGGCTTCTTGTGGTGTTAGTTCAGGGAGAACTATGGCTGATGCTCTTCCTTCGGTATCCGGTTGGTGGTAGTCAGAGAGAGCACGGTGTTCTGGTTGATTTGCATGGTCCATTTCATTTATAACTTCGTTATTGGCCATGGCTTGATTTCTCAGGTTTCTTTGTGCTTGTAATTGCGCTCGGGTTCGGGTCTCGGACTGATAGGTGGAGAACCTCGGGTTCGAGTATTTGGCATGCACAGACGATACTTGTGGTTCGTCAGAAACTGCGAAATTAATTAGTAAATAGAATAAGAAAGGTAGAGATATTGGTTAGGCTGATAAACGTTAATTTTTTTATGACAAGAGTAAAAAGAAACGAAAATAAGTGAACAAAAAAAGAACTGAAATAAATGCAGTTAAGTAAATAATAAAATTAAAATAAAGAAAAAGGACAGAATTAAATTGCGGGAATTAAAATGACAGAAATTATAAGTTAGTAATTAGTTGACAGAAATTTAATGTTAGTAATTAGTTGACAGAAATTTAAATGACAGAAAATTAAATGACAGAAATTATAAGTTAGTAGTTAGAGACAGAAATTATAAGTTAGTAATTAGTTGACAGAAATTTAAATGACAGAAAATTAAATGACAGAAATTATAAGTTAGTATACTGGAAATTTAAATGTTAAGGACAATGGAAATTAAATGTTAAGGACAATGGAAATAAATGTTAAGGACAATGGAAATTAAATGACTGAAAAATAAATGACAATAAAATAAAGAGCTGAAATTAAATGTCAGAAGTTAGATGTCCGAAGTCAGATGTCCAAAGTCAGATGTCCAAAGTTAGATGTCCGAAATTAGATGTCCGAAATTAGATTAACTACAAAATAATATAAAAAAAATATTACAGTATAGCAAGTGAACTACCGGAAACTAGGGAAATTGATGGAATCAATCTCCCCGGCAACGGCGCCAAAAACTTGTTAGGATAAAACTACACTATAATAAATATAGATTTATAGCAAACTAATAGGCAAGCTTGATTTGTTGTTGGATTAGTACAGAAATAATAAAAACAGTAAAAACAGGTGAATTAAGTGATGTGGATGGAAAAAGGTATCCTAGGATAGCGGGGGAATTGCCTAAATTACTTAAACAGATTTATAACCATGTCTCAAATATTTATTGTCTATTAGAGTTAATAATTGTCAGTTACGAACTCTTAGTAATAGCCTTAATATTTTCCTGCTCAATCCGGAGTGTAAATATCAAGATTAATTCCTTTGTGATACTTAGACTATCTCAAAATCATATGTTGATAGTTACCATAAAATGCAGTATTTTGTCAGAATAAGCATTTAACAATATTAGTTGAAAGGAATTAAAACAAGTTAACAAGTGAGACAGGTAATAAATATGATTACGTAATATTAGGAACAAACCCCCGTCCTAGGATACAAAAGAAAATTACTCAGACATTAACGGAGATAAGAAGATAGCACAGATAGATTTTGACATTATTTCAGAGGAAGAACTGGTCTGCTCTCGCTCTCACTGCTGCTCTTCTATTTCTTTTGTTACTACGTGAGTATGGAATGTTGTGGTGTTACGGGAGAAAAATGAGTGGAAGAGAATGGATGAGTGGTGAATGATTTCTTCAGACTCCCGTCGTACGTGGTGTGTGTTTATGGGGGTTGAAGGAGTGAGTTTATATAGAGGCAGAGTAGAAGAAGAAGAGAACAGAAGAAGAGCTGGAGCATGCGTGCTAGGGGATTAACAAGATATGGGAGGTAGATGGATTGGGGCTGCAGAACGCGTGAGATAACTGTCGGCGGTGCCTGATATTGCTGTCGGTAGGCGCCGAAGGAAAAGGAAGAAGAAAACTGTTCGCGACTGAATCTGCGAATTTATATGCGTCCGCCTGTGTGTCCTCACTTGTGACGTCGTGGTTCTGGGCGGACGCTCATGAGGTCACAAATGGAGTCCGTCTTGTCCGCATGGCTGTCCTCACTTGTGACGTCGTGGTTCTGGGCGGATGCTCATGAGGTATGAGGTCACAAATGGAGTCCGTGTCCTAGTCTTGTCCGCATGAGTGTCCTCGCTTGTGACGTCGTGGTTTTATGCGGACACTCACGACGTCACAAATGCGGACACAAACTTGACCGGCTCTAGATTCTTCGTCTGGACTCCGTTTTTCGAGCCGTTTGCGCCTATGCGTTCGTCTCCTTGTCTACTTTGCTCCCAGCTTGGTTTTTCCTCATGTTTAAACCAATAAATTTGTGAGATAATCAATAAAACATAAACTAAAGGAAAAACATACGATAAGTGAGAAATGAGCAGAAAAGTGTTGATATAATATATGAAATACACCCATAAAACATGCTCATTTAGACACTTATCAGCAAGGAAATCTTTCTTAAAGGCTAGTAGAAAAAAAGTTTATAACATAGTTGTTTTAACTTTTATAACACGGTTGTTTTACCTTTTGTAACGATTTTACTACACGGTTCGTCCTCAAAAAAACCGTGTTATAAGCTTGGTTAACACCAAAGTAAATTTGGAGGGAAATGATTGTTATAACACGGTTGCCTTAACAAACCGTGTTATAATAATCCTTACCCGCTAAAATGTTACCGTGTTATAAAAACGTACTCCCCCATTCTACAATTTTATAACACTGTTTTGTTCCACAACCATGTTATATAAAACCATTAGTGAAAGTTTTAAAATGGTACAAAGCAGAATATATATTACGCTAGGCAAGTGAATAAAAAATATTTTAGGTCTCGAAGCCATTAATATTGGTTAAGCTGCAGTCATATCTTCTACAGAAATATAGTTACATGTAACAGAGATTTAATGGCACTATCAAACACATAATATTAGTAAGAACCAAGCCAAATGTACTTAGGTGGTCGCAGCACCTGATCAAACACTTGACTGAGATCGGTGAACACTTGATGAATCTCCATGTTTATTGTCTCTCTTTCAGTTGGCTGAAAATCATGTGCTTCTTTCATCACTTGTCCACAAAAAGCCACCAACTTTTCTTGAGCTATTAAAATAACTTTGGTACCCTTATCAATGTGCAAGATATTCAAGTATATGCAAGCACTCGTTGGCGATGAAGATTTAAGGGTCGCTTGCCCACAGAAGTTTAACCAGACAAAATTATTAAAAATTGTACTACAAGTGCTTATCAGAGGCTAAAAGCAATTAACATGATGGATTACAAGGCTAACCTATGTGCAGGAAAATGGCATACACGCATCCTCATATTGGCATATGAATTATATGATGAAGCAAAATCCAAAATAGATAATACAGTCTCCAACAGGGCAAAACTGTTCCGCTTTCAACTAGGACCATTACTCTTTTTACACCAAAAAACAGATGACACAAGAAGCAACGGAAGATAGGTCATCAATAATAATAAAGGCAATCAAAAGCTGCCTTCCAAAATTATGTATTAGCATTATACACCAATTAGCAGCAACTAAACATTTTCAGCTAGTTCATATGATGTATAACTGAATACTATCAATGGAATTTAATAGTAGTAGTTGGGTAACACATTTCCACCGAATTGTTCCGAGTAGTGAAACTTCATCTTCATATCTGGAATGTGACTCCATAGCATCAGGTAGCTATATACAACAACTCAAAGAAATGTGATAGAGCTTTAAAATAAGTATATGCTCTATAGATTTCAAGAGGTTTAAAAATAAATTAGATGACATTAAAGATATAATGTAGAGAAAATCGTTCATACAGAGTTGCAAATTACCTGAGATTGTGTCTTCCCCGATGTCTCTATCTCAAGAGTCTTTTGATTTAAAGGTAAAACCCATTAAGAAAATATTATCTATCATATTTCCCGTTATTCTTTGACCTATGATTTGATTTTGTTGGAGAACTTCAGTTTCAGAGGACTTTGTTTTGAAGTGCTTGTCGATGACGAAGGTAATCCTGCAAGATATAAATGGTTCAAAAATTCAATATAAGTAGATATAAATGGTTCGAAAATTCAATATGAGAAGTAGATATAAATGATTCAAAACATTTTCCCTCACTTTCTATGGAAAATCATCAAGAACACATTGGTAGGCTCAAAATTATTTCGTACAAGAGTACATGTCACAGCATCTTGAGTTCATAACCTTCTAACACCTCTGAATTCCCAAGTGCACCGCCGGCTCGGTCATTGCCCAAACCAGATTCATCTAGAGAAATATTTTCAGTCTGTCCATTATCTAACGAGTCTTCTTGAACTGATGTTGCGGCAAAACTACCACTTTCAATCAATTTAGCTTTATCGGGGTGCTCAAATCCTAAATTACTCAACAACTCAAGTGGTTTGTATTCAAGAAGAATATCTTCAAGTCAATACTTTGAGTTATTATCAACGTAGCACTAAAAAATTAGAGAATAATAGAATGCTTAAATAACAATACCATAAGCATGCACTAACCTTATACTTTTCAAGAAGGTATCCCAGTCATTGTCACATAATTGTGTTAGAAATATTGTGAGGGGAGAAATAGGCCCAACAGAAGGAATTATATAAAATACCCATATAGACTAGTAAGGCCCAATAACCCATGAGGTTCCATCCTAAAACCAATTGATTAGGTGGAGTAGCCCATAAGCTATATGAACTACTTACTAGCTTTATAATTTTTCAATGTAGAACTCACACTTGTTCTCCAACATCCCCCCTCAAGTGTGAGCCTTTGCACCCTGCTTGGACCCATTTGGTACTGGCCCGGTCTCTGCTCCGTGACACAGTCCAATTCTACGGTACTGGCCCGGTCCCTTCTCTTGGTTTATCGTGACACAGTCCGTTTTTTACTCAGGTATCCATTAGGCAGTGGTGCATTACCCAAGGTTGAACCTGGGCTCTGATACCATGTTAGAAATATTGTGGGGGGAGAAATAGGCCCAATGGAAGGAATTATATAAAATACCCATATAGACTAGTAAGGCCCAATAACCCATGAGGTTTCATCCTAAAACCAATTGGCATTAGGTGGAGCCCATAAGCTATATGAACTACTTACTAGCTTTATAATTTTTCAATGTGGAACTCACACTTGTTCTCCAACAATTGGTGCCCCAACTTCAGTGAGATGCACTAACGCACCCAAAGAAATAGAAACTACTGATTGGTATGGTCTCTTTGCACAATCCAACGAATAACTGAGCAACGGTGGCAGCGTAAAGCACACCTTTTACTTGAAGTTCAACGAGCCACTTGTTAATATTTCAAAAGTACTAACAGCTGAGTTTGAGTATCCACTGAATTACTACTAATATAATTACATATAAATATTTTGCAAGCTAAAGTCTAGTCATTAAAAAACTAATAGCGCTGACATGGGAGTGTATAAAATATAACATATGCACATTCAAGTAAGCCACATAAATATGACGAAGATAGTCCAGTGCACTATGAACTGGTGATGGACTATATTGAACAATTGAAGATTATGATTTATCATGAATTTGCGTTCAAACAAAAAACATTAGGAACTAAGTGAAACATAATGAATATATAAAAAAAATCAAAAATGAATAGTATGAAGAGGCGGAAAGGTTGTGGAACAAGGGTCAATCTTACTTGATTATGCACGTTACAACAAACTGGATAAGTTGTCAAATCGCTTCTACATGTTTTACTATTTTTTGTAATAGACAGACAACGTCGGAAGTGAAAATTTCCGTGACAGCTTCAAGTAAATTTGGAAAAGAATTTACTTGGCGTAGTTGTTGTACTGCTTCGGTTCCAATTTTTTTTTTTTTGACATATGCTATTGTTGACATGCTGCTTATGACTTATGCCACCCTTTATGGCAGCTAATACATTTCAAAATGCTACTTCCTGAAATTGATAGACTTGACTAAACTAGATGGACTGGACATTAGTCTTCATTTACAAAGTTAAGATTAAACCAAAGTACTTGAGCTAAAACAAATACAGTTATTTTGTTGAATGATAGCAATTACTATAGTGATCATTTCAAAGTAAGAAACCAGTGCTGCTTGCAGAGATTGCAAAAGAAAAAGGATACAGAATTCCTTCCCTAAGCGAAGTGATCCTTTTATTTTCTACTATTGTGGACTATGGGCAGGTGGTTAAACATCATAAAACCAGTGAGATATATGTAGAGTGAGCTTAAGAAGATTATTAGCTTTGGAAGATTTAACACTGTTAGCTAATTCACTAAGCTAGCAATTAAGCTTAGGGCAGCCAATGAAGTAAGCAAGTTCACAGGTATTGACAAAAGTTCAAAGATACTGCCAAAGACAATAGCAGCTAAATATGTGAGAATGTTTATAGTAAGCAACAGATGGTCAAATGCAGCATTTTAACAGCCCAGCCTGACACATATTATTTTCAATTCAACAAAAACAAAAAATTGTGCTACCTGTCATGATGTATTTCTCTATGCGCAACCAACTGTTGGTCATGAACAGGGTTGAAGTTTGAGGGATGCACCCGATTTTGATATTGGGATACTCCCCACGAACACGACTGTAGTTTGGAAACCAACACCAAAATCAAACCCACCGATCAGAACTAAAAATGTAGGCAATGCTCAGTCGAAACCCAAACAAACAGTTCAACAATATCCAATTCAGACAACACCCACAATTGAGAAAAAGTTGAAAATCATAACCCTTGGCAACGATAGAGTGCACCAATAAAAGAGGGGTACCATAGTTAGGAACCACCGTTAAAGTGGTAGTGATTCCGTGATGGCAGTCAAAGCAAAGACGGTTGAGGCACACGGGATTCCAGCGACTGGAGTAGTGAACGTGTCCAAGGTTGACAAAGTCTATAAGCAGTCGACACCGCAAGTGCAGAAGGGGTTGTGGTGGCGTTTCAAGAATTTGAGCCAAAGTTTGTGTGGTTGAGTTGAGAAACAAGGTGGTAATGTCGGAGTAGAGCAGCCCGGCCCGGCCTGTATTTTCGACCAATGGGTATAGGTAGAAAAAAATAACTGGGCGGGTTTGGACAAATAAAGCAGCCTGAATTTTTTTTCGGGCGGGTTATGGCTAAATATTTTGCCCAGTTGATGGCCCGGGCCAGCCCGAATTTCATAGTACATCTTACATTAGTATATGTTATTGTAAATATGTAAACAAAAGTAATAAAATGATTACAATAGTACAGTAGTAATTATTCAACTAAATGGACCGCATACTCTTCGTCTTATAAATTTTGTTTTGTGTCGTGCACACTCTTTGAAATCTATACTATGTATCTATACTTTAAAATCTATGTTACTAAATAGAGAAATTTGAGTTAAAAGCGGGCTGGACGGGCCGGGCTATGGCATGAGCATTTTTTTAGGTGGGCGGGGTCGGTTCAGGTGATTGGCCCGATTGGGCAGGTTTGGACTA
Source organism: Limonium bicolor (assembly GCA_023374045.1). NCBI lineage: Eukaryota > Viridiplantae > Streptophyta > Magnoliopsida > Caryophyllales > Plumbaginaceae > Limonium > Limonium bicolor. Next base: position 363,350,474 of record CM041777.1, on the reverse strand, counting down.
AACACTTGGCCCGATTGAGCTGAAAATTTATGTTTAGTTCAGCCCGGTCCAAACCCGGCCCGTCCACCCAGTTGATCAGCTCTATGTTGGAGTAACGTGGTGGCGATTTCAGCGGTGATTTCCAAGTTCCAGAAAAACCAACCCTAAAAAGCAAGACTGAGATCGCAGGAGCTTTCCCGGACTTTTTATAAAGGTATATAACCCAGTAAGATGATAACCGTGTTGTAAAGCTACATTATACCAATTCTAACCCTTCGTCTCCCCAAGGGGGTTTTCTCCCAAGAAAGTAGCCACCAGCCAACCCTACGTCTCCCCACTGCATGTGATTTCCAGTGATTCTCCACATACATCACTTATCTGTCAATGGATTATGATCTCCCGCACACGTTTCCATCTCGCTTAATCAACAAGTATAAATTAGATACATGCAACTCATCATTCGTTCTAGCCCTAATTTTGCATGTCCTCGATCACCGCTTTAGCACCATCTACTTATACTTACCCAAGAACTCTGATCACCAAGCATCCCCAGTTCCCATCTCTACACCATTTCAACACTTTTGCCAGAAACTTTTGTGGCTCCAGCGTTTTCTACTTTGCTTCTCCAAACTTTCCTCGACCTCCCAACGTTTTCCAATCATGGCTACTCCTCTACAGCAAAAACCCGCCAACGATCTCGCCACCCACTATGCCCATCTCTCCCTCACTACTATGAGGAAGAATCTATTCAAGTTGATGACTTGCTGGACACTGGTTCTGAGGCTCTGACCCAGTGTTGTTTTCTGGGTAAACTACTAATGCATCATTATGTGGACTTCAAGCAGTTGGAGTGCACTTTGGCAAAAGCCTGGAAATGCGAATACACCCTCCGATTTCGTAACCTGGAAGGTGGTATTTTCCTGTTTCGCTTACCAGATGAAGCTTTTGTTGCATCGATACTCTCGAGAGGTCCATAGACACATGAGGGGAGTTTGCTGGTTCTTGCAGCCATTGACCGTGCAACACCACCACGAGACCATGCTTTCAACTGGGTGCCTTTTTGGGTTCACGTCCACGATGTTCCCTTACAGTTTATGAGTCATCTGTTTGCAAAGCGTTTGGGTGATAGGATTGGGGTCTTCATGGAGTATGCTGAGTTTGACCGGCGCAAGATGGGCTCCTATATGCGGCTGAAGGTGAACATCGATGTTACTCGTCCGCTTCTCCGCTTCACTACAATTACAATTGAAGGACACCCCACTGTCCTGCCACTGACGTATGAGCGATTGCCCAACATGTGCTTCCTGTGTGGCCATTTCACCCATGTTCTCCGTGATTGTCCATACCGCATAGAAGCTAATGAGGAGGAGCTCAACTATGGCATTTGGCTTAAGGCAGGCACGGCTGGTACTCAACGACCGCAATATGATGCCCGTGCTGAGAGTTCCTCCGCCGCCAGGCACCCTACGCCTCCCCCACGTCCTGCTGTGGTTCATGTCGCTTCTGGGGTCCCTGAAGGTGGTGATATGCAGGGTGGCACTCAGTTGATGGTGGATATTAACGAAGACCCGATGGTGGAGGAAGGGGAGCTTCCTCAATCGCCTACTACATCGAATGGCCGCAAGCGGAAGCTCACACTGGTGCAAGACTCCTCCTCTGGGTCTGATATTCGGGAAGTCAATGCATTGGAGGAGGTCACAAAGAGAGGTAAAGGAAACGACTCAAACACAAGTTCATCGGCGATGCTGGGGAAATCCCAGTGTCACCCGACATAATGTCCATCCTTGTTGCGAACTGTCAGGGCCTAGGTGTAGCTGCTGCGGTTCGCTGGATCAGGGGTGTCATCGCCCTACAAGCACCAACTTTTGTGTTTCTTTCAGAAACTAAGCTGTCGTCTTTTGAGTTACGTTCATTTGCAAGCTACTATCCTAATTTCTTTTGGGTGGGTGGGGATAATATAGGCCGTAAAGCAGGGGTGGCTTTCTTTTGGACTATGAATCAGGATGTAACAGTGCTAAGTATATCTAGCCACCATGTTGATGTTGTAATTGGAGCTAAGGGAGGAAATCCATGGAGTTTTTCAGGATTGTATGGCTGGTCCGATCATTTACAGAAATGGAAAACATGGAATTTGATTCGGTATCTTAAATCTCAATGGCATGGGCCATGGATTTTAGGGGGTGATATTAATGAAGTTCTTTATCTTCAAGAACATTCTGGACCAGGAAGTCGCTCCCATTCGGCCATGGCTGAATTTCGTTCTTGTCTCACGGACTGTGACTTACATGATCTAGGTTTCAGAGGTTCCAAGTTCACCTTCACGAATAAAAGTAAAACCCATAGACATACCCGCAGTCGTCTGGATCGATTTGTTTGCAATAGCTCCTGGTTGTCTCAATTTCCTCTGGCTACGAATTTCCATTTACCTTGGGGTCATTCAGACCATAAGCCTATAAAGCTTGTCCTTAATCCATCACACCGTCGAGGTCCCAAACCCTTTCGCTTTGAGAATTGTTGGGCTACTAATACGCAATGTAAGACAATAGTCCAGTCAGTTTGGCTATCTTCACAGCAGGATTACTGTCATAAGGTAAGACAATGTGGGAACAGGCTTCAGAAGTGGGGCTCACGACAAGTATGGATTGAGAAACGACATCTTACTAAAACTAGGAAGGAAATTGATTTGGTAGCTCATGATGTGCCGTCTGCACGCAATATTGAGAGTTGGAATGCACTTAAAACCACTCTAGACTCACTCCTGCTGAAGAAAGAAATTCGCCTGCAGCAGAGATCTAGGCAAAATTGGTTGTCTAGTGGCGATCGTAACTCCGCTTTCTTTTTTGCAAGACTTAGGATGAGATCACGCCAGAACTTCATTTGTTCTCTATGTTCAGGCCACCATGCACCACAAACATCTTGGGCAGGCATAGAGCGAGTAGCTCGACATTATTTTCAGGCTTTGTTCACTTCCACCAACCCCCAGCCAGATCACCATCTTCTTGCCTGCGTAGCCAACTGAGTCCCAGTTCTTTCTCATCAGGCGATGGGCCAGCCGTACAAAGCACTGGAGGTCATTAGGGCGTTTAATCAGATGCATCCAAGCAAGGCTCCAGGCCTGATGAGATCAACGACACTTTCTTGTGTACTTACTGGTCGATTATCAGTCCAGATTTTCTCCACACATGCTTGGCCTTCCTTAATAATCATGTATTACCACAACCTTTGAATGACACGCACGTTGTTTTAATACCCAAGAAGTCAGGGGTTGTGTCCATCACGGACTTCCGGCCAATCTCTCTATGTAACACCATATATCGGGTAATCTCTAAGGTCCTTGTTAAATAGCTATTGAAGTTCTACCACTTGTCATCTCAAACAACCAGGCTGCGTTTGTCCGAAACAGATTGATTACAGATCAAGTAATGCTCTCTCATGATATCTTGCATATTATGCGTCGTTCAAAGGCTAAGACCAAAGGCCATTTTGCATACAAGGTTGATATGTCTAAGGCCTTTGACCGCATTGAATGGTCTTTTGTCCTAGATGTGCTTTCAAGCATGGGCTTTCACCCATCCTGGATATCCTTGGTCAGACAATGCATCACTATCACCTATTTTATTTATCATCTGCATGGAGACATTGTCATCAGCTTTGAAGCTTGCTACTGATGTTGGATTGTACTGGGGATATACCATACCAGGCCTAAATAGTCCAATTTTGAACCTACTGTTTGTGGATGATATTGTAATCTTTGGAGAAGCAACTCCCTCGAATGCGATGGCGCTTGATGATATTCTACAGGACTTCCAACGTGCATCAGGCCAATGTATTAACTTGGCAAAGTCAGCGATTATGCTTTCATCGGGTTTGCTTCCGCCCATAAAAAGTGTAGTGGCAGCCATTTTTCGTGCTCACCAAGTTGCAGATCAAGGTACTTACCTTGGTTTCTGTTGATGTAATTTTGATCAGCAAACTCAGCCCTATACTGATGAGAGTAAAGAAGCAATACCGGGATCCGCGCGCCAGTCCAAAACCGAGGAAACAAAGAGCGCAGATAGAATATCTTAAATAGGATTTTATATATCTGTTAAAGATAAATAAAATCCTATGTTAATGAGTTGTAATCTGAAATCTTGATATCTATATATAGGATAGTAATTCTAGGGTTTCGGTGGTGAGGAATTGCGCAAGAAAAATAGAAAGAAAAAAGAGAACTCTACACCGCAAGTGTGGGGCTGTAGAGTCTCAGACGAGTGAGAGGTCAGATTCATACTAAGACGTCATTAGTAATGAGTAGTTAATTCTGAGTGCTGCGGAAAGAGATAGGTGTTAAGAGTGGATTGTACTCTTAACGTGTTGAGAGATTAGATCTCGTGTATTGGTGGTGTGGCAAACACACTACGTGCCCATTGTGTATCGAGTGCGATACGGGTTTCTAAGTGTTAATCTGAGTTTCTGTGTTCTTCTATTGTCTCCTTATTATCTCAGTTCTAGTCTTACACACAGTAGTTTTCTTCAATTGGTATCAGAGCAGGGTTACCCTAAATACAGAGGAAACTTTCTCAGGGTAGGTCGAGATGAATACTTACTGTGTCAAACCGCCTAAGTTGACTAAGTTCAACTATACGAGTTGGTGTGAACAGATGGAGGATCAACTGATTTCCATCGATCTTCAACTTTGGGATGTGGTGACTGAAGGAGATCTGAAACCGAAATACGTTGAAGAAGGAGTCACCAAGGATAAGCCAAAGTCAAGCTGGGGTGAGAATGACAACAAATTGATAAGCAAGAATCGACAAGCTCGGAGAGTTATAATGTCTTCCCTGTCAGACTCAGACCAACAGAAAGTCTTGGGCTTACGCACTGCAAAAGAGGTTTGGGAATTCCTTAAGACGGCTTATGCAGGGACAGATTCAGTCAAGAAAGCAAAGGGAAAGCAACTCAAGAGGCAGCTTGATAATTTTAAGATGGAAGAAGGCGAAACGATTTCGGAGGCAATAGAAAAATTTGATAAGATTTTATGTGAGCTCAAGGCTGTTGGAGTTACTCTGGATAATGCTCAAATAAACGAGAGGTTTTTGGATAGTTTGTGCAAAGAATGGCTGAACTTCACCACCGTTTTGGAGTCTACAAAGGATCTGTCGAAATTATCCTTTGAAGAACTGGGATCTGAACTAACGGTGTACGAAGGCAAGATGAAAGGTGGGCTAGTTGGTCTGAGTGTAAATAAGGATTTGGCACTAAAGGCGAAGAAGATATCAAGTGATAAAGAGGATGATGATGCTAATGAGGATGAAGAGATTACAATGATAGCTAACGGAATCAGGAAGATCTTTGGCGGAAGAAGAGGGTCTGGGTCCAGAACCGATAGATTTAAGTCTAAGAGGGAACAAATCATTTGTTTCCGTTGCAACAAGCCTGGACATGTGGTGAAGGACTGTATGTTAAAGCCAAAGGATGATTTTCGAGATAAAATCAAGAAGTTTACAGAGGCGGCAGCGGCAGCATGGGGATAGGAGGTCAGATGAGGACTCAGAGGCGGAAGAAACAGCACAGGTGTGCATGACTGCTGTGGTCGAAGATGATGAAAGAATCAGTATGACGTCAGATAGGAACTTCTGCATGATGGCGAAAGACGGATGGCAAGAAGTTCTAGAAGCAGACGAGGTAAGTCCTGAACTCGTAGAAAATGCTTTTAATTCTTTGTCAAAGAAAGAAATTTTTAGCTTATTAACAACTGCTGTTGCTAAGATTAAATTGCTTGAGTCTAAACTGTTAAGAATAGATACTCCTATAGAGTCCAATACTGAATCTCAGGTTAAAGAGAAATCTATTATTAAGTTTGTCAAACCGATAAAAGAGAGTTGCATGTTTACCTGCTTGGGCTCAATCTGAATTTAGAACACTACAAGAGAGGCATGAGAACTTAAGAAGGCAAAATGAGGTATTAGAGGATAACCTGTCTAAGGCTAAGAGGGAACAAGAAATAGCAATGCCACGGAATCCCGTTTGGTATACTGGAAAGGCAGATTTAACTCAGATGCTAACTGGGAAGAAGAAAAGTGTCACATCCATTTATACACCAGTGAGAAAGGTCTCGAATGTTAAATATTTCAAGTCAACATATTTCTGTCAATACTGCCATAGACACGGTCATAGTATTGGTTTTTGTAGAAGTTTATACTATAGAAAATCTCTAGTTAATAATTTACCTCAGTCTAGAGCTCATACAACCAACAACCGTTATTCTGTTAACCGTAAAGCAGAACCTAGGCTAGTTTGGGTACCTAAAGCTAAACAATGAATGGGTGTGTTTAGGCATTGGCTACTTCGTTATGTGAGAACTGGTGGCTGATGGACAGTGGGTGCTCAAGACATATGAGTGGAGACAAGAAGAAGTTCAACACTTTGGTTGAACATCGAGGAGGAAAAGTAACATTTGGAAACAATGGCAAAGGGAGAATAATAGGAATAGGAACTATTGGCAAAGAGAATTGCATTGATCAGGTTAGTCTGGTGGAGGGTCTCAGTCATGATCTGTTAAGCGTGTCACAAGTGTGTGACAAGGGTCCCTTGGAGGTTATTTTTGATTCAAATGGCTTTCAAATACGTAACAAGATTACACAGGAGGTATTGTTACAAGGCTGCAGAGTAGGAAATCTTTACATGGTAGATGTGAATGACCAGGAAGATTTAACTTGTCTTACGGTTAAAGATGATGAAGAAATATTGTGGCATCGAAGGTTAGGGCATGCTCATCATCGGTTGATTAACAAATTGAGACTAAAGGAGTTAGTCAATGGGTTACCACAAAGGAGAATAGGTCACGATGTTATATGTGCTGATTGTGCTCTGAACAAATAAACAAGAATTTCACATGCTCCAACTCATGTGGTCAGTAGCACCAAGAATTTAGAATTGATTCATATGGATTTAATGGGACCAATGAAGATCCAGAGCAGGTCAGGCAAGAGATATATACTGGTGGTAGTTGATGATTTTTCAAGGTATACATGGGTGATTCTACTTCATAGTAAGGATCAAGCATTTGGTGAGATTGTGGGTCTATTTGCTAAGATTCAGACTCAAACGGAGAATAAGGTCAAGACCATTAGAACTGATCAGGGGACGGAATTCATAAATCAGAAGATGTCTCAGTTCTGTACTGAAAATGGAATCACTCATACTTATTCTGCAGTCAGGACTCCTCAACAAAATGGAGTGGTGGAACGTAAAAATAGGACACTCCAAGAAATGGGTCGTACTATGTTGAATGGTAGTGGTCTTGCACCAAGTTTCTGGGGGGAGGCGATAAACACAGCGTGTTATATACTCAATAGAGCCTTGATTCGCCCAATTCTAATCAAGACACCCTATGAGCTGTACAAAGGGCGCAAGCCATCTATATCACATTTCAGGGTGTTTGGGTGTACATGTTATATTCTCAATCATGGAAAGAATCAACTAGGGAAGTTTGATAACAAAGTGATGAAGGTGGTATTTCTTGGTTATGCAATGAGCATCAAAGCTTATCGGGTTTTTAACAAACACACCTTGGTTGTAGAAATCCGCAAATGTCAAGTTTGACAAGAATAACTTTGGTGGACGAGTAAGTCATCAAGAGATAAAGATCTTTCTAGTATAGGCTGAATGTACTGTGATATTGATACCGAAGCCGAATCAGAGGTAAAGTAGTGCGAATTGAAACTCCTCCATTATCATTTCGAACTCAGAAGCTACACTACCCAAACACACCGTTTTGCCACCAGCGAAAAAGGAAGCCGATCCTCTCGTCTGACACCCTAGTAATGCCCCAGGTTATAGATTAACAATATTTGTCAGATTTGAACCTCAGGAGTCCAAACCAGGTCGAATGCACAAACGTTTTGTGCTTTCTTTCTTTGCTTGTGTCGACAGTAGAGCCAAAGACTGTGAATGAAGCGTTTAACATGAAAGTTGGATAATGCAATGCATGAGGATTGAATGAATTTGTAGAAATGTATGGAACTGGTTAGAAACCCGAAAATCAGAATGTCTTAGGAACAAAGTGGTTTATCGTAATAACTGGACTCAAATGGTCAGATATCTAGAAATAAAGCTCGACTAGTCGCCAAAGGGTTATCAACAGGAGGGATTGGACTTTGATGAAACCTATGCTCCAGTAGCACGACTTGAGGCTATTCGGTTGCTCATAGCCTTTGCCACTTTACATAGGTCACACTTTACCAGATGGACATCAAGTGTGCCTTCCTAATGGACACTCAAGAAGTATATGTTTCTCAGCCACCGGGATTTGAAGATCCTATCTATCCTACTCATGTCTATCGATTGAAAAAAGCGTTATATGGTCTTAAACAAGCATCAAGGGCGTGGTATGAAAGATTGACCTCGTTTCTTGTTAGTCAACTGAAATACCCCAAACTAATAAAACATGGATTAAATATCTAATCACACTGATAAAGTCCTAAACATGCCTTAAAGGTCAACTGAGAACAACAGTGGTCAACACAAAACAAGATGTTGCACCCTTTGACTGTTTAGGGTAAATAAATACCCAAATGAACTACTTAGGACCTAAAAATTTGTCCTAAGAATATTAACACATTATTAAAAATATTACAATTGTTGGACAACACTTCAACACAAAGAACAAGCATTTACATGCTTCAAGGTCAAGTAGAGCAAAAATGTGCTCTAAGAATACTTTAAAGGTCTAATGACCTCTAAATGATATAAAATTGGATACCATGATCAAATATCATGTAAGGAACACAAAAAAACCGTTGTCAAAGAAAACAGAGCTCAGAACACCTTGCGACACAAAATGTGCACTAAAACTCCTTAAAGCACATTTTTGTGTAATTGCCTTCTAAATTGGTTTTAAATGGGCTAAAAGGTTATATTACCCTTAAATATGATAATATATCATATTAGGAATTTAATTCCAGAAATTTACAAATTTTTACAAATTTAATATTAAAATATTAATAAAACCCTAAAAGGGGGCCCGTTTGGGTCAACATTGACTAAGTTGGTCAATGTTGACCATTGACCACGAATTGGACCACATAAAATCGGTGGAGTAAGCCTCCTAACAGACCATGTGACAATTTCCATGTGACAATTAAATATACCTCTTTACTTTTACATAAATAAGAAAAAGTGAACTTTAATATAAACATAAAGTGAGCTTACCACTTGCTTACCCATGTGAATGCTGCCGATTTGGAGCCCTTTCTCCTTGTTATACGGTTGTCTCCAAGCCAACAAAGGCAATGGATGATGACTCACTTTCAATAATTGGTTAAAGTAACATTATTACTCCATTATTGAATCAATTATGTACAAATTATTCACCCCTCCAATCATGGCCGGCTGCCTATGCTTGTCTCCACCGATTAAGCAACACCAATCAATCCTTGGTGAGTCATCAAGTCATTAAAATCATAAAATAAGCAAAAAATGTGTTTTAAGACAATTTAGGTTACTTTCTTCATTAGTCTCCATTCCAGCCGTGAGACTCCTTGCCAAATTCTCTCTTTGGCTCCTCCTTGACCGTAGGTAAGCTTCCAAGCTCCATTGATGAGAGCTCTTGCTCTAGGTAAGCTTCTAAGGCATAAAATGCCCATTTTCTTCATCTTTCTTTCCTTTTCCATTGATCTAGACTCCAACCATTTCTATACATTATGTAGAGTATTTTGGAGGTTGAAGGAAGGATAATTTTTGGCTGTAACAATCTAAGGAGTAAAGTTCAAGTCTTGACCATTTAAGGTAAAAATGTGCTTTAAGCACATATCTCTTCTTCCTTGTGATTTCGGTTGTAAACCTTGGTTCCCTAGCCTTATTTTCTTCTCCTTTTCATGTGGATTCAGTTGGTATACCAAGATCTACAAGGAGTAGCTAGATCCAAGCCAAAAACACCATTTTTGGCATCTTTAACCACGTAAATCTACGCCTCTTTCCATCTACTACCCACGGTTTTATACTTTGTTTTTAGGAGTGTTTTAACTCTTTCTTTCTGGAAAAAAATTAGGGCCGAGTAGATCTCCAACAAACTTGAGATCTAGGTAAAATTATGATTTCAGACTTAATTACTTCTCATGGTTAGCTCATGTTTGGAGTTTATCATGTCTTGTTTTCTACATGAAGACAAGTAGATCAAGCTGTGGAGAAATTCTCCTTAGGTGGCGAGACCAAACAAGGTCTTAACCTTGCTAAATCAAGGTATAAATCACTTAAAACCTTAACTTGATACATTAATACAAGTTTAAGCTTGTGAATATTAATTGCCGTGAGAAACATGGTAATAAGGTCATTTTTGACCTTAAAATGTTTAAAGAAGTGACTTAGTAAATTGTATCTAAGTGATTAAGTAATATAAATGTCAAAATTAAGACTTTATGTGGAAGTTGGTAATTAAATGAAAATATATGGTGAGGCCAAGATCTACAAGTATTTTTGGACATTTATGTGTAATTTATTTTGTAAGCCAATGTTTAATAAGGCCATGTACTTTAGGCCATTTTGTTTATGCATTTATAAGCTTTTAATTAAGTTTAAGTGGTGAAAATGCATTACCGAAAAGAAATGGGTATTAGGTGTAATTAAATTAAATTTGGGGCTATATATTAATAAGGCCAAAATTTAGAGGTTTAAATGAGTTTATATAAACAAATAAGAGGTTATAAAGTTTTGGGGTTAAATGGTAATTTCTGGAAGTATGATTATAAACCGTAATTATAAGGAATTAATGGTCAAGGAATATTAAGGAGGTCAACCTTGACCATATGGTAGGTTTTGACCAAATTAGATAAGTTAAATAACTTATTTAAGGTTTTATAATAAGTTATGTATTTAATTGTACAATTTTATAACATATGTGGTGAATATGTTATTTCCGAAAATAAAGGGGTGTATAATGGTATTATAAACACCCATGGGCTATTAGGAATTTTAGGAATTTATTGGGTTGATTTTGGAATTAAAATAACTATATATGTATAATATATAGTTATTATGTCATTATGACACTTTGGAGAAATATAGGTGGTGGAAATGTGAATACCGAAAGTATATGGGTTAATAAGGATATTTATAACCCTTTGGAGAAATTTGGTGATTTTTAGAATTATATAAGAGTATTTATTAAGATATCTGTATATATATAGTTTTAATGATATTATAAAACTATATGTTATAAATTGGGCCTAATGACAATATAAAATATATATTGAGGTCTGTTCGGTTATTAAATAAAATAACCATAGGTTATACCCTTTTTATAAGTTAGAAATGTTATATTAAATGGTATATATAACATGGTATAAATAATGGGTGATTTTGTAAATAAAGGAAACTATGGTTTATGGAAAAGAATAAGGTTTGATATATATGCCTATGCCGCAATATATAATAGTTTTGTATAAAAACTATAGTTTATAAGTTAAAGGAAATAAAAATATCATACCAAATGATATTAGGATATGGTATAACATTACATAATGTTATGTGGTCAAAATAGAATTTAAAAGAAATAAAGGGCTGTACCGAATTATTAAGAGTTGGAAATTGAATTTTAGACTAAGGCCTATAATGTTATAAATGTTAAAACAAGTATATGGTTTAGATGGAAATAATATAAGGAAGGATATTCACATTAAATAATGTGACAAACTATAAATAAATGAGATTTATAAACTGTAGACACCAAAAATTCTCACCCCATAAAGCAAATTCTGAGATAATGAATAAAATAAGGGGGGTCGTCGCCTTTCTTTCTCAATACGTATTAGCGTGCGTGCCAAAACAAAACCATTGTTTTATAATCTTTTCCAAAGCATTTCATAAAAATAAGATTCTTCAAAATGAATTTCCGACGACAGTCCGGTTTCAAAATCATCCCTCTTTGTTTATTCACTTATTTTACTATTTTATTTTTGTTCATGTTCCTTTTGTTTTTTTTATCCATCTATACACCTTTTCTTCTTATATTTTATTTTATTCTACTTAATATTGGTATTTTTATTATCATTTCAGTTCACTCTCTATCTAGACACTTTTATTTTCATCTTAGAAACCCAATCCACACTTAGTTGAACAATAGCCTAGCCCAGACCCTTAAACCCATTCCAACTCCTAATATTGGACCTGCCAAGCCCATCTTATCCAAACATCAAGGCCCACTCCACACAAATCTCACCCACACCCAAAGTAAACCCTAATCCCCATCACTTGCATTATAAAACACCCACAAACCAACCCTACTGGGGGAGACGGCCGACAACCTACAGCATCCCACGTTTCTTCTCTGATGTCTAAATATTCCATTCTCTGTTGTCTAAATATTCCATTCCCTGGTCTTCCTCGATTTCAAAAAAAAACCCCATGTCTTACTCCTCTGTTCCCCGAGCACATTCTCTCAACCGATGGTAATTTGGCAACCTCACCGGCGAATCAACAGCAAAACGAGCTCTATCCTCACTTAATTCTGGCTCACGCGAACAAAGCCTAAACACATCCCATCTCCTTCATTCCCGGTACCCAGAACAAGGAAGATACATGTTCGGTATTCTTCGTTCTCTTCACGTAGCTGACATTGACTACCAAGGAGCGCACAAACGAATACGCCTTCCTCAGCCTCTTCAACAAACCAACACTGCTCTATTCCTCTGTTGGAAGCTAGTTTTCGAAGCAGTAGTCGTCTCGTCCTCTCTTCATTCTTTTCGTTTCGTTAAAACTCCCGAGTCGGGGCTTCGAATTTCTATTTCGCATGCCCCTTGTCTCCGTGGAGAACAAGAAAACGGTTTCTGATTTCCACACATCACTGTGTATTTTCCTCGTATAATCCCAGAGTGAACTGTAAGAGGTTTGGCTTTATGTTTCGGTTTCGTTAGAAGTTTGATGTTTAGAGTGACATTTTTTTTCGTTTTGTTGCCATGCTTTATATTTGCTTCGGTTGTATTATCTTCATTTCTATTTTTTGTATCTCACGAGCAAATGACCAGAGTTTTAATTCTAGATTATTTGATCGTTCTCATTTTTTTTAGTACCTCCTCCCTTTACTCTTCTTACTGCTTCTGCTTGTATGCGATTTTCTGGGTGAATGCCCTGCCTGGTATGGACGTTGAAGTTCATGAACAGGAGAAGGAAGCGTACATAATGTTTGGTTTTATACATTTAATCCATCTGTTCATACACTGCTGTAATAATAACTTGTGAAGGGAAGTAGACCGGTCCATTTCCAGTCTTGCGATTACTGGGTCCGGTTAAGTGCTCGAGTTCCTGGAAGTACCACCAAGCTGAAACAGGGCGTCGACATCATCACTGAATCGTCATGAGCATACCGATATCTCACAATCTAGGCTCATTTTATTCATCCCTTCAACCCTTCATTTATGGTTTCATTTCTTTGTGTTGATGTTATTCTGCCTGGTCGATGTCTAATCCAGAGCACCTGTTGTTTACGAATTGAACTTTGCAGGAGATTCCATCGATTTCCTGGTACATGACTCCTCTAACCCAAATGATCCTTTGTTTGCTGTTTGAATGGGTGTTATCTACCAACGACGATATTGTCTGTTTATCAATGCTACTTTGTGAACGTAATCCTATTTGGTCGATTTGAACTCGTGCAGATATCCTTTTGTTTTTACTCTGCGCTATGTTGTCTGAGTTAGCTAATGCCTTGATATAAGACGTTTGATCTCGTAATCCTCACGCATGTCTGTTAATAGCTGCTTCTGGTTAGGACCTTACTGAAAGGGGAGATTTAAGCTGCGTTCAAGGAAAATATGTATGTAGGAAAGAGGGGTAATGAATCTGGTAGCTAAAAAAGGGAGTCACCGTTTGCCTGGTGTCCTTTTTGTGTTTTCAGTTAAAAGACTTTGTTGATCAGTTTTATGTCGGGTAACTGATGAATCGAGGAATAGTCGGTTGCCGAAGCAGAATGGAAATAAAAGAATGAAAAGAAGAGTTCTTGGCGTGTTCTGTAAAAAATGGTTTAATTTGTGTATAACTCTTATCTTTGTATTTGGCTGGCGATTGGTAATATCGTTAATAAGATGATTTAATCTAATCCTGGTGTGCTTTATGAACTCTTTAATTAGGAAGAAATTGACTCGTTTGTTTAAGTATAACTTATCTGCCTTCTCTGATTCAATCTGTAGTTCATTTATGTTGTTTGCTCTCGATGTATCTCTGTGTTGTACGTATCCGCATTATACATTCAATTTTACTGTATACCCAATTCATCTTTGTATTCTGATCTTTATTCATTTAAGCCCTAGTTATCACCCTTAGGACCTTTCAAATTGACAGAAAAGTTTTGGATGCATTATCGCTCCACACCTAACGGGTCTCTCATTCGTTTCGTGGGGCAATAATCTCCTATAACTTCAGAAAACACTCAAACCATCTTTATATGTATATAAGAACAAAAACTTCAAAAAAAACAAGCCCTTAAGGCTATTTTAGGAGGGCTTAGGATGCGAAACCACTCCATGCCTAGCGGATCTCTCATCCGTTTTATGTGGGTGGAATCCTCCTTTGCCTTCGACCCATCCCTAATCAGGAGTTAATAAACAAACCAATAAATCGATTCCTCTCACTTGTTAATATCTCACAAATCAGTCCAACAACATTTTTTCAGCCCAATCACAAATAAAGCCCACATAAAAAAGGGGCCACTTCAGCCAAATCCAAACAAGGCCCAATTTTGGCCCAACTTCCAGCAAGGCCCTTTTCTTTCGGCCCAACTCTAAATAAGGTCCAAATTTCAACCCAATTTCCAACAAAACCCAGAACGGGCCCAATTTAATTCTGAGGCCCAATTCAAAACCCACTTCAGCCCACAGTTCATAAATCCCATTTCAAGGCCCCAGCCCATTTCGAGGCCAAAGCCCAAACAAGCCCATCAAGCCCATTCGGCCCACTAAGCCCATTCGGCCCATCAAGCCCATTCGGTCCAACTTTGACCAATCCAAACTTTGACTTGGTCTAACTTTGACCAACCTGACCTTTGACTTTGACTCGGTCCAACTTTGATTGACCCCACTTTGACCTTGACCCAACTTTGACTGGGTCCAACTTTGACCAACCTGACCTTTGACTTTGACTCGGTCCAACTTTGATTGACCCCACTTTGACCTTGACCCAACTTTGACTGGGTCCAACTTTGACCAATCTGAACTTTGACTTTGACCAATCTGAACTTTAACTTTGACCAATCTCAACTTTGACCTAATCCAACTTTGACCTGGTCTAACTTTGACCCGATTCGTTTTTCAACCCCAACCCGAATTCAAACCAACCCAATTCAAACCCAACTCATTTCAATTCAGTCCAATTCCATTCAACTCGAATTCAATTCATCCAATTCAAACTCAACTTGTAAATCCTGTTCAAATTTCAAACTCAAAAATCTCTCTCCTCAGATTTCAACAATCATTTTATTCAAACTTCAGCAAGTTTTCAAAAGAAACCATTTTGTGGAATTTTAAAGGAAAAACTCTTCTCACATCACAGAAAACTCTTCTCAAACGCAGAAAGTTCTTCTCACATATACAGAAAGTTTTCTCCTAAAATCATTTCTCAAAATCAGTGTTTCTTCATCGAGAATTCCGAACAACTTCACAAATTTCCTAACTTAGTTTTCAAACCCAAAATAAATTGTTTTCGGGGACATAGGATGTCTAACACCTTCAAAGAACGTTTCTTCCTAGTTAGACATTACTCGTTTCTCCTCCAAATAAAAATCCGAGGCGGGGCACTGGGGTCGTAACATCCCTTGTCGCAGTCTGGATCTCTTTAGGCGGGGCATTAGGGTGGCAAACCTCCCCTAATTGCAGCCTAGATTTTTACAAGGCGGGGTGCTAGGGATGTAACTGTCTTCCTAGTTGCAGCCGGGATTTTAGAATCGTCTAACTCCCTTCCGCTCGATTTCAAGGTTTTCGGTTTTTAACGTTTTAAAACCCGGGAGTTAGAGACGTTATTAGGATCTGACCGAGAACATCTCATTCATGGTGTTTCTCTCTAAATCCTATTTTTCGACATAAATTCATTGCCCCATCTTTCGAGCCTCGGCACTTACCATTAATTAAGTATCGTGTTCGAGGGGGTACATAGGGTAATCCCTCGGGATTATCCGCCCTTTTACAACAAAAATGACTTTTCGGTTTTAAACTTTAAGGGAGACGATTTTGACAATCATTCCTCCAAACAACTTAACCCATCATCATCTCATTTGAAATCCCGAAATATCCCAAAACCTCAACTCTTTTCGAACCTCGAACCCAAAAAAACCCAGGATCTCTCCCAAATTCCAATTGCCTCACATACTCAAGTCATCATTCAAACTCCAATTCACCTTAAATTCAAATCATCTTGCGAATTCTAGCTTCTCTCAAACTTCTAACGTCTCACAGGCCCGAGCGCCTCACAGACTCGAACATCTCAATTTCTCCACCATTTTAAGATTCAAGCGTCTCACAGACCCGAGCGTCTCACAGGCCTTGATATCCCATCCCATCCCAACCGTCTCACAGACCCGAGCGTCTCACAGACTTTGTTATCCCAATGATTCGAATGTCTCACAGACCTCATCATTTCAAAAATTCAAATGCTTCACAGAGTTGAGCATCTCATAGACCCTTGCACCTCAAACTTCATAGCAAGCCCGACAATCTGTCAAACCTCACAATATGACCACAAAATCTCTTTGACCCTTCAAAGACCCAAAAGGTCAAAACTCTACTTCCTTCGAAACCCCAAAAACATCCAAATCTCCAAAAACCTGAACTACGTAAGGTCTGATCTCAACAGGGAGTTGAGTACGTAGGCAACCCACACAGGGTGCGACCCCATTCCAATCAAAAACCCCTTTTCTCCACTCTAAGGTGTTCTTCATACCTCTCAAAACATTCAAATCCCCTCTAACTCCCACAAACCCTCGATTTCTTCAACTCTCAGAATCAGACTCCTAATCTTTCATTCTATACTCATTCGAATTCACCAATTATTCTTCTTGTCGCTAGCTTGGCAGAAAAGCTGGCCTCATCCACTTGTTTTCTCTTCTCCTGTCCTAATCCTATCCTTGGCTTTGAAATGAATCTCTCTAAAAAGGTTTTGAAAGAAGGCAATCCCGACAATTGGAGACCGAGGTTTCCTCGGGCACCAATCCGAAGTCGTGGTCGTTGCCACTTCTAAGGGGTGTAACCCAGTGCGAACCCACACAGAATCTCTGAAATAACCAGATAAGTCCTATCCGTAGGCAACAATCTCAGAGTCAATTAACGGTTCTTAGAACCCGATCTTCCTTCCTAGTTATCATAGGTCAAACTAGGTGGCGACTCTAGTCAACTCCGCCTTATAGAGGCATAAGTCCGCGTGGAGCCCATTGAGAGCGGGTGTAGCGCTCACTAGCATTCCCCTTATGCTTTCTGGGAAAGACGGACGATGGAGTAGGTATTTGAGGGATGTCGAGGTGACAGGTTTTCACCCTCCACAGAATGGCATTTTAGGATCTAGGTTTCTCAGTCAAGAACCGTATTTATATAGACCCCCCTCATACCGAAAAATCACCCTCCACAGAATGGCGACTCTGCTGGGGAAAACTTGAGTAAGTTTTTCTCAAACTCAAGGAGGACTGAACTCCATTCAATTGTCAGGATTTCCTACTTCTTTCAAAATCTTCAAGAGATTCATTCCAAGCCTCTAGGATTATTCTACTCCACACTCAGAGTGTGTGCCTGATGAGGACATCTAGGACATGTTAGATCCTCAACAAACTTGACAACAATTGGGTTAATAATTAGCTCACGATTAGAAAGAGACACTTAGGTGAATGAAGCTAACTTCCCTTTAGGTTAATAAACAACCAATTTGAATCACTAATCTCAAGACAAAACTCTTAGTTAGGTTGGTTCTAATTCTCTGCTTTATTTGCTATATGATTGTGGGGGCATTGGGTGGGTAGCTTAGGACATGCATTCCTCTGTGTCACCCGTTTTATCCACGATGTCACGGGATCCCCACCGGTCCACGGTTGATTCCCCATGAGCTGGTCACTCTCTCAGTGAACAAACCACGAGGCGGTATGGTCTCCGACTAACGCTTGAAGCTCATGATCCAAAAAATATCCTCCATTACCCGAGTCAAAACCAGCATATAGTGAGCCATGAGCCTTCAGTGTCCAGCTGCCTTATCCAGTGTCTAAGACGGGTTTATGGGTAGTCACCTCTTTGTATGCCGCCTGTCTGACCACCCTTTTGCCTTACCTTGAAGATTGCATGGGCTCAGTTCTCCATTGTTCCTTTGCACCACGGGTGTCTCTAAAGCCCAATGTCACGCTACACGTCCATAGAGGATCCCGTATTTACCGGATACCCATACATGGCACAACGTAGTCAGTGAATAATTTGGACTTTAGACACACCTGACCGTGCAGATGACGAGAGACCTGTTCCCATGCAGTACTTCCCCGAGTTTCCCGAAAAGTGGGGTGTTGTCGGATCATCACTAGCCGTGGCGTATGTTTCTTTACCATCTCGGGTATCCTGACCTTTCGAACTTAAGCACTCCGGACTTTCTTTATGACATGCCTCGCAAGGGGTATAACAGAGAAAAACCCCGAGAGATGACAGTGAAGGGACGATGGTTCCCCCGGTGAAACGGAATCATAATTGACCTGGAAAGTGATTATCCCAACATTAACACTTACAGCTCCACATCAAATATAGCCACGATTTACTTTATGCTATACATGTGTGCAAACCACTTTTTCAAACCAGTCTGTTTTAGAACGTTCGGAATTCTCTTTCACATATCTTTTAAAGAGGTTTTACAAGCTCGTTCAATTTAAAGTCTCACCTTAGTTTTGCTCCCAAACATTTGGGGTTTTAAAACCCGTCACTTCATCCTTTAAAACCTTGTTATTTCCAAAACGATTTTCGGAAATAGATTTCGAAAAACCTACTTTCTACAAACGAATTTCAAACAACATTCTTCACCAGCATTATTTCTTAATGGTTTTCGAAAACAGTTTTCAAAGTGGATTTTCACAAATGTATTTCAAAATAAATGATTTAGTCCCCATGTCATGACCCGCTATTTTTGAAGTTCTGCCCACCTTCACGAGTAGCGGTCATTACCGTGGAGCGTACTAGTCATTTCGTGTTTTCACAAAAGTGGTGGATTTTCACATAAAATTTTGTGTTCGATCATTCATCTTTCCTTTCTCAAAAAAAACATCCCCCATTCCTCTAGTCGGAGCAAGTAAAGCAACATGAAGATCAACCAGCGGATCGAGCTAAAAGCCAGAAGCACACCAACCCGTGCAGCTAGCCGAGCGACATGAAGATTAGCAACACCTATTCGAGTTCGAACTGTTGAAAATCAGAGGAACACCAGACCCGTTTTGTTGGGTCATGGTACTGCTTCACCGCAAGAGCCCGAAGGCGAGTGAGCAGCCAACCAGGAATCCGAGCGTGTGCAGTCAATTAGAAGCCTGAAGACAGACCAGCAAAAGTTCAGAAGAGGTTCAGCTCAACACTTCCCCATTTTAATGACTTTTTTAGGATTGATGATGTATAGGTCTTCTTCCCCTATGATTCTTTTCTCTCTCGTCCATTTCTGAATAGATTACATGTATAGGTTTATACATTCCCCTTGAATTTGTTTAGATCAATGTGTATAGGGTTCCCTACTCCCTATTGTATTTGCGAATGACCGAGCGTCAAAACCCATTGAGAAAATCCACCGCTTCGAAAACACGCGTTTTCAAAATCGTTTTTCTAAAACTTGGTTTCTTTTGGCATGCACGAATAAAGAGAAGAATGAATAAGGAACGACTCCTCACAGTTATTTATCATTCATCAACTTTGCTTTATGGGGTGAGAATTCACGATATCTATA
The DNA here is from genome assembly GCA_023374045.1 of Limonium bicolor. Lineage (NCBI taxonomy): Eukaryota > Viridiplantae > Streptophyta > Magnoliopsida > Caryophyllales > Plumbaginaceae > Limonium > Limonium bicolor. Next base: position 363,330,587 of record CM041777.1, on the reverse strand, counting down.
GGAGGTATCCCCTAGATAAACAACACCAGCAAATGCAACCGAGCACAAGGTAAATCGCATGCATTGCATTCATTACAAAAAGTCCCATGTATTCTCGGTCAGTTCAAATTCGTCAAACACGTACAAGTCCTGTCCACCTCAGAAAAATTGCATAATCATGTATTTCATTGTCACTGCACTATACACCATCTTTCATCCCCATATCTCGACCGCCAAAGCCTGATCTCAGAGGGGTAGAAAAGAAAACCGAGCTCAAACCTTTCCCAATCTCAAAGTGTATCATATAGTGGGGCTACCATGCGGGAGTTGTCACTCCCCAAAATCCAAAAAAATCATACATCCAAAAAATCCCAAAAAATGTAGTCTCCGTCATATCATTGGGCCACCATGCGGGAGTTGTCACTCCCTAAAAATTCAAAAATCTAGGAGCCAATCACCAGCCCAACCTCGCTTAAGAATCACTATCCTGACAGCAACCCCGACAGCTACACCCTTCAAGGCCAATAGTAATGGAATGCGCTTCATGGGCTGAATTCGACTCAAGCGAGACTAGGTGTAGCCTTACCACGCATGCATTGCATCCAAAACAAAAAACATAAAAAAAAAAAAACAAACATTCAGTCAAAACTTGAAATCAACCATCTCCATTCATCATTCTCAGCATTTCATGCATCCTATACATAGTAATTCCATATTACCACAACATAATCCATTGTAGATGGTTGCATTTGCATACTTCCGTATCGAAATGACATCTTTGAAAAAAATCTTGAGAGATTAATTGAACAGATTGCGTGAACCACTGAACTCTCGACCCGTCAATGAACACAAGGGTCCAATCAAAATCAGCACCACAAACCAAGTGAGTAGTGTGCGAAGAGCGGTATTTTCCCTTGAATTTCAAATGAGAGTACTGGACAATCCATTGAGTGATGAGGGCAGATAGAGAGATCCAAAGGAGGTAAAACCACGAGTGACATGTGCTTTCCTTCAGCACATGGAGAGGCACAATACATAGAGAGATCAGTGTTGATAAACAAGATATGAACTGTGATTCATGCAAAGATCTGAGAATAGTAAGAAAACATCCATTGACTGACGAGGCACCTAGGATCGAAGAAAACCTCCACAAGACCAAAGGCCTGTTTGACCCTGAAAACGGTCCCTTAGTGAACCCCGCTGGGCCTTTCATTGAGAATCCTTTTGAAAACAGCTCCACGATACCACCCCACATCACACAACCATTCACTCCTGCAATAGAGGATCTCAAAGGAGCCGGAGCCATGGTCCCTCCCCACCATCTTTCACAAAAGCCACAAACAAAATGTTTGAGGAAAGCAGAAATCAGTGAGTCGATGCAACTCCAAAGCCAAACACTGAATAAAACACCAAAAATGGTCAAAGAAATCAATGAGTCAAGGCAACTCCGAAGCTGAAAGCCAAAATACAAAGCACATAAAAAATGCTTGAGAAGGTCAATGAGCCAAATGCAATTTCAAAAAACAAAAATGAGAAGAAAGCTCAAACCGTGCGCCAGAAGAGGCACGAAGGAGAAATCTGAATCCAAAGGACCAACGATGTCCCATAGAAACCAAAAAAGAAGTTATCAAAACCTATCTAATCATTCCACCCATGGCGAAGGCGAAACATATCCTCTATTGCACAAAAAGCTCCACAATTCCCAAAATGATCCCCCAGTCCCATGTGACATACATCATACCCATCAGCCCCATTATAACCCAATAAAAGACCTCTGACTCATAAGTCGATGAGCGTTAACTGAAAGTACCGGATCTGAAACATGAATCATAAGCTTCGTATTTGTTATTAGCATGTCCTGTCATACTAAAGGGACAGAGTCGGTTAGTGTGACCTTACCCCACAGGGTCCTTTGAGTGCGAGCGACTCTTTGATCTAAGCACCAAAATATAATAGCCTACCCCCATTGCAGGTGAGGAACTTGTAAGGATCGGAAAGTCCATGACCTCGAAAGAAATTCTCAGGAAAATACTGCTCTGAACATTGAGAGTATCATCGCACCATTAGCACACCACGACATACTCACGAGAGATTAAACCCACATCCCTCCATGAGAGGAAGTGATTCATGCATTCTCGTTCAAAATCACTCAAGATCGAACCGAAGATGTCTTATATCCGTAAGTCTCATGTTAATAGAGATAGAGCCATACACTCTCTCCAAAAAAATGCATATCATTGTACATCTAGCATTTAGTTTCTACATGCATCATAATCATTCCATCTTCAACATCTGACCCGTAAAGACTATGCATAGTCTCGCTGAAAGTCAACCTCAGTTGTAGTCGTTGAAGCATAACTTCCAATCAAAAGAAGTCAAAACTGGAACCATCCACTGTCATACGCGAGTCTCATCAACACCACTCCCAGAGCCAAGCTGGAGCCATGCGGGAGCCATCCTCAAAACACTAAGACAATCCCAAGGGCTACACAGGAGTCATTCCCTCGTCAAAGCCTCGTCCACAAAATTTCGAACTACGTATGGTCTGATCTCAATACGAAATTGAGTACGTAGGCAGCCCGCCCAGGGTGCGACCACTTCACAGGTGAAAGTTCCCCTTTCTTCCTCGCCATCACCAATGGAGCCATCTCATAGCCCTTCCCCGAGCCATCCCGAGCTACCCTGGAGCCATTATGAGGAAATCCCGAAGTCATAACCGGACCGAAGCCATCCATCCATGACCAAAAAGTTATCAACCACATCAAAACGCATCAACCACAACACAATCCACTAATCACATCAACCCACCATTTGACTCAAAATCCAAACCAAAGCAAAACAATCAACCATCCCAGAGTCGTTGCTCACAAGGGAGTCACGGATCAACTGGAGCCATCCGATCATACCGGAGCCCTCAGATCATATCGAACCCGAACCCATCAATCAACCCAGAGTCGTTGCTCACAAGGGAGTCACAAATCAATGAAGCCATCCGATCATACCGGAGCCCTCAGATCATATCGAACCCGAACCCATCAATCATCCCAGAGTCGTTGCTCACAAGGGAGTCACAAATCAATGAAGCCATCCGATCATACCGGAGCCCTCAGATCATATCGAACCCGAACCCATCAATCATCCCAGAGTCGTTGCTCACAAGGGAGTCACAGATCAAACTGGAGCCATCCGATCATACCGGAGCCCTCAGATCATATCGAACCCGAACCCATCAATCATCCCAGAGTCGTTGCTCACAAGGGAGTCACGAATCAATGGAGCCATCCGATCATACCGGAGCCCTCAGATCATATCGAACCCAAACCCATCAATCATCCCAGAGTCGTTGCTCACAAGGGGGTCACTGGCCAAACCGGAGCCATCTCGAAACTCTGGAGCCAAAAGTCCTACCAAATCCCGAAACTATAGTGCACATCGGGCGAGACTGTCAAAACAAAACCGAAACACAATTCCCACACTGGCAAAGCCAAGGGCAACATCTATCACATCCCTCACAAAGACAACCAAAAAGCATCCAATCCCGGATCAATCCACAATCAAAGCCATCCTCAAATCAATCTACCACCACAAACAACTTCAGATCAAGCTTTCACCACAACGAGTTTCGTACAACTCCATCAAAGTATTATAGGCTCATCATAAGTCCTATAGCTAGATGTCAAGAAGTCTAGTTGAGGCACTCCTAAGTCCTCGTACTTTCAATCGCATTCTAGGCCCGTCATAAGCCCTAGGACTGGATGTCAAGAGGTCCAGGTGAGGCACTCCTAAGCCCTCGTGCACCTTAAATCAAATCGGGTTGTTAGTATTATAGGCTCGTCATAAGTCCTATAGCTAGATATCAAGAGGTCTAGTTGAGGCACTCCTAAGTCCTCGTACTCTCAATCGCATTCTAGGCCCGTCATAAGCCCTAGGACTGGATGTCAAGAGGTCCAGTTGAGGCACTCCTAAGCCCTCGTGCACCTTAAATCAAATCGGGTTGTTAGTATTATAGGCTCGTCATAAGTCCTATAGCTAGATATCAAGAGGTCTAGTTGAGGCACTCCTAAGTCCTCGTACTCTCAATCGCATTCTAGGCCCGTCATAAGCCCTAGGACTGGATGTCAAGAGGTCCAGTTGAGGCACTCCTAAGCCCTCGTGCACCTTAAATCAAATCGGGTTGTTAGTATTATAGGCTCGTCATAAGTCCTATAGCTAGATATCAAGAGGTCTAGTTGAGGCACTCCTAAGTCCTCGTACTCTCAATCGCATTCTAGGCCCGTCATAAGCCCTAGGACTGGATGTCAAGAGGTCCAGTTGAGGCACTCCTAAGCCCTCGTGCACCTTAAATCAAATCGGTTGTTAGTATTATAGGCTCGTCATAAGTCCTATAGCTAGATATCAAGAGGTCTAGTTGAGGCACTTCTAAGTCCTCGTACTCTCAATCGCATTCTAGGCCCGTCATAAGCCCTAGGACTGGATGTCAAGAGGTCCAGTTGAGGCACTCCTAAGCCCTCGTGCACCTTAAATCTATCAATTGTTAGTATTATAGGCTCGTCATAAGTCCTCGTACTTTCAATCGCATTCTAGGCCCGTCATAAGTCCTAGAGCTAGATATCAAGAGGTCTAGTTGGGGCCCGTCATAAGTCCCCGTGCACCCGCACCCATAAGAGCAAATCATAAATCGCAGTGAGAATTTTTGGCGCCCCGGTCAACCTTGATCCAATTCTGCAAGGGCTTGCAAAATTGAATCAAGGGGAGCCATCTGTAGACACCAAAAATTCTCACCCCATAAAGCAAATTCTGAGATAATGAATAAAATAAGGGGGGTCGTCGCCTTTCTTTCTCAATACGTATTAGCGTGCGTGCCAAAACAAAACCATTGTTTTATAATCTTTTCCAAAGCATTTCATAAAAATAAGATTCTTCAAAATGAATTTCCGACGACAGTCCGGTTTCAAAATCATCCCTCTTTGTTTATTCACTTATTTTACTATTTTATTTTTGTTCATGTTCCTTTTGTTTTTTTTATCCATCTATACACCTTTTCTTATATTTTATTTTATTCTACTTAATATTGGTATTTTTATTATCATTTCAGTTCACTTCTATCTAGACACTTTTATTTTCATCTTAGAAACCCAATCCACACTTAGTTGAACAATAGCCTAGCCCAGACCCTTAAACCCATTCCAACTCCTAATATTGGACCTGCCAAGCCCATCTTATCCAAACATCAAGGCCCACTCCACACAAATCTCACCCACACCCAAAGTAAACCCTAATCCCCATCACTTGCATTATAAAACACCCACAAACCAACCCTACTGGGGGAGACGGCCGACAACCTACAGCATCCCACGTTTCTTCTCTGATGTCTAAATATTCCATTCTCTGTTGTCTAAATATTCCATTCCCTGGTCTTCCTCGATTTCAAAAAAAAACCCCATGTCTTACTCCTCTGTTCCCCGAGCACATTCTCTCAACCGATGGTAATTTGGCAACCTCACCGGCGAATCAACAGCAAAACGAGCTCTATCCTCACTTAATTCTGGCTCACGCGAACAAAGCCTAAACACATCCCATCTTCTTCATTCCCGGTACCCAGAACAAGGAAGATACATGTTCGGTATTCTTCGTTCTCTTCACGTAGCTGACATTGACTACCAAGGAGCGCACAAACGAATACTGCAAACGATAAATTTGACCTATTAAATACCAAGAAATAATCTCAGGGAATAATAAACCAAACGACCGTCAGGTTGCAAAAATCCTGGTTATTGTAGTAGAGTTTATGGGAACCAGGTATCGAACCGTGGGACTATGTGACAATTATCTAGACTTAGCAAAGGTTATAAATTGAGGGGGAATTTTTGTTTTGTTCTAAACTGTGAATTATAATTAAGTCAACAAGAATTTAAATAACAGCTAATAATTAAAATAACAGAATATTAAAAGTGGTTGTGAATATGGAAGAACGGACTCTGGGTTCAGGTTTTACTCGTTTGATTAATTATGCTATTCTACCGGTTTAATTAAGAATAATTTGGCAAAATTCCTTTTATAGTCTTTAGATTTAAATCCTAAATTCTAATGACCTCGTTTACCAGAACATGCAAGGTTTAATCTAAACTCAGGCAAAACACATGTAAACGGCTAGTTAAAAGGAATATAATTTTGCATCTGAAATACTAGATTTATTCAATCAGAATAAATTTTTCCACAGACATAACAATTATATGACCTATCTATTTATCACGGATCAGTTCAAATAGATTTCGTAAAGCAATTTAATAAACTCATGTAATTTATTAAAAAGCGAGAGAATAACATTAACCGTATCAAATTATAATTTATTTAAACCGGTAAAATAAAGCGCACAATTAAGACAAACTAATAATAACCATCTCCCAGAGTATAGATAATCTAGCCGGACATGTTAAATAAATGAGCAGAGATAAGAGTAAAAGAAATCATCTGTTTGCTGACTCCTGCTCCGTTATTCTGACAGCCCGGAATAGAATTGTGGCGAATGGTCGAGCGTGAATTTTGTGGTGGTGGTCGAGTGATTTGTGAATTGTGAATGGATATGTACGTAAGTGAATTGTTTGTGAAATGGAAAAGGTGAAGGTGGGGGCGATGGAGTAGTATGATGTCGGGTGATTTTGTGAATGGGTTTGTGAATGGATTTGTGAATGGAGTGGAGCGATTTGGATCGTGGGTGAATGACTGGATGATTTGATCAGAGTGATTTGTAACTCTATTTATAGATATGTGGAACGGGATGCAGACAAGGTAGAGAACGGTGCAGTAGGTGAGTGGCGGTGGATTGCAGTCAGAGATTTCATCGGGCAGTGCAATTGATTTCTGACAGATTTAATTGCAGCAGAAATATTGCAGAGCCGTCACGCGTGCACAATTTAAGGTGGGCGATCGTCTGCAATTAATGAGGTAGCAGTTCGAATGCGGCGCCGGCGAAGAAGGAAGAAGAAGACGCGAAGAAAAACTTCTCCGCGAGCTTTGTCCGCCTCCATTTGGAGCGGTTGCTCCAGTCTCGTCCGCCTCCATTTGGAGCGGTTGTCACTTGCTCCGTCCGCCTGATGACCGCCTGTATTTGGAGCGGTTGCTCCTTAGTTGACCGCCTGGTGTACCGCCTAGCAGAGGCGGTTGTGAGTGTGGTGTCCGCCCCCTTTGTGGGCGGTTGCTGGTGTGTGGAGTCCGCCCCTTTGTGGGCGGTTTGCAACATATATATATAATACGAATATACTCCATTCTTCAATCGGTCCCAGATTCTTCATTATAAGTCCGTTTTGGTCCCCGTTTGTTGCGTTGGAAAGCTCGTGAGGAGAACTATGCATTTCTGTCATCATTTCCTGATTTTATCATATAAATTGGAATTAGTTCCTACCCAAAGTAAGAGTTACAAAAAGCATAGGATAAGTGTGAGAAGGTGCGTAAAAAGTTATATAAAATAATGATCAAGCACCTATAAAACTATATAGATTTCACACTTATCAAATACGCCTTCCTCAGCCTCTTCAACAAACCAACACTGCTCTATTCCTCTGTTGGAAGCTAGTTTTCGAAGCAGTAGTCGTCTCGTCCTCTCTTCATTCTTTTCGTTTCGTTAAAACTCCCGAGTCGGGGCTTCGAATTTCTATTTCGCATGCCCCTAGTCTCCGTGGAGAACAAGAAAACGGTTTCTGATTTCCACACATCACTGTGTATTTTCCTCGTATAATCCCAGAGTGAACTGTAAGAGGTTTGGCTTTATGTTTCGGTTTCGTTAGAAGTTTGATGTTTAGAGTGACATTTTTTTTCGTTTTGTTGCCATGCTTTATATTTGCTTCGGTTGTATTATCTTCATTTCTATTTTTTTATCTCACGAGCAAATGACCAGAGTTTTAATTCTAGATGCTATTTGATCGTTCTCATTTTTTTTAGTACCTCCTCCCTTTACTCTTCTTACTGCTTCTGCTTGTATGCGATTTTCTGGGTGAATGCCCTGCCTGGTATGGACGTTGAAGTTCATGAACAGGAGAAGGAAGCGTACATAATGTTTGGTTTTATACATTTGAATCCATCTGTTCATACACTGCTGTAATAATAACTTGTGAAGGGAAGTAGACCGGTCCATTTCCAGTCTTGCGATTACTGGGTCCGGTTAAGTGCTCGAGTTCCTGGAAGTACCACCAAGCTGAAACAGGGCGTCGACATCATCACTGAATCGTCATGAGCATACCGATATCTCACAATCTAGGCTCATTTTATTCATCCCTTCAACCCTTCATTTATGGTTTCATTTCTTTGTGTTGATGTTATTCTGCCTGGTCGATGTCTAATCCAGAGCACCTGTTGTTTACGAATTGAACTTTGCAGGAGATTCCATCGATTTCCTGGTACATGACTCCTCTAACCCAAATGATCCTTTGTTTGCTGTTTGAATGGGTGTTATCTACCAACGACGATATTGTCTGTTTATCAATGCTACTTTGTGAACGTAATCCTATTTGGTCGATTTGAACTCGTGCAGATATCCTTTTGTTTTTACTCTGCGCTATGTTGTCTGAGTTAGCTAATGCCTTGATATAAGACGTTTGATCTCGTAATCCTCACGCATGTCTGTTAATAGCTGCTTCTGGTTAGGACCTTACTGAAAGGGGAGATTTAAGCTGCGTTCAAGGAAAATATGTATGTAGGAAAGAGGGGTAATGAATCTGGTAGCTAAAAAAGGGAGTCACCGTTTGCCTGGTGTCCTTTTTGTGTTTTCAGTTAAAAGACTTTGTTGATCAGTTTTATGTCGGGTAACTGATGAATCGAGGAATAGTCGGTTGCCGAAGCAGAATGGAAATAAAAGAATGAAAAGAAGAAGTTCTTGGCGTGTTCTGTAAAAAATGGTTTAATTTGTGTATAACTCTTATCTTTGTATTTGGCTGGCGATTGGTAATATCGTTAATAAGATGATTTAATCTAATCCTGGTGTGCTTTATGAACTCTTTAATTAGGAAGAAATTGACTCGTTTGTTTAAGTATAACTTATCTGCCTTCTCTATTCAATCTGTAGTTCATTTATGTTGTTTGCTCTCGATGTATCTCTGTGTTGTACGTATCCGCATTATACATTCAATTTTACTGTATACCCAATTCATCTTTGTATTCTGATCTTTATTCATTTAAGCCCTAGTTATCACCCTTAGGACCTTTCAAATTGACAGAAAGTTTTGGATGCATTATCGCTCCACACCTAACGGGTCTCTCATTCGTTTCGTGGGGCAATAATCTCCTATAACTTCAGAAAACACTCAAACCATCTTTATATGTATATAAGAACAAAAACTTCAAAAAAAACAAGCCCTTAAGGCTATTTTAGGAGGGCTTAGGATGCGAAACCACTCCATGCCTAGCGGATCTCTCATCCGTTTTATGTGGGTGGAATCCTCCTTTGCCTTCGACCCATCCCTAATCAGGAGTTAATAAACAAACCAATAAATCGATTCCACTCACTTGTTAATATCTCACAAATCAGTCCAACAACATTTTTTCAGCCCAATCACAAATAAAGCCCACATAAAAAAGGGGCCACTTCAGCCAAATCCAAACAAGGCCCAATTTTGGCCCAACTTCCAGCAAGGCCCTTTTCTTTCGGCCCAACTCTAAATAAGGTCCAAATTTCAACCCAATTTCCAACAAAACCCAGAACGGGCCCAATTTAATTCTGAGGCCCAATTCAAAACCCACTTCAGCCCACAGTTCATAAATCCCATTTCAAGGCCCCAGCCCATTTCGAGGCCAAAGCCCAAACAAGCCCATCAAGCCCATTCGGCCCACTAAGCCCATTCGGCCCATCAAGCCCATTCGGTCCAACTTTGACCAATCCAAACTTTGACTTGGTCTAACTTTGACCAACCTGACCTTTGACTTTGACTCGGTCCAACTTTGATTGACCCCACTTTGACCGGGTCCAACTTTGACCAACCTGACCTTTGACTTTGACTCGGTCCAACTTTGATTGACCCCACTTTGACCTTGACCCAACTTTGACTGGGTCCAACTTTGACCAATCTGAACTTTGACTTTGACCAATCTGAACTTTGACTTTGACCAATCTCAACTTTGACCTAATCCAACTTTGACCTGGTCTAACTTTGACCCGATTCGTTTTTCAACCCCAACCCGAATTCAAACCAACCCAATTCAAACCCAACTCATTTCAATTCAGTCCAATTCCATTCAACTCGAATTCAATTCATCCAATTCAAACTCAACTTGTAAATCCTGTTCAAATTTCAAACTCAAAAATCTCTCTCCTCAGATTTCAACAATCATTTTATTCAAACTTCAGCAAGTTTTCAAAAGAAACCATTTTGTGGAATTTTAAAGGAAAAACTCTTCTCATATCACAGAAAACTCTTCTCAAACGCAGAAAGTTCTTCTCACATATACAGAAAGTTTTCTCCTAAAATCATTTCTCAAAATCAGTGTTTCTTCATCGAGAATTCCGAACAACTTCACAAATTTCCTAACTTAGTTTTCAAACCCAAAATAAATTGTTTTCGGGGACATAGGATGTCTAACACCTTCAAAGAACGTTTCTTCCTAGTTAGACATTACTCGTTTCTCCTCCAAATAAAAATCCGAGGCGGGGCACTGGGGTCGTAACATCCCTTGTCGCAGTCTGGATCTCTTTAGGCGGGGCATTAGGGTGGCAAACCTCCCCTAATTGCAGCCTAGATTTTTGCAAGGCGGGGTGCTAGGGATGTAACTGTCTTCCTAGTTGCAGCCGGATTTTAGAATCGTCTAACTCCCTTCCGCTCGATTTCAAGGTTTTCGGTTTTTAACGTTTTAAAACCCGGGAGTTAGAGACGTTATTAGGATCTGACCGAGAACATCTCATTCATGGTGTTTCTCTCTAAATCCTATTTTTCGACATAAATTCATTGCCCCATCTTTCGAGCCTCGGCACTTACCATTAATTAAGTATCGTGTTCGAGGGGGTACATAGGGTAATCCCTCGGGATTATCCGCCCTTTTACAACAAAAATGACTTTTCGGTTTTAAACTTTAAGGGAGACGATTTTGACAATCATTCCTCCAAACAACTTAACCCATCATCATCTCATTTGAAATCCCGAAATATCCCAAATCCTCAACTCTTTTCGAACCTCGAACCCAAAAAAACCCAGGATCTCTCCCAAATTCCAATTGCCTCACATACTCAAGTCATCATTCAAACTCCAATTCACCTTAAATTCAAATCATCTTGCGAATTCTAGCTTCTCTCAAACTTCTAACGTCTCACAGGCCCGAGCGCCTCACAGACTCGAACATCTCAATTTCTCCACCATTTTAAGATTCAAGCGTCTCACAGACCCGAGCGTCTCACAGGCCTTGATATCCCATCCCATCCCAACCGTCTCACAGACCCGAGCGTCTCACAGACTTTGTTATCCCAATGATTCGAATGTCTCACAGACCTCATCATTTCAAAAATTCAAATGCTTCACAGAGTTGAGCATCTCATAGACCCTTGCACCTCAAACTTCATAGCAAGCCCGACAATCTGTCAAACCTCACAATATGACCACAAAATCTCTTTGACCCTTCAAAGACCCAAAAGGTCAAAACTCTACTTCCTTCGAAACCCCAAAAACATCCAAATCTCCAAAAACCTGAACTACGTAAGGTCTGATCTCAACAGGGAGTTGAGTACGTAGGCAACCCACACAGGGTGCGACCCCATTCCAATCAAAAACCCCTTTTCTCCACTCTAAGGTGTTCTTCATACCTCTCAAAACATTCAAATCCCCTCTAACTCCCACAAACCCTCGATTTCTTCAACTCTCAGAATCAGACTCCTAATCTTTCATTCTATACTCATTCGAATTCACCAATTATTCTTCTTGTCGCTAGCTTGGCAGAAAAGCTGGCCTCATCCACTTGTTTTCTCTTCTCCTGTCCTAATCCTATCCTTGGCTTTGAAATGAATCTCTCTAAAAAGGTTTTGAAAGAAGGCAATCCCGACAATTGGAGACCGAGGTTTCCTCGGGCACCAATCCGAAGTCGTGGTCGTTGCCACTTCTAAGGGGTGTAACCTAGTGCGAACCCACACAGAATCTCTGAAATAACCAGATAAGTCCTATCCGTAGGCAACAATCTCAGAGTCAATTAACGGTTCTTAGAACCCGATCTTCCTTCCTAGTTATCATAGGTCAAACTAGGTGGCGACTCTAGTCAACTCCGCCTTATAGAGGCATAAGTCCGTGTGGAGCCCATTGAGAGCGGGTGTAGCGCTCACTAGCATTCCCCTTATGCTTTCTGGGAAAGACGGACGATGGAGTAGGTATTTGAGGGATGTCGAGGTGACAGGTTTTCACCCTCCACAGAATGGCATTTTAGGATCTAGGCTTTTCAGTCAAGAACCATATTTAGATAGACCCCCTCATACCGAAAAATCACCCTCCACACCCGTATTTGGGTACACTCGTAGTGTTCGTCACACGCCTAGGTGAAGTATTCTATTGTCAACTCCTCTTGTATCATTCTATGATACTCACCGTATTTCCGTCTGTTTGGTTTTAAAAATCCAAGGTTTGAAAGAAGAGTTTGATTTTGAAATAAGAAATTTGGGTTTTGAAATAGCAGTTCAGTGTTAAAAGGAATTCTTCATGGCGTTGCCATGTTTGCGGTCTTGACCAAGTTCAGCTTCTTGCTGATTGGTATGTCCTTAATACAATGGTCGTGCCGTTAGGCCTTACGAGGATTGGTGCTCCTATATTTTCTCCATTCGTCATAGCGGTACTTTAGCAAGTATTTGCGGGTTGTTAAAGGTATCCTAATCGTCTAGTAGTTGCTGCACTTGCCCTGGGCAAGTGCGCGGGTAGGTCGTTTTTCGGTTAACGCATACCGGTGGCGGTATCGTTCCCATCCATAATTGGTGGTTTTATTAGGTCTTCATTTGATCTTTTGATCTTGGTGATCGATCTCCTGAGTCGCTTCTCAGTGTACTTAACGTGGTTGTCGTCCATCCGGGTGTCTCACACCTTCAGTGTGGTTAACGAGACTTGACTTATCCTTAGGATCCAGGTTGTGGTCCTATAGGTGTATGTGTTATGGTTTCTTTCATAGTTGTCTGAACTATGTTGTTCGGTTATTGCAGCCTCTTGGCATGTAGGTTTGGTATTAATCCAACCTCGACTAACTGTTGGGTAAAAACCTAACGGCAAGAATACCGGTCGATTATAGCAAGTTTTCCTAGAAGTGTCCCTCCAGGTTATCGAATCCAGGGGAGGCAGCGTTTCAGTTTGATTAATATTTAAGATCAAAACAAAGTAAAATAACTCAAGTAACAGGGGGTTTTGTTTCTTTGAATTACTAAGTACTGAAGCAAACTGTAAATAAGAACAAGGGTAATAAATGCAAGAGCAACAGTGAGCAAAACAATGATGTTTTTGAATTAATGGGAAGGAAAATTCCGGTTTACTAGTCCTCCAATTTCTTCGGTTCCTTTCTCAGTGTGTTTACCGATATCTAGATTAAAATCCTAGATCAGAATTATTCCACGTTCGGTCTCCCGCTCGGTGGAATCTAATTAACAGCTAATAAATTTTAACTCTCGTTACAAATTTATTAATTGCTAAAGCTTTAAGAATAATCCAGTTTAATGATCAGTTAATATCCTAGAGGAATTACCATCTCTAAATTAACCGGTGCTGTTCCTGTTGTCTATTATCTACCGCAGTTCTCACTTATAAGCAGATAAACAGATAAAATCCAGTAATTGGCCAAATCACAAGATTTATAATAATGAATAAGGAACAACACTTTAATCTGTTAAAATGGTAAATCACAAAGATAATGGAACCTCAGAATTTGGATTACATAGCAAACCGAAATTTATAGAAACTACTCAGCCATGGAAATGAAATTACTACAACAATATGTGAATAACATTAAAGAAGATAGAGAAGAAGAAACTCTGTTTTAAGGTTTGTTGATGGAGTCTCTGTGCACAACCAACAATTTCCTCTACTCAATCTTCACTTGTTGAAGTCCCAGCTGCTTGATGGAAAATGGTGATATGAATAATACGTGAAAATGGATGGTGAATGGAGTTGAGGTATTTTTGTTCTCTGTAGAATGTGTATGGTGTGTGATGAAAATGGTGATGGCTGGAACGTGAGAGATGAACTGGAAATGGAGTGTGGAGTACTACTCTCCAGCCAGATTGTGTGTTTGAATGAGAAGGAGAAAGCTCTATTTATAGAGCCTCTGTATTGATACGTAACAACAGTTTATGGTGGTGGAGATGAGGTTGGAATTAGTGAGTGGAATGGTGGATGGTGTTGCTGGTTTTAGGGAAATTGGGTTTAGTGGGATTAGAAGATGGAAAGTAGTAGCAGTGCATGAGGGTCTGGAAAGTGAGGACGTAATGGATGGGCGGCGGTTTTAGAAAATATTCTCGTTTCTTCTTTTCGCGGGCTACAGATCATCGCTTCCAGTCATATGGTCCGGGACTTGAGTTCTGTATGAAGTCCCGGACCGTACCATTGAAACAGGTCGAGACTTACAAATCTGTGTGGTCCGGGACTTAAGTTTTGTACAAAGTCCCGGACCATATTTGAATTCCAGTCGAGATCGATGCTTCATAGTGGTCCGGGACTTAAGTTATGCAACAAGTCCCGGACCATGTCTGTATTTAGGTCGAGATTTAGTTTCTTGATTCCATTTAAGCTTGTTTGATTTGCCATGCATTCCATAAGTGATATGAGTGTGTTTCCTTTGAGATAAAAGCCTGAAAAAGCACACAAAAACCATAAAAGAAGATAATTGCAACAAAAACATAAAATTGCTCATAAGATAGGAATTTATCAGTCAATGGTAACAGATTAGGTATCGAAAGACCCTTTAGAAATAGATAAATTCCTGACTTATCAACATCCCCACACTTAACCTTTGCTTGTCCTCAAGCAATTACTGCAATCAAAAAGTACCAAAATTTCCAAAAGCGGGGATTTATCAGGTCAGGAAAATGTTCAAGGAAATCTAATGCTGAAAGACGGTCAAAAGAAACAACGACTAGTACTGCAAAGTTTTCTTAAACAGTGAAGCTAAGGTGTTTGTCAAATGCATGAGACTATCATCATAACTGTTTAATTCAAACTGTACTCAGGGCTTTACTTTCCTTTTTCTTTCCACAATTCATTGGACGACAAGGGGCAAGAAGTAATGTCATATTCCACATTACCTTTCATTGCCACATACTCATAATCAAGGAAGAATTTGCAATAAACTTGTTTAGCATGAAAGAACTTTCCTTCCAATTTTTCTGAGTAAGCATCATTTCATTTCGTCCCTCAGACTTTTTCTCCCCATCCTTGTAGCGGTGTTGGGCCTTCTATCCCAGATCAGATGATCTTAGGTAGATGAGTGATGAGGCACTCCAAGGGCTTAATTACCGAATGGGAGAGGCCTGATCCGGTTCAGAGTAGATTAGAGGAGTACCTTGCCTTTGTCCTTTCCTTCCTTTCATTCCAAAACTTTCCAAAAGCCCCAAGTTAGTTCAAACAGAATGGTCACAAATTGGTCTCACCTTTTATTGAAGGAAATAGATGCAGATTTTAACCAAAATTGACAATCCAAGCAGTATAACCAAAGTTCTTATGACCGAAATTTCAGATTAAATCTCAACCCATAGCCCTAAGCCTCTACTTCCTAACTCAGTATTTACCTAAACTCGGTATTTCATCCATCAGAGCGATACTTCGCTCTGATACCACTTTTTGTAACACCCCTACCGCTAATACCGTCATTACTGTACAAATACTTACCTTCGCAGCGGATACTCCTTACACTACGGCGGGGTACAATGCCGTTAGTCACCCACGTGACTAACAAGGCGAGTTACAATACTACATACTATCGGTCTGATGAACATGAACATACCGAGTACTCTACACAATACAATACTTCCCATTGCATACTCATTCATAATCCAATTTCAACTCTAATACTTTACTATACCGAGTATACTACAATCCTTAAGTTACCAATACAGTTTAAACTTCCAAATTCGTATTACGATACAAGTACCAATTCCTACTATACAACTACCCATGCTTACGTAGCAGTCCCCGTCCTACTCTCTCGAACGGTGATCAGCTTCGGGTACCTGCACACTAAAAACGGTCCCCCGAGGGGGTCAGCTTACGCTGCATATGAAATCCGCATATACCGCGTGCTAACCGCGGTACGCCGACTACTTTGGGTCGGATATACATGGAGTTCATTTTACATGCATACATACATACTCATACTACACAATACAATCAAAGATACCTACATAAATACACAAGTACAATACTTACTAAGGAAGACAATTCAATAGTCAACCATTCGTATTTGTTATACATTCATTACCCTTCGTACTGTGTTCAATATTCGTTACTCTACTCATGCTTACTCCTTATTCTTGCGTACTCATCACTCCATGTCCAATACCTTACTCGTACACAATCCTTACTCTGTGCTCGTTACTATACTAGTGCATACTCACTACTCAATTCCCCCTACTTACTCTTACTTACTCAATACTCGATACTTACTCATACGTACTCAATACTCGGTACTCACTACATACTCATACTTGCTTCTTACTCGATACTCATTGCCTTACTCATACATACGCAATACTCATTACTTTGGTCTCTGGGCGGAGTCATACTCAAGACTCGCCACCGGACCTACAATACGAGGGCTATACGCTTAGCACCTCAAATACTCAAATGTCCGTTCTACCGGACTACACGAATTCCCAACACTCTTCTCTCAGAGCACAGTACAACCTCATGGGTTAGCCTAGAAGTATCTCTCTCGATAACCTCTGATAGCTTAGGGAATTACCACCGTCTAGTATCCTCAGATTTAAGGGTTTCCCCAACATATCGAATACTCTCTCGTTCGGGGCATACTTACGTCAGTCGGGTCCTCTCATAATGGGTCGACTAATTACTAAGGGGTCTGGAGATCCCTCATCATTCTTTACTACTCTCATGGTTCATGATTCGCACCAAGGTTAATTCCTCTAATAGAGGTTACTTATATACTTCCACTACTTTTCGTTTGTGGATTACTCATTTCGTTTCTCCTACCGTTATCGGGAGGTTATTACTCCCGTACACTCTCTCACATTCTGGTGAGTTCATTGATTTACGTTATCGTTTATTGGTTCGTTGGTTTAGTGCGTTGCTACGGTTCCATTGGTTCACACATGACTCTTACTATGAGTCTATACACAATAAGACTCATCTATGAGTCGGTCTACGCACTAAGTGAGGCCACACAATCAATCAAGAAAGGTTAGCTCAATCAACATACAACAAGACATGCGACGAAAGGCAATAAACCGTTTTCATGCTTTAGTCTTGATTAGCCGGCATACAGCACACAAATCAACGTAACTCGGTTAGCATACGGGGCATGAGGAAATCATACCTTTCACCGGAGTTAGCTCTACCGTGTGTTCCCTTGTTCCTTGGTTCACACTTGTTCCACTGATAATGTTTCAACATTATTATTAATACTGTACTCCTACGATACACAAATAATTACTACTCCCGTACTTACCCCGTTATCCCGGTGTACTTAATGTTCTCATACTCTCAACTTGCTTAGTTACTTTTACACTTGTTTTCATACTCATATACTTACTTTCTTTCCTTTATTATTTCAATTGTAGTGTACTACTACATATATGCATATATGTGTATAGGCATATATATATATATGCATATGATTATCATAATCATATAGTAAAAATATTATTTTATTTTTATTTTTTTCTCGACCGGACTTGCGACCGACCTTGTAAGTCCGGTCCGTTCCAGTAGCTACCAGTACGGGAAATTTTCTGGCTCGACCGAACTTGCAAGTCCGGTTGCAAGTTCGGTCCATTCCAGTAGCTTGCATTACGGGAATTTTTCTGGCCGACCGAACTTGCAAGTCCGGTCGCAAGTTCGGTCCATTCCAGAAGGTTTCTGACGGGAGAATTTTCTGGTCCGACCGAACTTGCATGTCCGGTCGCAAGTCCGGTCGATTCCAGAAGGTTCCCGTCTTTGTAAATCTGGGCTCGACCGAACTTGCAAGTCCGGTCGCAAGTCCGGTCCGGCCCAGTACTTCAGTTTTAAATTCTGTTTTCAGCTCTATACTTTGCCCATTGTTTCCCCAATCTTCCTACATGTAATCCCACATGTTTTAACACTACTTAGGCCCTCCAAATTGCCTTAATTCATCCACCAAATCCATCACTAAATCCATCAAATAACTTACACAATTCCCTCACTTCTTTTCCAACGCTTGTAATAGTTTTTGTTACACTTATGCTACAGATTTTACAATTCAATTCTCCCATCCAATACTTTCTCAACCAATGCCATTCCTAGCATTCTAAATACCTCTCCTTACCATACCAATTCATTTCCAAGCCATTGTACTACCTATACCCAAGTTCTAACACTCATCTTACCAAGATCCTGCACATTAAATTCTCCTAACTTCTCCAATGTGTTCCTATACACTTTGCTACAGATTTTACACTCCTTATTCCTCATACTACAATTACCACTCCGTAGCTACTAAACATTCCTACTAATCCCAATACATATCTTGGTTCTCCCATTCACCAAGTCATTCCTTAATGCACAATTCCTACCAAAATTTTGCCATAACTCATCTACTTTCCTTACTTATCCACACACATCCTTTCTCATCAAGTTCATCCCTATTCTAGCCAAACCACAAGGGTTCTACCAGCACACATATTGAGCAATCTTAATACATCAATACCCATCAATCACAATACTAATACACATACCCATTTCACTTGGCTCCAAAGCCTTCAATTCAAATACTTGCACTTAAATACTCAAACTTCACAATTCTCAATACTAGTACGAGGTTTTGGGTTCTTTAAATATTTTACCCATTCCCATTACTCTAATGCAATTGAATTTACATTAGGAAGGAGCTCTTACCTTGAGCTTATACTTCATGCTTTCTTTTCCATTTCTTCTTCCCTCTTTCTTGCACAAATCGATCACATGGGGAATGGAGTTGCCAAACTCCATTCCCATCACCCAAAGCACATCAAACAAGTATAATTAATACACTAGCCCTTAGATTTATGCTAGTTCATTGAAGTGTTCAAAATACAAATTTCTAGGGTTTACCTTTGGAGTGCTTTAGGAGGGGTTTTAGCCCTTGGTTCAAGAAGGAGAATCCACCACCATTGCTAGGTGAAAATTGATGCTCAAAAGAAGAGAGAAAACAAGGCATTACAAAAGGGCTAAAAATCGGTTTCCAAGGGAGGTGGAGGAAACTTGAATCTTTTATGAAGATTTTTACCTTGTTGGAAAGAGGAGACTCCAAGCTTCACAATGGTGTGCTTTTCTCTTCAAATGGGGAAAACCCATGGAGATGAAGTTGCTCATTTTCGGATTTTGAAAAGATAGAAATGTAGAGCTTGAAGAGAGGAGTTCAAATATGTATTTTGTTTTTGATTTGGAGCTCACATGTGGATGGAGCATGAGGTTGAAGTTGGAGTTGCCATGGAGGTTCCCTTTGGGGCTTCAAAATCGCCCAACCAGAGGAAAGAGAGGAGGGAAATCGGTGGGGTGAGGAAGAAGGAAGAAGAAGAGAGAGAGTGAGGTGAGAGAGGGTGGGGTTACCTTTTTATTTTCTTATTTGTCCTTTAGTTTATTAGGGAGTGAAGAGGGTGTGTGAGAGATGGGGGGGGGGGGGGCTGTCGCCCAACACACACACACACACATTTTGCTTTTTATTTACAAAAGTGGACACACAAGCTTTTTTTATTACACTCTCACCCCACTACTTCCCGGTTGTTACAGTTTTTACTAACCGGAACCCGTTTTCCGGAATTTTCTCGTTTAATCATTTTTATTGATTATTAAGCTTCCATAAATGCTTAATAATTATTATTTAATGATTTATACTTTTTACGGGTCTGTTTGACCACTTTAAGCCACGTTTTCGGGTTTCCTCGAAAAACGTGCGCTAAAGCTCTTTTAGCGTTTTAATACATTTCTTGGATCCGTTTTCTTCGGGAATCATTCCCGTATACTAATTAGGCATGAATAAGCCTTAGGAATCCTTACGATACTATAACCGAGGTCTCGTACCTCCTATGGTTATTTAACGCTCATTTTAGCGTTTTCCGCTTTCCAAGCGTTTTTCTCCTTTCTTTTTGGATTTATTTTCTTTACCAAAATTATTTAGGCGCTATTAGGCCTTTAAATACCATATTAAAATATTCTAATCACCATATTTAAGTTCGGGGTATTTCAGTCTAATCATCCCGAATTGCTATACAAACGCAGCGGTTAAATCATACTCAACAGCGGGTGATACAATGCCGTTAGTCACCCACGTGACTAACAAGGCCTACTTCCAATATAACATCGGTCTGATGGACCGGAATAACCGAGTACAAACAAATACAATCCAAACTCCAAATCCAAAACAAATATACATGATTCTCCATTCAAACCGTACTTAAGTTTACAATCCGAGATACCGAGTTTCTAAGGTACATGAGGGTGCACCACTTGGTACACTGACAATTTAAATGGACTACAAGCCCGTATACACCAATTCACTATCCAAGGTAATCCCTAGCTAACTAAGCATGACAGTCCGATCTCACACTCGACTTCTTAGCTTTGTCGGGTACCTGAAATAAAAACAGTGCCCCTAGGGGCTCAGCAAAAGCTGCATATGACTTCCGCATACCCCGCGTACTAGCGGGGGTACGCAAACTAATTGGTCGTAAACATGCGGTTCGTTTTACAATAACAACATGCTAATATAATTAAAAGCATAAGCAAACAAGGCAACATACAACTGAGACATATCAATCAAGCACAAGTCTCACAATCAATAACCAAGGTCCAATCTCAATCAATCTTTACAAGGGGTTAGCCCAATTACCATCCGGGTTAATCGGATGTTATCACTTCTTTACTCAAGATCAACAACTCAACAAATCCAAGTCTTCCTCAATCAATTTTTCCTCCTCTTACCAATTCTCAATGTTAAGTCGGTATGACCTCCGGGCAAGGATAAGGCTATCCCACCACCGGGCTTAAAGTTGGCCCACTTAACCAGGTTGCTGCCCATTTAAGGGGTTTGGACCGTGGAAAAGATTATAGCCAGGAATCTGTAAACATGGTTAAGATCCTCTAACCAGATTGCATTGAACAATAGACCTCATGGAAGTTAAAGCACTTTATAACGCCTGAAATTAGCGAACCAATGTTTAGTGAAAACATATGGTCGATTACGTGGGCGTAATCCCTTTTAAGGGGGGTAGAGTGAAATATCGTTTAACGTATGTTTACGTACAAGTGTACGTGAACCATGGTGTGCATAGCACAAAATAAACTGTTTTGACGATTGGCACACATGTTACATAAACATAAGTATTCATGCATGGTTTAATTGTGGTCATTACACACAGGAGATGCGAATACCATTGGTGTAAACGTACCTACCTGACTAACGTTGGTGGGAGAGTACAAGTGTAAGAGAGTAGAGAAACTCCTGGGGAACTAAAACCCCGATGATATATGTTTATTTGACACCAAATATAGTATTGTGCATTGTGATTTTGATCAATATATATATATAGTATTATGATGTATGAATCGGTATGAAATCGATATAGAATTTAGTGAGAATTAAATTCCCTAGGTAAGTTTATTAGAGGCAAATTAAAAATAATTGATGGACAGAGTTCCATCCCTTGGAGATGTATTGTTCTATGATCATGACTAGAATGTTTAAAAGATAAGGAAATAGAAAATGATAGAACCATTTGATGGTGTGAGTATGACTAGAAAGATTAAAAAGATAGAAAATGGTAAATGTTTGAATTAGTTGCGGGTTGAAATTGAAGTGGGAGGTGGATCTTGATTTGCATGCGATCAAGGGAAACTAAACACAAATTGGGGTGGAAGGATAGTTCAACACTGATGCTGATCACATCAGGGTTGGATGACGCTGAAGCTCCCTATAAGTGGTCACAAATAATCACGTTAAGAACAGATGCAGTTAGCATAAATTGGACTTGGAGTTGTATTGTGTTTTCAAAAAGGATTTTCAAATGGTATTTTTAAATAAAGGATTTTCTTCCACTTAGCCTCGTAAAAAGGATTTCTGTTATTTTAGTCTCTCTCATGAGCCGAGGACGTATGAGCCTTTTTTCTTCATACCGGTGACATGAGGAGAATGCAACAAAACGTACGTGATCATTTTGATCTTCTAAAGGACCAGGGACTAGAAAGCATAAGTGTCCATCGCGACCGGTACCTGTGAGATCACACTGTGTATTACTCGATATTGACTCGAAGACTGAGATGTCTTGTAGTCTTAGGACCGAGCTCATGGAGAGAATACAAAAGAGTATTTTTTATTGTTATACATGTAGTGACATGTGGTGTGTTATGTGCAGTGTACGTTATCAAGACCTTAAGTCTGAGGGTTTATATTAGATGTATTTTGACATGTAAGATTTATGTTGCAAAAGTAATCCCTGTATTCGAATTAAATGATGCATGAGAATTGTGGAACTTTGAGGACAAAGTTCTTTTAAGGGTGGTAGATTGAAATACCCCGAACTTAAATGTGTTAATAAATTGTGCATTATGATATTCTAAGGCTAATTATGTCCTTAAGAACATTTGGTGAAGAAATAAAACCAAAATAAAAGAGAAAACGCGTAAAAAGTCACAAAACGTGAAAACACGCGTCATGTAATCATAGGAGATATATAACCTTAAATAGGTTTCTAAATATATTTCTATACCCTAGATACACACTAATAACATGTGGGAACAAATCCTGAAGAAAACGGATCCATTTAGTGGGTTAAAAATGCTAACAAAGCTTTAAAGCACGTTTTTCGAGATAACCCGAAAACGTGACTTTAAGTGGTTAAACGAACTCGTAAAAATTATAGTTGATCATATAACTATAATTAAACATTAATGAAGTTTATGAAACATTAAAATTAAAAAAATGAGAAAAAGCCGGAAAACGGGCCTGGTTAGTGAATAGTGTCAAAACCGGGAATTTAACGAGCGTTTCTTGTGAAAAGACAAAAACGCCCCTCCCTCACTAAACATAGGGTGCCGGTTTTTAATGGGGACTCATTACCCATTTCTCACTTAACTAGCTCTCTTTAATTAGGAAGATGCAAAAATAAATAAAGTAAAAAGTAACAATAGTACAAAAGGTGCTTCTGGAATCTCTCTTCCCATTCTCTTGTCTCTCATGATTTTCCTTCCCCCTCTAGACCTCTCTTCTTCTTCTTGTTCTGTCAATGGCCATTTGGAGCTCCCCATTCAGCTCTTACCTTCTCTTCATGGTGCAAACCTCTACAAAACTCCAAACACAAAAATAATTACACCATTTTCTTAGTTGGAGCAAGGGCTATCTAGTGCTCATTTCAAAATTTCAAAATTCCAAAAGCTTGAAGTTGACCGCCATGGGTATAGCCCATTTGAAGAGGAAATCATATTTTCTTGAGCTAGGCTGCATCCTCTTTGTTCCAAGGTAAGAAAAATTCAAAAATACTCATCTTTTCTCCATTTCCTAGCTTGACCGAATTTGCCCAGCCTTGAACCTCCATTGTTGCTCCTATTCTAGCTTTGTTTTATCTTCAAAAGAGGAGCTGGAGCCTTGCTTTGTTGATTGACCAAAACTCAAGTCTAGGGTTACAAGGTAAAACCCTAAATTATGTGCTCTAAGCACCTTCCTCTAGTATACTAGATTAGTTCATGAATCTAGGTATGATAATTAGTACTCATTGCCCCATTTTAATATTGGCTAGAGGTTATCAAGGGTGCATTTCTTCCTTGGCCGAAAAATGACATAAGGAAGAGAAGAGGAGAAGAGAAAAAAGGAACTTGGAAGATTAAGGTAAATAATTCACCTTAATGACTATCTTGAATGTTTTGGAATATTGGGTTGGGTAATTTAAATGAATGAATAAAAAATTGTGTTGGAAATGTGTTTAGTGAATATAAGAGGAAATTTTGTGATGATATTTAGTGTTTGGCGCAATGGTGAGATGTGTTTTGAATCAAGGGCCTAAGTGTCAAGCTATTTAAGTTGAAGTGTTTTGTGAAGGTTTATGTGAATGTGTTGAACCTTGTGTGCTGGTATAATTCATTATGGATTTGGCTAGTTGAGTTTGATTTAGGTGAATGGATGATGAATTGGGAATGTTTTGGTTTAGGTGATGGAGATGATGAAAGTGTGGATGTGTTAGTATAGTAACGAAGTTATGGCAAATTTTCTGTAGAAACCTAAGAGATTTAGCTGACTTGGTGAGTTGATGCTACCTAGGGTGAACTAGGTGTTTGGAGAGACCAATTGGAGTAGCGAAGCACCTTGGGGTGTTAGTTGGAGAAGTAAATAGAGTGGTGTAAAAATCTGTAGAAAAAGTTGATGTTTTTGGTGGCTTAAAATTCTAGGACAAAGCTTAGTGTGCTTGACCTTGTAAATGGTGAGTGACTTAGGTATTAAGAATGCAAAAGACAAGGAATGAATGTGGTATGGTCAAATGGTTAGGAGAAGGTTGAAAGCTGTCATGGGAATGGCTTGAGAGTGCACTGATGTGCATGGTGTGCAGAGAATGAGAAATGAGAGTGCAAAATTGTAGAATTAAGCAAGGGTTGGGATAAAGTTTGATCAATGATTTAAGGAGGTTTAGAGCATGTTTAAGGTGTTATAACATGGTTGGAAACATGTGGAATGATTAGGAAAAGATTGGGTGAGAATTAAGGTGGGAATAGAGGTCAAAAACTGTCAAATTTTCCAGTTCCAGACTTGGTCCTGGTTTGTAAATAGGTACACAAACCCGGACCACCTCAAAATTTAGCCAGAAACTTGTCCCAGGGGTTGGTCCGGGTTTGTAACCCCAGACACAAACCCGGACCTAACTAAAAAATGGGCAGAATGTGTATTCCGGGATTGGTCCGGGTTTGTAACCCTAGACATAAACCCGGACCAGTGTAAATTTGCCCCAAAAAGTGTTTTAATGGGTTCTAATGATGGGGAATTGGATGGGGATGATAATAGATGATGATTAGGACTTGTTTGATGACACATAAAGGTCATTAGGAGTGTAAACAAGTATGAGAAGTGAATGAGGAAGTTGTGAATTTAAGAACACTTGAGTAAAGCTAAGATTAACGGGGTAACGGGGCTAACTACGGGAGTACTAATTGTTTGCATACCGTACTACCTTAATGTTAATAGAGCCCTTGAAATGTTATTAGTGAATCAAGTGTGATTCGAGGAACGTAAGGTGACACGGTAGAGTAATTCCATGGTGAAAGGTATGGTTTTCTTGCAACTTGTGTCCTGTCGAGTTATACCCGGCTTGTATGTTTGTGTGTTTTATGGATGTTTATGACCTTATAAGATAAAGCATGTAATGAGTTTAATGTATTTGATTATGTGGCATTTGTTTCTGATCCCATCTAACCTTGAGAGTGAGCTAACTCCGTTAGCTACTTCAACCCTAGGATCACGTAAGAGATCGGTATTCGGGTTAACGTCCTAACCTAAGGGAACATTCTAACTACGACTATTTATGTGTTAATTGTGAATTATTGTGTGTAAATATGTCTTACCTCCCCTGTGTGTCTAACTAGACTTGTATCACTATAATGTGACATGTTGTGATAAGTTCCATAAGGGAACCTCTAAGCAATGTATGACTTGAGGGGTAAGGAATCCGGGTGTCCGATCGCGCGTGTATGTATGGGAGTTGAACTGTATAGCATATTTCAACTCTCTCCTTATATGGTTGTTTTCCTTCTTGGAATTCAATCTCCCATGATCCTCATGAATGGCTCTCCTACCTTGACTTATGATTGAGGTTAGGGGGATAATTGTGTACGGTGTGTTCGGATCTATGTTATATCCGACACATCTTAAGTAAAGTGTACGTTCTCTAAGAAGAACAGTAATATGTTATGTAACGAGCTCGACATGAGAATGAGGATATTCTCTAGGCTCTATAAAATTGGCTAATTCTTATTTCGGACCGAGTCCTCACGTGACTCGTTCCCGAGTTATGTTGTGTATATGTTATTGAGTGATGTAAGTGTTATGTTCGTGTACGTTGGTCACCAAAATCAACCCCATGTTTGTTGTGAGAAATAATTACGTGTACCCCGTCCACACAGACAAGTGATGACCAATAAGAACGAGGTCTCATTAAGTTAAAACCCTCAAGGGCCTGAAGAGCAAAGTAATGTAATCTAACCTCATCGATATGTTAGTCTTATTGATTGTGTTCCATTGTTTGGGTATGTGTTGCTTGTTAAGTATGATATGTGTTTATGGTGTTTCATGTATAATTTAAATAAATCAACCGCATGCTCAGACGACAATTAGTTGTGTGTGGCCCGGTAGTAGCGAGTTGCACGTCTACCATACCAGCAAAGGTGCTAAGCCCCTTTGGGGCCACCCGTTACTTTTCAGGTACAATGAAGTTGCCTTGCGTTCGAGAGTAGGACGGGAAAGGCGTTGCATGGGTAGATTATAATGTGTTAAGTGTATTTGATAGTAGTGTAAGACCGAACTTGTTATCAGCAATAGTTTGTAAAATACTCGGTACAGTTGGAAGGTAAATGTATTTGTCTCGGTTTAGATATGAAGTGGAATTGTAAAGTTTAATGCTCGGTAATCTTGTCCATCAGACCGGTACATTGTGTAAGTATTATCCTTGTTAGCCACGTGGGTGGTTAACGGCGTGTAACACCAGTCGAACGAGTTAAGTGTTTTTTAGTAATTTCTGCTGTGAACTGTTGTTAAGTACGGTGTTTGTAGTTGGGGTGTTACAAAAAGTGGTATCAGAGCAAAGTATCGCTCTGATGACTGGAATTAACGAGCTTAGGAAGTACCGAGTAAGGATTAGAGACTTGGGTTTAAGGGTTGAGTGTTAGCGTGAGAGGTACGCTAGTTAGGAATTACCAGTGTGTACTGGATACTTACAATATCCTTCCTGCCCTCCACATCCCCCGTTTTATAACTCGGGAAGGAACGCCAGAGAGATGGAAAGTCCTCTCATACTCGGGAAAAACCCGATCTGGCTGTTATAAATTGTTTCTGTAAGAACCAAAACTTGTCATACGGTAGATTCCAAGAACTGGAAATCTCGGAGGTGGTTCCCATTTGAGCAACTTTACCCACACTTATTAGCGAAAGACTAAGAACCTTACCTATAGGAAAACGAAATTTTCGGCAACCTGGGTCGACATGCCTAGCAGTCGAGGGAACCCGGCCAGCAAGAAGGAAAGCATTAACTGTGCAAAGAAGCAGGAAATGGAGAAGTAACAAAACCCGAGACACATGTCTACGGGATCGCAGTGGTTAGATAATACCACCAACGGTATACTAACTGACTAAGGAACTAGTCAGAAGTGAATAACTCCGAACTTACAAACCTAAAAGGTTACAATACCTGATCAACATTGCTCAGACAAATGTGAGAATAACTACGAAATATACTCTAATAAGACTACAACGTAGTGCCTAAACAAGGGTCAAGCCTCGGTAACCACGGCAAACGCGTGGGAACGAGTAATAAGGAAGAACACAGAGTTAAGTAAATAGGGGCCTCTGAGAATGGAGAGTCACCCTGATTAATGACTATCATGTCAAGACAACGAGAATTCGCTCAGAAGATGTATTATCAAGACTAAAAGATCAAAGGAAGTGCCAATAAGGCTACTGAATACGGTAATAATGAGGGCAATACCGCAACCGTATGTGTTGAACCGATAGCCAGCCTGCATGGTGCACTTGCCATGGCAAGTGCCGTTATAACGGGGATATTCAGAGAAAATGTTAACGACCATGAAGTACTTAGTAGAGTACCATGAAGGCGAGTGAAACAATTATAGGACCACCAGTCCTAAGAATGTGAAGCACGAACTTTTGGAAGGGCTTAACGGCCTAACCATTGTATTTAAGGATAAACCAGTCAGCGAGAAGCTAGACTCGGTTAAGACTACCAAACATTTTAATACCATGAAAATTTTTCTTTCAAACTCAGATTTATCTCAAACCCTCTTTCAAACCCAATTTTTTTTTCCAGACTCATATTTATTTCAAACCTTCTTTTTAAGCTCAAATTTCTATCAAACTTCAGACTTTCTTTGAAACCAAAACCAGAGGACCTATACCGGCCTCAGCGACACACAATAGGTAAGTTATACCCAGTTCACTTTCGAACATACCTAAGAGCACAGTAGTTGAATTTCCCTTGACTAAGTTCGGGAAGCACTGAATGCATGTTATCATAGGACGATATAAGGGGAGTTGACAACAGATATACTTCACATAGGTGTGTGACGGACACTACGAGTGTACGAAAACGAAATGTGGGATGACCGCACTCCGAAGGAGCTTGCCGGCCTGACAAACTTATTTATAAGTTAGTCAGGTAAGTAGTAATGTATCAGTAGGGTGCCCCATATATGTATACTAGTGAAGTACGGAACACGGGGAGTAGTCGACTCCATACTACGGTCAGCAGTGCAAATATTAGACCAAAGTAACCGATTACCGCGAAAAATTGAAGTAAAGAACTCAGTGAAGCTAACGAGTCTAAAGGAATTTAAGAACTCATTCCAGGAAAAGGAATAAGAGTTAGGGAGTGCGAGGAGCACAAATTGTTAAGTACAGACATCCGATATGTCTCAAGGTTTGTAAAGGGAACACAAGATAGCGAAATGAATACCCAGCCTAAACACAGTAAGGCAAACGCCTAACATGGACACATTAATGTTCAACGAACGGGATGAAATTCTCACAACAATCACCAAGGCTACCGGGAAAATATTGTTCTTCACTGAAAAAGATATTAAGCCCAGCCAAGAAACACAAGTAAGGAAGCATTAATGGTCTACCCGAAACGAGAGATACTATAATTCTAAACAAGACAGTCTGACATACACTACCGCACGGCGGCGTAGTTAACTCAACATATCCGTAAATACAAGCCAGTGGAAATGGCATAACTTAGCCACACCCAGGAATAACCCTGGAAAGGTGTCTGAGTCAACAATTGTTGAATGAAATATCGTGATAAATACACACGAGCTAAAACAAATACCCAGCTTATACACCGAAGGGAAATTCGCTTAACAGGAGATACCCTAAATTGCCTAAAGAGCAACCTGATATTACCTAACAGACCCCCAATGAAAGGAACCTCCAGACCATTTGATGGTATACGGAGAAGTAGGAACTTGTGTGAACAGCCTACAACGAGCAGTGCTCGAGGCGACGTGGCTTATAAGTCGTGAACCAAATATAATGTGTAAATTCAAACGGTTACAAAACTTAAATAAAGTCATAAGGAGAATTGCCGGAAATGGCACCAGTAAGAGAAGAGATTGTGTTATATGATTGAATAGAGCAGAGAACGAACCACACCTCATAAGGGTGGGGAAACCTCTCATTGTTGTGAGGCTTTGGAGAGGTGCAAATGTGGACCCTCTGGAAAAGGCTTTCACCTATTGAAATACAATAATTGTATGTAGAACGGGACCCAAATACCTAGAAATTTTCTAAGAGTATCCCATCTAACTTGTAATGAAAGAGAGTGAACAACGCTCAAAGAGCATAAAGACATAAAGGATAACATATTCAGTAATCTGCCAAGTAAGCGGCTAATTGTAGTATGAATGACGTAAGTACATGAGCAGAAGCTAACATAATAGTGGATGCCATGTAAATCAATACTGTACAAGGAATAAGAACAATGGTGCGCGGTAAGCGATGGTAAATAGACTGGGTAGTAAAGCCAATAGCCTGTAATATGTGATAAAGATCTCATTCGGATGCGGTGTGTATTCCTATTGCAGTTGCATAAGGAACGGGAAGTGTACTCCTAGTATATTAACATGATAAGTGAAGTAATAAGCCTTGGGACAAGAATGTCCTATGGTTAAGTAACCAACCCGTACTAGATACGGAAGACTAGTAAACACACTAGTGAATATGGAGCAAGCTAGTTAAACGAAAGGATAGAAACAAAACCGTGTGGCCTTGAGCCATAGAGGCACGAAAAGTGAAGGACATACCAACAATTACAACAGAAATGAATTCCACTGAAATAAAAGTAGATGAGACTTATGAAAGAAATGCGACGTCATACAAATGAAAGAGTACTTGTACAGAATCAAATAAGTAAGCATGATTCAGAATAGAATGATCAGGATTCAGTGACTATAGAAGCATTGAATACCAAATACCAGTATAGAATATATGTAACACCCCTACTCTAATCGGCTCCTAATCATCTTACTTAACATTGTAATCGCAGCGGTAATCTCAACAATTGAACTACTGGTGTCACCTTTCTCACTCGCCCATACGAGTAATAACGTGCTTACTGATATATTCTTAAATACGAAACAATTTCCCACAGTGACAACAAGAGATAGATCTAACCTTCCCAAACCAATATAAAATACATTCAGAGTGAGCATTCTAAGTATCCCAATCCTATACATGTTTCTAAGTTCGTATCAAAATGCAACAATGCATATTAAAACAACTGTAATTAAACTACCCAGCGTGTCCCTCTTTGTCGACACCGGAAGCTGCATACCTGCAAAAATGGTTGTTTGTGGTATGGAATCAGCCCCTGCTGAGTATGTTACTACATGAGTGTCATGCCCCCTCGGACCCTCAGCTAATTGGTCGAGAGCATGCAATTCATTTTCATGCAAGTAGTTTGATATAAAAACTGTAAAGCAACAGTAAATATTGCAATAAACTCAATTAGCAAACAAGCCCCCGGCTTCACACATCGCATCGTAACAAACCACTGAAAGCGTTACAGCGCTTTTATGAGTACAGAGACTCCATTCTAACAAACACTTGCTAGTTCATAATTGAGTACGGCGACTCACTCGACCAAACAATCCACAATGATCCACACACGAGTACAGCGACTCGACTCGACCAGTTCACAGCACAGGTATAAGTACAACGACTCAATTAAACCAATTCACAACTCGTATATGAGTACAACGACTCAATTAAACCAATTCACAATACACATATGAGTACAACGACTCGTTTCAACAAATCCACCAATTAACAACACATAATCACAAAGCATAACCAATGAACAACAAGGCGAAACAACGAGAATTATAAACAAGTATAAATTCTCGTCTTTGGCATGCAAGCCCAAATAATGTTCGCCTAATGTACGAGCTAATATATTCGTTCGTAATTGTTCAGTCATGCCTAATGACAACGTCTCGTTAGAACGACGTGTCTCTATGTTACCCATCTCCTATGGCGGGTCACCCACGGCAATAGCCACTCCAGCGGTAGAGTCTCCGACCTACGAACCATCTGTAGTTCGTTGGAAATTTATCCTGATACTTACGGATACCCACACGGTATCCTGGTATCGTTAATTGATCACAGTTCACAGCAAGAGCCACATCCTCTTGATAAACTTATCTATACCATCGCATCGTTTTGCTATTTTTCTTAACACAACAGACTAAGGTCGTTAGTCCAATCCTGAGTATGTCGACTCGGGATCCAGTGTTAGATACGAGAGCGGCGTTAAAGAGGCCAATGCTCTGTATATAAGCCTCGGATAATATATATGTATATATCTTATTATCCTAATGCTACAACGTTTGTAATTACGTTCCTTATATTACACATATAAGATAGCATCATTGCCGCTAGTTCGTTTTATAATATGTTCATATATACGAACGTTTTGTTATCGTGCAATAGTAATAATAATAAAGTGGCATTAATACACAACTCAAGCATATTAATTCACACAAGCAGACATTCAATCTTAACACAGATTTTCACACAATGTCTGAACTGAGGAAATCCTCAGAGACAATCAAGCCACATAAATAACATACCGTGCACCGGGATTATAAGACCGTGGAGAATGAATCTGCTAAATTCTCTGGTGATCCTCGAGACGCCTCTAACAATCTATTAATATGCATCACACTATGCATCAGCATCTCATATTAACAATACACTACGGCACCCCGTACCGTTACTAATCCACCCCGGTTTATACCCCGTTGCTAATTGATAACGTTTGTCGGGTTTTCGGTTTAACTCGGGATTTAGGAAAAAAAACGTCACACTTCATGCGTGGTTACGTCGAGTATATTAATATACTTAACCTTAAACGTTGTCATCGCATGTAATTCAATTCCCCTGTGTGTACTATATAGTTTACCACTATATTGTATGTATAATCTTATTTATATATTATACATCTCACCTTAGTATTTATTTCCTAAGGTTAGTTTTTTTCCAAGTGTAATGTGTATGATTCATTTTTTTGAAAGTTCTTCGAAGTCTATAACTCCTTATCATTTCATGAACAACATAACATTAGAATTTCCTTATCCAATGTCTATAATTCTTTCATTCAATTCTATATCATTTTAACTATGATATTATATGGTTATTTGAACCATATTGTATTTTCCACTCCTTAACATATATTTACTTATATATATGTATTATGGGACCGTTTAATATATGGTAAACCTTTATAATATATTCATTCTCTTTTAATGAATATTTCTTATATTATAAATGTTATAACCTTTATAACATTGAAAACCATATTATAAATTTTTGTTCTAAAATCCCATTATTTCCGAACAGCACCCATGTTCTTAAATATTTACAAAATCCACCACACATAATTATATAATGTTATATTATAGTTATATAACATATATTATGACTTTTATGTCATTAAAACAATCATAACCTATAGTTATAAATTGTTATAAAATACCAAATATACCTTAGTATTCTCGGTTTTATTTAATTCCACCACACTTTCAGATTTTACAAATCAATCCCAAATTACATTCCATTGTCACACTTATAATATATACCTTATATTATAATCCTTAAACCTTAACATAATTATAATCTATTGTTTTAAAGGTTTATAATTACCGAACAGACCCTAGGGTCTGTTTTAATTAAATTCCTTCCACCTAACTTTGTATAATTACCAAATCTCCCCAATTTATAATATATAGTTTCCTTATATCATTAAAACTATATATTATACATAGATCTTTATAAAACCTTATATATAACTCCAAAAATTACCAAACTATACCAAAAGGTTATAAACATCATTCCTAATCTTATA
Source organism: Limonium bicolor (assembly GCA_023374045.1). Classification (NCBI taxonomy): domain Eukaryota; kingdom Viridiplantae; phylum Streptophyta; class Magnoliopsida; order Caryophyllales; family Plumbaginaceae; genus Limonium; species Limonium bicolor. Next base: position 363,297,334 of record CM041777.1, on the reverse strand, counting down.
TTTTCAATATTTACGGTTTCCAACATATATGTTACCTATATGTAACAATGATATAAAATATCATATATTATACTTATAAAATCCATATTAATTCCAAATTTAACCAAATAAATTCCTAAAAATTCCTAATAACCCATAGGTGTATAAAATACCATTTTATACCTTAAACTTTCGGTAATCTCATATATGCCCATATGTTATGTAATTTTTACAATTTAATACTTAACTTAGTATAATTTGATAATTAAATTAATAAATCATCAAATCTGGTCAAAGTCTTTTGCTTGGTCAATGTTTGACTTCTAAACATCATTTTGACCCCACTTTCTCGGTAATTACATAGATTACCCCAAACTTTCCAATATTTGCAATTTCACCCCAAAACTTTATATAATCTCATAATTTTTATATAAACTCATTTAAACTTCCAATTTTCGGCGATATTAATATATAGCCCTCAAATTTAATTTAATTACACTATAACCCCAATTCCTTGCGGTAATTTATTTTTAGCACCTAAACTTAATTAAAAGCTTATAAATGCATAAATAAAATGGCCTAAAGTACATGGCCTTATTACAAACATTAGCTTATAAAATAAATTACACATAAATGCCCAAAAGTACTTTAAACTCTCGGCCCTTACCACATGTTTTCCTTATTTACCAATTTTCCACATAATGTCTTAAATTTGACAATTATGCTAATTAATTAGTTAAAAATTTACTAAACCATTCCTTAATCACCTAAGGTCAAAATAAGACCTATAAACCTTGTTCACTCACGGCACAATATGTATACATATGTATAAACACATATTAATATACCAAGTGAAGGTTTAAGTGATTTATACCTTATTTTTGCCAAGTATAGGCCTTGTTTGGCCACGGCTGTATGGAGATAATTTTTCCACAGCTTTTTTTACATGTTTTCAAACAGCAATTAAGGCATGATTAGTCTCCAAGCAAGATCTAACCATAAGAAGTGTTTATTGTCAATTTTCAAGGTAAAATTTACCTTAGAATACCAAGGTAAACAAGCTTGACTTCGGCCTAAATTAACAGAAGTTCACGAGCATCAAAAGAGCTACTAAAACCAAGCTTTAAACTGGTATAACTCAGATTAGAAGATGGCTAATTTTTACCTTGTTTAAAATGCCAAAAATGGTGTTTTTGGCTTGGATCTGGCTATACCTTGAAGCTCTTGATGTACCAACTGAATAAGTATGTTAAGATGAAGATTATAAGCTTAGAAACAAAGTTTCATAACCGGATTTTAAAGGAATCAAAAGATATGTGCTTAAAGCACATTTTTATACCTTAAGAACAAGATTAGCTTTCTCCACCTTCTTCCCTTGTTAATGCCGAGATACACCCTCCATTTAACCTCCGAAACAACCTAAGAACATTGATGAAAATGGTTGGTGCTTTGCTCCATGGAAAGAGGAAGAAATTGTGAAGAAAATGAACATTTAAAGGCTTAATTAGCTTACCAAGATCAATTGGTGTTCATCTCTGAGTATGGCTTGTTCTTACGTAAATGGAGAAGCCAAAGAGAGGTTTTGGATAGATGATGTCGGCAGGGGTGAAGGCAAATGAAGAAAGGTGAGCTAATATGCTTTTAAGTTAAGTTTATGTTTATTAATTGTAATAGTAAATGATGAATCATCAATTTAGGTAGATATTTAGTGTTAATGTTAAATGAGCTGTCCTCCATGTTGCTTAGCTGCCAACTTCATAAGGCAAGGATGGTCAAATAATTGACCATTTACCAAACTTAGTCAAGTTTGCTTAAAAATGCACTATTTGGGTTACTATTCATACTAAATTGCCCATTTTATTTTTAATTTTCAAACTTTGATTTAGAATTTAAAATATAGTCTATCATGTCACATTAATATTATAAATGATATCTCCAGTCTTTAAAATGACAAAAAGTCATTATCTTAGAGCTCATACACAAAAACGTGCTTTAAGGTGTTTTAGCGCACATTTTGTGTCACAGGGTGTTTCTGAGCTTAGTTTTCTTTGAGAACAGTTTTGTGTGTTCCTTACTTCATTATAATACTTAGGAATCCACATTGGATCCTATTTGAGGTCATACAATCTTTGGTGCTTTAAAGCACATTTTTGGCTTTACGATCTTAAGGCATGTTTTGCCTTGTTGAGATCTTTTAGATTGTTCCCCAATGGTATTTAGATGTTTATTAACCATCTTAGATCATTAATAGATCATTTAATTATGTTTTTAAGGTTAGGGGTATTTCAATATACCTTAAGTGTGAGAACAACAGAGGGAGCACTATATGCTAGGTAGTAGCTCGACCTCAACAGACAGTAAGTCGGACACGGAGATACACAATTGTATGCACTATAGATATCCAAAGGATTGGATAGAAAATCTATAACCACCGAATTCGCGCACGGTAAGAGATACCACGCGTCGGTTGAGAAACTGTTATTCCCAAGATAAAAGTGATAAATGGGAAATGTATAATGCATTCAGAATAATGAGAAGGGCGAACTAAGCTATGAATCATCAGGGTCGCGCAGCGGAAGCGTAGTGGGCCCATAATTATAAGGTTTGACATACCTAGTGAATACGAGCGAATAGCTAACTATCCATATCTTGAAGCCTCTCAGGCTAGAGCCAAAACCGGTTATGAGTTAAACAAACTACAACGAGAATTCTTGGCTCAGGGACTTAACCGTAAACATGGTTAAGATCCTCTAACCAGATTGCATTGAACAATAGACCTCATGGAAGTTAAAGCACTTTATAACGCCTGAAATTAGCGAACCAATGTTCAGTGAAAACATATGGTCGATTACGTGGGCGTAATCCCTTTTAAGGGGGGTAGAGCAAAAAATCGTTTAGCGTATGTTTACGTACAAGTGTACGTGAACCATGGTGTGCATAGCACAAAATAAATTGTTTTGACGATTGGCACGCGTGTTACATAAACATAAGTATTCATGCATGGTTTAATTGTGGTCATTGCGCACAGGAGATGCGAATACCATTGGTGTAAACGTACCTACCTGATTAACGTTGGTGGGAGAGTACAAGTGTAAGGGAGTAGAGAAACTCCCGGGGAACTAAAACCCCGATGATATATGTTTATTTGACACCAAATATAGTATTGTGCATTGTGAGTTTGATCAAAAAATATATATATATAGTATTGTGATGTATGAATCGGTATGAAATCGATATAGAACCTAGTGAGAATTAAATTTCCTAGGTAAGTTTATTAGAGGCAAATTGAAAATAATTGATGGACAGAGTTCCATCCCTTGGAGATGTATTGCTCTATGATCATGACTAGAATGTTTAAAAGATAAGGAAATAGGAAATGATTGAACCATTTGATGGTGTGAGTATGGCTAGAAAGATTAAAAAGATAGAAAACGGTAAATATTTGAATTAGTTGCTGGTTGAAATTGAAGTGGGAGGTGGAACTTGATTTGCATGCGATCAAGGGAAGCCGAACACAAATTGAGGTGGAAGGATAGTTCAACACTGATGCTGATCACATCAGGGTTGGATGACGCTTGAAGCTCCCTATAAGTGGTCACAAATAATCACGTTAAGAACATATGCAGTTAGCATAAATTGGACTTGGAGTTGTATTGTGTTTTCAAAAAGGATTTTCAAATGGTATTTTTAAATAAAGGATTTCCTTCTACTTAGCCTCGTAAAAAGGATTTCTGTTATTTTAGTCTCGCTCACGAGCTGAGGACGTATGAGCTTTTTGTCTTCGGACTGGTGACATGAGGAGAATGCAACAAAACGTATGTGATCGTTTTGATCTTCTAAAGGACCGGGGACCAGAAAGCATAAGTGTCCATCGCGACCGGTACCTGTGAGATCACAGTGTGTATTACTCGATATGGACTCGAAGATTGAGATGTCTTGTAGTCCTAGGACCGAGCTCATGGAGAGAATACAAAAGAGTAATTTTGATTGTTATACATGAAGTGACATGTGGTGTGTTATGTGCAGTGTACATTATCCATACCTTGAGTCTGAGGGTTTATATCAGATTTATTTTGACATGTAAGATTTATGTTGCAAAAGTAGTCCCTGTATTCGAATTAAATGATGCATGGGAATTGTGGAACTTTGAGGACAAAGTTTTTTTAAGGGGGGTAGATTGAAATACCCCGAACTTAAATGTGTTATTAAATTGTGCAATTATGATATTCTATGGCTAATTAAGTCCTTAAGAACATTTGGTGAAGAAATAAAACCAAAAGAAAAGAGAAAACGCGTAAAAGTCACAAAACGTGAAAACACGCGTTATGTAATCATAGGAGGTATATAACCTTAACTAGGCTTATAAATATATTTCTATACCATAGATACACACTAATAACATGTGGGAACAAATCCTGAAGAAAACGGATCCATATAGTGGGTTAAAAACGCTAACGAAGCTTTAAAGCACATTTTTCGAGAAAACCCGAAAACGTGACTTTAAGTGGTTAACGAACTCGTAAAAATTATAGTTGATCATATAACTATAATTAAACATTAATGAAGTCTAAGAACCATTAAAATTAAACAAACGACAAAAATCTGGAAAACGGGCCCGGTTAGTGAATAGTGTCAAAACCGGGAATTTAACGAGCGTTTCTTGCTAAAAGACGAAAACGCCCCTCCCTCACTAAACATAGGGGGCGGTTTTTTAATGGGGCTCATTACCCATCTCTCACTTAACTAGCTCTCTTTAATTAGGAAGAGACAAAAAAAATAAATAAAGCAAAAAGTAACAATAGTACAAAATGTGCTTTTGGACTCTCTCTCCTCCCATTCTCTTATCTCTCACGATTTTCCTTCCCCCTCCAGACCTCTCTTCTTCTTCTTGTTCTGTCAATGGCGATTTGGAGCTCCCCTTCCAGCTCTTACTTTCTCTTCATGGTGCAAACCTCTACAAAACTCCAAACACAAAAATAATTACACCATTTTCTTAGTTGAGCAAGGGCTATCTAGTGCTCTTTTCAAAATTCCAAAAGCTTGAAGTTGACCAACATGGGTATAGCCCATTTGAAAAGGAAATCATATTTTCTTGAGCTAGGCTACATCCTCTTTGTTCCAAGGTAAGAAAAATTCAAAAATACTCATCTTTTCTCCATTTCCTAGCTTGACCGAATTTGCCCAGCTTTGAACCTCCATTGTTGCTCCTATTCTAGCTTTGTTTTATCTTCAAAAGAGGCTAGAGCCTTGATTTTTTTATTGACCAAAACTCAAGTCTAGGGTTACAAGGTAATACCCTAAATTATGTGCTCTAAGCATCTTCCTCTTGTATACTAGAGTAGTTCATGAATCTAGGTATGATAATTAGTACTCATTGCCTCATTTGAATATTGGCTAGAGGTTAGCAAGGGTACATTTCTTCCTTGGCCAAAAAATGACATGAGGAAGAGAAAAGGAGAAGAGAAAAAGGGAACTTGGAAGATTAAGGTAAATAATTCACCTTAGTGACTATCTCGAATGTTTTGGAATATTGGGTTGGGTAATTTAAATGAATGAATAAAAAATTGTGTTGGAAATGTGTTTAGTGAATATAAGAGGAAATTTTGTGATGATATTTAGTGTTTGGCGCAATGGTGAGTTGTGTATTAAATTTAGGGCCTAAGTGCCAAGCTATTTAAGTTGAAGTGTTTTATGAATGTTTATGTGAATGTGTTGAACATTGTTTGCTGGTAGAATCCATTATGGATTTGGCTAGTTGAGTTTGATTTAGGTGAATGAATGATGATTGGGAATGCTTTGGTTTAGGTGATGGAGATGATGAAATTGTGGATGTGTTAGTATAGTAATGAAGTTATGACGAATTTTCTATAGAAACCTAAGAGATTTAGCTGACTTGGTGAGTTGATGCTACCAAGGGTGAACTAGGTGTTTGGAGAGACCAATTAGAGTAGCTAAGCACCTTGGGGTGTTAGTTGGAGAAGCAAATAGAGTGGTGTAAAAATCTATAGCAAAAGTTGATGTTTTTGGTGGCTTAAAATTTTAGGAAAGAGCTTAGTGTGCTTGACCTTGTAAATGGAGAGTGACTTAGGTATTGAGAATGCAAAAGACTAGGAATGAATGTGGTATGGTCAAATGGTTAGGAGAAGGTTGAAAGCTGTCATGGGAATGGCTTGAGAGTGCACTGATGTGCATGGTGTGCAGAGAATGAGAAATGAGAGTGCAAAATTGTAGAATGAAGCAAGGGTTAGGTAAAAGTTTTATCAATGATTTAAGGAGGTTTAGAGCATGTTTAAGGTGTTATAACATGGTCGGAAACATTTGGAATGATTAGGAAAATATTGGGTGAGAATTAAGGTGGGATTAGAGTTCAAAACTGTCAAATGTTACAGTTCCAGACTTGGTCCGGGTTTGTAAATGGGTACACAAACCCGGACCACCTCAACAATTAGCAAGAAACTTGTCCCAGGGGATGGTCCGGGTTTGTAACCCCAGACATAAACCCGGACCTAACTAAAAAATGGGCAGAATGTGTATATTCCGGGATTGGTCCGGGTTTGTAACCCAGGACACAAACCCGGACCAATGTAAATTTGCCCCAGAAAGTGTTTTAATGGGTTCTAATGATGGGGAATTAGATGGGATGATAATATATGATTATTAGGACTTGTTTGATGACATATAAAGGTCATTAGGAGTGTAAACAAGTGTGAGAAGTGAATGAGGAAGTTGTGAACTTAAGAACACTTGAGTAAAGCTAAGATCAACGGGGTAACGGGGCTAACTACGGGAGTACTAATTGTTTGCATACTTACTACCTTAATGTTAATAGAGCCCTTGAAATGTTATCAGTGAATCAAGTGTGATCCGAGGAACGTAAGGTGACATGGTAGAGTAATTCCATGGTGAAAGGTATGGTATTCTTGCAACCTGTGTCCGGTCGAGTTATACTCGGCTTGTGTGTTTGTGTGTTTTATGGATGTTTATGACCTTATAAGATAAAGCATGTAATGAGTTTAATGTATTTGATTATGTGGCATTTGTTTCTGATCCCATCTAACCTTGAGAGTGAGCTAACTCCGTTAGCGAATTCAACCCTAGGATCGCGTAAGAGATCGGTATTAGGGTTAACATCCCAATCTAAGGGAGCATTCTAACTACGGCTATTTATGTGTTAATTGTGAATTATTGTGTGTAAATATGTCTTACCTCCCCTGTGTGTCTAACTAGACTTGTATCACTATAATGTGACATGTTGTGATAAGTTCCATAAGGGAACCTCTAACCAATGTATAACTTGAGGGGTGAGGAATCCGGGTGTCCGGTCGCGCGTGTATGTATGGGAGTTGAACTCTATAGCAGATTTCAACTCTCTCCCTGTATGGTTGTTTTCCTTCTTGGAATTCAATCTCCCACGAGCCTCGTGAATGGCTCTCCTACCTTGACTTATGATTGAGGTTAGGGGGATAATTGTGTACGGTGTGTTCGGATCTATGTTATATCCGACACATCTTAAGTAAAGTGTACGTTCTCTAAGAAGAACAGTAATATGTTATGTAAAGAGCTCGACATGAGAATGAGGATATTCTCTAGGCTCTATAAAATTGGCTAATTCTTATTTCGGACCGAGTCCTCACGTGACTCGTTCCTGAATTATGTTGTGTATATGTTATTGCGTGATGTAAGTGCTATGTTCGTGTACGTTGGTGTTGGGATAAAAGTGTGTGACCACTTCTACCACTTAGGCAGTGTACCTATCGTTTTGCGGAATAGTGGATATGTGGGTTGTCGTACTCTTGGGGACCTCGCTGTGGATAACTGATAGTGTAGTAAATTGACTGAGAAATCTAATAAACAAATTTTATCATTTTTATGGGAAAAGATTAACAGCTAACTCATAAGACAATAATAAAAACAATAAATCAAAACAGAAAAGAAATAGAAATTATAAATCTTTTTGTGTTTTTAAGAAGCATCCCGGGTTACTCTGCTTACCTTTTTATTTAATCATAATATAACTTTCCCACTTTAGCAATAAACTCAAGAATCTTAATTAGTTTATTGACCGTTTCCTGTCTAATAAACCCTAATTAATTTAAACAACAAGCGCAAATCTTGCTCAAGTCATAAATAAATTAATCGCATTATTAATAATCCCTATTGGAGTTAGATTAACCTATACGGCGAGAAACTCGCTTCTAGTCGTTAACCCATTTGACTTCCTATGTCTAGAACCTTGTCTCAGCATCGCATTTTAACAAAGAACTACAAATATCACTTTAATAATTGTACAAGAGAATTAAAGCGCATTAAGGAGAGGAATCAAAATACTGCTTAGATAAATTATACTGGAAAGCTTACATAACACAATTATATAAAATAGGTTCGCTTCCTAACCCGGGAAGGCTAGGTTTATTATTCAGACATAATTATACAGTAAAACATAAGAAATAAGATAGACGGAACCAACAAAGAAGAACAAACGGACAATCGATTCCTTCGTTGGTTCTCTGGAAACTAACAGCATAAGGCCGATGAAGAAAGAAAATAAAATGGAGAAGTGGGGGATAAGAAGATGGAATGGATCGTAGGTGTGAGCGATGGATTGTGGAAGAGATTGAATGATTTATTTGATGCAGAGGTACTGGGTTTATATAGAAGGAAGGAGAGGAAGAAGACAGAGGGAACACCACGTGAGGAAATTAAGGAATGGATTGGGGTGGCAGAACGCGTGAGAAACTGTCGGCAGGCGCCTGATATTGCTCGTCGGGTAGATGGATAAGTTGCAGGCGCCACAACGAAGAAGATAAACAGCACCCAAGTTGTCGCGTTAAAATCTGGATCTGGGTGCATTTTTAGAGGCGTCCGGGTCTGTGTCCGCCCTTATAGGGCCGGACGTCTCACAGTTGTTCCTTAGCCTTGTCCGGTCTTAAATCCGCGGACGGGCCACGGTCTGCTTGCGTCCGGGTTTATGTCCGGTCTTAAATCCCCGGACCAAACACGGACACTTCTACCCACGTCCGGCTTTAGATGGGCGGAAAACACACGGACAGGATCAAGTCCGGCCTTAGATGGGCGGACAACACACGGACGCAACTTTAACTCGTTTTCTTTTGCGAGCTTTGACCGGCTCTAGATTCTTCGTTTGGACTCCGTTTTTCGACCCGTTTGCGCCTACGTGTTCGTCTCTTCGTCTACTTTGCTCCTAGCTTGGTTTTCCTCATGTTTAACCAATAAATTTGTGAGATATCCAATAAAACATAACCTAGAGGAAAAACATACGATAAGTGAGAAATGAGCAAGTAAATTGCTAATATAATATATGAATTACACCCATAATACATGCTCATTTAGACACTTATCAGTTGGTCACCGAAATCAACCCCATGTTTGCTGTGAGAAATAATTATGTGTACCCTGTCTACACGGACAAGTGATGACCAATAAGAACGAGGACTCATTAAGTTAAAACCCTCAAGGGCCTGAAGAGCAAAATAATGTAATCTAACCTCATCGATATGTTAGTCTTATTGATTGTGTTCCATTGTTTGAGTATGTGTTGTTTGTTAAGTATGATATGTGTATATGGTGTTTCATGTATAATTTAAAAAAATCAACCGCATGCTCAGACGACAATTAGTTGTGTTTGGCCCGGTAGTAACGGGTTGCACGTCTACCATACCAGCAAAGGTGCTAAGCCCCTTTGGGGCCATCCATTACTTTTCAGGTACAATGAAGCTGCCTCACGTTCAAGAGTAGGACGGGAAAGGCGGTGCATGGGTAGATTATAATGTGTTAAGTGTATTTGATAGTAGTGTAAGACCGAACTTGTTGTCGGCAAAAGTTTGTAAAATACTCGGTATAGTTGGAAGGTAAATGTATTTGACTTGGTTTAGATATGAAGTGGAATTGTAAAGTTCAATGCTCGGTAATCTTGTCCATGAGACCGGTACATTGTGTAAGTATTAGCCTTGTTAGCTACGTGGGTGGTTAACGGTGTGTAACACCAGTCGAACGAGTTAAGTGTTGTGTAGTAATTTCCGCTGCGAACCGTTGTTAAGTACGGTGTTTATAGTTGGCGTGTTACAGAAAATGTGACCGCACTAGTAGCGCAATAGCTGCCTAGCGGGTGTAAAACGAAAAAGCGACCACACTAGTAGCGCAATAGCTGCCTAGCGGGTGTAAAACGAAAAATTGACCACACTAGTAGTGCAATAGCTGTCTGGCGGGTGTAAAACAAAAATGTGAGCGCACCAGTAGCGCAATAGCTGCCTGGCGGGTGTAAAACAAAAATGTGACCGCACCAGTAGCGCAATAGCTTCCTGGCGGGTGTAAAACAAAAATGCGACCGCGCTAGTAGCGCAATAGCTGTCTAGCGGGTGTAAAACAAAATTGCGACCACACCAGTAGCGCAATAGCTGCCTAGCGGGAGTAAAACAAAAATGCGACCGCACCATTAGCACAATAGCTGCCTAGCGGGTGTAAAACAAAAATGTGACCGCACCAGTAGCGCAATAGCTGCCTAGCGGGTGTAAAATGAAAAATACGACCGCACTAGTAGCGCAATAGCTTCCTAGCGGGTGTAAAACAAAAATGCAACCGCACCAGTAACGCAATAGCAGCCTAGCGGGTGTAAAACAAAAAATGCGACCGCACTAGTAGCGCAATAGCTTTCTTGCGGGTTTGAAACAAAAGAGGTGAATTGAATAGTAAAAAAGTTTTACGAGTGAAAGGCCACCTGAGTGGAATGAAGATTATATTTCAAACTTGAGCGAAATAATTGATTGAATGACGTGAGTGATTTTTCGTGGTACCCTTGAAAGGATTCCTACATGCAAATGAAATGAGATATGATGTGGTTAACAAATGCATTAATTGAATCAAAACCCTGTTTACTGATGTAGATTTTTGTGTGAGCTGATGGCTTTAGAGTTTCTTCAAAACTTCGGGATAGCTCCAATGTACGTTGATGACTTCGACATGCAATGATGGCTCCGGATTACGTCGGTGGCTCCGACATGCACTAATGGCTCCGGGTTACGTCGGTGGCTCCGACATGCACTGATGGCTCCGGGTTACGTCGGTGGCTCCTGTATGAACTGATGGCTCCTGTGTGGCCAACGGTCCCGGGGTGGTTGATGGGTTTGATATGGTTTACGATTCTTTAGGTGGTTGGTGGGTTTGGATTTTCTTTGAGAATTTGTTAGTGGTTTGATGGCTCCGAAGATGGCCTTATTGTTTGATGAGTTTTTCTTTCTGTGAACTTTGTAGTGGGTGAATGGTTTTTCCTAGTTTTTTTTTTGGCTTCGGTGAAGTTCTGCTCATGGCTCCGATATGATTCCGGGATGCTTCCATTGATGACATTGAGGAAGAAAGGGGAACTTTCGCCTGTGAAGGGGTCGGACCCTGGGCGGGCTGCCTACGTACTCAATTTCATATTGAGATCAAACCTTACGTAGTTCGATACTCTGTAGGCAAGGCCTTATTGACAAAATGGCTCAGACATGATTTGAAGTGGCTCTTGTATTGTTCTCAAACTGTCGGGAAGGCCCTTGTGTAGCTCTAGGAATGGTCTCAATGTTTTTAGGATGACTCCCGCATGGCACCAGATTAGCTTTAGAAGCGGTGTCGATAGGGATTGAGTATAGCCGTGGATGGCTCCGGGATGGTCTTCGTGTGGCTCCGGATAGCTCTTGAATGGTTCGATGTAGCTCGGTGATAGCCCCGGATGGCTCCGAAGAGGCTAGATATAGCTCGATGATGGCCCGGAATGGCTCTAGTTGACATCAAAAGTTACGCTTTAACAACTGCAACTGAAGTCAACTTTCAGCGAGACTATGCAAAGTTCTTACCAGTCGGATGCTGAGGATGAAATGAATATGATGCCTGCAAACATTAAACACTAGATGCGATGTAAAATGTATATGCAGTTTTTGGAGAGAGGGTACGGTCCTATCTCTATTAATATGAGGTTTACGAATATAAGACATCTTTAGTTCAATCTTGAGTGATTGTTGAGCTCGAATGCGTGAATCACTTTCCTCTCATAGAAGGATGCGGGTCAATCTCTCGTGAGTATGGCCGTGTGTGCTAGATGATGTGATGATACTCTCGATGGTCAGAGCAGTATTCTCTTAAGAATTTCTTTCGAGGTTCTGGACTTTCCGATCTTTACAAATTCCTCACCTGCAATGGGTTTAGCTGTTTATGATTTGGTGTTTCGATCAAAGAGTCACTCGTACTCAGAAGACCTTGTGGGTTAAGGTCACACTCATTCGTTCATGGTCCCTTTAGTATGATAGGACATGTTGATAACAAGTACAAAGCTTATGATTCATGTTTCAGATCTGATACTTTCAGTTAACGCTCATTGCCATACAAGTCATAGGTCTTTTAGTGGGTTATAACGGGGCTGAGGGGCATGATTTATGTCACATGGGACTGGAGGATTTGTTTGGAAGTTGTGGAGCTTTTGTGCAATAGAGGATATGTTTCACCTTCTCCATGGGTGGAATGATTAGACAGGCTTTGAGAACATTTTGTCGGTCTCTACGGGACATCATTGGTCATTTTCCTTATTTTATCCTTCTCCTGCTTTGGTGTATGGTTTGCTTTTCCTTCCTTTCCTTTTGCTGTGTGATTTTCTCTTTCTTTCTCCTTACTTTCAGAACTCGCCTTGCTCATTGATTCTTTCTCCAACATTCTTTGCTTTGTATTTTGGCTTTCAGCTTGGAGTTGCATTGACTCATTGATCATCTTGAACATTTTTGGTGTTCGACTTTGAAGTTGCATTGACTCACTAATATTTTTGAATGTTTTGCTTGCTATTTTTGTGAAAGATGGTGGGGAGGGTCCATGGCTCCGGCTCCTTTGAGATCCTCTATTGCAAGGAATATGTATAGTCGGGTGGCACATTGTGGAGTTTTTTGAAGAAAAGTTTTTCATGAAGGCTCAGCGGGGCTCCCTAAGGGATTAGTACGGCTGACAAAGCTTTTTTGATTTTAATGGATTTTGTTCCTAGTTAGCCGTCGTCATCTCGTTAGTCATTGATTTTTTTCTACTATTATCGGATCTTGTCATGATCACAGCTTGTGTCTTGTTTATCGACATTACTCTCGCTTTAGCATCGTGGTCTCTCCATGTGCTAAAGGGATGCACAAGTCTCTCGTGGTTTTACCTCCATTGGATATCTCTACCTTCCCTTATCGCTCAGTGGATTGTCCAATACTTTCATTTGAAATTCAAGAGAAAATACCACTCTTCGCAAGCTACTCACGTTGGTTGTTTGGCGCCGATTTTGATTTGGACCCTTGTGTTTATTGACGGGTCGAGAGTTTAGTGGTTCACGCACCCTGTTCAATCAATCTCTCAAGATTTTTCCAAAGGTGTCATTTCGATACGAGATTATGCAAATGTAACTATTTACGATGCAATCTATTGTGGTAATATGGAATTACTATGTATAGGATGCATGAAATGCTGAAAAAAGATGAATAGAGATGGTTGACTTTGAATTTTGACCTAATGTTTTTTGTTGTTTTTTATTGTGTAATGCATGAGTGGTAAGGCTACACCTAGTCTTGTTTGAGTCGGTTCCAGTTGAAGGTCCGTAAAGCTCATCCCATCAATGTCGGCCCCGAAGATGGTCTAGTTGCTAGGTGATGAGAAGAAATTGTTGCTGAATGATATCAGACTGATATTGGTGTTGGAGAAATATGTACTACTTCTACAACTTAGGCAGTGTACCATCGTTTTGCGGAATAGTGGATTTGTGGGTTGTCGTACTCTTGGGGACCTCGCTGTGGATAACTGATAGTGTAGTAAATTGACTGAGATTTCTAGAAATAGATTTTAATATCATATTTTTAGGGAAAGATGCGATTGAAAACTTAATCTAAACAAAACATAATAAAAACAATTAATCAAAACAGAATAAAAATAGAAATTGTAAATCTTTTTGTTTTTAAAGAAGCATCCTGGTTGTTCTGCTCACCTATTTTATCCAATTATATCAATATAAACTTTCCCACTTTAGCAATAAACTTAGGAATCTTAATTAGTTCATTGACCGGTTCTTGTACAATAAACCCAGATTAACTTAACAACAAGCCGCAATTCTTGCCCAAGTCATTATAATTTAATCGCTTAATTACCAATTCCTATTGGAGACAGATTAACCTATAGGCGAGTCACGCTTCTAGTCGTTAACCCGTTTTGACTTCCTATGTCTAGAACCTTGTCTCAGCATCGCATTTTAACAAGAAACTACAAATATCACTTTAATAATTGTACTAGAAGATTAAAGCGCATTACGGACAAGAATCAAAATACTGCTTAGATAAATTATAGTGGAAAGTTTACATAACACAATTATATAAAATAGGCTCGCTTCCAAACCCGGGAAGCTAAGTTTATTACTCAGACATTAACAAGGATGAAAATAAATAAAGATAGAAATAGCCATAATTTTGGAGACTGCCGGAGGAAACGGGACTGCGATTCGCTCCTGCTCCAGCTGCTTTTCTTCTCTTCTTTTAATCCTGGTTCTGTCGAGTGGTGGAATGAAGAATGAAAATAAAATGGAGAAGTGGGGGATAAGAGGATGGAATGGATCGTAGGTGTGGTGTTCGATTCTGTTGTGAGCGATGGATCAATTTCTGATGAAGAAGCAGTGGGTTTATAGAAGAAAGGAGGAGGAAGAAGACAGAGCTGGAACAACGCGTGAGGGATTTACGGAGTGGAATGGGGCGGCGCCTGATATCGCTGATGGAGTAGATGGATGTGTTTGTAGGCGCCGCAAATGAAGAAGACAATCGGATAGACAGCGCCGAAAGAAATCAGTCCCGTGAATTCTGGATCTGGGTTGCATTTAGACGCGTCCGTGATTTTTTCATCGGACATGTTTATCTCTTGTCCGGCCATTTTTGAGCGGACATATTGTGTCTCTTTTGCTGTCCGGCCAAATATCCACGGACAGCTATTCTCTTCTTCATTCTGTCCTGCCTTTTTTCCACGGACGTGGGCTTCAATTTGGTGTGTCCGAACCACTATCCGGACCACCCTGGTTCGGACGGTTCGATTTTGTCCGCCCTTTTCTCCGCGGACGCGCCACGTACACGCCTCAGTCTTTATCTTTTCCGGCCAAATTTACCCGGACATGGCACGGACGCATTTTGTGAACTGTCCGAACCACTGTCCGGACCGGACTGGTTCGGACGAAAACTGTTTTGCTTCTAAAATATTCGTTTCAGCTCCGTTTTAAGATCCGTTTGCGCCTACGCGTTCGTCTCTTCGTGTACTTTGCTCCTAGCTTGGTTTTCCTCATGTTTAACCAATAAATTTGTGAGATAACCAATAAAACATAAACTAGAGGAAAACTAACCAAAGTGGAGAAATGAGCAAGAAAAGTGCTAATATATATATGAAATACACCCATAAAACATGCTCATTTGGACACTTATCACACCCCCACACTTATCTTTTTGCTTGTCCTCAAGCAAAACCATGTACCCAAGTAAGTAGGGAATGCTCAATACTAACAAATATTATTATGAAGGGTAGGATAAGGAGGTGAACAGTACATGATCTTAAACTTTTTGAGGAGTGTGATCCATCAACTGCTGGTGGCACAGGTGTGCTCAGGGTAAAAATAAAAATTAGAGTTTTGGGGTATGATCCGGAGTACTTCAATGCTTCTCAGTTAAGGTGACTTTGAGAACTTTTACCACGGCCAATTTCTTTCAAGAATGGGCATTGAGGAGAAAACAAAAGGAAAAAGAGATGTATGCATTTGTTTCACTTTTGTATAAGAGATGAGAGGATAATATGTAGGCATCAAGCTTTTGTATTTAAGAACACTCAACTCTCTTTGTTGGTTACCAATGGTGTCTCGCAAGTCCCTTGTTTATTATTTTTTTGTATACAATTTTTTTTTGACAGAGAAGCACCCCTTAGCAATCCCTAAGAGAGAAGACAGAAAGAACCCTTGAGCAATAAAAAATCCAACCATTGCAGATCATTTGGTCACACCGCATAAAAATGCTCCTCAAAAGTAATCAAAATTTTTAAAATTTTTGTACCATTTATCCCACAATTCATAACAGTATTTGTTCTTAAAGAGTACAACCCACATCAGCAGGGTCCATAATTTAAATTTGGTTAAACGCAAGATAAGTAGAGAGATTAAACATTTTAAGCAATGTGTCAATAAAGAGACTTAAGACGAGCGACAAGAAGTGAGTCCTCCCCCACTTAGATTGGAGCAATGTCCTCATTGCGTAGGAAGAATTAAATTAACGAGGTCATGCAATCTACCAGAGTATCTCACACAATGCAGGGCAGTAGGGAGTATGTAAAAATTTGAAGTGCAAAGCAAAGAGAGTGTACTCCCCAGAGTTCGCAGAGTGTTTAGACAGAGCTCCCCCACACTTGAGTTCAGCTGTAGGAATGTGCAAGATGTTCCTGTAATGAGTATTCTAAACAGCCAGAAGAACTCAAGTTAATTCTCCTCGTTCTCTCTCCTCCTCTTTTTTTATATATAAAATATATAGGAATAATATGGAAGACAAAACATAAAACAAAAATAGTGGGTAATAAAATTTAACCACTGGGTTGCCTCCCAGTAAGCTGCCTGTATTTATAGTCTTTGGCTAGACTCCCGCTTCGTTATCCTGGATCAAAAATAAAGGTAGACAACAGCTTTGCCAGGAAAACGAAGTTAGCAGTAATTAAAAACAAACCACCTGGATCAAAACAAAACGTCACCTCGGCAAATAAAATAGGAAAGTAAATACTCCACAAAACCTGGTGTTTGAGGAGGTACTGCCGGTAACGGAGTTCTAACAGGAGACCAGGTGGTGATGACTTTTCTTCCTCAAATTGGAGGATGTAGACATCCTCCTCTTGTTGTCGAGGCTTATGGAGGCAGGGTGGAAGTTGATGAGAGACTGGTGGTAGCGGTGTTCCTTCCTCGGATTTGAGAATATATATCTCATCTTCCGGTTGATGAGGCTCAATAGGATAATCCTTGTCTGGCTCGCGGTCTGGCTTAGACAAAATATCTTCAAATTTTAATTGCTCCTCTTGTGCTGGGGATGGAGATGGAGGAGAATTGTAACTTCAGACATTTGCTCCAACTCAGCGTCAGAGAAAAATGTCTTGATAAGTTTCTTTATCTCCTCATAAGAACTTGTAGCTTCAAGAATATCTGGCTCAAATCGATCTTCGCTCCTTGGAGTCACCACTGGAATCTCTTCTAGCGGCTTGGCCTGACTCGGGAAAAAGTCGTCTGGCCCTTGTGTAGATTGCTGTTCATTCTGATTGAAGTAGTCATATCCCAACTGAGCTTCTTTGTACTGTGTATTAGCCTGGTCGATTTCCCACCAATACGGCTCTCGATTTGATTGTTGAGGTGGTTGATAATCCTTGACCAACCTTTGATATGAGGACATCTCCTCTTGCATATGCGTCCATTCCAAATCAATCAATAATCTTCTCACCTCATCGTAGCCGCTCTCCATAATCAGTAACTATCTTACAAAAACAAAAATAAAAATACCAAGTAGAATAGAACTAAAAGAAAATAAACACATAAACAAAATTAACTATATAGAAAAACAAAAAAGATATAAAACAGAAATACAAGAAAATTGCTAAAAACAAATAAAGTAAGTAAAACTAAATAAAATTAAATGAAGCGAAAACAAAATAAAACAGAAATAAATAAAAAAACTAAACAGAAATCTCAATAAAATTAAAAACCATCAATTAACCGTGCCGGAGATCCCCGGCAACGGCGCCAAAAACTTGTTGGAGAAATATGTGACTACTTCTACAACTTAGGCAGTGTACCTATCGTTTTGCGGAATAGTGGATTTGTGGGTTGTCGTACTCTTGGGGACCTCGCTGTGGATAACTGATAGTGGTAAATTGACTGAGATTTCTAGTAAATAGATTTTATCATATTTTTAGGGAAAGATGCGATTGAAAACTTAATCTAAACAAAACAGTAATAAAAACAATTAATCAAAACAGAATAAAAATAGAAATTGTAAATCTTTTTGTTTTTAAAGAAGCATCCTGGGTTGTTCTGCTCACCTATTTTATCCAATTATATCAATATAAACTTTCCCACTTTAGCAATAAACTCAGGAATCTTAATTAGTTCATTGACCGGTTCTTGTACAATAAACCCAGATTAACTTAAACAACAAGCCGCAATTCTTGCCCAAGTCATTATAATTTAATCGCTTAGTTACCAATTCCTATTGGAGACAGATTAACCTATAGGTGAGTCACGCTTCTAGTCGTTAACCCGTTTTGACTTCCTATGTCTAGAACCTTGTCTCAGCATCGCATTTTAACAAGAAACTACAAATATCACTTTAATAATTGTACTAGAAGATTAAAGCGCATTACGGACAAGAATCAAAATACTGCTTAGATAAATTATAGTGGAAAGTTTACATAACACAATTATATAAAATAGGCTCGCTTCCAAACCCGGGAAGCTAAGTTTATTACTCAGACATTAACAAGGATGAAAAAAATAAAGATAGAAATAGCCATAATTTTGGAGACTGCCGGAGGAAACGGGACTGCGATTCGCTCCTGCTCCAGCTGCTTTTCTTCTCTTCTTTTAATCCTGGTTCTGCCGAGTGGTGGAATGAAAATGAAAATAAAATGGAGAAGTGGGGGATAAGAGGATGGAATGGATCGTAGGTGTGGTGTTCGATTCTGTTGTGAGCGATGGATCATATTTCTGATGAAGAAGCAGTGGGTTTATATAGAAGAAAGGAGGAAGAAGACAGAGCTGGAACAACGCGTGAGGGATTTACGGAGTGGAGTGGGGCGGCGCCTGATATCGCTGATGGAGTAGATGGATGTGTTTGTAGGCGCCGCAAATGAAGAAGACAATCGGATAGACAGCGCCGAAAGAAATCAGTCCCGTGAATTCTGGATCTGGGTTGCATTTAGACGCGTCCGTGATTTTTTCATCGGACATTTTATCTCTTGTCCGGCCATTTTTGAGCGGACATATTGTGTCTTCTATTTGCTGTCCGGCCAAATATCCACGGACAGCTATTCTCTTCTTCATTTGTCCTGCCTTTTTTCCACGGACGTGGGCTTCAATTTGGTGTGTCCGAACCACTATCCGGACCACCCTGGTTCGGACGGTTCGATTTTGTCCGCCCTTTTCTCCGCGGACGCGCCACGTACACGCCTCAGTCTTTATCTTTTCCGGCCAAATTTACCCGGACATGGCACGGACGCATTTTGTGAACTGTCCGAACCACTGTCCGGACCGGACTGGTTCGGACGAAAACTGTTTTGCTTCTAAAATATTCGTTTCAGCTCCGTTTTAAGATCCGTTTGCGCCTACGCGTTCGTCTCTTCGTGTACTTTGCTCCTAGCTTGGTTTTCCTCATGTTTAACCAATAAATGTGTGAGATAACCAATAAAACATAAACTAGAGGAAAACTAACCAAAGTGGAGAAATGAGCAAGAAAAGTGCTAATATAATATATGAAATACACCCATAAAACATGCTCATTTGGACACTTATCACACCCCCACACTTATCTTTTTGCTTGTCCTCAAGCAAAACCATGTACCCAAGTAAGTAGGGAATGCTCAATACTAACAAATATTATTATGAAGGGTAGGATAAGGAGGTGAACAGTACATGATCTTAAACTTTTTGAGGAGTGTGATCCATCAACTGCTGGTGGCACAGGTGTGCTCAGGGTAAAAATAAAAATTAGAGTTTTGGGGTATGATCCGGAGTACTTCAATGCTTCTCAGTTAAGGTGACTTTGAGAACTTTTACCACGGCCAACTTCTCTCAAGAATGGGCATTGAGGAGAAAACAAAAGGAAAAGAGATGTATGCATTTGTTTCACTTTTGTATAAGAGATGAGAGGATAATATGTAGGCATCAAGCTTTTGTATTTAAGAACACTCAACTCTCTTTGTTGGTTACCAATGGTGTCTCGCAAGTCCCTTGTTTATTATTTTTTTGTATACAATTTTTTTTGACAGAGAAGCACCCCTTAGCAATCCCTAAGAGAGAAGACAGAAAGAACCCTTGAGCAATAAAAATCCAACCATTGCAGATCATTTGGTCACACCGCATAAAAATGCTCCTCAAAAGTAATCAAAATTTTTAAAATTTTTGTACCATTTATCCCACAATTCATAACAGTATTTGTTCTTAAAGAGAACAACCCACATCAGCAGGGTCCATAATTTAAATTTGGTTAAACGCAAGATAAGTAGAGAGATTAAACATTTTAAGCAATGTGTCAATAAAGAGAGACTTAAGACGAGCGACAAAGAAGTGAGTCCTCCCCCACACTTAGATTGGAGCAATGTCCTCATTGCGTAGGAAGAATTAAATTAACGAGGTCATGCAATCTACCAGAGTATCTCACACAATGCAGGGCAGTAGGGAGTATGTAAAAATTTTGAAGTGCAAAGCAAAGAGAGTGTACTCCCCAGAGTTCGCAGAGTGTTTAGACAGAGCTCCCCCACACTTGAGTTCAGCTGTAGGAATGTGCAAGATGTTCCTGTAATGAGTATTCTAAACAGCCAGAAGAACTCAAGTTAATTCTCCTCGTTCTCTCTCCTCCTCTTTTTTTTATATATAAAAATATATAGGAATAATATGGAAGACAAAACATAAAACAAAAATAGTGGGTAATAAAATTTAACCACTGGGTTGCCTCCCAGTAAGCTGCCTGTATTTATAGTCTTTGGCTAGACTCCCGCTTCGTTATCCTGGATCAAAAATAAAGGTAGACAACAGCTTTGCCAGGAAAACGAAGTTAGCAGTAATTAAAAACAAACCACCTGGATCAAAACAAAACGTCACCTCGGCAAATAAAATAGGAAAGTAAATACTCCACAAAACCTGGTGTTTGAGGAGGTACTGCCGGTAACGGAGTTCTAACAGGAGACCAGGTGGTGATGACTTTTCTTCCTCAAATTGGAGGATGTAGACATCCTCCTCTTGTTGTCGAGGCTTATGGAGGCAGGGTGGAAGTTGATGAGAGACTGGTGGTAGCGGTGTTCCTTCCTCGGATTTGAGAATATATATCTCATCTTCCGGTTGATGAGGCTCAATAGGATAATCCTTGTCTGGCTCGCGGTCTGGCTTAGACAAAATATCTTCAAATTTTAATTGCTCCTCTTGTGCTGGGGATGGAGATGGAGGAGAATTGTAACTTTCAGACATTTGCTCCAACTCAGCGTCAGAGAAAAATGTCTTGATAAGTTTCTTTATCTCCTCATAAGAACTTGTAGCTTCAAGAATATCTGGCTCAAATCGATCTTCGCTCCTTGGAGTCACCACTGGAATCTCTTCTAGCGGCTTGGCCTGACTCGGGAAAAATCGTCTGGCCCTTGTGTAGATTGCTGTTCATTCTGATTGAAGTAGTCATATCCCAACTGAGCTTCTTTGTACTGTGTATTAGCCTGGTCGATTTCCCACCAATACGGCTCTCGATTTGATTGTTGAGGTGGTTGATAATCCTTGACCAACCTTTGATATGAGGACATCTCCTCTTGCATATGCGTCCATTCCAAATCAATCAATAATCTTCTCACCTCATCGTAGCCGCTCTCCATAATCAGTAACTATCTTACAAAACAAAAATAAAAATACCAAGTAGAATAGAACTAAAAATAGAAAATAAACACATAAACAAAATTAACTATATAGAAAAACAAAAAAGATATAAAACAGAAATACAAGAAAATTGCTAAAAACAAATAAAGTAAGTAAAACTAAATAAAATTAAATGAAGCGAAAACAAATAAAAAGAAATAAATAAAAAAAACTAAACAGAAATCTCAATAAAATTAAAAACCATCAATTAACCGTGCCGGAGATCCCGGCAACGGCGCCAAAAACTTGTTGGAGAATATGTGACTACTTCTACAACTTAGGCAGTGTACCTATCGTTTTGCGGAATAGTGGATTTGTGGGTTGTCGTACTCTTGGGGACCTCGCTGTGGATAACTGATAGTGTAGTAAATTGACTGAGATTTCTAGTAAATAGATTTTATCATATTTTTAGGGAAAGATGCGATTGAAAACTTAATCTAAACAAAACAGTAATAAAAACAATTAATCAAAACAGAATAAAAATAGAAATTGTAAATCTTTTTTTTAAAGAAGCATCCTGGTTGTTCTGCTCACCTATTTTATCCAATTATATCAATATAAACTTTCCCACTTTAGCAATAAACTCAGGAATCTTAATTAGTTCATTGACCGGTTCTTGTACAATAAACCCAGATTAACTTAAACAACAAGCCGCAATTCTTGCCCAAGTCATTATAATTTAATCGCTTAGTTACCAATTCCTATTGGAGACAGATTAACCTATAGGTGAGTCACGCTTCTAGTCGTTAACCCGTTTTGACTTCCTATGTCTAGAACCTTGTCTCAGCATCGCATTTTAACAAGAAACTACAAATATCACTTTAATAATTGTACTAGAAGATTAAAGCGCATTACGGACAAGAATCAAAATACTGCTTAGATAAATTATAGTGGAAAGTTTACATAACACAATTATATAAAATAGGCTCGCTTCCAAACCCGGGAAGCTAAGTTTATTACTCAGACATTAACAAGGATGAAAATAAAATAAAGATAGAAATAGCCATAATTTTGGAGACTGCCGGAGGAAACGGGACTGCGATTCGCTCCTGCTCCAGCTGCTTTTCTTCTCTTCTTTTAATCCTGGTTCTGCCGAGTGGTGGAATGAAAAATGAAAATAAAATGGAGAAGTGGGGGATAAGAGGATGGAATGGATCGTAGGTGTGGTGTTCGATTCTGTTGTGAGCGATGGATCATATTTCTGATGAAGAAGCAGTGGGTTATATAGAAGAAAGGAGGAGGAAGAAGACAGAGCTGGAACAACGCGTAGGGATTTACGGAGTGGAGTGGGGCGGCGCCTGATATCGCTGATGGAGTAGATGGATGTGTTTGTAGGCGCCGCAAATGAAGAAGACAATCGGAAAGACAACGCCGAAAGAAATCAGTCCCGTGAATTCTGGATCTGGGTTGCATTTAGACGCGTCCGTGATTTTTTCATCGGACATGTTTATCTCTTGTCCGGCTATTTTTGAGCGGACATATTGTGTCTTCTATTTGCTGTCCAGCCAAATATCCACGGACAGCTATTCTCTTCTTCATTCTGTCCTGCCTTTTTTCCACGGACGTGGGCTTCAATTTGGTGTGTCCGAACCACTATCCGGACCACCCTGGTTCGGACGGTTCGATTTTGTCCACCATTTTCTCCGCGGACGCGCCACGTACACGCCTCAGTCTGTATCTTTTCCGGCCAAATTTACCCGGACATGGCACGGACGCATTTTGTGAACTGTCCGAACCACTGTCCGGACCGGACTGGTTCGGACGAAAACTGTTTTGCTTCTAAAATATTCGTTTCAGCTCCGTTTTAAGATCCGTTTGCGCCTACACATTCGTCTCTTCGTGTACTTTGCTCCTGGCTTGGTTTTCCTCATGTTTAACCAATAAATTTGTGAGATAACAAAAAATATAAACTAGAGGAAAACTAACCAAAGTGGAGAAATGAGCAAGAAAAGTGCTAATATAATATATGAAATACACCCATAAAACATGCTCATTTGGACACTTATCACACCCCCACACTTATCTTTTTGCTTGTCCTCAAGCAAAACCATGTACCCAAGTAAGTAGGAATGCTCAATACTAACAAATATTATTATGAAGGGTAGGATAAGGAGGTGAACAGTACATGATCTTAAACTTTTTGAGGAGTGTGATCCATCAACTGCTGGTGGCACAGGTGTGCTCAGGGTAAAAATAAAAATTAGAGTTTTGGGGTATGATCCGGAGTACTTCAATGCTTCTCAGTTAAGGTGACTTTGAGAACTTTTACCACGGCCAATTTCTTTCAAGAATGGGCATTGAGGAGAAAACAAAAGGAAAAAGAGATGTATGCATTTGTTTCACTTTTGTATAAGAGATGAGAGGATAATATGTAGGCATCAAGCTTTTGTATTTAAGAACACTCAACTCTCTTTGTTGGTTACCAATGGTGTCTCGCAAGTCCCTTGTTTATTATTTTTTTGTATACAATTTTTTTTTGACAGAGAAGCACCCCTTAGCAATCCCTAAGAGAGAAGACAGAAAGAACCCTTGAGCAATAAAAAATCCAACCATTGCAGATCATTTGGTCACACCGCATAAAAATGCTCCTCAAAAGTAATCAAAATTTTTAAAATTTTTGTACCATTTATCCCAATTCATAACAGTATTTGTTCTTAAAGAGAACCCACATCAGCAGGGTCCATAATTTAAATTTGGTTAAACGCAAGATAAGTAGAGAGATTAAACATTTTAAGCAATGTGTCAATAAAGAGAGACTTAAGACGAGCGACAAAGAAGTGAGTCCTCCCCCACACTTAGATTGGAGCAATGTCCTCATTGCGTAGGAAGAATTAAATTAACGAGGTCATGCAATCTACCAGAGTATCTCACACAATGCAGGGCAGTAGGGAGTATGTAAAAATTTTGAAGTGCAAAGCAAAGAGAGTGTACTCCCCAGAGTTCGCAGAGTGTTTAGACAGAGCTCCCCCACACTTGAGTTCAGCTGTAGGAATGTGCAAGATGTTCCTGTAATGAGTATTCTAAACAGCCAGAAGAACTCAAGTTAATTCTCCTCGTTCTCTCTCCTCCTCTTTTTTTTATATATAAAAATATATAGGAATAATATGGAAGACAAAACATAAAACAAAAATAGTGGGTAATAAAATTTAACCACTGGGTTGCCTCCCAGTAAGCTGCCTGTATTATAGTCTTTGGCTAGACTCCCGCTTCGTTATCCTGGATCAAAAATAAAGGTAGACAACAGCTTTGCCAGGAAAACGAAGTTAGCAGTAATTAAAAACAAACCACCTGGATCAAAACAAAACGTCACCTCGGCAAATAAAATAGGAAAGTAAATACTCCACAAAACCTGGTGTTTGAGGAGGTACTGCCGGTAACGGAGTTCTAACAGGAGACCAGGTGGTGATGACTTTTCTTCCTCAAATTGGAGGATGTAGACATCCTCCTCTTGTTGTCGAGGCTTATGGAGGCAGGGTGGAAGTTGATGAGAGACTGGTGGTAGCGGTGTTCCTTCCTCGGATTTGAGAATATATATCTCATCTTCCGGTTGATGAGGCTCAATAGGATAATCCTTGTCTGGCTCGCGGTCTGGCTTAGACAAAATATCTTCAAATTTTAATTGCTCCTCTTGTGCTGGGGATGGAGATGGAGGAGAATTGTAACTTTCAGACATTTGCTCCAACTCAGCGTCAGAGAAAAATGTCTTGATAAGTTTCTTTATCTCCTCATAAGAACTTGTAGCTTCAAGAATATCTGGCTCAAATCGATCTTCGCTCCTTGGAGTCACCACTGGAATCTCTTCTAGCGGCTTGGCCTGACTCGGGAAAAAGTCGTCTGGCCCTTGTGTAGATTGCTGTTCATTCTGATTGAAGTAGTCATATCCCAACTGAGCTTCTTTGTACTGTGTATTAGCCTGGTCAATTTCCCACCAATACGGCTCTCGATTTGATTGTTGAGGTGGTTGATAATCCTTGACCAACCGTTGATATGAGGACATCTCCTCTTGCATATGCGTCCATTCCAAATCAATCAATAATCTTCTCACCTCATCGTAGCCGCTCTCCATAATCAGTAACTATCTTACAAAAACAAAAAATAAAAATACCAAGTAGAATAGAACTAAAAATAGAAAATAAACACATAAATAAAATTAACTATATAGAAAAACAAAAGATATAAAACAGAAATACAAGAAAATTGCTAAAAACAAATAAAGTAAGTAAAACTAAATAAAATTAAATGAAGCGAAAACAAAATAAAACAAAAATAAATAAAAAAACTAAACAGAAATCTCAATAAAATTAAAAACCATCAATTAACCGTGCCGGAGATCCCCGGCAACGGCGCCAAAAACTTGTTGGAGAAATATGTGACTACTTCTACAACTTAGGCAGTGTACCTATCGTTTTGCGGAATAGTGGATTTGTGGGTTGTCGTACTCTTGGGGACCTCGCTGTGGATAACTGATAGTGTAGTAAATTGACTGAGATTTCTAGTAAATAGATTTTATCATATTTTTAGGGAAAGATGCGATTGAAAACTTAATCTAAACAAAACAGTAATAAAAACAATTAATCAATACAGAATTAAAATTGAAATTGTAAATCTTTTTGTTTTTAAAGAAGCATCCTGGGTTGTTCTGCTCACCTATTTTATCCAATTATATCAATATAAACTTTCCCACTTTAGCAATAAACTCAGGAATCTTAATTAGTTCATTGACCGGTTCTTGTACAATAAACCCAGATTAACTTAAACAACAAGCCGCAATTCTTGCCCAAGTCATTATAATTTAATCGCTTAATTACCAATTCCTATTGGAGACAGATTAACCTATAGGCGAGTCACGCTTCTAGTCGTTAACCCGTTTTGACTTCCTATGTCTAGAACCTTGTCTCAGCATCGCATTTTAACAAGAAACTACAAATATCACTTTAATAATTGTACAAGAAGATTAAAGCGCATTACGGACAAGAATCAAAATACTGCTTAGATAAATTATAGTGGAAAGTTTACATAACACAATTATATAAAATAGGCTCGCTTCCAAACCCGGGAAGCTAAGTTTATTACTCAGACATTAACAAGGATGAAAATAAAATAAAGATAGAAATAGCCATAATTTTGGAGACTGCCGGAGGAAACGGGACTGCGATTCGCTCCTGCTCCAGCTGCTTTTCTTCTCTTCTTTTAATCCTGGTTCTGCCGAGTGGTGGAATGAAGAATGAAAATAAAATGGAGAAGTGGGGGATAAGAGGATGGAATGGATCGTAGGTGTGGTGTTCGATTCTGTTGTGAGCGATGGATCATATTTCTGATGAAGAAGCAGTGGGTTTATATAGAAGAAAGGAGGAGGAAGAAGACAGAGCTGGAACAACGCGTGAGGGATTTACGGAGTGGAGTGGGGCGGCGCCTGATATCGCTGATGGAGTAGATGGATGTGTTTGTAGGCGCCGCAAATGAAGAAGACAATCGGATAGACAGCGCCGAAAGAAATCAGTCCCGTGAATTCTGGATCTGGGTTGCATTTAGACACGTCCGTGATTTTTTCATCGGACATGTTTATCTCTTGTCCGGCCATTTTTGAGCGGACATATTGTGTCTTCTATTTGCTGTCCGGCCAAATATCCACGGACAGCTATTCTCTTCTTCATTCTGTCCTGCCTTTTTTCCACGGACGTGGGCTTCAATTTGGTGTGTCCGAACCACTATCCGGACCACCCTGGTTCGGACGGTTCGATTTTGTCCGCCCTTTTCTCCGCGGACGTGCCACGTACACGCCTCAGTCTTTATCTTTTCCGGCCAAATTTACCCGGACATGACACGGACGCATTTTGTGAACTGTCCGAACCACTGTCCGGACCGGACTGGTTCGGACGAAAACTGTTTTGCTTCTAAAATATTCGTTTCAGCTCCGTGTTAAGATCCGTTTGCGCCTACGCGTTCGTCTCTTCGTGTACTTTGCTCCTAGCTTGGTTTTCCTCATGTTTAACCAATAAATTTGTGAGATAACCAATAAAACATAAACTAGAGGAAAACTAACCAAAGTGGAGAAATGAGCAAGAAAAGTGCTAATATAATATATGAAATACACCCATAAAACATGCTCATTTGGACACTTATCACACCCCCACACTTATCTTTTGCTTGTCCTCAAGCAAAACCATGTACTCAAGTAAGTAGGGAATGCTCAATACTAACAAATATTATTATGAAGGGTAGGATAAGGAGGTGAACAGTACATGATCTTAAACTTTTTGAGGAGAGTGATCCATCAACTGCTGGTGGCACAGGTGTGCTCAGGGTAAAAATAAAAATTAGAGTTTTGGGGTATGATCCGGAGTACTTCAATGCTTCTCAGTTAAGGTGACTTTGAGAACTTTTACTGAAATACCCCAAACCTTAATAAGTGGTTTAATTATTAAATAATAAATTATTAAGACTAAAAAGAGTCTTAGAAACATTAGTAAACAATTTAATAAATAGTAAATACAATTAATTGCCAAAAAGGCAATATGGGCAAAAATATGCTCTAAGCTTGGGATAGTCTTGATTAAGACTTAATAAACTTACCAAGACCTTACTTATATATTAATGAGCTTGTTAAATCAATTACTAAAGAAAACCGAACTTGAAAACAAGTTAAAACACAAAATGTGCTTAAAGGAGTCATGAAGCACGTTTTTAAGAAACTGTTTCGTAAATGAGTTTTGAATGGCTAAATGACCATCATTACTCTTTAATTAATATGTGTACTAATTAGTATCATATTTGGAAGTTTAAATCAATGGGAAATCAAGAATTTCGCTTCAAAGTGTCTTGTTATTATGAATAGTAACTAAAATAAGCTAGATTGTAACATATGTTAACATATGTAATTTAATTGGGCAATAAAGACTAATTAACCCCTTGTATTTAAATGGGGGTCGGTTTGCATGTGGTGATTCGTCACCTTGTTAGCTGACTGAACAAATAAGTGAGTAAATAAGTGAGTGATTGAAAAAGCACTATTTGCTTTACGTAATTAATATCTTAAAAGCAACTACAATCAGTGATTCTCTTCATTCTTCATTTGCTCTTGCTGTCTCACGTAGCCCATCTCCTTCCTTTCTCTCTTTCACGATCGACCAGCACACTACCAACATACAACTTCAAATCCATGTAACTTCTAGCTCACTTGTCCAAATCAAAAACTAAGACCACCGATCTCTTAGTTTCTTCAAGCTCTTCGACTTAGTCCTTTCAAATCTTCAAGAGCTCTACTTTGGTGCCAAGAGGAATCTCCATGGAAGGAGCTTGAGTTCATCTTTTTACGTATTATTGTTCTCCTTTGCTTCAAGGTAAGGAAACTCAAAGAAAAATGGTGTTTCCTTCATGTTTTATGTTAACCAAGAATAGCTTAAAATTCCTTTGAAAAATGAACGTACGTTGTCTACTGAAACTACCTAAAGAGCCAATGGTAAATGACTTAGAAAAATGCTCTCAAAGAGGCTAGTAAAAGACATACGTATTGCTGTTTGTATTTGCAGGTGAAAGGCAAATATATTGTGGAAATTCAGTGTTTAAGATTTATGCATTTAAGAGCCTAAGAGCTATGCAAATTTAAATTGTGCACTATGTTGTTATGTGGTATATTTGGTGAAGTTTTGAGTATAAGAGTGTACTGGGAAGTTTATACAAGTGATGAGTGTAAAGAACTTACGCAGCAGGACATGAAAAATTGCAGTACGTCGATTCTGTAGGTTGGGTCCGGGACCTAGGTCATGGGTCATGTCCCGGACCATGAGTGCAAAATAGGCCGAGGGTTCTACGTGGTGTTAGGTCCGGGACTTGGGTCTTGTACAAGGACCCGGACCAACCCCTTAAAATAACCGAGAGATTTTGCCTAGAATGGTCCGGGACTTAGGACCTGTATGAAGTCCCGGACCACCCCATTAAAAGAGACCGAGAGAGTTGTTAAGTGTAGGTCCGGGACCTAAGTTAGGGACCAAGTCCCGGACCACTATAAAACTTGGTTTCTAGGTTATTAAACGATGTCTAAAGATGGGGATAAGTTAGTAATGATATTATAAGGTTATACAAGACATGTTAGGAGTGTTATAATGACATTTTAAAAGATGAGAAGTTTAAAAAAAAAAATGTGTGTAAATGAGATAACTAGAAATGTGAAGTAGTAATGTTAACAGTGGACTTGTGCGTTAATTGACCGACGTTACTAAATGTGTTTAGGATTCTCTCAAGGTGGGAACCAGTCAAAGCAAGGGCCAAGGTATGGTTTTCTTGCAGTCTGTTGCCTACCGGTTTACACCGGCTTGTGTGTTGTTTGTTTCCTGTGTGTTTATGACTTTGTAAGACTTAATTCATGTAACGAGTTTACGGTTGTTCATATTATTATGTTGTTGAGATGTGACTCATTTCCCTTGTGTGTGTCTAATAAGACTTAAACACTGGATTGTGAGCTGTGTATTGTGTTGCAATGTTGTGCTTCTAACAAGTGCTAACGGGAAGTGAGGAGTCCGTAGTTCCGGCCACGCGTGTGAGTATGGGAGTCGATGTCATTTACCGGTTCGATTCTCTTTGTATGTTTAGGTTGTTTTCCAATTTGGTTTCAATCTTCCCTTTAGCTTATCCAAGGCTATTTTACTGACTCACGTCGGGCCACAGGGGCATACTATGCTTATTCGGTGTGCTTGGGATCACTATATCCGACACGCCTGGTGTTTAAGTTATCCGTTCAGTTCTAAATGACGGTGACGAGTTATGTAACGAGCTTAGTATGAGTATGGCAACATCCTCTATGCTCTCAATGTGATCTAACATTGTTGGTTCGTTTCCTAAAAGGATTCGTTCTTATGTGTTATTTGTGAAGTTATTTGCTATGCAATATTCTTGCTATGCTATTGTATATATGATGTTATTGTGTAAAATGAATGCCATGTTATCGTGACAATTGGTTGCGCGTATCCCGGTAGCCGATGGGCTGCGCGTTAGCCATACCAGCCAAGGGTTGCTGACCCCCTCGGGGGATCCATATTTCTTTTACTGCAGGATGAGGATCGAAGAAGCGGAGTGGCTCTAGATCCCAGGATGTAGTTTACTTTTGAGTACCTTTGGGTGTTGGCCCGGGATGCGCCTGTGCTCCCGTGGCAATATGTATTTCAGTTATCGACAGTGCACAATGGAAGGTTATAGTGACAGTGTATAATTATGGGTTGTAAGTTAAATACTCGGTTATGTGTGTATGTACTTATGGTTTTAGTTCTATGCTCGGGAGTCTGATCATCAGACCGGTACACTTGTATCTATTCAGCCTTGTTAACCACGTGGGTGGTTGACGGCGTTGTAGCACCAATCGTTTAGTTACTGTTTAGTTGTTTATATTCCGCTGCGATTCCAGTTATTATTAAGTACGTAGTAGGGGTGTTACATTTACCACGGCCAATTTCTTTCAAGAATGGGCATTGAGGAGAAAACAAAAGGAAAAAGAGATGTATGCATTTGTTTCACTTTTGTATAAGAGATGAGAGGATAATATGTAGGCATCAAGCTTTTGTATTTAAGAACACTCAACTCTCTTTGTTGGTTACCAATGGTGTCTCGCAAGTCCCTTGTTTATTATTTTTTTGTATACAATTTTTTTTTGACAGAGAAGCACCCCTTAGCAATCCCTAAGAGAGAAGACAGAAAGAACCCTGAGTAATAAAAATCCAACCATTGCAGATCATTTGGTCACACCGCATAAAAATGCTCCTCAAAAGTAATCAAAATTTTTTAAAATTTTTGTACCATTTATCCCACAATTCATAACAGTATTTGTTCTTAAAGAGAACAACCCACATCAGCAGGGTCCATAATTTAAATTTGGTTAAACGCAAGATCGTAGAGAGATTAACATTTTAAGCAATGTGTCAATAAAGAGAGACTTAAGACGAGCGACAAAGAAGTGAGTCCTCCCCCACACTTAGATTGGAGCAATGTCCTCATTGCGTAGGAAGAATTAATTAACGAGGTCATGCAATCTACCAGAGTATCTCACACAATGCAGGGCAGTAGGGAGTATGTAAAAATTTTGAAGTGCAAAGCAAAGAGTGTACTCCCCAGAGTCGCAGAGTGTTTAGACAGAGCTCCCCCACACTTGAGTTCAGCTGTAGGAATGTGCAAGATGTTCCTGTAATGAGTATTCTAAACAGCAGAAGAACTCAAGTTAATTCTCCTCGTTCTCTCTCCTCCTCTTTTTTTTATATATAAAAATATATAGGATAATATGGAAGACAAACATAAAACAAAATAGTGGGTAATAAAATTTAACCACTGGGTTGCCTCCCAGTAAGCTGCCTGTATTTATAGTCTTTGGCTAGACTCCCCTTCGTTATCCTGGATCAAAAATAAAGGTAGACAACAGCTTTGCCAGGAAAACGAAGTTAGCATAATTAAAAACAAACCACCTGGATCAAAACAAAACGTCACCTCGGCAAATAAAATAGGAAAGTAAATACTCCACAAAACCTGGTGTTTGAGGAGGTACTGCCAGTAACGGAGTTCTAACCGGAGACCAGGTGGTGATGACTTTTCTTCCTCAAATTGGAGGATGTAGACATCCTCCTCTTGTTGTCGAGGCTTATGGAGGCAGGGTGGAAGTTGATGAGAGACTGGTGGTAGCGGTGTTCCTTCCTCGGATTTGAGAATATATATCTCATCTTCCGGTTGATGAGGCTCAATAGGATAATCCTTGTCTGGCTCGCGGTCTGGCTTAGACAAAATATCTTCAAATTTTAATTGCTCCTCTTGTGCTGTGGATGGAGATGGAGGAGAATTGTAACTTTCAGACATTTGCTCCAACTCAGTGTCAGAGAAAAATGTCTTGATAAGTTTCTTTATCTCCTCATAAGAACTTCTAGCTTCAAGAATATCTGGCTCAAATCGATCTTCGCTCCTTGGTCACCACTGGAATCTCTTCTAGCGGCTTGGCCTGACTCGGGAAAAAGTCGTCTAGCCCTTGTGTAGATTGCTGTTCATTCTGATTGAAGTAGTCATATCCCAACTGAGCTTCTTTGTACTGTGTATTAGCCTGGTCGATTTCCCACCAATACGGCTCTCGATTTGATTGTTGAGGTGGTTGATAATCCTTGACCAACCTTTGACATGAGGACATCTGCTTCTTGCATATGCGTCCATTCCAAATCAATCAAAATCTTCTCACCCATCGTAGCCGCTCTCCATAATCAGTAACTATCTTACAAAAACAAAAAATAAAAATACCAAGTAGAATAAACTAAAAAGAAAATAAACACATAAACAAAATTAACTATATAGAAAAACAAAAAAGATATAAAACAGAAACACAAGAAAATTGCTAAAAACAAATAAAGTAAGTAAAACTAAATAAATTAAATGAAGTGAAAACAAATAAAACAGAAATAATAAAAAAACTAACAGAAATCTCAATAAAATTAAAAACCATCAATTAACCGTGCCGGAGATCCCCGGCAACGGCGCCAAAACTTGTTGGAGAAATAGTGGACTACTTCTACAACTTAGGCATGTACCTATCGTTTTGCGGAATAGTGGATTTATGGGTTCGTACTCTTGGGACCTCGCTGTGGATAACTGATAGTGTAGTAAATGTCCTGCCTTTTTTCCACGACGTGGGCTTCAATTTGGTGCGTCCAAACCACTCTCCGGACCACCCTGGTTCGGACGGTTCGATTTTGTCCGCCCTTTTCTCCGCGGACGCGCCATGGACACGCCTCAGTCCTTATCTTGTCTGGCCAAATTTACCCGGACATGGCACGGACGCATTTTGTGAACTGTCCGGACCGGACTGGTTCGACGAAAACTGTTTTGCTTCTAAAATATTCGTTTCAGCTCCGTTTTAAGATCCGTTTGCGCATACGCGTTCGTCTCTTCGTGTACTTTGCTCCTAGCTTGGTTTTCCTCATGGTTAACCAATAAATTTGTGAGATAACCAATAAAACTTAAACTAGAGGAAAACTAACCAAAGTGGAGAAATGAGCAAGAAAAGTGCTAATATAATATATGAAATGCACCCATAAAACATGCTCATTTGGACACTTATCAATTGGCTCCTGGACTCTAGGACTTTTAGGGAGTGACAACTCCCGCATGGTGGTCCCACGATATGTCAGTGACTGCATTTTTGAGATTTTTTGAAGGTATGATTTTTTTGGATTTTTGGATGTATGATTTGTTTTGGATTTTTGGATGTATGATTTTTTTGATATATGATCTTTGTTGTTATTGGTCTCTATGTACATGGTATTCCGAATGGGAAAAGGTTTGAATCCTTGGTATGTCTTGCCATCACGCCGAAAATTATGCTTTCACTTGTGGGTAAAGACAGTTGATCACGTGCAAATATAAGCATCACAATAGAAAGAAAAATATGACAAATATAAATGTTAGCATGCTTGAAAAACGGGATGAGTGCTCGTGTGAGGTGTGTTAGAAATGTAACATGTGATTATGCAATTTTTCTAAGATGAGTACGATTCATGCGTGATTAACGAATGCAGAACTGATTGACAACGGGAAGAAGCAAGTCGTGCATACTAAAAGAAATAAAATTTTTGGAAAAACAATTTTGAAAACACGCGTTTTCGAAGTGGTGGATTTTCTCAATAGAAATTTTGATACTCGGTCATTCACTAAAGAAATAGGGAGTGGGGAACCCTATACACATAACGATCTAAAGAAAACTCATAGGGGATGTGTTGACCTATACATTCAATCTATTTAGAAATGGATAGGAGAGAGAATTATAAGGGAGAACCTATACATCAATTCTAAAAAGTCATTAAATGAGGATTTTGAGTTAAAAACTTCTTCTAAATTCTTCTGCTTCGTCATCGAACTTCTAACTAACTGCTTACTCATGTGCGGGCTCCTGATTGGCCGTTCGCTCGAGTTCGGGCTCTTAGTTGCTTGCTCGTCATTGGGTTCTCGCAGCAAATTGACACTGTGATCAAGAGATACGGGTTGGTGTTCTTCTGACTCACAACAATTTCGAACTTAAGCGGTTGTTGCTATTCTTCATGTTGTTTGACCCGGGTTAGTGCACCTCTGATTCGGTTCAGACTGCTGTTGTTGATCTTCATGCGCTCCACTTGCTCCGACGAAGAAAATGAGGGGCGTTTTTTGAGAAAGGAAAGGTGAATGATCGAGCACAAAATCATTGTGAAAATCCACCACTTTTGTGAAAACACGAAATGAGTAGTACGCTCCACGGTAATGACCGCTGCTTTTGAAGGTGGGTTGAACTTCGAAAATAGCGGGTCACAACATGGGGACTAAATCATTTATTTTGAAATACATTTGTGGAAATCAACTTGAAAATTGTTTTAAAAAACAAGTGTGAGATAATATCTGTGAAAAACGTTGTTTGAAATTCGTTTGTAAAAAGTAGGTTTTTGAAACCTGTTTTTGAAAATAGTTTTTGAAATAACATATGTGAGAAATATTGATTGAAAATCATTCGTAAGTAGTAGAAATTTGAAATTTGTTCTTTGCAAACTGTTTGACAAAGTTTGTGTTCTGGAAGACTTTGATTGAAACCGGTTTTGAAAACTACTTTGGAAATAACAATTTTGAAATCATTATTTTTTTGAAATCATTCGAGATAAACAGCTTTGAAGGTATTTCATTAGAGCAATTGACAAGATTTATTTTCTGATTTTTCAAGTGTTTAAAATCGTGATCACACATAGATGTAAGTGCAAAATAAAAATCGTGGCTGATTCTATGTGAAGCTGAGTGTGCATGTAACACCCCTACAGCTAATCCTGTCATTAACTCATAATCACCTCATTAATTAATACAAAAGTAGCGGATAATCTAATACAACCGGCGGGTGAAACAATGCCGTTAGCCACCCACGTGGCTAAGAAGGCCTAACTCAATACAGCATCGGTCTGATGGACCGGAATAACCGAGTACTCTATACATTACAATTCAAACTCTTTTCATTTATAAACCGAGTCTCATACAATACAAACTATACCGAGTTTCTATTACAATCCCAAACGCCGATACCACTTCGGTCTTACATGATTACAACAATTACAATGTGAATAAACCTACTACTAACCATGCCGTAGCATCCCCGTTCTACTCTCGAATGGTATCATCAGCTTCATTGTACCTGAAAAATAATGGGTGGCCCCAAAGGGGCTCAACACCTTTCCTGATATGGAAGTCGTGCAACCTGCTACTACCGGGCCACACTCGACTAATTCCCATCTTAACATGCGATCGATTTTATTCAAATCAAAACATGAAGTGCAATAAATAAACATCATGCTCGCATTCATACAAGTATTCAAACATAGAATACAATCAGTGAGGCTAACACCATAGTTAGTTAGTTTACACAACCTCACTTTTAGGCCATGAGGGATTCTACCTCACTAATGACTCGTTCTCATTGTTTAATACTTTTCCATTCTCCTTGGATACTCATTTTTTTTCTTATTTCTTTAGACACTACGGGCCTCATTCTTACTTTCTCAATTGTTCTTCTCTTAAATACTTCTTAAGCCAAAACACATGGCCTCCGGGTAGAGTCATACTCAAGACTCACCACCGGGCTTTCAAGCCTAGTCTTACTTCCCCGGTTTCGACCCTACTCTGGGTCTATCATGGTGGGAAGGCTCAACTAGCTACTGGAACCACTCTCTTAGTTCCTTACTTCTTTCACATAAGTCTGAATCTCTCTCAGACTTCTCACATTCCCAAATACTCCTCTCTTGGAGTTATAATATGATTATGTATATTAATCTAGAAGAGCATCACTCTCGATGTCTTCTAGTGACTTAGGGAATTATCTTGTATTCATGTATTCTCAGAATTAAGGGTTGCCTCAATGTTTTGAATACTTATACATTCAGGTCATTTTCTCATACCGGGTCAAATCCTCATATAGGAGGCTGACTATCTTTCAAGGGAGTTTGTTGGTCCCATATAACTCTTTATACTGTTCTCATGAGTTCATAGCTTTGAACTATCATTCTCCTAATAGAGATTTTTTATATCTTTCCACTATTAGTTATTTCATGGATTATTTCGTTTCGGTTCTCTAACCGTTAACGAGAGTTTACTAATTCCGTACATATCTCTCACGTTCTAGTGAGTTCAAAGGGTTGCATTATCGATATTCTCTAATCGACAGTTCATGTGTGTTTCCCACGTTTACGTTGTTTGCGGAACGACTCTTCCTACGAGTCACAGACCAATCATTACCCATTTACGGGTCGGTCTACAACATTAAGTTAGACCACGCAATCACACAAGGTTGGTTAGCACATACCACATGCATCAAGACACATAGAAATGCAATAAACATTTTCCATGCATTTATCTTATTAGGTCGGCACACAAGCAAACAACACACAAGCCGAGGGGACTTGGCAGGACACAAGTTATATACCTTTCACCATGGATTACTCTACCATGTCTTCTTTCGTTCCTTGGATTATTCTCGGTTCACTGATAACATTTCAAGGGGTTCTATTAACATTAAGGTAGTACGGTAGGTAAACAACTAATACTCCCGTAGTTAACCCCGTTGTCCCCTTAATTCTTAACTTTGTTCATGTGCTCTTAAGTTCACAACTTTCTCATTCACTTCGAGCACTTGTTTATACTTCTTAGGACCTTTACATGTCACCAAACAAGGCCTAAACTTCATCTAAAACCAATATCATTCAATCCCCCATCATTAGAACCCTTTAAGACACTCTCGGTGAAATTCTGGAGGTGGTTCGGGACTTGGTCCGGACCCAAAGTCCCGGACCAATGTAGGAACTCACTCTCGGCTGATTTTGTAAGGTGGTCCGGGACCTTGTCCATCTCTCAAGTCCCGGACCAGGTCTGGCTAGGTACTCTCGGTATGTTTTTAAGTGTGGTCCGGGACTTTGTCCAAGGACCAAGTCCCAGACCCTGCTAAAAGCTGCTAAATGTATATTTTTCAACTACATTTCAACCCCTATTTCATACCCAATCTTCCTCTAATCCTTCCACATGTTTTCTAACATGTTTAAACACCTTAAACACTCCTTAAACCTTCCTAAATAATTGCTCAAACTCATTGCTCAATTCTTGCTCAATTCTACAATTTCAACTTCTCATTTTTGCACTTTTGCACACTAGTGCATTTCTAGAACTTCCCTTGACTGCTCGTGTTTTGTTCTCTACCAATATGGCCATTCCAAATCCTTCCTAGACATTTGAAAATTCATTACTCAAGTTCACCCAAATCCATTCTCCATTATAAGGTCATGCACACTAGTTCTTTCCTAGGAATTCAAAACACTAAAACACCATTTTTGCTACAGATTTTTACTTAACTTAAACCAAGCCTTACACCAACGTACTAGGGTGATCAAATAACCCAAACAAACCTCTTACCATACCTAGTAAATCCCTAGGTTATTCTCACCCATAGCAACACCTAAACTCCTTAGGTTTCTACACAAATTTTGCCGTAACTCACCTACAATTCTAACATGCCCAATGCATCATTTCATCCATTTACAAATTCCATTCACTAGCCACATCCACAAGGGATCCTACCAGCACACAAGCTTAATTCAAAACTCATCCACAATTCATCAAATTACATTACAATGCAATAATCACAACACACTTGGCTCCAAAGCCCTTAAATCACCATAAATTCACAATTCTCTCTTAAATCACCCAAATACAATTCTAGCATATATTTGGTTTATTTATTTAATTTTCCCATCCCAAATTCTACAACATTAAAGGTAGGCATCAAGGTAGTTTGGTTACCTTAAATTCACAAGTTATTCTTTTTAACTCTCTTCTTCTCCTCTTCTCTTTTTCTCTTCGGCTCCAAAATTGGCAAAGGCAAATCAATTGCCAAGAACTTCTAAATTACCATTCAAAAGGGGAATGGGACTAAGTAAAAACACTTAGGCACATTGAAATACTCTAGGATTCAAAGGAGGCTTAAAGCACAAAGTTAGGGTTTACCTTTGGAAGCTCTTGAATGGTTTTCAATCATGACAAAGGAGGGTTTCCTACCACCTTTTGAGGCTTGGAAATTTTGCTCAAACAAGAAAAGAACAAGGCATCAAAAGGGGTAAAAATCGGCTAGGTAAGGAGGAGGAGAAAATGGGTCTTTCTTTGAACTTCTGACCTTAAATGAAAGAAGAGACTCCAAGCTTCAAGAAACTCCAGCTTCCTCTTCAAATGGGCTATAGCCATGGAGTTAAACTTCATGTTTTTGAGATTTTGGAAAGAGGGAAATGTAGCTCATGATGAGGGGAGCAAGAATATGTAATTTATTTTTCATTGAGTATTGTTGTAGCTTGGGCAAGGTGAGGAAGTGGAGAAGCCATGGGAGGCTTCTCAAAACCGTTCCAGCAGCAGAGATGGGAGGAAAATCGGTGGGAGAAGGAGAATGAAGGAGAAGAAAGGAAATAGGAGGAGAGAGAGGGAAGGTGGGTACTTTATTCACTTTTCACCTTTTTACTTTTCTCTTTCTCTTTTTCTCTTTCTCACATAAGAGTGGTTTAATTAGTTAGGAAATGCCATGTCCCACTTAATATAAACCGGCCACCTTAATTAATTGCAAACGGTTATTTTGATATATTAAAAACTACGAAATTAATCCTAGAAATTAATAAATAAAATAAACCTACGGGTTGCAAAATAATTCCCGGTCGTAGCAGTAAAGTAATATGAGCAACTGAGGTATCGAACCAGGGGACTAAGAAAGCAAATCTAATCCTAGCAAAAGCTGTAAATCGGGGGAAATTGTTGAACAATAAAATAGAAAACAAGCAAAAAGTAACTGATAATATAACGAAACCGGAACTCCGGGTTCAGGTGGTTTTTCCTAGTTAAGTCATGCAGTTCTATCACCAGTTGATTAGGGAATAAGGTTCGGCTAATTCTAGCAAGTTTCCAAAAGACTAAATCCTAGCCAATTAGAACTCCACTGTGTAGAACGCGACAGATTAAATCATAAACCTATCACTACTAACGCAGAGGGATTAAGCATACGAATTAAAATTGCATCTGAAGGCTAACTCATCAATCAGATAAAGCTATTCACAGATTAATAGATTATAACGACCTAGTTATCAATCACGGATCAGATCTTGACAACTTTCGCAAAGCTAAAAATAAAGTTGCAAATTTTATTGATAGCGCAAACAAAATTTTATTGAAACAAACCCAAGTTTAATCCAATATCGACTGATAATAAAACTACAAAACCTAACTATATACAACCACCATTCCTTGGAGTTTATTCCCTTAGCCAAGCATAGCAACAAAAGAAATAACAAGAGAAGAAGGTGTAGAAATCATC
This sequence comes from Limonium bicolor, assembly GCA_023374045.1. Taxonomy (NCBI): domain Eukaryota; kingdom Viridiplantae; phylum Streptophyta; class Magnoliopsida; order Caryophyllales; family Plumbaginaceae; genus Limonium; species Limonium bicolor. The sequence continues at coordinate 363,257,333 of CM041777.1, read as the reverse complement.
TCTATGTTAATCTGAAGATTTGTAAGGAGTCGGGTTGAACAGACAGAAGAAATCGGAGCAGAAATTATCCTCTTGGTGTAGAAGAAGTCCACGGCACTCTTGAGTCTCCAAAAGGGTTTCTCATCTCTCTTTTGAAATCTGAATCGTGAATGTTTTCTAATCCCTCGCGAAGGCCTTTTAAAATAGAAGATCTGGACATAAAATGCACGCGTCCGGCTCAGCGTCCGCACCAGTTAGCCGGACGTGAGATAGAGTGTCAGGCGAGATTTTTCTCGTTTGTGAGATGTCCGGCTTTACGTCCGGGTCAGTTAGCCAGACACCCCGGGTGGACGCGTATATGTATTGAAATCTCTGTGTTGCACTCGTGGTCGTAAATATTTTTGTCCTTCTAAGAGCGTCCGGGTCACAGGGTCGGACACGTCATCCGGACACGTTAAAGCTTCGAATGGTGAAATTTAGTCATGTCCGACCCAGCGTCCGCACCAGTTTGCCGGACAGGTTACAACGTGTCCGGGAAACTGGGTCGGACGTAAGTCAAGACATGTGTATATTTGTGCCCTTTTTTCCGCAAACTTCGATAGGGTCCAGATTCTTCGTTTGAGCTCCGATTTGCTCCTCATTTGCGGCGTTGGAAAGCTACTGAGGAGAAATATGCATTTTCACCTTCATTTCCTGCTTTTAGAATATAAATTTGCATCAGTTCTTGCCCAAAGTATGAATCATGAAAAGCATAGGATAAGTGTGAGAAAGTGCATAAAAATGTTGCATAAAATAAGAATTTAGCACCTATAAACCATATTTATTTCACACTTATCATTAATTAAGCTAGGGGTGTTTCCGTCTTTCGTAAGAAATGCTCGTTGATTTCCCGGTTTTGGCACTATTCACTAACCGGGCCCATTTTCCAGATTTTTCTCGTTTCTTTAATTTTAATGGTTCTTAAGCTTCTATTAATATTTAATTATAGTTATATAGTCAACTATAATTTTTATGGTTCTGTTTGACCACTTAAAGTCACGTTTTTAGGTTTTCTCGAAAAACGTGCTTTAAGGCTCGTTTGCGTTTTTAATCCACTATATGGATCCGTTTTCTTCAGGAATTATTCCCACATATCATTTAGGCATAATTAAGCCTTAGGAATCCATATAGGACCCTAACATAGGTCATATACCTCCTATGGCTGCGTAACGCTCATTTTTACGTTTTACGCTTTTTAAGCATTTTTCTCTTTTCTTTTGGTTTTACTTTCTTCACCAAAGCTCTTTAGGCATCATTAGGCCTCTAAAATTCATATTAGAATCATTAAATCACCATTTTTAGGTTCGGGGTATTTCAATCTACCCCCTTTAAGAACTTTGCCCACAAAGTTGGTGAATCTAATATTGTTATTCTCCTAGGCATATCATATACCAAGGTTATAATCTATATAACCTTACTGACTCCACAAGTCAGTCTCTATTCAAGATACACATACCACACACATATCACAGCATGTATAGCAATCAAAAATACTCTTTTGTATTCTCTCCATGAGGTCGGTCCAAAGACAAGAAGGCACTACAGTCCTCGAATCCCATATTGAGTAATACACTGCCGATCCCTCAGGTACCGGTCACCTTGAACACTTACGCTTTCTGGTTCAAGGCAGTTTCATGACAAATGGGCACTTACTCTCTGTGGCCCACGGTTCCTTTGGTTCTGATCAAAACATTTGCATTTCTAGATATCCTCAGGCACTCTAGGTCATCCAGACAAAGGACTTCTCTACGTCCCGCTGCCCTTGGAAAAATACACACACTGCCACCGTCCTACCGGTTAACTTAGGACCGTTGCTCATCCGGTGCAATGGTTTCAAAACTAATCCTCACTCCCACCATCCTACCGGTCAACTTAGGACCGTTGCTCGTCCGGTGTAGTGGTTTCGAAACCAGTTCTCATTATCAAGTTTGAAGGAAAAATCTTTTTCAAAAATCAGTTGGAAATTCTTTTTGAAAACTCAATACAACTCCAAATCCAATTTATTCTAATTGCACTTATTTCAAAGCGTGATTACTTGTGACCACTTATAGGGAGCTTCAAGAATCATCCAACCCTGATGTGATCAGCATCAGTGTTGAACTATCCTTCCACCCCAATTTGTATTCGGTTTCCCTTGATCGCTAGCAAATCAAGTTCCACCTCCCACTCCAATCAAATAGTCAATCATTTTCATTTTCTATCTTTTACTCTTTCTAGTCATAATCACAAAATAATCTGTTTCAATTTATCTTCAGATCCTAGAACTTAGGTCATCCATCATTTTTAATTTACTTCCAAATAATTTTCCTGGGAAATCAATACTTATGGGACTCATTTTACCAATTATTACTCAATCGTAACATCCATCACATAACTCTAAAAGAATAGAACTCACTCCATCAATCGTTCTCAAATCAAATCACCTAGGAACTCAATTCCTTCTAGGTTCTACATCGGTTTCATACCGATTCATACTCATCATATCTCATGTCTAATCTCAAATAGACAAATATCATAGGGATTTTAATTCCCTCGGAGTTTTTCTACTCCTTTCCACTTATAATCTCACACCGGAGTTACAAGATATTCAAATTCATATCGATGGTATTCACATCTCCAGTGCGTAATAACCGTAATTACATTATGAATGAGTACACATGTTTATGTAACATAAGTACGAATCATAAAAACAAGTTCCTTTGTGCTGGGCACACTATAGTTTACGTACTTAATACGTGAAACATACACTAAGCGGTTTTTCACTCTACCCACCTTAAAAGGATTACGCCCACGTAATCTACCATATGTAAATTGAACATTGGTTCATCCAATTCGGGCGTCATGGAGTGTCTTAACTTCCATGTAGTCTATTATACAATGTATTCTGGTCAAAGGGTCTTAACCATATTGATGGTTTAGTCCCTGCACTAAGAATTCTTGTTGGAGTTTGTTTACTCATAACCGGTTTCGGTTCTAGCCTCTCAGGCTTCAAGGCGTTGATAATTAGCCATTTACTCATACTCACTAGGTATATTTAACCTTGGAATTATGGCCCACTAGCTTCTGCTGCGTGACCCTGATAACTTAGAGCTTGATTCGTCCTTTTTGTTATTCTCAATGTATATACATCTCCTTTTATCCCTTTTGTCTTGGGAACAATGGTCTCTCAATCGACGCTTGGTATTTCTTACCGTATGCGAATTCGATGAGCTATAGATTTTCTATCCAGTTCTCTGGAAATCTATTTCGTATACCACTGTATACCTTCGTGGTTATTCACTTGGGTCCTCCGACTTATTCCCGGTTGAGGTTGAGCTACTATCTAAAGTATAGTGCTTCCTCTGTTGTTAGTGGCTTTCGAATTATATTCACTTGACTGGTTCTGTACAAGAACTCTTTACTTGTACGACCTTGCATTTTCTATGCATTGGTCCTCTTAATGTTCGTAGGTTTCCTCCCGCTTTAATTCGGTGGAATTCATTAGTTGATTGTTGGTATGTCCAACGTTCTTCGTGCTTCTCTGGCCAATGGCCACACGGTTTGTTTCTAAGCTTTTGCTTAACCGGCTTGTGCCGTGTTCATTGGTATGTTCGCACACCTTCCGTATTCAGTACGGTTGATTATTTAGCAATTGGTTACTCTTGTCCCGAAGTTTATTACTTCTGTTATTAAACTGATCCTCTAGGGATACTCTTTCAATTCCTTATGCAGTTGCAATATGAATGACAATGCCTTCACTGTGAGGTCTTTCATCACATGGTATAGACTTCTGGCTTTGTTGCCCAGTCTGTCTACCATCTCTTGCTTAACATCTCCACCGAGCCTACTTCATAATTCCTCTTTGTTTTCCATGTCATTTTTTGGCTATACTCTTACCATGGTCGCTTGCTGTGCACCATGTTCTTACTGATTCTACAATATTGACTCACATGGTGTCTGCTACTATGTTAGCTTCTTCTCATGTATTTCCACGATTCATACTATACTCGCCATATCCTGGGCTTACTACCACATATGCCAATATTTAAATCTCTATGCTCCTTGAGCTTTATTCACTTACAATTCACCTTGTACACATACTGTGTTTACTTCCCAACCGATTACTCTTTCGGTTTCCAACAACTACTACAAAAGACTCCTTTCTTCATACTTATCTTGGAAATCTCTCCTTTATCGTTCAACTTATTCCTTGGCAATAGCCACATGCTCATGCTTTGATATATTGCTGAGTGGAATCCTCTTTCTGAAGGGTCCACATATTCGCCGCTTTAGCGGTATCACAATACGAGGGGTATCCCCACTCTTATAATGAGTGGTTCGTTCTCCGCTCTATTCGTGAGTATGAATTACTATCTGTTCCCTTACTTATGCCATTCTTGGCAATTCTTCTTGTTATTCAATGAGGTTTTGCAACCGTTTAAATCTACATACGTAGTTGGTTCACGACTTATAAGCCACGTTGCCTCGAACTCTGCTCTTGTAGGCTGTTTGTACAAGTCTACTTCTTTGTATACCGTCACATGGTTTGGAGGTAATATTGGGCTCCTTGATACGATTGTTGCATCACGCTTCCGTTCATGGAAGGTCCCTTAGGCGATCTGATATTAATCAGTGCCTCTTAGCAATTTAGGGTACTTCCCGTTCAGTGGGGTCCCTTCGGTGTTTTAGCTCTTGTGTTCTTATCATGACACTTGTTCAACTGTTGTTGACTTCAGCACCCTTCAAGGATTGCTCCTGGGTGTTGTTAAGTTACGCCATTACATCTGGCTAATGTTTATGATATGTTGTGTTAACTACACCGCCTTGCGGTACCGTATTTTGGCTGTCCCATTTAGGGTTATAATGTCTCCCGTTTTTAGGGTTGTAATGTCTCCCGTTTTTGGGTAGACCATGGATGTTTTCTCCTTATGTTCTTGGTTGGATTTACTATGCTCTCCAATGAAGTATAATATTTCCCCTTAGTCTGGGTGATTGTTCTGGCAGTTCTATCTCGTTCGTGGCACATTAACGTGTCCATGTTAGGCATCTGCCTTGCTGTTGTTAGGCTGGGTATTCCTTCCAGCTATCATGTGGTTTCTTCGAAATTCCCGAGACATATCCAATGTATATACTTAATAACACTAGTACAAAAATGGTCTATTTCTACGCCCCTATTTTGGCGGTTCTTACATTAGAACCGCAGAAATAGGTGCTTTTTATTTTTTTTTAAATAAAACGGACCTATTTCGGCGGTTGTTAAGTTACAACCGCCGAAATAGGTCCGTTTTATTTTTTAAAAAAAAAAGCACCTATTTCGGCGGTTCTAATGTAAGAACCGCCAAATAGGTTCAATTTTTTTTAAAAAAAAATATCGACCACCTATTTCAGCGGTTTCTAACTTACAACCGCCGAAATAGGTCTTTTATTAACACCCCTTACCCAAACCCTCGCATTTCACACACCGACGGCTTCATTCTCCCTCGAGCTGCTGCTATGTGCGACGACTGAAGAGGCGAGCCACCAGCGAATCTGGTCCTCCTGCGTCCGCCGTCCTCGACACCGTGCTCGCCGCCGTCCTCGCCGCCGTTCGTCGCTGCCGTCCAGCTTCATCTGGTGGTAACAGCAGCAGCAGCTTCATCTGAACAGAGGGAGAAGAACAAGGTATAATTTCGATTTTGACCTACATTTATGGATTTATTGTGATTGTTGCTTAAATTGTGGTTGAATGTGAATGTGGATATGATTGTATTAGTGGAGTGTATGAAATTTGTGTATATATGTAGTATTGTAGAAGTGAAATTATATGTGCACACAAGGTGCTCGACAAAATGTTTGAGTGAATAATTGTGGTTTTTTTGCTCATTTTGTGTGGTTGTGCCTTTGTTTTTGATTTTGATTTTTCATTAATTTTCTTTTATTCTTGTTTTATTTCTACTTTGTGTAATTATACATCAAATTTGATTAGTGAGGATTACGCTTGCTTTCGTTTTAGACTTTTAGTATTTGTTCGGATTGTTTTGTTTTTCGTTTTTGATTTTGCGTTTTGCTTTTCGTTTTTAATTGCTTGAATATGAGGAACTAACATTGCTTTGGGTATTAGTGGTGTTATTGTATAATGAGGAAGAGATTGAGTTGTTTTAGTGTTAATAAAATGATGATTAAAGGGCTTGGAAGCCAAGGGGAAATAGATGAGTTTGTGCAGAACTTTAATGTATGTTAGTGCTTAAGGTTGTTGTGGATATTAGAAATGAGTTGGTGAGCTGAAATTGTGTGTGGGCAATGCTAAAATTATAGGGGAAACTCTGTCAAAATTGTCCTAGAAATTAGATGACTTAAAGTGTTTGAGTTGAGGAAAAAGAACCTAGAGTAACTAGGTGTTGTAGAGGTAAACTTGAATGGTTAACCACCTTGGTTTTGGTTTATAAGAGAATTGGGTAATTGAGTAGAACCTTGGGTGAAGATAAGGCAAGTGTGTGCTAGATGACACTTGTTCGAAGGAACATGGAGTGGTAGGAATGAGAACAAAATCTGTAACAAGGAGAACTTAGAAAACTAGAGCAAGAGTGTTGAAAATTATTTTGTTTATTTTGTCATCACTTGAATTGGTTTAGTATTAGGTTTACATAATTCTTTTTTTTAGGTTTCAAATTTAATTATGTAGGTTAATAGTATGTAGTTCGTTTATCTTTTCTCTTAATTCAATTAGGATATATTTACATGCTAAGTTTTAATTTGCTTTCTTTTTAAAATTTTGTTACGTGTTTTTTTCATTACTCTATTTTATTCTTGTTTTATTTTTACTTTGTTTAATTATACGTCAAATTTGATTAGTTAGGATTACGCTTGCTTTCGTTTTAGACTTTTAGTATTATTCTGTTTTTTTGCTTTTTGTTTTTGATTTTGCGGTTTGCTTTGTTTATTTTATTTATTTTGTCATTACTTGAATTGGTTTAGTATTAAGTTACATAATTCTTTTTTTAGCTTTCAAATTTAATTGTAGGTTTAATAGTATGTACTTCATTTATCTTTTCTTAGTTCAATTAGGATATATTTACTTGATAAGTTTTAATAATTTTTTTCAATTTTATTTGCGTTTTATTTTTTCTCGAGTGGATTAATTAATTTTATAGTTTTATTTTGTGTTTTATTTTGTTTTTTTACTCATTTTGTGTGGTTATGCCTTTGTAGGGGGAAATCACTAAATGGGCTCACCATTGAAGTCGTACGGGGATGAATACACTTCATTTGTGAACCCGTAATATACTCAACTTACATCTTCATCTTTTTAGCTTATTATATATATTTTTGCAATCCTAATTACGAACAATTAACATACATAAACTAATGAGTTTCTATTCTATCTATAGAGAAGTGCTTAAGATTTCCCCATTCATTGCACGGTATATTGAAAGCGGAGTGGAAGAACCGGTAATATAATCTAACTTATCTTTTTGTCTTTTACTTTGTATTTCCACAAAATATTGAAATTTGGTTTGATGAATAAATTTGGTATTAGTTTGATTTGTTTTTTTACTCATTTTGTGTGGTTATGCCTTTGTAGGGGGAAATCACTAAATGGGCTCACCAGACTGAAGTCGTACGGGGCTGAATACACTTCATTTGTGAACCCGTAATATACTCAACTTACATCTTCATCTTTTTAGCTTATTATATATATTTTTACAATCCTAATTACGAACAATTAACATACATAAACTAATGAGTTTCTATTCTATCTATAGAGAAGTGCTTAAGATTTCCCCATTCATTGCACGGTATATTGAAAGCGGAGTGGAAGAACCGGTAATATAATCTAACTTTTCTTTTTCTCTTTTACACTTTGTATTTCCACCAAATATTGAAATTTGGTATGATGAATAAATTTGGTATTAGTTTGATTTGTGATGGAAATTTGTGTTGTTGAATGATTGGTGAATGCTTAATAATAAGCATGGGATAGATAAAATTATGCAAAGGTCATGCTGATTTTTTTTAACAAAATCTCTTTGTAATTAATATTGTTTGATGTATGTGTATATGTATAACAATATCTAAATTTTGTCTTTATCAGGTCTCACCACATTTAAGTCCGTGAACCACCTCTCTTATTTTCCACCTTCTTCCATCACCGTTGCAGTTTCCTTTTCTGTGTACAAGTAAGCAACTAAACTTTGCTTTTTGTTTGATCATTGAGATTATGTATTCAGATAATATAGGTGCTAGTATATAATTTAGGTTGAAACCTTAGAGTTAGAGTAGCTAGCTTATTTAATATGCATACAGTCACGCTTCGTTAATCGTACCGTTTTGTGTTTCAAATAAAGTATGGAGCGTGACTGGATGTACGGTGATCGAGGGGATCACTATCACAACATGTTGAAAGAGTTTTGCAAAGCGGCAGTGCAGCACAAGGACATGACAAAGGCGGAGAAAATACCTTGTCCTTGTGTTGACTGTGGTGTCTTAAGGAAATTTTCAAACATTGTGGAAATTGAATTCCATCTGAAGACTCGCGGTTTCATGCCACACTATAAGAGATGGATTTTTCATGGAGAAAGTGTTGAACATAATGTCGGGTCCTCGTACATTAATGAAAGGGAGAGGATGAGAACCGACCACACATTTGATTTTGTCGAGTCGGAACCGATCCCAAATGCTTCCGGAGTCAATGACAGTGAACCGACTTATCATGATGAGCAAATAATAGATGCTTGATAACGTTGAGAATAATTTTGTCGATCGACCGGATGAGTATCAAAGGTTGTTGGACGCATCCAAGACGGCATTGTATCCTACGTGCACTAAGTACACGAAATTGACGGCTATATTGAATTTGTTCAACCTGAAGGGAAGATATGGATTGAGTGACAAAGGTTTCTCGGCATTCCTCGAGCTGATTCATGATATGCTACCGGATGAGAATGGTCTCCCTACCACCACCTATGAGGCAAAGAAATGGGTGTGTCCAATGGGAGTAGAGTACAAAAAAATTCACGCGTGTCCAAACAACTGTGTGTTGTACAGGGGTGAATACGCACATCTGGACACTTGCCCGAAATGTCCGTTGTCCCGGTATAAGCATAAAGATGGTGAGTACTCCTCCGTTAAAAAAAAGCCCTCCAGCTAAATTACTGTGGTATTTGCCGATTATACCCAGATTCAAACGGTTGTTTGCGAATCCGAAAGATGCAAAGAACTTACGATGGCACGCAGAGGGTAGAAAGAGTGATGAGAAATTAAGACATCCAGCAGATGGACCTCAGTGGAGAAACATCAATAGACGGTTCAAAGAACATTTTGGAGGTGAAGATAGGAATTTGAGGCTTGGGCTATGTACTGACGGGATGAACCCGTACGGCACATTAAGCAGTCAACACAGTACTTGGCCCGTTTTACTAGTGATCTACAATTTGCCTTCGTGGTTGTGTATGAAACGCAGGTACATAATGTTATCACTTTTGATATCTGGCCCCAAGCAGCCAGGTAATAATATTGATGTATACCTCGCCCCATTGATTGATGATTTGAAGTTGCTGTGGAATGAGGGAACCGTTGTGTATGATGCTTATGCAAGGGAAAATTTCACGCTCAAGGCGTTGTTGTTCTGTACGGTCAACGATTTCCCTGCATACGGGAACTTGTCTGGATACACTGTGAAAGGAACATTTGCATGTCCGGTGTGCGAGGATGACACATGTTCGGACCGTTTACAAAATTGTGGTAAGAATGTTTACATGTGTCATCGACGTTTTCTACCTGAAGATCACCCTTATCGTAAGAAGAAGAAACTGTTCAATGGTGAGGCCGAGACTCGAGTGGCCCGTCTACCTTTGACCTCTGAGGAAGTGTATGCAAAGGTTAAGGACATTGTGAACGTCTTTGGAAACACATCGAAACCGGCAAAGAACATTTGGAAAAAATGCTCTATCTTCTGGGATTTACCGTATTGGCGTCACCTGCCTGTCAGACACTGTTTGGATTTCATGCACATCGTAAAGAATGTTGGTGAGGCAGTGAGTGGGACTTTGCTCAACATACCCGGCAAAACGAAAGACGGATTGAAAGTGAGAAAAGACATGCAAGCCATGGGTATAAGAAAAGAGTTACACCCACAGGAGAATGAGAGACGAATATACCTACCTCCTGCATGCTACACACTTTCAAAGAATGAGAAGATCAGCTTCTGTAAATGTCTACACTCGGTAAAAGTACCGTCTGGATATTCTTCAAACTGGAAGAATATTGTATCAATGAAGGATTTGAAACTGTTAGGCATGAAATCTCACGATTATCATGTATTGATGTTACATCTTCTGCCAGTAGCAATCCGTGGGATATTGCCAAATGATGTCAGAAATGCGTTAACCAGATTGTGTTTCTTCTTCAATGCTGTCTGCTGCAAGGTAATTGATGTAAACTCTCTCGATGATCTACAACGTGAAATTGTGGTAACATTATGTCAATTAGAGATGTATTTCCCACCATCATTCTTTGACATAATGGTGCACTTGATAGTCCACATTGTTCGAGAGATCCAATTTTGTGGTCCGGTCTACTTACGCTACATGTACCCTTTTGAACGATACATGGGTATTCTAAAGGGTAGAATGAGGAATAGATATCGACCAGAAGGGAGCATAATTGAAGCAACGGTGACTGAGGAAGTCACAGAATTTGTGACTGATTATCTGAATGAAGCAGAATCAATCGGTATCCCAAAACCAAGACACTACGGCAGATATAAAGGCAAAGGTGTCATTGGAAGAAAGATTGTGCAAGTACCAAGTCAACTGATTCATCAAGCACATCTGTTTGTGTTACAACACCTTGAGGCTGTTGAACCCTTCTTTGATACTCATATGAATGAGTTGAGACAACAAAATCCTACCAGAAACCATCTTTGGCTTACGAAAGAACAAAACCGACTGTTTGTCCAATGGTTCAAATATTATGTCTTTGAAAAAGCGTCATCAAATTCAGAAGTTCTCAATGAAGAAATCAGATTTTTGGCAATAGGACCTGAACCTAATATTGTATCATTTGAGGGGTATGACATTAGTGGGTATACTTATTACACTGCACGCCAAGATGCTAAATCAATAAACCAGAACAGTGGAGTAAAAATAGAAGCGGCATTCAATGAGTACCACATCGGTAACCAGTCTCAACCAGTGAGGAGCTCCAGTTGGTATTACGGTGTTATCGAGGACATTTGGGAGCTAGACTACCATATTGATTCGTTTTTAGTGTTCCGCTGCAAATGGGTGGACAACCGACGTGGAATCCAAAACGATGGAGGTCTTACCTTGGTTGATCTCACACGTGCCAGTTTTAAGGATGATCAGTTTGTTATGGGAAAAGATTGTGACCAAGTGTGGTATGTTCAGGATCCAAAAGACTCCAGATGGTCTGTTGTTCTTCCAGGTAGAAGACCGGTTCTGATTGAAAATGAAAATGATGAGGATGATGATGATGAGAATGAGACGATTGAAGGAACAACATTGTTTCCTACGGGGTTGCGGGATTTAAATGTTGATACTCAAAACGACTTGATTTATGCACGATCAGACCATGACGAGGGTTTTTGGGTTGATAACACCAAAACATAGAAGTATTTATGGTAATGTTATGTTTACTATTTTTCTTGACTTGTTCAACATTTGTCTTTACATTATAAATTCATCCAATTAATTTGACTAACTTATCTTTACTGCAGTGGCTGATCACCCTATGGACCAGCCCATTGAAGAAGCTGATCCTCATCAGAAGAGACCAGCAAAACGGGCCACACGAGGAGGAAAGAAGGGGAAGACAACTCACCCACCGGAGGATGAGGCTTGTCCATCACAGCAGGTGACAGAGCCACCAGCTTCCTCCTCCTCCGGACAGAAGGTGAAGAAGAGAGGTGCCACCCGTGCACTGAAGGCAAATAAAGGCCCCCCCACGAAGCCTTTGCAGTTCAATGAGTTCAACCAGCCATACGGTAATTGGAAGCATGATTATACTGCATATGCTGGCCACCTGGTCAAGACTTACTGCGACATAAATCACAATTGGAAGCAAGTGCCACAATCATTGAAGGACACTATGTTTGGGCTTCTTCAGGTGTGTTATTTTTTTATAATATGTTATATGATTTTAGAGTTTCTCGTTACTTGTGTTACTAAATGACTAATAATTGTTTATGTAGAGTCGTTTCTGCATTGATCCTTCTCTTAAGGAGGATATACTGAAAAAAATGGGGCGACAGTTCCGCGACCATAGGAAAAGCCTCTCTGACAAGTACATTCATGGTGCTGCGTATCAAGACCATGAATCGGATGATGCAGAAAGAGGCGATGAACTGCCACCCTGGGAGGCGTACGAGGGCATCACTGAGGAGCAGTGGACGCGGTTTGTGGAGTATCGTCACACGCCAGAGTACCAGGTAGAGCTAATATTCAACGCTGTCTTTTACATTTTGGCAGTTTTATTTGCTTATTTGTATCTTACACGTTACATATGTATTTGTAGGCGGTTCGTGCAAAACAGCAGGCAAATGCGAAGAAAAATCTATACCCACATCACTTAGGTGGTAAAAGCATTGCCGAACGCGTACCAGAGTGGGAGCAAAAGGGCTTGCTTCCAAAGGATGTGGCTCCTAGCGACAGAAGGATGAAGGTGTGGGAGTTGAGTCGAGTGCCAAAAAACTCGACGCCGGAAAATCCTCAGTACGATGATGCCACGAGAGAGATTATAAATCAAATGGTATCTAATTTCGGTTCATAAGTTTAATATTTGTTTGTGTACCTGTATATTAATGAATTTTGTTATTTTTATGTTTTATAGGAAGAGTTACACTCTCAAGTTACTGAGGGTTCTTGGGCTCCGAACAGACAATATGATCCCCTTTCTCGTGCTCTTGGAAAGGTGGATCATCCTGGTCGCGCTATTGGTTTTGGTGGACAAGTTGGTATCCGCCAAGCTTTTGGCAATCCGGGGTCTAGGAAAGGCTCACAAGGAAGGATGATCAGCTATGAGGAACATTTGAAGGTTACTGCTGAGATGGAGCAGAGGCTTAGGCAGAATGTTCAGCAGTTGGTTGCAGAGGAGATGACTAAAATACGCTCACAGATGTGCAGTAGTCAGGAGGTGACTAGACCAGCCCATGCACCATCAGCTGATAGGGAGGAGGGCACACCAGTATGGCAGAGTAGTGTGCAGTCGATAGATCCATATCCATATGGATCTATTAAGGTTTAGTCACATTAACTTAGAAAATAAATTATTTATTATCATCTATTTACTTCGATTGTGTTCGTTTAACCCTTCTTTACTTAATGTTCAGGAACCCGTTTTATGCACGCTGTTCATGCCGATGGGAGGTGAGGATATTATGGTGGCGTGGGGTAAATTGTTTCCCTCATCTCGTACAGACACCGTCGGCGGTGAACCACTACGGCAGGGGTATGTCCGGGTGCTTGTAGATGATTATGTGACAGAATATGCTGATGTTGCTATACCGGTACCTCTGGGACAGAGAAACATACTTCGCTCTGTTCAAACAGCTACAATCCAATGGCCGGGTACATGGGTCAAAATCTCGGGCCAGGTAAACACAATTAACGCTTACTCTAAAATTATAATTATCCGATATTTCAATTAGTATATGGTTTAGAGTGAGTCACTTAAACTTAATTAATCAACAAATTAGGAAAATGTCAAGTCGAAAAAAACTTCTAAAGGAAAAGGAAAAAGTGTTGCCACACCAGCTCTCACGGGGGCATCCTCCAATTTCATGATGAGACCTGCTTTAGTAGAGAAGAACATATTGGAGGGGTTGTCACAGAACATGAGACTTCTGCACTCGGCCTTGTTGATGACGTCACCTCAGAGTGATAGGATCCAAGTGGAGGATAGCCAGGGTCTTTTTCACCATCACGAACCCGAAGGACGGACTCATACGTTCGATATATATATGTCCGACTTCGTTGATGTATTCAAGAGAGACTGGTTAAATGTGTCGATTCTGAAGTCAGCTAGCATGTGAGCGATCTCATACCTTTTCCTATATTAATGAAATACTTGAATTAGTTTTTGTACTTTAACGCCGTTCACTGATGTTGTTGTCTTTATGGTGCAGGCATGTGCATTCCAAGGCGATACGAGATCATCAGACTAACAGCTTCGGATTCCTATGCCCTGATACTTGCAGTGAAGTGACTATGTCAATGGATCCTGAAAGTCTTTTGCGGTACGTGACGAACACAAATATGAATGTGCAGACAAGTCATACATTATGCTGCCATATTATCAAGGGTAAGTCATACTTCCATATCTTATTACGTTTTATTTATAAGTTATGTTATCCGTGTTATGATTTCAATTTTATTCATCACGTGAGCAGTCGTCATTGGTCGTTGTTGGTTTTGGTCATGAAATACCCGAGAGTCTTACAGTTCGACTCACTTGGTACGAGTGCCAAGAAGCCAGCGATAGCAGCGGCTCTAAAGAGGTGAGCTATTTAAATTATACAACAATTGTCATAACTTAATAAATTGTTTCGTTAAATTTGATTAATTTGTGTATTACATTCAAATATTTATTTTGTATAGTGGCTTCCAAGCTGCACTGCGTGCATTGCAAAAGACACCGAAGAACATCCCTTGGACTGCAGTGAAGGTAGTTTTACTTATTTTGTGCAAATAGTTAACATGTTAATAGTAGACCTGCAAGTATGACTGATAACGTAATGTGTGAATGTATAGTGTCCAGTACAGCCTGGTGGATCAGAATGTGGTTACTATGTTATGCGGTTTATGCATGACTTAGTAGCATCATCCAAGTTTTTGCCAGAAAAATCATTGGACATGGTATAAAACTATCTTTGAAAGTCTTGGTTTATATGTATTTTTATTCTTTGTCATTCTTGTGTAGTGTCTCATTAACTATTCATTTTTGTTGTGTTCAAGGCTTTCGAAGAAATCGTGGGCATTGGAAGTTATGAAGATAGGCACATATCTGAAATCCTCGAGGATTGGGCAGAATTTATCTCCATCGACGTACTTAGTTGATTCCTCTAAAGTTAGTTTGCGTTGAACGTTACTTGTGTTATTATGTATTCATTAGATTGAAACATAGTGAATTGTATATTGTAATGGAGTGTGGTGTGGAGAGTGTGGTGAAGTGTACAACTAATCCTTATTTTTGTTATGAATTTTCTTGCTTTCTTGCATTTATTGATGCGTGCCGATGATTATGGACGTTTTACGGGTTTATAGTATGCTACTGAGGCGCCCCACTGTGGTGGCAGCATTATACAATGTATTTACAGGTTTGCTTAATTTTATGGTGTATTTGGGTGCATTAATAAGCTGGAAAGGAAAAAACAAAAAAAAAAGACTGTCTATTTCGGCGGTTCCTACTAAAGAACCGCCGAAATAGACCAACTCCATTTGACCGTAAACGTTTGACCTGGCCACCTATTTCGGCGGTTCCTACTAAAGAACCGCCGAAATAGGTGGCCAAGTCAAACGTTTACGGTCAAATGGAGTTGGTCTATTTCGGCGGTTCTGGAACCGCCGAAATAGGGTAAAAAACCTATTTCTGCGGTGCTCATTTCTGTGGTTGTAAACCGCAAAATAGGCCCTTTACAACCGCAGAAATAGGCTGTTTTCCTACTAGTGTAATCTGTGCTCCTTGCACTTCCTAACACTTATCCATTTCCCTTAGATGAATTCTCTAATTCCTTTATACTCGTTAGCTTAACTGGGTCCTTCCTCTTCAATGGTTTGGGGTATCCAACTGTTCTGGTTTAAACTTACTTGTTGTCCGTAGAACGGAGTTGACTACTTCCCGTGTTTCATACTCTACTTGTATACATATGTGGGGTACCATGCTGATACATTACTACTTACCCGACTAACCTATAAGTAGGTCTGTCAGGCCCGCAAGCTCCTATCGGAGTGCGGTCGTCCCACATCTCGTTTAATACACTCGTAGTGATCGTCACACGCCTAGGTGAAGTATTCTGTTGTCAACTCCTCTTATATCATCCTATGATATCTGACTATGGTTCTTCTGGTTTTGGTTTTAAAAATTTGGGGGTTTAAAAGAAATATTTGAGTTTGAAAGAAAAATTTTGAGTTTGAAAGAAAAATTCTTATGGCATTTCAATGCCGGGTGCTTCAGACCCAGTCTAGCTTCTCGCTGACTGGTATGTTCCTTCTTACTATGGTTAGGTCGTTAGGCCCTTCCAGGTTTTTTTCTTCAAGTTATTAGGATTGTGATCCTATATTTGCTCCATTCGCCATCTTCGTACTTCACTAAGTACTTGCTGCTTGCTTGTTAAAAGTTCCTCTGAATGGTTCTGTTCTTACTGCACTTGCCATGGCAAGTGCGCGAAACAGGTGGTTTTTGGGTTAACCTATACCGGTTACGGTATTGTTTCCAAGCGTATTCGGTAGCCTTATTGGCTCTTCCTTTGATTCTTTAGTTTGATAATTAATCTTATGAGCTGCTTTTCATTTGTCTCGACATGACAATCATCAATCCGGGTGCTTCTCCATTCTTGGAGATCCCTATTCACATGGTTCTGTGTCGTTCCTTGGTGCTCATTCCACCCATTTACCGTGGTTACTGAGACTTAACTTGTTGAGGCACTACTTCTGTAGTCCTATCGGGGTGTATCCTGTGGATGTTCTTGTAGCTGTCTGAGCTATGTCGGCCAGGTATTGTAACCTCTTTGGCATAGTAGTTTGGAGTTATACACTCCTGACTATTTCCTTAGTCGATTAGCATACCGTTGGTGGTAAGATCTAACTGTTGCGGTCCCGTAGACATGTGCCTCGGGTTTTGTTACTGCTCATTTCCGCTTCGTTGCACAATCTGTGCTTTCCTTCTTGTCGCTGCTTGGCCAGCCAGGTTCTCGCGACTGCTAAGCATGTCGCCCCATGTTGTTTGTAAATTTCGGTCTCCTTTGGACAGAATTTCTTAAACTTCTACCGTTAAATGCGGTTATTGTCGTTCAAAAGGGAACCGTCTTCGGGATTCCGATACTTGGAATCTACCGTATGACAGGTTCTATGTTCTTATAGGAATACTGTTTAACTGTCAGTTCGGGTTTTCCCGAGTAAGAGAGGTCTTTCTGTCTCTCTGACATTCTTTCCTGAGTTATAAACTAGGGGTTGTGGAGGGCGGGTTTGGTATTGTAGGTATCCAGTTCATACTAGAAGTCCCTAGCTAGCGTATCTCTCACGCTATCACTCAACCCTTAGCCCTAAGTCTCTAATTCCTAACTCGGTATTTCCTAAACTCGGTATTTCCAGTCATCAGAGCGATACTTCGCTCTGATACCACTTTTTGTAACACCTCTACCGCTAATCCTGTCATTAACTCATAATCACCTCGTTAATAAATACAAATGCAGCGGATAATCTAATACAACCGGCAAGTGAAACAATGCCGCTAGCCACCCACGTGGCTAACAAGGCCTAACTCAATACAGCATCGGTCTGATGGACCGGAATAACCGAGTACTCTATACATTACAATTCAAACTCTTTTCATTTCTAAACCGAGTCTCATACCATACAAACTATACCGAGTTTCTATTACAATCCCAAATGCCGATACAACTTCGGTCTTACATGATTATAACATTACAGTGTGAATAAACCTACTACTACCCATGCTGTAGCATCCCCGTCCTACTCTCGAACGGTATCATCAGCTTCATTGTACCTGAAAAAAATGGGTGGCCCCAAAGGGGCTCAGCACCTTTGCTGGTATGGAAGTCGTGCAACCCGCTACTACCGGGCCACACTCAACTAATTCCCATCTTAACATGCGATCGATTTTATTTAAATCAAAACATGAAGTGCAATAAATAAACATCATGCTCGCATTCATACAAGTATTCAAACATAGAATACAATCAGTGAGGCTAACACCTTAGTTAGTTAGTTTACACAACCTCACTCTTAGGCCATGAGGGATTCTACCTCACTAACTACTCGTTCTCATTGTTTAATACTTTTCCATTCTCCTTGGATACTCATTTGTTCTCTTAGTTCTTTAGACACTACGGGTCTCATTCTTACTTTCTCAATTGTTCTTCTCTTAAATACTTCAAACACATGGCCTCCGGGCAGAGTCATACTCAAGACTCACCACCGGGCTTTCAAGCCTAGTCTTACTTCCCGGTTTCGACCCTACTCTGGGTCTAGCATGGTGGGAAGGCTCAACTAGCTACCGAAACCACTCTCTTAGTTCCTTACTTCTTTCACATAAGTCTGAATCTCTCTCGGACTTCTCACATTCCCAAATACTCCTCTCTCGGAGTTTGTATAATATGATTATGTATATTAATCTAGAAGCATCACTCTCGATGTCTTCTAGTGACTTAGGGAATTATCTTGTATTCATGTATTCTTAAATTAAAGGTTGCCCCATTGTTTTGAATACTTATACATTCGGGTCATTTTCTCATACCGGGTCGAATCCTCATATAGGAGGCCGACTATCTTTCAAGGGAGTTTTGTTGGTCCCATATAACTCTTTATACAGTTCTCATGAGTTCATAGCTTTGAACTATCAATGTTCTCCTAATAGAGATTCTTTATATCTTTTCACTATTAGTTATTTCATGGATTATTTCGTTTCGGTTCTCTAACCGTTAACGGGAGTTTTGCTAATTCCGTACATATCTCTCACGTCTAGTGAGTTCACAGGGTTGCATTATCGCTATTCTCTAATCGACAGTTCATGTGTGTTTTCCCACGTTTACGTTGTTTGCGGAACGACTCTTCCTACGAGTCACTAACCAATCATTACCCATTTACGGGTTCTACGGTCTAACAACATTAAGTTAGACCACGCAATCACCATGGTTGGTTAGCACATACCTTATAAGTGTCCAAATGAGCATGTTTTATAGGTGTATTTCATATATTATATTAGCACTTTTCTTGCTCATTTCTCCACTTCGGTTAGTTTTCCTCTAGTTTATGTTTTATTATTATCTTAAAATTTATTGGTTTAACATGAGGAAACCAAGCTGGAAGTAAAGTAGACGGAGAGACGAACACATAGACGCAAACGGCTCAGAAAAACGGAGTCCAAACGAAGAATCTAGAGCCGGTCAAAATTCGTAGAAGAAATAAGCCTGTACATCGTGAAAACAGGCGGACAAGAGACAAGGTGCTACGTCGTGAAAACAGGCGGACAAGAGACAAGTGCTACCCCCTGTTTTCAGGCGGACACACACAAGTGCTACCTCCTGTTTTCAGGCGGACACACACAAGTGCTACCTCCTGTTTTCAGGCGGACACACAAGACACAACCGCCCTAATAGAGGCGGACAACACACCAAACAACCGCCTGTTTGGAGGCGGACAAGACAACAGGCAACCGGGCGGACGTGAGGCGGTCGTGATTAAAAATCAGTCGCGACCAGTTTTCTGCGCCCGTCTTCGCCGTCGTCTGCAACTTGATTCCAACATATCCATCTACTCCACACCGCCTACCTTATTTCCCTCATGCGTCTCCAGCTTTCTGTCCCCTGCAATTAATGACCATCAACGAGAGCAATCAACCGGCAATCAAATTCGTACGGATCTTCTTCTCCTCTGCCTCTATATAAACTCACTCCAACAGCACCATAAATACACCACGCACGACGGGAGTCTGAAGAAACCATTCACCACACTCACCCATTCGCTTCCACTTATTTTCCTCCCGTAACACCACAACATTCCACACTCACGCAGTAACAAAAGAATAGAAGAGCAGCAGTACGAGCGAGAGCAGACCAGTTCTTTCTCTAAAATAATGTCAAAATCTATCTGTGCAATCTTCTTATCTCCGTAATGTCTGAGTAATTTTCATTTGCATCCTAGGATGGGGGTTTATTTCTAATATTACGTAAATTAATATTTATCACCTGTCTCTCTTATTTTAACTTGTTTTAATTCCTTTCAGCAAATATTGTTAAATGCTTTGCGTGACAAACAACTGCATTTATTTGGTACTATCAACATATGATTTTGAGATAGTCTAAGTACCACAAAGGAATTAATCTTAGTATTTACACTCCGGACTGAGCAGGAAAATATTAAGGCTATTATTAAGAGTTCGTAACTGACAATTATTAACTCTAATAGACAATAAATATTGAGACATGGTTATAAATATGTTTAAGTAATTTAGGAAATTCCCCCCTATCCTAGGATACATTTTTCCATCCACATCACTTAATTCACCTTTTTACTGTTTTTTTTATATTTCTGTATTAATCCACAACAAATCAAGCTTGCCTCCGGCTAAACCCCTTTTACAGTTTTTAATTAACTACCAATACTAGGATAATTGAACAATCTCCTGTGGATACGACACTTGTTTTACTACTACGACCGGGATTTGTTTGCAGCCCGACGTTTATGGTGTAAAATTAAAAGAAAAGAAATTAAAAACTCAAAATAAACTTGGGCTGCAAACAAATCCGGTCGTAGTAGTAAAACAAGTGTCGTATCCACAGGGAGATTGTTCAATTATCCTAGTATTGGTAGTTAATTAAAAACTGTAAAAAGGGGTTTAGCCGGAGGCAAGCTTGATTTGTTGTTGGATTAATACAGAAATAATAAAAACAGTAAAAAGGTGAATTAAGTGATGTGGATGGAAAAATGTATCCTAGGATAGCGGGGGAATTTCCTAAATTACTTAAACATATTTATAACCATGTCTCAATTATTTATTGTCTATTAGAGTTAATAATTGTCAGTTACGAACTCTTAATAATAGCCTTAATATTTTCCTGCTCAGTCCGGAGTGTAAATACTAAGATTAATTCCTTTGTGGTACTTAGACTATCTCAAAATCATATGTTGATAGTTACCAAATAAATGCAGTTGTTTGTCACGCAAAGCATTTAACAATATTTGCTGAAAGGAATTAAAACAAGTTAAAATAAGAGAGACAGGTGATAAATATTAATTTACGTAATATTAGAAATAAACCCCCATCCTAGGATACAAATGAAAATTACTCAGACATTAACGGAGATAAGAAGATTGCACAGATAGATTTTGACATTATTTTAGAGAAAGAACTGGTCTGCTCTCGCTCGTACTGCTGCTCTTCTATTTCTTTTGTTACTGCGTGAGTGTGGAATGTTGTGGTGTTACGGGAGGAAAATAAGTGGAAGCGAATGGGTGAGTGTGGTGAATGGTTTCTTCAGACTCCGTCGTGCGTGGTGTATTTATGGTGTTGTTGGAGTGAGTTTATATAGAGGCAGAGGAGAAGAAGATCCGTACGAATTTGATTGCCGGTTGATTGCTCTTGTTGATTGGTCATTAATTGCAGGGGACAGAAAGCTGGAGACGCGTGAGGGAAATAAGGTAGGCGGTGCGGAGTAGATGGATATGGTGGAATCAAGTTGCAGACGACGGCGAAGACGGGCGCAGAAAACTGGTCGCGACTGATTTTTAATCACGACCGCCTCACGTCCGCCCGGTTGCCTGTTGTCTTGTCCGCCTCCAAACAGGCGGTTGTTTGGTGTGTTGTCCGCCTCTATTAGGGCGGTTGTGTCTTGTGTGTGTCCGCCTGAAAACAGGAGGTAGCACTTGTGTGTGTCCGCCTGAAAACAGGAGGTAGCACTTGTGTGTGTCCGCCTGAAAACAGGAGGTAGCACTTGTCTTTTGTCCGCCTGTTTTCACGACGTAGCACCTTGTCTCTTGTCCGCCTGTTTTCACGACGTACAGGCTTATTTCTTCTACGAATTTTGACCGGCTCTAGATTCTTCGTTTGGACTCCGTTTTCTGAGCCGTTTGCGTCTATGTGTTCGTCTCTTCATCTACTTTACTTCCAGCTTGGTTTTACTCATGTTAAACCAATAAATTTGTGAGATAATAATAAAACATAAACTAGAGGAAAACTAACCGAAGTGGAGAAATGAGCAAGAAAAGTGCTAATATAATATATGAAATACACCTATAAAACATGCTCATTTGGACACTTATCAATACCACATGCATCAGACACATAAAAATGCAATAAATTTTTCATGTATTTATCTTATTAGGTCGGCACACAAGCAAACAACACACAAGCCGAGGGGACTCGACAGGACACAAGTTGCAAGAAATCCATACCTTTCACCATGGATTACTCTACCATGTCATCTTTCGTTCCTCGGATTATTCTCGGTTCACTGATAACATTTCAAGGGTTTTATTAACATTAAGGTAGTACGGTAGGTAAACAACTAATACTCCCGTAGTTAACCCCATTGTCCCCTTAATTCTTAACTTTGTTCATGTGCTCTTAAGTTCACAACTTTCTCATTCACTTCGAGCACTTGTTTATACTTCTTAGGAACTTTACATGTCATCAAACAAGGCCTAAAATTCATCTAAAACCAATACCATTCAATCCCCCATCATTAGAACCCTTTAAGACACTCTCGGTGAAATTCTGGAGGTGGTCCGGGACTTGGTCCGGACCCAAAGTCCCGGACCAATGCAGGAACTCACTCTCAGCTGATTTTGTAAGGTGGTCCAGGACCTTGTCCATCTCTCAAGTCCCGGACTAGGTCTGGCTAGGTACTCTCGGCATGTTTTTAAGTGTGGTCCGGGACTTTGTCCAAGGACCAAGTCCCAGACCCTGCTAAAAGCTGCTAAATGTATATTTTTAACTCCATTTCAACCCCTATTTCATGCCCAATCTTCCTCAAATCCTTCCACATGTTTTCTAACATGTTTAAACACTCCTTAAACCTTCCTAACTCATTGCTCAATTCTTGCTCAATTCTACAATTTCAACTTCTCATTTTTGCACTTTTGCACACTAGTGGATTTCTAGAACTTCCCTTGACTGCTTGTGTTTTGTTCTCTACCAATATGGCCATTCCAAATCCTTCCTAGACATTTGTAAATTCATTACTCAAGTTCACCCAAATCCATCCTCCATTACAAGGTCATGCACACTAGTTCTTTCCTAGGAATTCAAAACACTAAAACACCATTTTTGCTACAGATTTTTACTTAACTTAAACCAAGCCTTACACCAACATCCTAGCACTAGTACAAAAATGGTCTATCGCAGCGCACCTACTGCAGCGGTTGTAAAAACAATCGTTGAGATAGGCCATTTTTTAAAATCCCGCAAACCTATCTCAGCGGCTGTTACTTACTTACAACCGCTGCGGTAGGGTCATTAAAAAAAACTCTATCGCAGCAGTTCCTACTAAGAACCGCTGAGATAGGTCTTTTTTACTAACCTGTCTCAGCGGTTCTTAGTAGGAACCGCTGCGATAGAGTCTTTTATTTTTCCCCAAATCGACCACTCTGTCATTCTCCTCTTCATTCTCTTCTATCTCGCGAGAACGAAGAAGACCGATGGTGATTTCTCCGCCAGCTCGACGCCTGCGACTGCGCCACCACCACCACCGCCTTCTCCTCCGCGCGCGCCACCGTCCTTCGCCGACGCCGTCGCCGTCGCAGCTCGTTCCGCCAAGGAGGTCACAGGCGTCTTTCGCGAATGCTGCGGGAACCCTAGGTTAGAATTCCGAATTCTAACTTCGAAATATCTTACATATTGTCTTGTTGATTGAATAACTAGTTGTAATATAGTTATTGATTGTTAGTTTAGTTGTGTGTGCATAATTTGAATATAGATAGATTATTGAACAAGTATAAATAGTTGTGCATATAAGGTGTTCGATAAGATGCCTGAGTTGATATTTTTGCTGTTTGAAATTGTAAAAAGTGAGAACTGAGATACACCTTCCTCGTTAGAAGATGTGGTACATTTGGTTCTCGCGGTGAACTTATTGCGGTATATGCATCGGACGGTATTTTATTCTTGAGTAAATTAACATTAAACCGATTAGACACCCTAGCTATAAGATTTTTATTAATAAAAAGACACACTAGCCTAAACGTGTGGACTTCAATTAGCTGTTAAGAATTGGATAGGAAGATAGAGGTTGTTCGGTATATGAGCTAATATGTATATATATGATGTTATGTATATTATATGAGAGTTATAATTATATGGGAGAGTTAGATGTACATGCCTATTCATTCAACCAAATGATAAAATTTACATTATCCTCTTATATTAATTATAGGAACGAGAATGGTGCAGAAAAGTATATATTATAATTAAAGTTGTGATAAAACTCTATACGTCTGATATTGACAAACATGCTAAACATTCATCTTTAAACAATTTAACGAAAGCACGTACATATATAACAAATTTATAACTTAAATTCATATAAATTGAAATGGTAAATAAAACTACTATGAAAAGAAAAAGAATAACTACAAATCATTTTGTTCTTAATTCTCAAACTATTAAAAAAATTAACTTCAAGTTTCACATTAATTAAGTGGTAAGATCTATAACTTTATAACATCTATGTTCTCCCATTACATTGCAGTATATACGTGCTTAATGATAATGCTTATAGTAATGGATTTCTTGCCCCCCCCCCCCCTAATATTATTACCTTGCTTCACCGCTGTCTGTAGTAATTGGGGTGGTCTCTACGTCTCTTTCTTCCTCATTTCTTCTATTGTGCAGCATGAGCGGAAAGGTAACATCTTCATCTATCGTTTTTCTCTTTTTTATTTCCTTAATATGATAATGCTTATAATAATGGATTTCTTGCCCCCCTCCCAATATTATTTCCTTGCTTCGCCGCTGTCTGCAGTAATTGGGGTGGTCTGTACGTCTTTTTCTTCCTCATTTCTTCTGTTGTGAAGCATGAGCGGAAAGGTAACATCTTCATCTATTTTTTTTTCTCTTTTTTACTTTCTTAATCTGATAATGCTTATAGTAATGGATTTCTTGCCCCCCCCCTAATATTATTTCCTTGCTTCCCCGCTGTCTGCAGTAATTGGGGTGGTCTCTACTTCTTCTTCCTCATTTCTTCTGGTGTGGAGTAAGAGTGAAAAGGTAACATCTTCATCTATCTTTTCTCTTTGTTTGTTTAATTAATTATTGCGAAAAAGTGGGTGTGGTAAATATTGAGTGATTATGAATAAGGATGGTTGCTGTCAATTGTTGAATTTATTTGTCGTGGTAAATAAGATATTGGTGAATGCTTAATGATAACATGGGATTAACACGATTACGCAAAGGTCATGCTGAATTTTTTCTAGAATCGTATTAGTCTTATTAATTAATTTTATTTGTTATTTGTGTATAACAATCTTTACTTTTCTTTGTCAGGCCTTCTGAAACTTCTATTGGATTTGTACCAGTACTTTCCCAGCCCATCATTAAAGCAGTCTCCTAGCTTCCCCCTTTGTACAACCTTAAAACAAGTAAGTAATTAAACTTTATTTTTTGTTTTAATAATGCAATGATTTGTTGAAGTTAAATTACTTGTGTTAGAATTGTTATAGAATAAGGCTAGATTAGGTACGTTGGAACGTTAGAGTACTTAGGCTACGTTAGTTTGGTTGGAACCATAGAGTAGTGCTGAGTTTGGTTGCAACCGTACATCCAGTAGAAACATGCTCCATATACAAATGTAGACGAAACTGAAAGACAAATCAATCTTATACTTGTTTTGTTTTCACATATAGAATGGAGCGTGACTGGATGTACGGTGATCAAGGGGATCACTACTTTGATGAGAAGCTGAAAGAGTTTCTCAAAGCGGCAGTGCAACACAAGGACAGAACAAAGGCGGACAAAATTTCATGTCCATGTGTTAACTATGGGGTCGTAAGGAAATATGTAGACATTGAGGAAATCAGATTTCATCTTAAGACCCGTGGATTCATGCCACATTACAGAAGATGGAATTTTCATGGAGAAACTGTTGCAGCTAGTGCTTCAACATCATCAAGTGCTCATGATCCACGTTACGTAAGTACCGCCGCCCACACCTTCAATACCATCAATGAGTCGGTACCGCTAAGTGATTCAGGATTCATTGACAGTGAGACCACTCACCATGATGAGCAAATGGATGAAATGTTAGAAAATGTTGCGAATACTTTTGTAGATAAGCCGGAAGAGTATCAAAGATTGTTGGACGCATCGAAGACACCTTTGTACCCTTCGTGCGTTAAATACACAAAATTGAGTGTTTACTTAATTTGTTCAACTTAGGGGAATATGGAGTTGGTGACAAGTGTTTCACGTCATTTCTAGAGCTGATACATGATATGCTTCCTGATGAGAATGGTCTTCCTACTCCACCTACGATAAAACTTACAAGTGTTTCATCATTCTGTGTACTATAATATATTCATTCGTGTCAGTGAATAATTCTTCCTAATCTCACTATCTAGTGCATCCAATATCCAATGGTATTCAATGAATATGATACTGATGTACATTCTTAACACATACAATGTAACATTGATGATGACTGCTAGTAATATAAAAGATTCATGCTTGAAATAGTGCTGTATATGAACGAACATCTGACAAGTGTCATAAATGTTTGTTGTCCCGGTACAAGGACAAGGATGAGGATTCCTCCTTTCAGAAAAAAAATCGTCCAGTGAAATTATTGTGGTACTTGCCGATAATTCCTAGATTCAAACGGTTGTTTGCCAACCCGAAAGATGCGAAGAACTTACGATGGCACGCGGATGGTAGAAAATTTGATGAAAATTAAGACATCCTGCAGACGGACCTCAGTGGAGAAATATCAATAGGAAATTCAAACATCATTTGGGGATGAGGATAGGAATCTGAGACTTGGATTGTGTACCGATGGGATGAACCCGTATGGCACGTTGAGCAGTCAGCACAGCACTTGGCCGGTGCTACTAGTGATCTACAATTTACCGTCATGGCTGTGCATGAAACGAAAATACATTATGTTATCACTCCTAATTTCTGGTCCAAAGCAACCTGGTCATAACATTGACGTATATCTTGCACCACTGATCGACGATCTGAAGTTGTTGTGGAATGAAGGGACAATGGTATATGATGCTCATGCAAAAGAAAATTTCACACTGAAGGTGATGTTGTTCTGTACTGTTAACGACTTTCCTGCCTATGGGAACTTGTCAGGATACTCGGTGAAAGGATTCAAAGCGTGTCCGGTATGTGAGGATGACACATGTTCAGATCGTATGAAGCACTGCGGCAAAAATGTTTACATGTGTCATCGACGGTTTCTTCCAGTAGACCATCCTTACCGTTCGAGAAAGCTAAAGCTATTCAACAATGAGCCCGAGACTCGTGTGGCTCGTCTGCCTTTGACTTCAGAGGAAGTGTATGCAAAGGTAAAAGACATTGAAAATGTATTTGGAAACACATCCAAGCCTCCGAAGAACATTTGGAAAAAACGTTCCATTTTTTGGGATCTACCGTATTGGCGGCATCTGCCTGTTCGACATTGTTTGGATATCATGCACATTGTGAAGAACGTCGGTGAGGCAGTGAGTGGTACTTTGCTCAACATACCCGGCAAGACGAAAGACGGATTGAAGGTGAGGAGAGATATGAAAGAGGTGTGCATACGGAAAGAACTACACCCAATAGAGGATGAGAAGCGAACATATCTACCTCCTGCGTGTTATACCCTCTCTAAGAGTGAAAATTAAGTTTTTGCAAGTGTTTGCACTCATTGAAGGTACCATCTGGGTACTCTTCAAACTGGAAGAACCTAGTTTCTATGAAGGATTTGAAACTGTTAGGCATGAAATCTCATGATTATCATGTGTTAATGTTGCATCTTCTTCCAGTTGCAATACGAGCGATATTACCAGAAAATGTCAGAAATGCTCTAACTCGATTATGTTTCTTCTTCAACGTTGTCTACTGCAAGGCAATTGACTCAGACACCCTCGATGATCTGCAACATGAAATTGTTGTGACAATATGCTAGCTTGAGATGTATTTCCCACCATCTTTCTTCAACATAATGGTGCATTTAGTAGTGCATATTGTCCGAGAGATCAAATTGTGTGGTCCGGTCTACTTACGTTACATGTATCCTTTCGAACGATATATGGGGATTCTGAAGGGTAGAATGAAAAACAGATATAGACCGAAGGCAATATCATCGAAGCAACAGTGACTGTGGAAGTCACAGAATTCGTGACAAGTTATTTGAACGATGCAGAGTCAATTGGTATTCCCAAACCACGTCACCATGGTAGATTTAAGGGTAAAGGAGTTATTGGCAAAAAGGTTGTGCGTATCTCTCGTGATCTTATTAATCAGGCACATTTGTTTGTACTACAACACCTTGAGGTTGTTGAACCCTACTTTGATATTCACATTGCTGAGTTGAGTCGACAAAACCCTACCAAAAACCGTATCTGGCTTAAAAAAAACAAAATCGAGTATTCGTCCAATGGTTTAAGGTATATGTGTTTGAGCAAGCTTCATTGAACCCCGAGGATGTCAGTGAAGAAATCAGATGTCTAGTTGTTGGTCCTGGAATAGATGTTGTATCGTTTGAAGGGTATGACATTAATGGATGCACATACTACACTGCACGCCAAGATGCTAAATCAATACATCAGAACAGTGGGTAAAAATTGAAGCATCGGTGACTGAATATGGTCTAGGTAACCAGGTTCAACCAATGAGCAGTAGTAGTTGGTATTATGGTGTCATAGAGGACATATGGGAACTAAACTATCACATTGATTCGTTTCTAGTGTTCCGCTGCAATTGGGTGGACAACCGACATGGACTCCAAAATGATAAAGGACTTATTTTGGTTGATCTTTCACGTGTTACAACTTATAAGGAAGATCAATTTGTGTTGGGTACTGTGACCAGGTGTTTTATGTTGAAGACCCAAAAGATAGTAGATGGTTTGTTGTTCTTCCAGGGAGAAGACCGGTTTTGTTTGAGGATGAAAACAACGACGATGATGATAATGAGATGATAGATGAAACAGTATTGTTGCATATAGGGTTGCATGATTCAACTGATGATTTACAAAATGATGATGTTCAGACCATCTACGCTCGATCAGGCCATAATGAGGGGGTTTGGGTAGAAAACAGATCATGATATATGTTACTATGTCTAGGTAACACCATTGGTTGAAATTACATTATATAATTCGTATTATTGTTGTTACAATGTTATCAGAATTAATTATTTATGTTTATTTTTGCAATTATACATCGTTCCATGAATATTGATCTAATGTTTGTATTTTTTTTTCTTAGTGGATGATGATCCGATTGATGATCCTATTGGACAGCTGCTCACGACTAGGGAAATCCAGCCCCAGCAGAGTAGACCGGCAAAACGCACCACACGAGGTGGTAAAAAGAAATCAAAGACAGCAGACATCCCAGCACAGCAGACTGAGGCAGCTGGGCCTTCACAGGAAGCACAAGAGATCCAAGTTGCTCCTCCGCCTCTCAACAAACCCAAAAAACGAGGGGTTACCCGTGCGCTGAAAGCAAATAGAGGCCCCCCCCACCAAGCCTTTGGAGTTCAATGAGTTTAATCAGCCCATAGGTACTTGGAAAATGATTTCACTACTCTAGCTAGGCATTTGGTGAGTACATATTTCAATATAAACCACCATTGGAAGCAAGTGCCTCCGGCGTTGAAGGAGCAGATATTTGAACGTCTTCAGGTATTTGTTTATATTTATAGTTTGTTTTAAGATTAATGTAGTTACTATTTTACACTAATCCATTTTTTTGCATATAGTCCCGATTCAGTATAGATCCTTCTATGAAGGATGATGTGATGAAGGGGATTGCCACACAGATTAAAGACTTCAGATCTCTGCTCACGAGGCAGTACATCTAATGTGAGGAGCCCGTAGAGATAGAGGAGGTAGCAGGTGAAGATGTGGATGATCGGAGACCACCGTGGCAAAAATACGATGGTATTACTGAAGAGCAGTGGAAGGAGTTTGTTGCGAAGCGTTTGACCCCTGAGTTCAAGGTGAGTTTCACACTAGTAGTTGTTCTTTTGTATGATAAATGTTTAAAGTGTCCTTAGAGTTCATTTGGTTAATTTGTCTTTTTCATATATTATTTGAATAATTTGTCTTTTCATACATATTGTAGGCTATACGTGAGAAACAACAACAAAATGCCAAAAAAAATCGTTACCCCCATCACATGGGGAGTACAAGTATTGCTCAGCGTGTGCCGCAGTGGGAGAAAGAGGGGTTGTTGCCAGCTGAATCGAATGTCAGCGAAAGAAGGATGAAGGTTTAGGACTTAAGTCGACGGAAAAACCTTCAAATCCGGCGGCACCTGCTCAGTATGATGACGCCACGAGAGAAGTCATCAACCAAATGGTAAGTGATTTTTAGTTTAAAAAATGTTTATTATATTTATAGAGAAACAATAGCAGTTACATGAAACGAAAGTATCCTAATTGAATTATTAAACTCCATAACAGGAATAGTTAAGCTCCCAAATCACCCAGGCACTTGGCAGCCCGTTAGGCAGGATGATCCACTTTCCCGCGCTCTTGAGAAAAAGGATCATCCGGGTCGTGCAGTAGGCTTTGGTGGTCATGTCGGTATACGCCAAGCCTTCGGTAATCCTGGGTCCAGACACAGTGCAGGAGGGAGCATTACATGAGGAGCACTTACGCCAAAATGCGGAGCTCAAGCAGCGACTACGAAATGAATTTCAGCAGCAAATCGCTCAAGCTATGGAGATGATGCGATTTGAGAGGATGAGTCAGGAGGTTTCTAGACCGCCAGATCAGGCACAAGCATCAGAGCCCACACCAGTGCCTCCCAGTAGTGTTCACTCCGTCAACCCATTTCCATATTCATCTCTCAAGGTTATAACAACATGTTAACTACAAATACAAAAAAAAACAAATTATACACTTGTTTATGTGCATCTAAAATCTTTAATTTTGAAAATTTAGAAATCGATTGACTGCACATTGTTCCAACCGATTGGCGGTGATGAAGTCAAAGTAGGGTGGGGAAAACTTTTAAAGTATTCTCCTGGTGACACCGTGAGGAATGCAGCGCTCCGAGAGTACCATGTCCGGGTGCTTGTTGATGGTTACGCGCCTGCGTACGCGGATTGTCAGATACCGGTGCCCAGTGCAGACATATCCACCCTTCGTCAAGCTGAATCCATGACAATACAGTGGCCCATTAGATTGATTAAGCTTGGGGAGCAGCAGGTAAGCGCGTGAAAAAACTTATTCTTTAACATATCCTAGAGTAGAAACATATACTTATTAAATTAATATATTAGGAACACATTCAATCAAATTCTGATAAGGCAAAAGGAAAGAGAGTTGTGTTGCACCAGCTAATCCTTCGATGGCATCCGCGACTAGAGTTGTGATGAGATCGAATTTGCTAGAACCGGCGGTTCTGAATGTCTTACCCCCCAAGCTGAAACTATTGCACTCCACACTGTTGATGACGCCGCCAGCAAGAGATTCGGTTACAATGGAACCAAGACCGGATCTTTTTTACTATGAAGGCGCTCAGAGTTTTGAAATCTATCTTAGTGATTTTGTGGAGTTGTTCATGAAGGATTGGTTGAGTGTGTTGATTCTCAAATCGGCTTGCATGTGAGTAATTAGCATACCTTGTACACATTTTACTCTGTATATTTGGAAATTAAATCACTAATATTGGTTTCTTTATATTGTGCAGGTTTGTTAATGACAAGGCGGTCCAAGTACATGATAATAGTAGTTTCGGGTTCTTATGCCCTGACTACTGTTCTGAAGCTAATATGGGATCTGACCCCCAAGCTTTGGTTCAGTACTTGTCGACTGTGATACATGTGTGTGCAGTTGCTGATAAATCTTACATAATGCTACCACTTCATCAAGGGTAAGAATTTTATCAAATGTTAAGTTAGTTTTAAAATTATGATATTTGTATTATGTAATTGATTGAATTAAGTTCTCCTTGTATTGTAATCTATGAACAGCCGACACTGGTCTTTGCTCGTTCTATGTCTAAAAAGTCCAAGAGTCCTGCAGCTTGACTCAGCATCTCGGCGTCCCAAGAAGCCAGTTATATATAACATGTTGATGAGGTGATGAATTTACTTAACTTGATTAATTATCAATTTTTAGTTATTTCTTAATCATCCGGTTGATAACTTTTACTTTATCTGTGTGTATGAATTCTAGTGTCTTTCAAGCTGTACTAACGCAACTCCGGGAGCGAGAATTAAGAACATTCCGTGGAATGTAGTCAAGGTATTTTTGTAGTCCTTATTCAAATTTTGTAATATGTTCATTAGTTTTGAAATAGGAATAGTATTATAATTTATGTGTTAAATCGATTTTGAATATGTACGTATATGAATGTGCAATGTCCACAGCAGCCGGGAGGTTCAGAATGTGGCTACTATGTCATGCGGTTTATGAGTGACTTGATAGCGGGACCGAGACTCTTGCCAGAGAAGTCTCTAGACAAGGTAAGTAGCATTCTCGAAATATTTTGGTTTTGTAGATAATTTTTAACATTGATAACTCAAAGTATTATTAGCAACTAATCATATTTCTTTTTTTGTTAATTTCAAGGCTTTTGAAGAGTTGGTAGAAGTTACGATGAAGGACATATAACCGAGGTGCTCGAGGAATGGCAGAATACATGAGCGTTAATGTAGGTTGCTTTTAGTGTTTGGTAGGATTGAGTAGGATGTTTTTGAAATTCTCATGAAACAATTGTGGTTTGTATAAAGATTTTGTTGATGTTTGATTAATTTGCTCAAATTTGTAAGTGCAAGTGGATTATTGCCCGTATATGGGTTTGGTGGCCATTTAAATGGCGAAATGGTTGTTCTACTGCCCCACTGTGGTGGCATTGTTAATTGTTATATGTTAGCAGGTTTGATTGATTCTTGGGTGTGTTTGGTACAATTGTAGGGTGGAATGGAAAAAAAAACAACCTATTGCAGCGGTTCTTAATAACAACCGCTGCAATAGGCCCTGTCAATAATTTCTGAAGAGACCCTAATGCAGCGGTTCCTTCAACAACCGCTGCGGTAGGTTGTTTTTTTTTTTTTGAAGAGACGTCTAACGCAGCGGTTACGGTAGAGTACCTACTGCAGCGGTTGTAGAACCGCTACGATAGGTATCTACCGCAGCGGTTGTTAAAATAACCGCTGTGTTAGAGTACCTACCGCGGCGGCACCCATCTCAGCGGTTTTCAACCGCTGCCATAGGTACCAAACAACCGCTGTGTTAGGGTAATTTTCTACTAGTGATAGGGTGATCAACTAACCCAAATAAACCTCTTACCAGACCTAGTAAATCCCTAGGTTATTCTCACCCATAGCAATACCTAAACTCCTTAGGTTTCTACACAAATTTTGCCATAACTCACCTACAATTCTAACATGCCCAATGCATCATTTCATCCATTTCCTAATTCCATTCACTAGCCACATCCACAAGGGATCCTACCAGCACACAAGCTTAATTCAAAACTCATCCACAATTCATCAAATTACATTACAATGCAATAATCACAACACACTTGGCTCCAAGGCCCTTAAATCAGCATAAATTCACAATTCTCTCTTAAATCACCCAAATACATTTCTAGAATATTTTATTTCATTTATTTAATTTTCCCATCCCAAATTCTACAACATTAAAGGTAGGCATCAAGGTAGTTTGGTTACCTTAAATTCACAAGTTCTTCTTTTTTAACTCTCTTCTTCTCCTCTTTCTCTTTTCCTCTTGGCTCCAAAATCGGCAAAGGCAAATCAATTGCCAATAACTTCTAAATTACCATTCAAAAGGGGAATGGGACTAAGTAAAAACACTTAGGCACATTGAAATACTCTAGGATTCAAAGGAGGCTTAAAGCAGAAAGTTAGGGTTTACCTTTGGAAGCTCTTGAATGGTTTTCAATCATGATAAAGGAGGGTTTCCTACCACCATTTGAGGCTTGGAAAATTTTCTCAAACAAGAAAAGAACAAGGCATCAAAAGGGATAAAATCGGCTAGGTAAGGAGGAGGAGAAAATGGGTTTTTCGTTGAACTTCTTACCTTAAATGAAAGAAGAGACTCCAAGCTTCAAGAAACTCCAGCTTCCTCTTCAAATGGGCTATACCCATGGAGTTAAACTTCAAGTTTTTGAGATTATGGAAAGAGGGAAATGTAGCTCATGATGAGGGGAGCAAGAATATGTAATTTATTTTTCATTTGGAGCATTGTTGTAGCTTGAGCAAGGTGAGGAAGTGGAGAAGCCATGGGAGGCTTCTAAAAACCATTCCAGCAGAAGAGAGGGGAGGAAAATCGGTGGGAGAAGGAGAAGGAATGAGAAGAAAGGAACTGGGAGGAGAGAGAGGGAAGGTGGGTACTTTATTCACTTTTCACCTTTTTACTTTTCTCTCTCTCTTTTTCTCTTTCTCACATAAGAGGGGTTTAATTAATTAGGAAATGCCATGTCCCACTTTATAGAAACCGGCCACCTTAATTAATTAAGCTAGGGGCGTTTCCGTCTTTCGCAAGAAATGCTCGTTAATTTCCCGGTTTTGGCACTATTTACTAACCGGGCTCGTTTTCCAGATTTTTCTCATTTCTTTAATTTTAATGGTTCTTAAGCTTCCATTAATATTTAATTATAGTTATATAGTCAACTATAATTTTTACGGGTCTATTTGACCACTTAAAGTCACGTTTTCGGGTTTTCTTGAAAAACGTGCTTTAAGGCTCGTTTGCATTTTTAATCCACTATATGGATCCGTTTTCTTCGGGAATTGTTCCCACATATCATTTAGGCATAATTAAGCCTTAGGATCTAGGACCCTAACCGAGGTCATATACCTCCTATGGTTGCGTAACGCTCATTTTTATGTTTTACGCTTTTTAAGCGTTTTCTCTTTTCTTTTGGTTTTACTTTCTTCACCAAAGCTCTTTAGGCATCATTAGGCCTCTAAAATTCATATTAGAATCATTTAATCACCATTTTTAGGTTTAGGGTATTTCAGTGCATGATTGGGATAATAACCTTCCAGGTCAACCAATGCTTCCATACCACCGGGGAAACCGTTGTCCCTTCACTATTCATCTCTCGGGATTTATCTCTGTTATGCCTTGGGGGCATGTCATCTAGAAGGTCTGGAGTGCTTAAGTTTGAAAGGTCAGGATACCCAAAGTGATACAGTCACACGAGCCACAGCCGGGGATTATCACAACATACTTACTTTTGGGAAACTTGGGGAAGTACTGCATGGGAACGGGTCTCCCCTCGTCTGCACGATAAGGTGTGTCTAAAGTCCAAATTATTCGCTGACTACGCTATGTCATGTATGGGTATCCGGTAAATACGGGATCCTCTATGAATTTTTCGCGCGACATTGGGCTTTAAAGACACCCGTGGTGTAGAGGAATCATGGAGAACTGAGCCCATGCAATATTCAGGGTAAGATAGAAGGGTGGTCGGACAGTCGTCATACAAGGGGGTGACTACCCATAAAACCCGTCTTAGACACCGGACCAGGTTGATAGACACTGAAGGCTCAGAGTTCACTATGTGCTGACTTTGACTCGGATAATGGAGGATATTTTGGATCATGAGCTCAAAGTGTCAGTCGGAGACCATACCGCCTTGTGGGTTAGTTCACTCAGAAAGTGACCCTAGCTTAAGGGGAATCAACCGTGGACTAGTTGGGATCCCATGACATCGTGGGTAAATCGGGTGACACAGAGGAATGCATGTCCTAAGCTACCCGCCCCTTGCACCCCACAATTGTAACATAAATATGAAAGCAGTAAATAAAGCAAATGAAGTTAGCACCGACCTATTTGCTAAGTGTTTTATCAAGAGATTAGTGATTCCAAGTTGGTTGTTTATTAGCAAAAAGGGAAGTTAGCTTCGTTCAGTCCTAAATGTCTCTTTCTAATCGTGAGCTAATCATTAACCCAATTGTTGTCATATTTGTTGAGGATATAACATATCCTATCTCTCCTCATTAGATACACACTCAAAGTGTGGAGTAGAATAATCTCAGAGGCTTTGAAATGAATCTCTTGAAGGTTTTGAAAGAAGTGGGGAAGTCTTGACAATTTTGAATGGAGTTCAGTCTTCCTTGAGTTTGAGAAAAACTTACTCAAGTTTTCCCCAGTAGAGTTGTCATTCTGTGGAGGGTGATTTTTCAGTATGAGGGGGTCTATCTAAATATGGTCTGACTAAGAAGCCTAGATCCTAGAAAATGTCATTCTGTGGAGGGTAAAAACCCATTATTCGGGCATCCCTTAAATACCTACTAAATCGTCCGTTTTTCCCAGAAAGCATAAGGGAGAGTGCAAGTGTGCACTACACCCGCTCTTAATGGGCTCCACGCGGACTTATGCCCTAAGAGCGGAATTGACTAGAATGGCCACCTAGTTTGACCTATGATAACTAGGAAGGAAGATCGGGTTCTAGGAACCGTTGGTTGACTCTGA
Source organism: Limonium bicolor (assembly GCA_023374045.1). Taxonomy (NCBI): domain Eukaryota; kingdom Viridiplantae; phylum Streptophyta; class Magnoliopsida; order Caryophyllales; family Plumbaginaceae; genus Limonium; species Limonium bicolor. Next base: position 363,220,991 of record CM041777.1, on the reverse strand, counting down.
AATTGTTGCCTATGGATGGAACTTATCTGGTCATTTGTAGAGATTCTATATGGATTCGCACTGGGTTACACTCCTCGGAAGTGGCAATAACCACAACCTTAGATTGGTGCCCGAGGAAACCTCGGTCTCCAATTGTCGGGATTACCTTCTTTCAAAACCTTTTTAGAGAGATTCATTTAAAGCCAAGGATAAGATCACGGCAGAAGAGGAGAAAACGAGTGGATGAGGCAAGATTTTCTGCCAAGCTAATGCCAAGAAGAAGAATCGATGAATTCGAATGAGTATAGAATGAAAGATTAGGAGTCTGATTTTGAGAGTTGAAGAAGTCGAGGGTTTGTGGGAGTCAGAGTGGATTTGAATGTTTTGAGAGTATGAAGAACACCTTAGAGTGGGAAAAGAGTTTTTTGATTTGGAATGGGGTCGCACCCTGTGTGGGTTGCCTACGTACTCAACTCCCTGTTGAGATTAGACCTTATGTAGTTCACGGTTGTTGGGTTTTTGGAAGTTTTGAAAGTTTTTTAAGGTTTTTGAAGGGGCAAAGAGGTATTGTGGTCATTTTGTGGGGATTTGATGGATTGGGGTCGGGTTTGTTATGGAGTTTGAGGTGCAAGATTCTGCAAAATGCTCAACTCTGTGACACATTTGAATTCTTGAAATGATGAAGTCTATGAGACGCTCAGGTCTGTGAGACGTTCAAGGCTTAAAAGGGTTATCAAATTTTGAGAGGTTCAGGCTTTTGAGAAGTTCAGGATTTTCTAGGTGTTTGAATTTGATGAGTTTATCGAGATGTTCGAATTTGTAGAACTATTAAGACATTCAAGTCTGTTGAGTTGCTGAGACGTTCGAGTCTGTTGAACCACTGAGACATTCGAGTCTCTTGAGCAGCTGAGGCGTTCGAGTCTGTTGAGCCGCTGAGACGTTCAAGTCTATTGAGCTGCTGAGATGATCGAGTCTGTTGAGCTGCTGAGACGTTCGAGTGTCTTGAGCCGCTGAGACGCTTAGTGATTTGAAAGACTTGTGTTCTAAGGGTTCAGTTCTGTGAGACAATTGAGAATTTAGGAACTTATGAGATTTTGGGATGTTAGGAGCGACTCACGATGACTGCAGCTTTGTGAACTCTGAAGTGTTTCAAAAGTTGTAGCGGTTAAAAATGTATGGGTTTTGATGTTTTGGGTTGGGTTCATGAGTTGGAAGTATGTAGAGATGTTTGAAGTTTTAGAGGAATTGGATTGATTTTTTTATTGGAATTGGATTGGAGTTGGAAGTGAAATCGAATTGGAAATGAAGTTGAGATTGAATTGGAATTGAATTTGAAATTGAATTGATTTGGAATTGAATTTGAATTTGAATAGGAATTGATTTGAATTTGAATTGAATTTGAATTGGAATTGATTTGAATTTGAATGAATTGAATTGAATGAATTTGGAATTAAATGGAATATGAGTGAGTTTGGAATTGAAATTGGGCTGAGATTTGAATTGAATTTGGGGTTGAGATTGAACTGAATTTGGGCTGAATTTGAATGAAATTGAGTTGGAATTGATTTGAATGAATTTTTGAATTGAATTGAATTTGAATGAATTTTTGTCATGATTTGAGTTTTGAATGTTAGGATTAAGGATGATTTAGGATGTTCTTTTGGTTTTGAAAGGTATTATTCCCCACAAAGTAAATCAGAAATATGCTAGTTGTGGGGTACCTTTCTAGGGCTTCTCTACACCGGATTTGAGAATCCATAAATAATCAAGTCCTAATAGGCTATCTAGGGCCACCTGTTGTAGCCCGGTTTGGCTAGGGATGAGTTGGGCTCGAATTAAAAGTTAGACTTGGGCTGAGAGTGTACAGCAACCTAAGTGGGCCTAACCCAATAGGACAAGAAACATGATAACGATTATGAATTTGAGACAATGACAATCATATAGACATGTAGAGCAGACAAGAACAAACATAACAATTTAAGTAAATAATCAACCAACGTTGCAAGGAAGCACTCAAGCAAATAAATCTCTTACGGTTTGAGATTGTGAATGGATGGGAACTAGACAAGTTATTAAAGCTAGAGTTATCGATTTAATGGAAGAAAGTGAATACTTAAGCTAAGGTGATCTAGATGATGGTCGAACTAATACTACCAAAGAGAAGTAATCACGGGACATGAGGTTAAACATTAAGGATCATGATTAATGCCCGATTTATTCCTTTGTTGGTGAAACCTAATCCAAGTTGTTAATCCTTTTATTTCCTTTTCTGTTTGACTTAACAACTACACTTTTGTTGCCCCCCTTTTCTTTTATATATAAAAAAAACCATTAAGTCTCTAACTATCAGAACATCTAATTAAAACCTAGATTCATGACCACTAACCCAAGTTATTCACATTATGATCACCGTTCGATTTTGTTTGGTTAGAGGATCTTGACTAAAAAATGATCAACTAACTAAAGCAATATAACTTAACCTTAAATTTTCCTTTTTACATAGTTAAACATGAGAAATGAATAAATAAACACACACGGAAACATAAATACGCAAGAAAGGAGAACCATGAGAGCCGCTTCGAATGAGCATAAATACACAGAGGCTAATGTTTTCTCATCAGGTTACTAATTAACGTAAACAATACAAGAAAGAGTATGCAAGTTCCAATTAACAGAGAACAGCTGATGGGTGTCATTTTCTTTTTACGGGAAACATACTAACATATCAGAAAGGGAGAGATGTATGTTCTTGTTTACTAGATCGGGAGCAAAATTGCTATCGAAGAAGAGAATGACAGAGGCGGAGGCATGTATATCGCTTGCTCGCCAGATTTGGGTTCCAAATCATCGTCTGTGAAGAGATGAAGTAGGCGCAGAGCATTTGTCCTTGTTCGCCAAGTAGGTTGTAAATTACCGTCGACTGTGAAAGGATGAAGCAGGCACAGAGCAATAGTTCCTTGTCTTCGCCAGCGTATTGAAGAGGATGAAGCGTGCGGAGTGGGCCGTTCCTGCTCAGCAGTTTGGTCACAAAATTACCGTTGATGATGGAAGTGAAGAGGGGGCAGGAGCTTGCTCCATGTTCGCAAGTTGGGTTGCCAAATTACCGTTCGTGAAGAGATGGGAGGAAGCAGGAGCGTCTGTGAAGGGATGAAGCAGGCGCAGAGCATTTATCCTTGTTTGCCAATATGGGTTGAAAAAATACGGGAGTGAAGAGAATGGAGGGAGCTGAGCAGATATTAGTTGTTTTGCCAGTTTCAGAGTGCAAAATTGTCCTGGAAGAGAATGAAGGTAAGGGCATGTGTGTTTGTTATTTGCAAGCTGGGTAGGAAAATTATTGGGAGTGAAGTACTGAAGAATGCAGAACAGCAGGGTGGTTTCTTGTCGCCAGTTTTGAACAAATTACAGTGAGGAAGAGATGAGGAGAACGCAGGGATGTAAGCTCCTTGTTCGTCAGTTTGGTGGGCAATATTACCGTGAGGAAGAGATGAAGAGAGGACATAGATGTGTGTTTTGTTTCGTCAGTTGGGTGAGCAAAATCACGGTGAGTGTATAGATGAATGAAGGCGCAAAGATGTATGTTTTGTTTCGTCAGTTGGGTGAGAAAATTACGGTGAGGAAGAAGAGAATGAAAACAGTCCTGGGTTGTATGTTTCACATTCAGCAGTTTGTGTGAAGAGATGAACCAAAGTAGAGCATGTATGTTCCTTGTGTATCAGTTTGATTGCAAAATTACCCTTGGTGAAGAAATGAAGGCAGGGTGTGCATCGTGAGTAAGAGATTGAAGAGGGAGTTGTATGTTCCTTGTACGCTGGTGAAGAGAGTGAAGACGGTGCAAGGTGTATGTCCTTCGCCAGTTAAGTTGCAAATCTCTCGTGAGTGAACAGAAAGAAAAACACAGAGCATGTATATCCCTTGCTTGCTAGTTTTGATTTGAGGCAGAGCGTGTATTTTCTTGCTTGCTAGTTTGGGTTGCAAACATTGCCAGGGATGAGCAGATCTGTTCCTTATGTTGCTAGTTTGGTGTGCAAAATCATCGAGACCATGAGAATGACAGGAGTGCTGTGTATTGTTGTTTGCCAGATGAGGTTACAAGAATCGTGAATGAGGAAAATGGAGAAGAAGGGGCATGTATATTCGTTTTTTTCTTGAAGCAGGAAGGAGAGAACGTCTTTCTGTATGAGATATTTTTTTGGGATCGGGGACTGTTGGTGGCTACGTGCTCTACTTCTTCTTTTATAGATAAAGGAATAGGGTTTTTCTGGTTGTTCATGAGCAAAGTCAGATTGGGTTTCGTTGAATTTGGAGTGGGTTGTAGATGCAAGTAGAAGTAAAAACAATATGTACACACAGGGCAGGATTTGAACCCAAACCTCTGGGTTCTCCAAAGTAGGCACATACCTGTTGGGCTGGCGTAAAAGAAAAAAACTACTACTGCCCAGGATTGCCTATACTCGGGGTTTGAACATAAGACATTTGATAACCCACACACATATATGCTAACCAACTACACTATTGGCTAGAAGTTAATGTAAAAATGTAAGAAACAATACTAAAGCTCTAACTCGAACTGAATGACTTCTCTAAAAATGATAGAATTTTAAACGGAAATACAGAGTAAACGAATGGGTTTTTTCAATAAAATAATTATTTTCTCCTTAGAAGGCATGAAACTATGGATTTTAAATAATAAAGTACAAAACGTGATAAAAACATAAAATAAACGAAATAACATAATAATAAGTACATAAAATAATGAAGTATGATGGAAATAAGAATACAGGCGGTTGTCCTAAAATGGAAGTTGAATTAGATATGTACGAATAGCATGTAATGAAGATAGAAAATAGAAAAAAACAAATAAAATGAGATGAGAGGGAGTTTAATGTGATAAAAGAAATATGCTAGTATGGAATAATAGCAAAAATGTACATAAACTGATGAAAATAATTCTAAAATAATAATTGATAAAGACAAAATATAAGCAAGTACTAATAGGAAAACAAGTAAAAGTATCAATGAAATTAAATAAGGTAAAATAAACAAGTAACCAAATAAAAACGAATAGGCAAATAAAAACAGAACCGACTAACATGAAATAAATAGAAAATGAAATGGTAAATTAAGTAAATAACAAAAGGGATGGGTTTGAAAATAGATGCTTTGAAAATTAAATTTAAAAATGTTGTCATAAAATGACAGTTCCATTTTGGAATGCATGTTAATGATTTTGAAAAAGAAAGGAAACGGCCCCTCTTATTTTATTTATTATTTCGGGATTTACTTTATGGGGTGAGAATTTTTGGTGTCTACAGCTAGTTAAAAGTTTTGATGTCAAAATCAGAATTTGTCAAAACTGGGATTAAGACAAAATTAGGGTTTTGACATTAATTAACATTTCAGAATTAAAATTTGGGTTTTGAAATTAAATTAGGGTTTTGGTTTGTGATTTGGTGTTATGCGGAAATAAGATTCCAATGGAGGTTCTAATTTGAAATTTTGGGTTAGTGAAATTGGTGGAGGATTTGAATTTTAGGAAGGTTTGGAGGCAATTCAAAGTTGTGGAATAAAAAATTAAAATTAATTAGGTTGAAATTTTGGGACAATCTCAAAATGAAATTAAGGTTGATATGAAATTGAAATTTAGGGTTTTGGTTTGAATTAGAGCGAATCTGAAAAGTTGAACTAAGTTGGGGTAAAATTGTAATTTGGAGAGGTTTAGGGTTAATTCTGAAATTTGGTTTCGGGAATAATTAGGGTTAGTTGTAAAATCTAAGTGTTATTAGAGTATTTAGGTGATAATTGTACAATTAGTTTTTAGATAAATAGGTTAGTAGTATATTATGTGGGCTAACCTAATGGGTTAGTGGGTAAAATTTTATTGGGCCAAATCCAAAGGTTAGAGCCCATCCCAATAGACTTTTATAGACTATGGGCCTTAAATAACTAAGGTCCAAGTCGGACCCAATTCAAACATGAAGGCCCAAACCTTAGTTGTCCTATTGAACCCTTAACTAAAATCCTCTCATTGAGTTGACCATTGACCTTGACCGAAACATGTTAGTCCTTTGACGAGAGGTTTGGACCCATATTCAGTAGTGGGCTTAGGATTAGGCCCAATCTAGACATTGAGATTAATTGGGCCAAATCAAAAATGAAAATTACTTAGATCCAACACAGATAATGAAGGATGTAATTTAAAACAAAAAAGAGATAGTGGCTAGTAGTGGAACTCACTTGGGCTGAACATAAGCCCATTAAGTTCAGGCCCAAGTAAGAAAGGGATAAAATCTAGACATCAATCGGGTCAAATCCAAGTTAGAAGTGGATAAAAATTTGAATATTAATTGGGCCAACTCTAAATGAATTTAAGAGAGTTATTTGATGAATGGGTTAAGTAATATGCTAAGGTAAGTTAGGGTTAAATTAAATACATATGATTGAATGAAGATATTGTAATAAGGATTAATCCTAAAGGTTGTAGAAATTTTACCACATTGTTAGTTGCTAACAACGTGAGAGGATTAATTAGCTAACCTCGGATTCGAATAATTTAAGTAATGATCCGATTATAACGAATAATTAATCATTGGGGTTAACTACAAGGGATTAATCCGTTCAAGAGATAACAAAAAGATTTTTTAATGGATTATATAGCATTGAAACTTAACATCGTATTCCATAGTTAAGAGATTAGAGGACGGTGCGGGACTACACGATTGCCCCTCTTGCCGGTGTACGGTATGATTTCTTGTAACATGTGTGTTACCGAGGTTTACCTCGGATTGTGTGCTATGTGATTGTTTGAACGACCAACAAGATAAATGCATGAAATATGGGTTATTGTAATTACTATGCCTTGTATTTATTTAACCGTAACTACTTGTGATGTTCTACTAACTACGAACTTAGTAGACTAAACTTCACATATAACACATGCGATTATGGTTAGGGAATCCAAGAGGATTCGGTACATGAACTAATCTAATTGGGAAATCTGTATGAGAATTTCTCACTAACTCCCTAAATACTTAGTCAACATCCAATTACGTGATGGCTCGACCTAACACAACGAAACTTATATTGAGATTGGATTATTGGGGGAGAGGAGTCCAGGAAGTTCCTAGCCACACACGAAGAGGTATTAGGAGGTCGGTATATGCATCAGATCCGACTTCCATTAGATCATTGTCTACGGAATTGGTCTCCCTGGATCAATAAACCGACCCATCTTCCTTAGCTTTACGATCAAGGAGGGGGATTGAATGTACGTCACTTTGACGGTGGTTTTGCTTCATTGGGGGTTGACACTCATTTGATAGGGTTTACAGACACCCAAGGTAATTGATAAATAAGGATGGAAGGAAACAATCTTAAGATGAGGAATGCACTAACTAATAGAATTATTGAGGTCAAACACAGGAATCAATAAATTCTCCAGATCGAGGAAATGAAGGAAAATATCTTATGTTATATGTTGTAAATATCTCATTGTGTTGGATCTTGGTGTTTGAATATATGTTATTAGCATGATGTGTGTTTACTGTACTTCTGTATATTATTTGAATTAATCAACCACATGGTTATCGACCAATTAGTCGTGTGTAGCCCGGTAGCTCGCGGGTTACACGTAATCATAGTTAGCAAGTTATGCTGAGCCCGTTGTGGCCTACCATTTTTCAAGTACACAGCGGAAGACGTCATTGGAGGGCGGGATTGGGTAGTTGGTTGTACACTACCTCTAGTTATACTTTGGGATTCTATTTTATTTAAATAATTTTGGTATAACTTAGAATGCTCACATGTAAAATGTTTAGTAATTGTAGATTATTGATTAGATTATCTCTCGGTCATCGCAGTGAAACATTGTAAGGATATTTGGAAGCCTTGTTACTCACATGAGTGAGTAATGGCGGTAACATTCGTAAGGTTGACAGTAGTATTTATTTCCGCTGCTTTTGAGGTACTTATTTATATGCTAAGGGTCAGATTAAGTTAAGATTACGAGGAAGGGGTGTTACAAAAGTTGTATCAGAGCGGTACTCTGTTCTGATGACTAAGAAATAGTAGGAGAATACTGTTAGCATAGAATTTTGGGATGTGAGAAACCATGTGTGAGGTCGTGACCTAGAAACTCCTAAGAGTGTTGAATACGTATAGGTATTAGTCTAGAAAGGCACTTGACAGGTAAATGACCTGTTAACACGGTATATGATTGAGACATGAACTAAACCGCCCTTCTGACAAAGTCAGGAAAGGGTAGGAGATGAGATAATGGAAGAGGACGAGGCGCGCCAGAGGGCGATGGAGGTCCTGCAACCCCAAGTTTCACTAGAAGTAGGCGACCGTCCTCACTCATTGAAGAGTACATCCCGGGGAAGTAACAGCAGTACCCCACTCACCACTACCCGTTGTGGAGGGTGATTTTTCCAGTATAAGGGGGTCTATCTAAATATGATCTGACTAAAAGGCCTAGATTCAAGAATTTGCCATTTTGTGGAGGGTGAACACCCGTTATTCATGGCATCCCTCAAATACCTACTTTATCATCCATCTTTCCCAGAAAGCTTCAGGGGAATGCTAGTGAGCACTACACCCTCTCTCAATGGGCTCCACTCGGACTTATGCTCTAAGGGTGGAAATTGACTAGAGTCACCACCTAGTTTGACCTAAGATTAACTCGTAAGGAAAGGGAAGAAGGGTTCAAGAACCTTTGGTTGACTCTGAGATTTGCTGCCTAAGGATATGACTTATTTGATCATACCAGAGATTCTGTCACTAGTACAAAACATGTCTATTTCGGCGGTTGTTTTGGGCCTATTTCAGCGGTTGATAAGTGTATTTGGATTTATGAAGTTTGGATTATATTTACAAGTTGGGGTTTGAATTGAATTGAATTTGGGTTGAATTGAACTATGGAATTGAATTTGGGCAGATGGAACTGAATTTGGGCTGATGGAATTGGACTAATTATGAAATTGGATTGATTTTGAAATGGATTTGGGCCGGCTTGGAACACGGGCTGGGTTAGCTTAGTGTGTCGGGCTTGGAAAACGGACCGGGTTGAGCTTAATAGGCCGGATTGGATGGGTTATGGGCCGAGTTGGGCTGAAGTTGGGCTTTGAACTGAGTTGGGCCGAAGTTGGGTTTCGGATTTTGGGCCTTGAATTGTGGATTAGATTTGGACTTTGGAAATTTGGCCAGATTTGGGCCTTATTTTGTGCTGAAGGTGAAATAGAATTTTGGATGAATTTGGATTTGAATTTATCTTTCTTTGATATTGGTGAGTTGAAAGCGAAAGGGAGGATTCCACTCCACAAAACAAATCAGAGATCCGCTAGGCGTGGAGCGGTATCCCATCCCAAGCTTCCTATAATGACCTTAAGGGTCTGATTTTTTAAAGTTTTAGCCTTCTAGATTAGGGGGTGGTTTGAGTATTTTGAAGCAAAAGGAAAATACTGCTCCATGAAACGGATCGGAGACCCGCTAAATGTGGGGCGGTATTTTTCCCACGCTTTTCTACCATTGCCTTAAGGGCCTTGAACTAAGGGGTAACCTAAAAGACTATCCAGGGATCTAGACCCAGCCCGGTTTTGGGCTAACCATGAGTTGGGCCTTATGGGTTGCTGTTAATTACGATTTCTTTCTTTTGTCTTTTGTTTTAAATGACTGGAGCAAAATTTTGAGCAACGCTGAGGGAGATGACATAATTGAGGTCCTAGCTTACTGGTTTTACTAATTCATTCTATTTTGATTCCATTCTCATTCGGAAACCAACTATTCCCTATTCATCTCAGATAGATCGTCAAGTTAATGCATCTAAAAACACCAAAAGAAAACTGAACCTGAATATATGCAAACACTAATGATTCTTTTCTTCTCAACTACTGTGAGCCTCATTTTTGAACCCTATCCTATGTTGATTCAGGTTAATTAGGATCTGGTCGGATTCTAGGTCCACTTATAACCTAAGCTTAATAACTATGTCATATAACCATATTTATTATGTTATGCCCCAGATTTTTTTTTTATTATTTTCTTTCTGATTCGCAAAGGGAGTTTGTGCTATTTTGTAATCTTATATTAGATTGTCTATGACATTCTTCTAATGTTAATATGTTAGCTTGAGGAAGGAGGGTTACAATTGTCTTCTTCCTTGTTGTTATTTATTAATTCCATAAGAGAGAGACTTATTAAAGCTATTTTATTTCCTCCCTCTCACTCATTCTAACTCACGTTCAATTATTCCTCCTTCCACTACCCTGACGGTTCTCTCGACGTTCTCATCGCTCTCAACTTCTCCTCCCTTTGCTCATCTTCTTCTTCAATTCCTTTTGATTAATAATCGCTGGAGGTCTGTAGATGGAATTGTGTGCGTCCGTCAGTCGTCTATCAGTTTGGTTTGTAGATTGGTTCTCTTCTCCATTAAGGCTTTCTCTTCTCTTTTCTCATTCTGATTTTGTATTTTGGGAGCGTTTCAATTCGAAGGATTATCATTTGACTGGAGATTCGGGAAGGCGATTCGTAGAGTCCGCAGAGATGGCTTAGCTACGGATGTGAGGTAGGTGGTAGATGGATTCGGTTGTGTGCGTTCACCCACGGGGGTTTTGGTTCCGTTGTTTTTCCGTATATGTTTGTGTGGTTTCTGATCTGTGGTAATTTTGTGTGAGTTCCGGATTTGCGTTTTGATGCGTTACAACCCCCGTGGGATTGGTTTTGTTTTGCGTATTTTGTTATGTAAGTATTGCTTTGACAAAGGTGAATCTACTGTATAGTTCCTCCTGTTTTGTGAACTCTGTGTATTTCTGATTTGAGAGTTCGGATTGTTTAATTGCCCTATGTTTGGTGATCGATCTCTGTCTGATTGTCTTGGTTTTGACCTTCTAAAACTGCCATGGTTATGGTTTAAAGACTTTGGTTTTGTACTGCATTTTTGACATTGTTTTGAGGACTCTGTTCGCATCTGATTTCGTTCTGGAAATTGAACTTTTCGGCGCGTCCGAACTTCCGTCCGAACTTGGAAGTTCGGACACGCTCTGTTGCGTCTGGATTTTCTGAGAGTTTCACTGTGTCCGAACTTCCGTCCGAACTTTCGGAAGTTCGACACACCCCGTTTTGCGCCCTCTGATTTTCTCTTCGACATGTGTCCGAACTTTGAAGCTCGGACACATGTTCGGACTTCCCTCGAGTTGTTTTCCGAAGACGTCCGAACATCCGTCCGAACTTGGATGTTCGGACACCTTGAAATTTTCTGCGGATTTGAGTTCGACTTGCGTCCGAACTTCGACGTCCGGACACAAGTTCGGACTGCTCACTGTTTTGACCATAACTTCTTCGTCTGAGCTCCGTTTTGAGTGCCGTTTGTGGCGTTGGATTCCTCTTTCCGAGTACTATCTATTTTCATGTGTTTTGGCATGTGTTTAAGTGTTTTCTGATTTTAAGGTCTCTGTTAATCTTTTGAACTCTGTTTTGCTCTGAAAATGTGATTCAACCTCTGATTTCAGTTTGCTTTCGTATTTACTAGTCGGGTTACGACTTCTGTCTTGCTAAGGCTTTCCGTTGGTAAGCTTCTACTCTGATTTCGTTAAGCTTCTGCTTTCTGTTATGATCTGACAGGACTTTGTCCTGTTCTGTATAAAGCTTTGGTCTGTTCTGAGAGCTTCTTTTTGGGACCTAGTCTTCTCTGTATCTGAACCTTTGGATGGCTGGTCTCGCTGTCTCGTAGCGCGCTATGTAGGATCCTTCTGTTCACGGGTGATGTTCCCCGTTCTGTTCACGGGTGTTTACACCTGTTCTGTTTACGAGTGAGGTTTCCTCGTTCTGTTCACGAGCTGGTTGCTCGTTCTGTCTGTATGCTCTGATTGCTAGTGTCCCACTTCCGTTTGTGTTCTGTTCAGCTTCTGTCTGTTTCGCTGCTCTGGTATTTGACAGACTGCTGTGTGCTTTCTGTCCTTTGAACGCCTCTGTTTGTTTTGTACTGCTTCCGCCTGCTCGGTCTGTTTACAAACTCAGATAGGCTGCAGTGCGCTTCCTGTCTGTTGAGGATTACTGATTTGTAAAGTGCTCTACTTCGTCTGCTCTCTATTTGTATTTGATTTGAGACGGTCTGCTGTGCTTACTGTCTTCTCTAAGTTCTGGATTTTGCTAAGCTTCTGATTTTGCTAAGCTTCTGATTTCGGTTAAGCTTTTTGAGTTTGTTAAGCTTCTGATTTCGTCGAGCTTTCAGCTTCAGCTTACCTTCTACTTTTGAGTATGTTTTGACCACCGCTTAGCTCCTTCTGCTTTAGACTTCTGTCTATTTGAAAGGCTCCTGCTTTGTCTCTGATTTCGCTCTGGATAAGCGCTTTGGTATACGTATATATGTATGTTCAGTATCTGTTTTGAGCGTGCTCAGCTGATGAAGTTTATCACCTGCTGAGCAATAGTTTTGCTCACCCCTATCTCCGTCTGATTTGCAGGTTTTAGTTCGTGCTTGGAGATTCGGCTCTTACTTTTCGTTTGGCATTTGAGTTTTGTATTTAGTTTGTTTGGCCTTGGTGCCCAGTTGTATTTAGGATATGCTTTGTATTTCAGTTTGGCTTCCGCCTGTGTATTGTAAAGACATGTTGTAATCGTTTATTTGATCAATATATGAGTTTCAGTTCTGTTTTGGGAATTCGTTAGTGTAGCCTTGCGTGTCTTAGGTAATAAGCGCGCGGCGTGTAACGGTCTCTCAACCAGGGTTTTTGGGGTCGTTACATTTAGTGGTACCAGAGCCAGGTTTGGCTTTCTTTGGGATTTGTTGGGTGTCTACATGTCTACGCTTCCGTGTCTTGCCTGCTATCTGCTATGTGCTATCTGTTGCGTGATTTTGATTGTTATCTGGTGTTTTTTTTTGTGTGTCTGCTCTGTGGTGGTCCCCCATCAGAGTGGCGCAGCGGAAGCGTAGTGTTTGTTTGCATGTGCTTGTGTGTTCTAAGAGTGAGTCTGAGAGTGTCGGGTCCTTTAGGAAAGGATGACCAAATGTGAGTTCTTGTTTGACAGAGTTGTGTGCTTCAGTTGTGAGCTTGTGTTACGTGCTGGTGTTGTATGTTCTGTTTGTGTTCTGGGTGGGAGTTCGCGAGTATGTTGGTCCTTTAGGTAAGGACACCTCTGAGAGTTCTTGTGCCTTTCGGCTGAGTGTTAGTAATCTTCTGTTTCACCTCTTCAATCAGTGAGTTATTTACAAGTTCTGAGTGTTAGCTCTGTGAGGTGTGGACTTCTGAGATGTGTAAGCATTTCCTTCTGTGCTTTTAGGCCGAATCCCCAAAAATATTCTGCGATGTGCTAGATTTGTGAGGTGCAAGCTTATAAGATATGTGAGTGTTGTTCCTATTCCTTCAAGCTTAGCGTTTGTAATATTTTGCTTTGCTCATTCTTTTAGTTAATCAGCTAGTGAGGTTCGTGTGTTAGCTCGTATAAGTAGAGCTTCTGAGATATGTTAGTGTTCTTTATATGTCTTTGTGCTAAGCCTTTAGTGATCATCTGTTGTATCTTTCTGTCAGCGCGTCAGTCAGTGTATTCTGGTGTGAGCTTGTGAGTGTGCTTGGTCCTTGGGTTAGGACGACTTCTGAGAGTTCCTGTGCCTTTGGGCTGAGAGTTACTGATCTTCTTTTTCGCCTCCTCTGTCAGGAAGTCAACCAGTAAACTTGAGTGTTAGCTCTTCGAGGTTAGAGCTTCTGAAATGAGTGAGTGCTCTTTCTGTGCCTTTGTGATGAGCCTTCAGTGATCATCTTTGTTTTGTTCCCTCTGTCAGCGAATAAGCCAGTGTATTCTAAGTGTTAGCTTTGTGAGTGTTCCCTTCTGTGCCACAGAGCTAGGAGTTAGTACTCTTCTGTCTGTCCTTCTGTCAGTCAATCAGCTAGTGCATTCTGAGTGTTAGCCTTGTGAGTGTTCCCTTCTGTGCTTGGAGCTATGTGTTAGTAATCTTCTGTTTCTCCTTCTGTCAGTCAATCAGCAGTAAGTCCTGAGTGTTGGCCTTGTGTGTGTTCATTGTTTTCTGGCACTAGAAGTGCATTTGTTCACATTCTGGTTTCGTCGAATTTCGAGGACGAAATTCTTTTTAAGGGGGGTATATTGTTATGCCCCAGATTTTTTTTTTATTTTCTTTCTGATTCGCAAAGGGAGTTTGTGCTATTTTGTAATCTTATATTAGATTGTCTATGACATTCTTCTAATGTTATATGTTAGCTTGAGGAAGGAGGGTTACAATTGTCTTCTTCCTTGTTGTTATTTATTAATTCCATAAGAGAGAGACTTATTAAAGCTATTTTATTTCCTCCCTCTCACTCATTCTAACTCACGTTCAATTATTCCTCCTTCCACTACCCTGACGGTCTCTCGACGTTCTCATCGCTCTCAACTTCTCCTCCCTTTGCTCATCTTCTTCTTCAATTCCTTTTGATTAATAATCACTGGAGGTCTGTAGATGGAATTGTGTGCGTCCGTCAGTCGTCTATCAGGTTTGGTTTGTAGATTGGTTCTCTTCTCCATTAAGGCTTTCTCTTCTCTTTTCTCATTCTGATTTTGTATTTTGGGAGCGGTTCAATTCGAAGGATTATCATTTGACTGGAGATTCGGGAAGGCGATTCGTAGAGTCCGCAGAGATGGCTTAGCTACGGATGTGAGGTAGGTGGTAGATGGATTCGGTTGTGTGCGTTCACCCACGGGGTTTTGGTTCCGTTGTTTTCCGTATATGTTTGTGTGGTTTCTGATCTGTGGTAATTTTGTGTGAGTTCCGGATTTGCGTTTTGATGCGTTACAACCCCGTGGGATTGGTTTTGTTTTGCGTATTTTGTTATGTAAGTATTGCTTTGACAAAGGTGAATCTACCTGTATAGTTCCCCCTGTTTTGTGAACTCTGTGTATTTCTGATTTGAGAGTTCGGATTGTTTAATTGCCCTATGTTTGGTGATCGATCTCTGTCTGATTTGTCTTGGTTTTGACCTTCTAAAAAACTGCCATGGATATGGTTTAAAGACTTTGGTTTCGTACTGCATTTTTGACATTGTTTGAGGACTCTGTTCGCATCTGATTTCGTTCTGGAAATTGAACTTTTCGGCGCGTCCGAACTTGGAAGTTCGGACACGCTCTGTTGCGTCTGGATTTTCTGAGAGTTTCACTGTGTCCGAACTTCCGTCCGAACTTGGAAGTTCGGACACACCCCGTTTTGCGCCCTCTGATTTTCTCTTCGACATGTGTCCGAACTTTGAAGCTCGGACACATGTTCGGACTTCCCTCGAGTTGTTTTCCGAAGACGTCCGAACATCCGTCCGAACTTGGATGTTCGGACACCTTGAAATTTTCTGCGGATTTGAGTTCGACTTGCGTCCGAACTTCGACGTCCGGACACAAGTTCGGACTGCTCACTGTTTTGACCATAACTTCTTCGTCTGAGCTCCGTTTTGAGTGCCGTTTGTGGCGTTGGATTCCTCTTTCCGAGTACTATCTATTTTCATGTGTTTTGGCATGTGTTTAAGTGTTTTCTGATTTTAAGGTCTCTGTTAATCTTTTGAACTCTGTTTTGCTCTGAAAATGTGATTCAACCTCTGATTTCAGTTTGCTTTCGTATTTACTAGTCGGGTTACGACTTCTGTCTTGCTAAGGCTTTCCGTTGGTAAGCTTCTACTCTGATTTCGTAAGCTTCTGCTTTCTGTTATGATCTGACAGGACTTCTGTCCTGTTCTGTATAAAGCTTTGGTCTGTTCTGAGAGCTTCTGTTTTGGGACCTAGTCTTCTCTGTATCTGAACCTTTGGATGGCTGGTCTCGCTGTCTCGTAGCGCGCTATGTAGGATCCTTCTGTTCACGGGTGATGTTCCCCGTTCTGTTCACGGGTGTTTACACCTGTTCTGTTTACGAGTGAGGTTTCCTCGTTCTGTTCACGAGCTGGTTGCTCGTTCTGTCTGTATGCTCTGATTGCTAGTGTCCCACTTCCGTTTGTGTTCTGTTCAGCTTCTGTCTGTTTTCGCTGCTCTGGTATTTGACAGACTGCTGTGTGCTTTCTTGTCCTTTGAACGCCTCTGTTTGTTTTGTACTGCTTCCGCCTGCTCGGTCTGTTTACAAACTCAGATAGGCTGCTGCAGTGCGCTTCCTGTCTGTTGAGGATTACTGATTTGTAAAGTGCTCTACTTCGTCTGCTCTCTATTGTATTTGATTTGAGACGGTCTGCTGTGTGCTTACTGTCTTCTGCTAAGTTCTGGATTTTGCTAAGCTTCTGATTTTGCTAAGCTTCTGATTTCGGTTAAGCTTTTTGAGTTTGTTAAGCTTCTGATTTCGTCGAGCTTTCAGCTTCAGCTTACCTTCTACTTTTGAGTATTTTTGACCACCGCTTAGCTCCTTCTGCTTTAGACTTCTGTCTATTTGAAAGGCTCCTGCTTTGTCTCTGATTTCGCTCTGGATAAGCGCTTTGGTATACGTATATATATGTATGTTCAGTATCTGTTTTGAGCGTGCTCAGCTGATGAAGTTTATCACCTCCTGAGCAATAGTTTTGCTCACCCCTATCTCCGTCTGATTTGCAGGTTTTAGTTCGTGCTTGGAGATTCGGCTCTTACTTTTCGTTTTGGCATTTGAGTTTTGTATTTAGTTTGTTTGGCCTTGGTGCCCAGTTGTATTTAGGATATGCTTTGTATTTCAGTTTGGCTTCCGCCTGTGTATTGTAAAGACATGTTGTAATCGTTTATTTGATCAATATATGAGTTTCAGTTCTGTTTTGGGAATTCGTTAGTGTAGCCTTGCGTGTCTTAGGTAATAAGCGCGCGGCGTGTAACGGTCTCTCAACCAGGGTGGTTTTGGGGTCGTTACATATTAAATCCTAAGTTAGCTCACTGGAACCTATTATGAGTCGCCACCGAATTTTGACCTAGGGTAAATTAGGAAAAAAGAGTTTGGGTTCGGGGGCTTGATATTCAACTTATTCAGGGTTCAATTACTTTCATTACCCCTCCTAGGTCGTTTTTCCTCTACTTTGGTTATTTACGGCTTTTTACGAGTTCGTTTTACTAAGTGCGCATGTTTCTGATTTTTTTGTATTTTTAACCTTTTTTGACAGAAAAATAAAGTGGAAATCAAAGATACCTAAACTAGGGTTTCGGAGGCAGAATTAGGTCAAATTTTGTTTCCGTCCATGACTACGGATCTAATGTTCGTACCCACGGACC
This sequence comes from Limonium bicolor, assembly GCA_023374045.1. Taxonomy (NCBI): domain Eukaryota; kingdom Viridiplantae; phylum Streptophyta; class Magnoliopsida; order Caryophyllales; family Plumbaginaceae; genus Limonium; species Limonium bicolor. The sequence goes on along the minus strand of CM041777.1, from coordinate 363,203,837 downwards.
CTAGTTGATCTATGTGGAAAAAAGTCGAATTAAATAGAAAACGAAATTTTGAAAAGTCCGGGGCCACGGACAGGATGTTCGTGGGCCCGGACATTGTATAGAAAAAACCTAAGTTTTTGAAAAATTAAAATCCCGCCGCCATCCGTTGTGTCCGTGGCCACAGAACCCGTCCGTGGTCCCGGACCACCCACGGATAGGGGTTTTTCTGGTGGTTCCCGACGGTGTTTTTCGGCTCAAAATTTATGGGCGTGCTCCTTGAAAGATTTACAAGATGTTACTAATCGAAATATTTCAGTTTGAAGTCAGAATAATGATGAAACTTAGTAAACAAGTTAATGGGAAGAAACAAAAAACGAACAACTATACAGAAGCCCGGAAAGAGTCGGTTCAAACCCAAATTTCAATAGAAAGTTAGAAAGATCGTGGGGAGTTAGAAAACTAAGATTCCTACCTGTTTTACCTCGGATTTGAGGTGCTTCTTCACGTTCGGATTCTTTGGAGCTCCGTTGATCTTGGTTCTGGATTGAGTTCGAACCCAGCTTCTGACTATTGGTTATTGGTGATGTTCTTCACGTTTTGGCGCTGTTTTAGTGAAGATTTGATGATGGATGGTGTTGTGGAAATTGGAAAAAGTGTTTTTTGTGGTGATTTTTGTGAGATTCGATGGAATTCTGGGCTCAGATGTGTAAAAACGTGGGGAGGTTGTGACGGATGAGTTTCTTGAGGTGTTAGGGTTCTTGGAATTCTGATTTATCAAGGGATAAGGCTCCTTATATAGGCTTCCTTAAAGATAGAAAAATCCGGTAAAAACCGAGATTTACCAACGTTTTAGCTCAAGGGCTTCCAAAAGAATTTGACTATGAAATTTTAAACATGGGTAAAGGATGGTATTTCTGATTTTTCTAAAGTGCAATCGATTTTTTGGATAGGAATATTTTTAAATTCAATTTCTCGTCAGATTCAATCAGAAATTGCTAGAAAATTATTGGAAATTCGAAAAATCAAAATTCCAACGTCATTATGCCCAAAATGTCATCCTTTATCATGGGTAAAAATTTCAAAGCATTTTGAATTGATTTGACCCTTCTTTAGAGGAGAGAGAAAGCTTAGAGGGGGTTTAGGAGCCTTGAAAATTTACGAAAATGCCCCTGAAGATGACTAAGTTGTCCCTAGTACTTGAAATGTGCCTATCGAACTAGGAACCCCTCGCTACTTGACCAAACTAGCCTATTAGTAGAGACTCTCTTCGGGGGGGTTAAATTTTGGGTATCAGATTGCCCCCCGTCAACTAGATTTGTAATGGAAATGAAAAGGCTAGTTGATGCTTGAGTGATACCCCAAAATTTTGGATCTTAAAAGACCCGCATGCAATTGAAAGCTGATAAATTGTGTCGAGCTGTTCTAAGGCACTGACTACCTATGAGTAAAGTGAAGGACGTCGAGCGATTCTAAGGCGTCGACTACCTAAAAGTAAAAATGGAGTAATGTCAGACTATTCTAAGGTGTCGACTACCTATAATGAGTGGATGTCAAGCTATTCTAAGGCGTTGACTACCTATAAATAATGAAATGTGTCAAGCTATTCTAAAGGCGTTGACTACCTATGTGAAATAAAGTTGCCGAACATTCTAAGGTGTCGGAACCTGTAATGCAAATGTAGATGTCATTGCAAAAAGATGATATGATATATGCTCGATGATGATCGATGCTTCTGGGGACCGAAAACCCACTGTTCCAATGCTCCTGGTTGGTATACTATGGGGACTTATTGCCTCTGCCCACCAACTGGGGTGCTGGGATAACTTCTAGATTACCAAGGGGACTTATTGCCACTACCCACTAGTTGTTTCTCCCAAAAAGTTGACATGAAGATGGGGACTTATTGCCTCTGCCCCGCCAACTTAGATCACGCTCTATCTCGTACTTGTCTTATACTTGAGATGATACTTGGTCTCGTACTGGTCTCGCACTGGATGATGACGCTCGGTCTCGCACTGTAGAAAATGATGGGTCACGCACTGATGAAGATGATGGGTCTTGCACTAATGAAGATGATGGGTCTCGCACTGAAGTCTCATACTAAATGGATGAAGAAAAAGCTGGATCTCGCACTGATTCTCGGTCTCGCACTGAATGAAGATGCTAGGTCTCGTATTGAATGATGAAAATGCAGGGTCTCGCACTGATTTTGGGTCCCGAACTAAAAATGAGTTATGAAGATAATGGTCTCGTGCAAATGATGAAAACTGATTACTGGAGTGCCAAATATGGCAACGATGATAAGATGTATGTAAAAGTTTGTAAAATGCAATCGCAGCAAGAAACTGTTGAAAAATGTTCCAAACATGGCAATGATGAGAATTGAAAATTGTTCAAAGCAAGAAATTGTTAGAAAATGTGCCAAATGTGGCAATGCTTGATTAAAATTCTACTGAAAAAGGAAAGTGAAATAATCATTTCCTAACTAAGAATTTCAGATCTGTAATTTGTTTCTTAGAGGATGAACATGCCGATGGTAGGAGTATGTGGTGTTTGAGTGGTGGTCAAGACTTTTGATGGACTTGTGGTGTATGATGTGAAGGTAAAGGCTTATGTGGGCCTGAGGTGTTTGATGTGGAGGTAAGGGCTTATGTGTGCCTGTGGTGGGATGGTGGTGCTCAAGCTTTGGGCTTCAATTGGTGTTGTCATGGCAATTGTTGGAACCAACAATTGCCCCCGGTATTTTTTCTTAGGACAATCTGAGCTAGAGTTTCCGATCAATTGCCCCCGGTATTTTTTTTGATTAAACGTGCGAACAAGTCTCATCCTCACAGGGTCAAGGCTTATGCTTTGATGTGGTGCTTCCTAACCTACACTCGACGTGTTTGGTGTTTGCACTTATTTCTCGCTCATGGTCATAACTTTTAGACCATTGAATTCGACATTTGATGGATTTACGCATTTGATCTGTTACTTTCACGTGATTGGACACACAACTATCAAGTCGGAAGTCTTAAAAGCTTATAACGTGGCCATGGGTGTGATGAAAGACAACGGGGCCATGGAGGGATATTTTAGGTATGTGGAGCTAAAAGGGTGACCAAAGCTACACCTTGTGTCTTCTCTCAAAATCATCTTCCTTGTCTTGAAGTCGTCTAGCTGCTTCGTGTTGACGTTGTTTTTGAGCTTTTGGACTTGGACTTTTGAAGTCGTCCTTTACACCATTTCTTCTCTTTTTGTCATTCGGATTTCCTCGAGGCATTTCAGGTTTACCTCTTTGTTTTATCCTTTCTTGACTTTGCCTTCGGGGTTCTTGTGTTTCCCGGTTTTGGGCTTCGAGAGCGGTTTTGATGTGAGCTCTTTAGATCCTGTGTCACTCTGGGACCGTTTGCGGATCACTTCGTCATGCTAATAGCGGCGTTGCTTCTTTGGACTGATGAGAATGTTATCTGAGAGTCTAACTCCTCGCTTCCTTTGGTCACTGGGTCGGACATTCATCATTGGCTAGGTTATTTTTTGGAGTTCATAATATCGAAAAGGGATATATGAAAGGCTCAGCGGGGGTGCTTAGGGTTTAATGTCAGGGTTCACAAGCTTTTGGCTATGTGGTGCTGTACCTAGGTGCTTCGTCATTCCTGATAGTTGTGTATCCGCTCTTTGTTACTTTTCGCAGGTCCAGGAGTAAATTCACAAATTATCTCCTTCGGTCGGAGTTATGTCGTTTACCTCACTTTTGAATGTGGTCTCATCGGAGTCGTGTAAAAATGACACGCTCGTTCGCTCATGGTTTTTCCACTCAAAACACTCTCGCGAGATTTTCACTCGGAAACTTGTTCGCACATTTAAACGAAATATGAAAGATGACAAACTTCAACTCAGATTGCCCCCAGTATTGATTTGGGGTTCATGACAACAATTTAAAAGATGTGGATTTGGAACCGCTTCGTGGGTTGTTTTGGATGTTTTGGGGTGAGTTGTGATATTTGGCAAGGCATGTTCAAAATTTCAGAAACAAAATACAAGTCTTTGTATTCCATTGTCGGGAGATAATTAATTCATGAACCATTTTCTCAAAAGAAACTTGTGTGAAACAAAACCTTCTTTTTTGTGTTATCATTTAGACTTGAAAAAGTCATCCATTTGTGAACATGAGGAAGAAGATGATTTAACAAAATCGATACTTCTTATTAGTGGTTTGAAAACGATCATTCTTTGAAAAAATATGAGAGGTGCACTTGAAATATGAGTGTTATGGCAGGTTATGCAGTAGAATGCATGGGAACCCTAAAATTTCTGTTGAATCCGAATCCTGCTGAACCGTCTGAAGTCGGCATGCTGAAGACTCGAGCTCTTGACCGTCGGGATGTCGCTAAGATGACTGTGATCATCTTCTTCTTGGACTCTTAGTAGGCTCCATAAAATACCTGAACTAGGAATGCCTATGGATGACGCATGAGACACTTGGGCCTGAATGTGAGGTGCATGGGTTGAAACGGTTTCATGAATGTGGATTAGGCACTCGGGCCTGAATGATTTCATGGATGTGGATAGGCACTCGGGCCTGGATGAATTGAAAGTGAGGCACACATGCCAGAATGATTCATAAGCGGGTTGGCACTTGGGCTGGAATGAGAATGCGGGACTGGGGCCAGAATATGTTGTGAGATTATGGCACTTAGGCCGGAATGTTTAGAATATATGGCACTAGGGCCAGAAATTGTTTGAAAGTGTGGCGCTTGGGCCGAAAAGGGTTTGAGGATGTGGCGCTTGGGCCAGAATGTGTTTGGGAATGTGGCGCTTGGGCCAGAATGTGTTTGGGAAGGTGGCACTTGGGCTGGAATGATTTGGGATTGAAGTAAGACATATGGGCCAGAGGGACTTCTTGACTAGAATGGATGTGTGGGCCTGAATGCCCTAATCTGGTAGTGATACATACAGGCTGAAGGAAGCCACCTGAACTATGAATGGGCCACTGGGCCGAGAGAGAAACTTTGAAGTCTAAGATTTGTGTTGATGTTCCTGTTGGGCCTTGAGGCCAGAAACTAGAATGAATGAGTTACGAAAAACTATCTTGAATTCGAATGGGCTGAAACCTAAACAAATGGTTTTGAGTGGACCTAAAAGGTATGACACCTAGATCTAGGACTTTGGGCCAGGGCCCGAACAAAAAGTTTACCTAGACTAGAATGGGCTTTGGGCCGAAATGGAAAAGCCTGATTGATTTTCATGTCTTATGGACTGCTTTAGGTAGATTTGTTTTTCATGGGCCTAGAACTAATTTGATAATTCAAATTAGGCTGAAAGAGAAATCACCTAAGTCTAAACTTTTGGGCCGAAGCCCAAATGACTCACATATTAAACCAAACAGGGCCTCTGGGTCGCAAACAATAAAGCTACCAATTTGGGTTGGGCTGAGTTGATGTAGGAGAGGTTTCTATCAATTTCTAGGCTGGGTAGTGGGCCAATCAACAAGCAAACAAGGCCCACTCAAATTGAACATGTCCTCACTAGACGCTTAAATCAAACCGGGTATGGATCGATTCGGAGAGGTGCTTGGGGCATGGGCCCAGGTTACCACAAAGGAATAGGGCTTGCACGCTATTCTCTTTGGGCTTCCCCACTTTTTTCACATCACCTGAAGGTGTGCGTCTACGGTCGGGTCTTTGAATGACCAAACAAGGTTAGGTAAGGACACTGCCAGGAAAACGCTTGGGGCTAAAACCCAGGTATTAAGGGGATGTGGTTAGACGACATCCTCCTCTTTTCCCCCGCTTATTCACATCACCTTAAAAGGTGTGAGTCCCTAACAGGGGACCCTCAAATGGGTCCTGGGGTGAAATTGGCTTGCGTGGACCCTCACTCTCAAATGATGCAAAGGTGCAGAAAATTAAAGTGCGCACGAAAGTAAACAAACAAAGTAATAAAGCCATAAATAAACAATTTCAAGTTAAGCCATCTTTCTTAAAATTAAACAAGTTTAAAATTAAGAGTTTGTCCCCAGCGGAGTCGCCATTCTGAGAGCCTCGATTTTTGAACTCTATCCTATGTTGATTCAGGTTGATTAGGATCTGATCGGATTCTAGGTCCACTTATAACCTAAGCTTAATAACTATGTCATATAACCCTAGTTATTAAATCCTAAGTTAGCTCACTGGAACCTATTATGAGTCGCCACCTAATTTTTACCTAGGGTAAATTAGGAAAGGAGATTTCGGGTTCGGGGGCTTGATATTCAACTTATTTAGGGTTCAATTACTTTCATTACCCCTCCTAGGTCGTTTTTCCTCTACTTTGGTTATTTACAGCTTTTTACGAGTTCGTTTTACTAAGTGCGCATGTTTCTAATTTTTTTTGTATTTTTAACCTTTTTGACAGAAAAATAAAGTGAAAATCAAAGCTACCTAAACTAGGGTTTCGAAGGCAGAATTAGGTTAAATTATGTTTCCGTCCATGACTATGGACCTAATGTCCGTACCCACGGACCCTAGTTGATCTATGTGGAAATAAAAGTCGAATTAAACAGAAAATGAAAATTTGAAAAGTCCGGGGCCACGGACAGGATGTCCGTGGGCCCGGACATTGTTTAGAAAAAACCGAAGTTTTTGAAAAATTAAAATCCCACCGCCGTCTGTGGGTGTCCGTGGCCACAGACAACCCGTTCGTGGTCCCGGACCATAGGTCCGAGGTCTCGGACCACCCACGGACAGGGGTTTTCTGGTGGTTTCCGACGGTGTTTTCGGCTCAAAATATATGGGCGTGCTCCTTGAAAGATTTACAAGATGTTAGTAGTCAAAAGATTTCAGTTTGAAGTCAGAATAATGATGAAACTTAGTAAACAAGTTAAAGGGCAGAAACGAAAACAAACAACTATACAGAAGCCGGAAAGAGTCGGTTCAAACCCAAATTTCAATAGAAAGTCAGAAAGATCGTGGGGAGTTAGAAAACTAAGATTCCTACCTATTTTACCTTCGGATTTGAGGTGCTTCTTCACGTTCGGATTCTTCGGGAGCTCCGTTGATCTTGGTTCTGGATTGAGTTCAAACCCAGCTTCTGACTATTGGTTATTGGTGATGTTCTTCACGTTTTGGTGTTGTTTTAGTGAAGATTTGATGATGGATGGTGTTGTGGAAATTGGAAAAAGTGTTTTTGTGGTGATTTGTGAGATTTCGATGGAATTCTGGGGCTCAGATGTGTAAAAACGTGGGGAGGTTGTGACGGCTGAGTTTCTTGAGGTGTTAGGGTTCTTGGAGTTCTGATTTGATCAGGGGATAAGGCTCCTTATATAGGCTACCTTAAAGATAGAAAAATCCGGTAAAAACCGAGATTTACCGACGTTTTAGCTCAAGGGCTTCCAAAAGGAATTTGACTATGAAATTTTAAACATGGGTAAAGGATGGTATTTCTGATTTTTCTAAAGTACAATCGAATTTTTTGGATATTGGAATATTTTTAAATTCAATTTCTCGTCAGATTCAATCAGAAATTGCTAGAAAATTATTGGAAATTTGAAAAATTAAAATTCCAACGCCATTATGCCCAAAATGTCATCTTCAATCATGGGTAAAAATTTCAAAGCATTTTGAATTGATTTGACCCTTCTTTGGAGGAGAGAGAAAGCTTAGAGGGGGCTTAGGAGCCTTGAAAAAATACGAAAATGCCCCTGAAGATGACTAAGCTGTCCCTAGCTCTGAAATGTGCATATCGAACTGGGAACCCTCGCTACTTGACCAAACTAGCCTATTAGTAGAGACTGTCTTTCGGGGGGTTAAAATTTTGGGTATAACAACTACCAGATTCATTACCCGTCTTTCCTACATACATCTCTTTCTTGAATACAGCTTAAATTTCCTCCTTCAGTACGGTCTTAACTAGAAGCAATCATTAACAGGTGCGTGAGGATCACAAAGTTAAACATATACTATCAGAACATTATTTAACCCATATGACATAGCATAAAGTAAAACAAAACACTATCTACATGAGTTCACATCAACGACCAATATTCATGGAATGGACTTTGCAAGCATGAAACAGAGGACATCTTCAACTTAAAGAGTAACAGCAGAAAGGTATCATCCTTTTAGACAGATAACTCAAACGAAAGAGTGTTTTAGCTAAAGGAAAGGTGTATCAGGAAATCCAGAAAACTTCATGTGAAGTCAACACACAAGGAAAGAAAACAGGCTATATCAAGAATCAGTCAGACAAAACTAAACATTATAAAAGAAGAAAAACCATACCAGAAGTTAAAGAACAAAATGGGAATATGATGAGGAATGGGATATTAGTAGGTTTAACACGATGAGGGGCCATGTCGATCCCTGCAAAGAAAAGAATACGAAGCAAAGAACTCCCTGCACGATGTATAATACGAAAGAGCAATGGGCTTCACACTAGTGAACAAACCTAAACCCCATTGGGAAATTTACAATAGGCAAACATATCAGTAATGAGACATGAACATTCTTCAACAAGCAGAGAACATTATCTTTAGATACTGAAACAGATCTAAATCAATTTAACTTAGTGGTATTTCAGCAAGACTCAGCAACTAGTATAAACCTTGTCGAATGAAACAGACAGAATCAGCGTGTTTCAGACAAATTCATAAAACATCAAAAGTGGATAACAGATAATGTATAAGCTCCAGAACTCTTTGAGATGTAATATATACGGATGAAACTTCTTAAGAAACAGACTCTAATACTGAAATACCCTAAACCTTAATGTGTTAATTAATTATGTAATTATAATTTTCTAAGGCTAATTAAGTCCTTAAGATCATTGGTGAAGAAAGGAAAAACCAAAAAGAAAAGGGAAATGCGTAAAAGTCCCAAAATGTGAAAATACGTATTTAATTATTTTAGGAGGTACATAACCTTCATTAGAGTTATAAATATATTTTATACCTTAATTACACATTAAGAACATGTGGGAAAATTCCGGAAGAAAATGGATCCAAACAATGCGTTAAAACGCTAACGGAGTCTTAAAGCGTGTTTTTCGAGAAAACCCGAAAACGTGACTTTAAACAATTAAATGACCCCGTACAAATCATAGTTGATTATGTAACAATAATTAAATATTAATGGGAGTTAAATAACCATTAATAAAATTAAAGGAATGAGGAAATTCCGGAAAACGGTCCCGGTTAGTGAATAGTGCTAAACCGGGTAAATAAACGAGCGTTCTGTTAAAAGACGAAAAACGCTCCAGCGTGTATACATTAGTGGGCCGATTTTATTAATGTAGGCAGCCCACTCACACAAGACTAGTTAACTAATTAATTAAGTCAAAAGCAAAAAAAAAAATAGAGGGACCACTTATACCCCTCTCTCCCTCTCTCTCCTCTCATTTCTCTCCTTCCTTTTCTCTTTCCTCTCTCTCTTTCTTCCCAGCCGGCTCCCTCTCCTTCCTTAAGCCATCGGTTTTTTTCTCCCCTTCTCCCATGGCTACTTCAACTTCAATGCCATGCCCAAGCTCCATTTGAGCTCCAAATCAAAAACAAATCACATATTCTTCTTCCTCTATCATCCTCTCTTTTCGAAATTTCAAAAGGATGAAGTTGACCTCCATGGGTTTTCCCCATTTGAAGAGAAAATGGCACCAATGTGAAGCTTGGAGTCTCCTCTTCCTTCTAAGGTAAAAATTTCCAAGAAAAAGTCATCTTTCCTTCATCTCATGGTGTAATCGATTTTTCACCATTTTTGATACCTTGTTTTTCTTCTTGTTCTTGAGCTCCAAATTGACCTTCAATGGTGGTGGAGTAATTTCCTTCTTGATTCAAGGGTGAGATGAGAATCCCTTATAAACTTCAAAAAGGTAAACCCTAACTTTGTATTCTAGCCCTTTTATTGAATTGAGATATTCCAAGGGTTTAGATAATTAATTAAGTATGTTTTTGTGTTCTTGGATGTTGGGATGGAGTTGGAAACTCCATACCCTCTTAACCGATTTTGGAGAAGATGAGGAGCAAGAGGAAATTAAAGAGGCTTGTAAAATTAAGGTAAGAAACACCTAAACCTTGTTTAAGATTGTTTAGTGTTGGGGGGGTAAACGAATTAATGAACCCAAATTGTGGATTTGAAATATATATTGGAATGTGTTTAATTGATGTTGGAGAGGTTTGTGAATTAATGTTGAGTTGAGGGCCTTAAGAGCCAAATGTTTTGAGTTTGTGATTGATAGGTGGTTATTGAGATTATGGTGTTGTTGTTGTGATGATTTGAGGATTTGTTATGTGCTGTTAGGACCCTTGTAAGGGTGTGGCTAGATTAGGAATGAGAAGGATGAAAATTGATGATTTGGATGTGTAAGGTTTATGGGCAGGTTATGGCAAAATTTTAATGGAAAATGAGTGTGTGATGATGGTTTGATGGAGGAGAGAATTTAGGTGTTTATTGGGTTGAATGTTGAGAGAGTGCAAGATATAGCAAATGGTGCTTGAATTTGGATTTCAAGGAAAAGAATGGGTGTTTGTACTTGTGAAACAAGGATTGAGTGTAGGTTTATTAGAAGTGCAATTCTGGGTAGAATGCCTCTTTACTAAGTTTTTGGGTACGTCCGAACTTCCGTCCGGACTTGGAAGTTCGGACATGCCCGTCGCGCTAAAATTTTTCTGAGTTTTAAGTTGTGTCCGAACTTCCGTCCGAACTTGGAAGTTCGGACACTCGAAAATGTTCCCAGGTTATTTTGCTTCGACTTGTGTCCGACCTTCGATGTCCGGACACAAGTTCGGACGCCTGTAAGTTTTCCTCAGATTTGGCCTCGACTTGTGTCCGAACTTGGAAGCTCGGACACAAGTTCGGACAGGTAGAAATTTTCTTTGGATTTTGCCTCGGCTTGTGTCCGAACTTCAAAGCTCGGACACAAGTTCGGACATTCGTCAGTTTTCACCCATTGAGTCTCGACTTGCGTCCGAACTTCGGAAGCTCGGACACAAGTTCGGACATAGTGTAATTTTGAGCAAAAACCTTGTTTAAGGGTAGGAAATGGTACCCAATGATGGGGATTGGTGAGTAAGGATGTTATAAGGTTGTTAAGGACATGTTAAGTAAGTTATAACGGCAATTGAGTGGTGAGGAGTTGTAATAAAAATGTGAAAGCAAAACAAGTTAAAAATGTAAAGTTATAAACTACTGAACGGGGTTAACCATGGGGCATTAGTCGTTAAATAATTACATTACCCCGATGTTAATAAAGATAGTTATAATGTTACCAGTTGTTCAAAGAGTTTTCGAAGAACATGTGATGGCACGTTAGAGTGAACCTTCGGTGACAGGTATGGTTTTCTTGCAACCTGTGTCCTACCGGATTACACCGGCTTGTATGCCAATGTGTTTTTCTGTGTGTTTGCCACCTTGCAAGATAAAGCATGAAATGAGTTTATAGTAATTCATTATTGTGGCGTAATTAATTCCGATACCGTTTAACCTAATATGTGTTAAATAATAGTTAACCGACCTTAGGTTCACATAAAGATCGGTATTCGGAATAAACGTCCCAACCCACGGGAACGTTCTAACTACGGCTATCCGTGCGTTAGTGTATGTGGTGACTTTGTGTGGTGGATGTGACTTGTTCAGTATGTTGTTGTTATTGGATACTGTTATCCGTGTTGTTGAAATGGGGTGTGATTTTCCCTGATGTATCTAACCGAGTTAGTAACACAATGTGATGTATGTATGTGATAAGTTCCATAAAGGAACCTCTAACTAATAAGTATATGTTATGTATGGTGAGGGATCCGGTCGTTCCGGTCGCGCGTGTTGTTTGGGAGTTGATGTATATATGTGAATTAACTCCCACTCTGTTATGTTAGGGTTGTTTATCCTTCTTGGATGTTCGACCTCCCACTAGCTTAGCCAAAGCTTACCTACCCGACCTCCACATCGGGCTAGGAGGGAAATTATGTGTAATGTTGGAGGGGTGTTGTTGCTTAAGTTCGCTTCGACTCCCTCTTTGTTATGTTACGGTTGTTTTTCCTCCTTGAATTACAACCACCCACAAGCTTAACCAAGGCTTACCTACCTCATCATTATTGGAGCTAGGGGAAATTGTGTAAGGTGTGATCGGTCCTATATGAGGCCGCCATACCTAAGTAAAGAAAATGTATGTATGTTGTGCTCGGGCTTATACCACCCCGGCACTCCCTAAGTATAGTTTATGTTCTCTAAGAAGAATGGAATTAAGTTGTGTATGTTATTAAGTGAAATGTGTTGTTATGTTGTGTGTGCTAACCTTGTGTTTGTGTTCTATTAACGGATGTGTGCTTTAAGCATGACGTATGTGTGTAATGTGTGCATGTTTAAATAAAATCAACCGCATGCTAAGACGACAATTAGTTGTGCGTGGCCCGGTAGCATGCGGGCTGCGGGATTACCATACCAGCAAAGGTGCTGAGCCCCTGGGGGCCACCCTTTCTTCTTTTCTGTTTCAGGTACAGGAACTGGAAGCCGTTCGAGAGTAGGACGGGTGTAGTTGTTGTATGTGGTAGTCATGAGAATTGTGGATGTATGTAGGTGTAGTAAGACCGAATTTGTATCGGCGTTAGTTGGAAGACTCGGTACAGTTGTAATGTAAGTGTATAATGATCGTTGGACATGGAATGGGATTAATGTGTAGTTGCTCGGGAGTTTAGTCCATCAGACCGGTACAATGTATGTATGTTAGCCTTGTTAGCCACGTGGGTGGCTAACGGCGTGTAACACCAAGGAGTTAAGTTATGTTGTGAGTTGTGATTTCCGCTGCAAGGTGTTGTTAAGTGTGTTGTTAGTAGTTGGGGTGTTACAAAAAGTGGTATCAGAGCGAAGTATCGCTCTGATGACTGAATTACCGAGCTTAGGAAGTACCGAGTTAAGAGTTTAGTACTTTGGGTTAAGGGTGAGTGATAGCGTGAGAAGTACGCTAGTTAGGAAAGCCAGTGTGTACTGGAACCTACGATATCCATCCCGCCCTCCACAAACCCTATTTTATAACTGGGAAGAACGCCAGAGAGATGAAGTCCTCTCTTACTCGGGAAACCCGATCTGGCAGTTATTAAATGTAAGTACGGAGAACCTGTCATACGGTAGATTCCGAAAGGTGAATCCCGAAGACGGTTCCCGAACAATTCGCCGCATTTAATAGCGAAAAGTGAAGAATCTTATGCTAGAGGAGAATTTCCGGCAACCTGGGTCGACATGCGAGCAGTCGAGGACAACCAGCTTGCAAGCACAATCGTGCAACATGGAGAAGTGAAGTAATGAAACCCGAGACGAGTGTCTACGGGACTACAATGTTAACAATACACCAACGGTATACCAACCGATTAAGGAACTACAACGTAGTACGAGGAGGATACAATACTAAGTAAAAAGGGGGTCTCCCAGGATGGGAAACACCCTAGTTAATGGTTAACATGTGGAGACAGTAAGATGTACCCAGAAGATTGTTGTTAAGGCTGTAAGATCAAGCAAGGGCCAGCAAGGCCACTGATATTAGTGCGGATGAAAACAATACCGCAACCAATGTGTATTGAACCGATAACCAGCTAGCATGGCGCACTTGCCATGGCAAGTGCTGCTATGACAAGGCTGTACGGAAAATTTTAAACAACTACCGGTACTTAGTAAAGTACCATGAAGTTAAGTGGGATTATCATAACCGTGGAAGGGCTTAATAGCCTGACCTCAGTACTTGGAAACACACCAGTCAGCAGGAAGCTAGACTCGGTTAAGGCAAGGAAACGTTGTAAAACCAGGAGAATTTTTCTTTCAACTTAAATCCATTTTCAAAACCTTTTTCAAAACCAGATTTTCTTTCAAACCCATTTTATTTCAATTCGTCTTTTTCTTTAAACCAAACCAGAAGACCTACACGGGCCTCAGTGCCACATGGTAGGTAAGTTTTACCCAGTTACTTTTAAAAGAACCGGATGGAAACCGGTAAACCCAAGGGTAACAACCCGAGGAATGGATTGAGTTCATAATAATACAACAGTGGATACATTTCCCTTGATTAAGTTCGGGAAGCATGGAATGCATATTATCACAGGATAATATAAGAGGAGTTGACAACAGAATACTTCACCTAGGCGTGTGACGGACACTACGAGTGTACCAACAGTAATGTGGGACGACCGCACTCCGATAGGAGCTTGTGGGCCTGACAAACCTTCTTATGGGGTAGTCGGGTAAGTAGCAATGTATCAGTAAGATACCCCATGTATGTATACGAGTGGAGTCTGGAACACGGGAAGTAGTCGACTCCATACGGTCCGAAGTAAAAGTCAGACAAGAGTAATAAACTACTATCGAATGGTTGAAGTAAAGGAACCCAGTTAAGTTAAGAGGACTAAAGGGATTAGTGAGTTATTGCGAGGAAATGTTTAAGAATCTAGAAGTGTGAAGTGCACTGACTAGTAAGTAAAGACATCACATATGTCTCAAGGATCTGGATGGATGAACACAATAGCTGGAGTAAGTACCCAGCCTATATATGGTGAGGCAGATGCCTACTATGGATATGTTAATGTGCAATGATCGGGATGAGACTCCCGAGATGATCACTAGAGATATCAATCTCACTAAGGAGAATATTCAACCCAGCAAAGAACGCGGGGCGAAGTAGAAATTAAACATACCAATGAGTGCAAGCCAGATGAAAAGGCATAACCTAATAACACCCAGGAGTTATCCTTAAAAGGGTGTTTGGGTCAACAATGGTTGAACAAGATACGGGACAGAAACGCAAAGGCTGAAATTAACACCAAGTTTAAACACAAGTCGTCAGAGGGAAGTTGACATCCTTGAAGGGGCATCCCATGAAAGGAACCGTGATACTACGACCTTGTCATGGAGCCCAATACCAATATAAACCATGTAATGTGTGGACAGCCTACAACGGGCAGAGCTCGAGGCAATAAGGCTTAAAAGCCACAAATCGAATGTGTTAAGAAAATGTTATTGATCACAGAAGTTTACGTTATATAAGTAAGTAAGCGGATAACGAACCACTGCTTAAAGTGTGGGGACACCTCTTGATATTGTGAGACCGCAACAGCGGTAGTATGTGAACTAAATTCAGAGAATGTGTTAAGAGTTGACCATGTTGTTACTACGAAAAGAAGTATTCGTACCAGTTGTGCAGACGGAAAGGGTGATAAGCCTAATGGCAACCACCATAGGTGTGGGATGCTAGATGTGTAATGAACAACGCTCAAGGAGCAAGACTCGAAGATAGAGTATTCAGCAGTCAGCCAATGAGTGGCAAAACACAGTGTAATAGCGGAAGCTAAAATAATAGTGGATGCAGTGTAAGTTGTGTTACAATGAGAAGAGCACGGTGCGCAGTAAGCGACCGTTTATAATATGAAATAATAAATGGCAAATAGACCAGTTATGAGTAAACATGGGATACAAGGTAAGTGATAGCAAACGACTGGGCAATAAGCCAAGTCGGTACTATGTGAGAGAAACAGTGTGAATTCCGATTGCATCTCATAAGAGATTTACTGTCAAGAGTTTACGCCTCTGCACTCTGTATGACTGAGTGTTTTGGTATTGCTTGCGCGGTAATGATCGATGAGATAGCTAGGAAGTTTGGGAAATGTCAATGTGATAGAAGAACAAGAATTATGGTGTGATAAAACCGATGCATGAGAGAAGCACGGTCGTACCAATCAAAGGGTACTGGATTGGCATAAATGACTACAGTAACACGGTTATTCAACATCGGTATCCAAAATACCTCAAGTGTTGGAAATAACCGACAGAGTACTACACAAAGGTAGTAGCTCAAACGTAACCGACAGTAAGTCGGAAGAAATTAAGTAAATCAGCGTGGAATACAGTAAATTATCATGGAAGTAAATAGAAAGTTTGTAACTCACCGAATTCGCTCACGGTAAGAGATACCACGCGTCGGTTGAGAAACCACTATTACCAAGATGAAGGTGATAATCGGATATGTACAATACAGTAAGAATAACAAATGGGGCAAACTAAGCCCTAAAGTTATCTAGAGTTGCACAGCAGAAACTAGTGAGCCAGTGATTCAAGTATGAAATGTGCATAGTGAACATGAGTGAATGGCTAATTATTAACGCCTAGAAGTCTCACAGGCCAGAACCGAAACCAGTTAAGAGTTAAAGCAAACTCCAATGAGAATTCTTGGTTTAGGGACTAAACCGCCAATATGGCTAAGACCCTTTAACAAGAACACATTGTATAATAGACCTCGTGGAAGTTAGAATACTTCACGGTGGCAAAACATTTTAAACCAATGTTCAGTGATTGATTACGTGGGCGTAACCCCTTTTAAGGGGGGTAGAGCCTAAAGCCGCTTAGTGTGTTTTAACGTACAAGTGTACGTGAACTATGTTGTGCATAGCACAAAATAGTCTGTTTTGATGATTGGTGCGTGTGTTACATAAACATACACATTCATTCATGGTTTAACGGTGGTAATTGTGCACAGAAGATGTGAATACCATTGTAATAAATGTATATACCTTGTTAACTGTTATGTGTGAGAGTACAAGTGTAAGGGAGTAAGAAACTCCCGGGGAACTAAAACCCCGACTATGTATGTTCATATAACTAAATGTAAAACCGTGTATTGTATTTTGATAAAAGTATATATAACATGTTGTGATTTATGAAGAGGTATGACACCAACATAGAACCTAGTGAGAATTAAATTCCCTAGGTAACTTGATTTAAAGATGAATCTGGAAGATGATCGATGGACAAGTTCCACCCTTGGAGATGTAATTATGACTAGATGGATTAAAAGATAGAAAATGGTATATGTTTGAATTAGTTGTTGTTTGAATTGAAGTGAGAGGTGGAACTTGATTATCATGAGATCAAGGGAAGCCGAACAAAATTGGAGTGGAAAGATAGTTCAACACTGATGCTGATCACATTAGGGTTGGATGATTCTTGAAACTCCCTAAGTGGTCACAACAACCACATCAAGAATAAGAGGAAGTTATCAATAATTGGACTTGGAGTTGTATTGAGTTTTCAAAAGAATTTTAAATTGGTGGTTTCAGATTTTCAATTGGTATTTTCAAGACTTCAATTAGTATTCCAAGATTCTTAAATGGTATTTCAAAGGAAGAATTTCTTCGCTTGACCTTGTAAAAAGGATTTTCAATTAGTACTTTCCAATAAAGGATTTCATTCTACCTAACCCCATAAAGAATATTTTCGTATTACTTGCTCACGAGCTGAGAACGTAGGAGCCTTTGTCTTCGGACCGGTGACATGAGAAGTATATTTTAAAGATGTATGCAATTGTTTTGATCTCCCAAGGAAACGGGGACCAGAGTGTCCATCGCGACCGGGTTCTGCAGGATCATAGTGTATATGTACTCAACATGGGTCTCGAACCCATGAAGAGATGGAAAAGGAATTTCTGGTTGATATACATGTTGTGACATGTTGTGTGGTATGTGTAACAATTATTATTTTGACCTCGAGTCCTAATGTGGTTAAGTTCCGGAAGTGTTATGTTATCAAGACCTATGTGTCTAAAGGATGTTGTGTTACCGAGACCTACGGGTCTAAATGTTGTTATGTTACCCAGACCAAGAGTCTAAGGGTTGTTACGTATGTGCAAATGTTGTTAAGGTACCCGGACCATTAAGTCCGAGGACACTATGTAAGTATGTTATGTCATGTTATGTATGTATGGATGTGTTACCCGGACCGTTAAGTCCGAGGTTGTGATGTAAAGTATGGTTGTTATGGAAGTTTATGTTGCAAGTAATCCCCGTATCCTAAACCAATGATGTGTGGGAAGTGTGAACTCCGAGGACGAAGTTCTTTTAAGGGGGGTAGATTGAAATACCCCAAACCTTAATGTGTTAATTAATTATGTAATTATAATTTTCTAAGGCTAATTAAGTCCTTAAGATCATTGGTGAAGAAAGGAAAAACCAAAAAGAAAAGGGAAATGCGTAAAGTCCCAAAATGTGAAAATACGTATTTAATTATTTTAGGAGGTGCATAACCTTCATTATAGTTAAATAATTTTTATACCCTAATTACACATTAAGAACATGTGGGAAAAATTCCGGAAGAAAACGGATCCAAACAATGCGTTAAAACGCTAACGGAGTCTTAAAGCGTTTTTTCGAGAAAACCCGAAAACGTGACTTTAAACAATTAAATGACCCTGTACAAATCACAGTTGATTATGTAACAATAATTAAATATTAATGGGATTTAAATAACCATTAAATCTAAAGGAATGAGGAAATTCCGGAAAACGGTCCCGTTAGTGAATAGTGCTAAACCGGGTAATAAACGAGCGTTCTGCTAAAAGACGAAAAATGCTCCAGCGTGTATACATTAGTGGGCCGATTTTATTAATGTAGGCAGCCCGCTCACACAAGACTAGTTAACTAATTAATTAAGTCAAAAGCAAAAAAAAATAGAGGGACCACTTATACCCCTCTCTCCCTCTCTCTCTCCTCTCATTTCTCTCCTTCCTTTTCTCTTTCCTCTCTCTCTTTCTTCCCAGCCGGCTCCCTCTCCTTCCTTAAGCCATCGGTTTTTTTCTCCCCTTCTCCCATGGCTACTTCAACTTCAAATGCCATGCCCAAGCTCCATTTGAGCTCCAAATAAAAAAAAATCACATATTCTTCTTCCTCTCATCTTCCTCTATCATCCTCTCTTTTCGAAATTTCAAAAGGATGAAGTTGACCTCCATGGGTTTTCCCCATTTGAAGAGAAAATGGCACCAATATGAAGCTTGGAGTCTCCTCTTCCTTCTAAGGTAAAATTTCCAAGAAAAAGTCATCTTTCCTTCATCTCATGGTGTAATCGATTTTTACCATTTTTGATACCTTGTTTTTCTTCTTGTTCTTGAGCTCCAAATTGACCCTTAAATGGTGGAGTAATTTCCTTCTTGATTCAAGGGTGAGAATCCCTCTTATAAACTTCAAAAAGGTAAACCCTAACTTTATATTCTAGCCCTTTTATTGAATTAAGATATTCCAAGGGTTTAGATAATTAATTAAGTATGTTTTGTGTTCTTGGATGTTGGGATGGAGTTGGAAACTCCATACCCTCTTAACCGATTTTGGAGAAGATGAGGAGCAAGAGGAAAATTAAAGAGACTTGTGAAATTAAGGTAAGAAATTCACCTTAAACCTTGTTTGTAATTGTTTAAGTGTTTGGGGATGGGTAAACAAATTAATGAACCCAAATTGTGGATTAAAATCTGTGTTGTAATGTGTTTAGTTGGTATTGGAGAGTTGTGAGAATTAATAGTTGAGTTGAGGGCCTTAAGAGCCAAATGTTTTAAGTTTGGGATTGATATCGTGGTTATGGAGATTATGGTGGTTGTGTGGTTGTTGATGAATTTGAGGATTTGTTATGTGCTGTTAGGACCCTTGTAAGGGTGTGGCTAGATTAGGAATGAGAAGGATGAAAATTGATGATTTGGATGTGTAAGGTTTATGGGCAGGTTATGGCAAAATTTTAATGGAAAATGAGTGTGTGATGAGATGAGAGAATTTAGGTGTTTACTTGGATTGTTTAGTGTTGAGAGAGTGCAAGAATGATAACAAAATGGTGCTTGATGATTTGGGATTTCAAGGAAAAGAATGGGTGTTTGTAACTTGTGAAACAAGGATTGAGTGTAGGTTTATTAGAAGTGCAATTCTGGGTAGAATTTGCCTCTGTTAGCTGAATTTTTGGGTACGTCCGAACTTCCGTCCGGACTTGGAAGTTCGGACATGCCCCGTCGCGCTAAAATTTTTCTGAGTTTTAAGTTGTGTCCGAACTTCCGTCCGAACTTGGAAGTTCGGACACTCGAAAATGTTCCCAGGTTATTTTGCTTCGACTTGTCTCCGACCTTCGATGTCCGGACACAAGTTCGGACACCTGTAAGTTTTCCTCAGATTTGGCCTTGACTTGTGTCCGAACTTGGAAGCTCGGACACAAGTTCGGACAGGTAGAAATTTTCTTTGGATGTTGCCTCGGCTTGTGTCCGAACTTCAAAGCTCGGACACAAGTTCGGACATTCGTCAGTTTTCACCCATCTGAGTCTCGACTTGCGTCCGAACTTCGGCAGCTCGGACACAAGTTCGGACATAGTGTAATTTTGAGCAAAAACCTTGTTTAAGGGTAGGAAATGGTACCCAATGATGGGGATTGGTGAGCAAGGATGTTATAAGGTTGTTAAGGACATGTTAAGTAAGTTATAACGGCAATTGAGTGGTGAGGAGTTGTAATAAAAATGTGAAAGCAAAACAAGTTAAAAATGTAAAGTTATAAACTACTGAACGGGGTTAACCATGGGCGCATTAGTCGTTAAATAATTACATTACCCCGATGTTAATAAAGATAGTTATAATGTTACCAGTTGTTCAAAGAGTTTTCGAAAACATGTGATGGCACGTTAGAGTGAACCTTCGGTGACAGGTATGGTTTTCTTGCAACCTGTGTCCTACCGGATTACACCGGCTTGTATGCCAATGTGTTTTTCTGTGTGTTTGCCACCTTGCAAGATAAAGCATGAAATGAGTTTATAGTAATTCATTATTGTGGCGTAATTAATTCTGATATCGTTTAACCTTAAATATGTGTTAAATAATAGTTAACCGACCTTAGGTTCACATAAAAGATCGATATTCGGAATAAACGTCCCAACCCACGGGAACGTTCTAACTACGGCTATCCGTGCGTTAGTGTATGTGGTGACTTTGTGTGGTGGATGTGACTTGTTCAGTATGTTGTTGTTATTGGATACTGTTATCCGTGTTGTTGAAATGGGGTGTGATTTTCCCTGATGTATCTAACCGAGTTAGTAACACAATGTGATGTATGTATGTGATAAGTTCCATAAAGGAACCTCTAACTAACAAGTATATGTTATGTATGGTAAGGAATCCGGTCGTTCCGGTCGCGCGTGTTGTTTGGGAGTTGATGTATATATGTGAATCAACTCCCACTCTGTTATATTAGGGTTGTTTATCCTTCTTGGATGTTCGACCTCCCACTAGCTTAGCCAAAGCTTACCTACCCGACCTCCACATCGGGCTAGGAGGGAAATTATGTGTAATGTTGGTAGGGTGTTGTTGCATAAGTTCGCTTCGACTCTCTCTTTGTTATGTTACGGTTGTTCTTCTCCTTGAATTACAACCACCCACAAGTTTAACCAAGGCTTACCTACCTCATCATTATTGGAGCTAGGGGAAATTGTGTAAGGTGTGATCGGTCCTATATGAGGCCGCATACCTAAGTAAAGAAAATGTATGTATGTTGTGCTCGGGCTTATACCACCCCGGCACTCCCTAAGTATAGTTTATGTTCTCTAAGAAGAATGGAATTAAGGTTGTGTATGTTATTAAGTGAAATGTGTTGTTATGTTGTGTGTGCTAACCTTGTGTTTGTGTTCTATTAACGGATGTGTGCTTCTAAGCATGACGTATGTGTGTAATGTGTGCATGTCTTAAATAAAATCAACCGCATGCTAAGACGACAATTAGTTGTGCGTGGCCGGTAGCATGCGGGCTGCGGGATTACCATACCAGCAAAGGTGCTGAGCCCCCTGGGGGGCCACCCTTTCTTCTTTTCCTGTTTCAGGTACAGGGAACTGGAAGCCGCTCGAGAGTAGGACGGTGTAGTTGTTTGTATGTGGTAGTCATGAGAATTGTGGATGTATCGTAGGTGTAGTAAGACCGAATTTGTATCGGCGTTAGTTGGAAGACACTCGGTACAGTTGTAATGTAAGTGTACAATGATCGTTGGACATGGAATGAGATTAATGTGTAGTTGCTCAGGAGTTTAGTCCATCAGACCGGTACAATGTATGTATGTTAGCCTTGTTAGCCACGTGGGTGGCTAACGGCGTGTAACACCAAGGAGTTAAGTTATGTTGTGAGTTGTGATTTCCGCTGCAAGGCGTTGTTAAGTGTGTTGTTAGTAGTTGGGGTGTTACAAATACTGAAGCTGAGCAAACAATATTAGTAAACAGAATGTCATAAAGTGAGTTTGTCTACGGAAAACGCTTGAGGATACCGAGAAACAGAGAAAAATAACAAATGTGATAGCTCCAGCTTATCATTGTCTTAAAGAATTTAAAAACCAATATCAATACGGCAAGACTCGCAAGCCGGTGGCAGAATGAGCAAAGTAAAATATATCGAAGTTTATGCTTCGATTCTCTCAGCGTCCATGAACTACGAAGTCCATAACAGGCTGTACTTTCATCAACAAACCATGTGTAGATAAAGCAACCAAGTATTGACTGTGAAATAAAATACAGAGAGACGAAATTTGTTACCAGTTCGAGGTTCATTAGAGGAAGAGGAACACATATATTGGCGCAAGCATAATAAACGAGTTGAGAGGAAATGTAGAATGAAGAAGTACCGACATTAGCACCGATACTTATCGGTGAAATCGACCATTATTTAACCACCACCTCATTCAGGCTCATTTGGTAAGGAGAAGGAAAAAAACCAAAACAAAATAGAAGAGTTAACAACAACAAAAAAGATATGAGGGGGAGAGCAGGGGTAAGGATGATGAACAGACAAAACGTTTCCACTTACTCTACTGATGAAATAAGAACATGAGCAATGGGGTGTAAGTAGTGGTTCGCGATGGAGGAGGAAGAGCTCAATAGAATTTTTGTTCTTGTTTTCATTGTTATACATGTCCTTATTCTCATGCCCAGAATGGCATGGTTGAGTGCAGGCACCGTTTGGTTATGGATAAGGCTTTATGTCTTTTAGCCCATGCCTTTATACCTTTGATTTTTTGGTCTTATGCTGTGCAGACTACTACTTACCTTATTAACAGGACCCCCTCAAAGGCTCTCCATGACCAGTCTCTCTATCAATTGTTGTTTCATTCAGCTCCTAATTATAGTAAACTCAAAACCTTTGGCTCTTCCTGTTGGCCAAATTTAAGACCTAGAAACTCCCACAAACTTTCTTTTCGGTCAAAGGAGTTTATCTTTATAGGTTACCCTAATGCTCAGACTGGTTATATTTGCTATGATCCTATTGCTCAGACTACTCTCCTCTCCAGAGATGTGCTCTTTAATGAGCAGCATTTTCCCTTCTCTGTCATCTCCAAATCACCCTCACCGTTACTTTCTACATCCACATCAGATTACCTAGGCCCTACATTTGTTCCCACTACAGTTCAGGTCACTACCTCTACATCAACCCCAATTACTTCCACAACTTCACACACTCCATATCCTACAGGACCCAACAACATCACTCTGATTTAGTTTCTCCCCCCTTTACAAATTCTCCCACTCAACAACCTTCCCACTCAGCTCCACAAAATGCCCATCAAATGGTTACTCAATCCAAATCCAATTCCCTTCAACCTAAGACTTATACAGACGGTACCATTATTTGGCCTTAGTTGCATAATGCAGTTGCTATCTCTAATGATGTTCCAGAAGAGCCAACATTCAAGCAAGCTCAACAATATCCAGAATGGAGGGATGCTATAAAGAGAGAGTATAATGCTCTTATCAACACTGGCACATGGGAATTAGTTCCTTCTAATCCGTCAATGAATATTCTGGGAACTAGATGAATTCTTAAGACCAAAAGGAATTTTGATGGTTCTATATAGAAGAGGAAGGCCAGGTTAGTGACACAAGGTTTTAACCAATCATTTGGATAGGACTATACTGAGACATATAGTCCTGTGGCTAAAACTGCCACTATACGAGTTGTTTTATCTATTGTTGTTTCTCTTAACTGGCCAATCCATCAAGCTGATATCCAACATGCCTTCTTACATGGCGATTTGGAAGAGCAAGTTTATATTAAACAACCACAAGGCTTTGTTGACTCTCGGTTTCCTAATCATGTGTGTCTTCTTGAGAAGTCTCTATATGGGTTAAAACAACCTCCTCGCGCTTGGTTTTCTAAACTAAGCAATTATCTCATCAAAATTGGCTTTCAACCATCTCTCTGATTCCTCCCTCTTTGTTTATCGAGATAACAAGGATGTCATGTATGTACTTGTCTATGTGGATGACATCTTGTTTACCGATTCAACTCTAGATCTAATTACAGCTTTCACTCAGAGTCTATCCTCACATTTTCCAGTTTCTGCTACTGGACCCCTAAGTTATTTTCTGCGTGTATCTGTGACTTGCACCACTGAAGGACTTTATCTTTCTCAACGGAAATATGTTTCTGACCTACTCACTAAGGTCGAGATGCATAAGGCCAACCCATCTTCTACTCCTCTCTCACCTACAACAGATCTAGACACACATAATTCCCCAGATTTTGAAAACCCTACATACTACAGGAGCATTGTCGGTAGTCTGCAGTATCTAGCTCTAACTCACCCAAATCTTTCATATGCGGTAAATCGAATTTGCCAGTACATGCACAAACCTAAGCTAATACACTGGAGCGCAATGAAGAGAATATTGCGGTACCTGGTTGGGACTCAAAGAATGACTCTTTTCTTTCTGCGATCTCCTCTGGGTTCTTTGCATGTCTTCTCTGATGTTGACTGGGGTGGCTCTCCTATTGATCGCCGCTCCACCACTGCCTTTCTCGTCTTCCTCAACAATCATCTGGTATCCTGGTGTAGCCGCAAACAGAAGACGGTCGCGCGGTCGTCTACTGAAGCAGAGTACAAGTCTGCGGCCAACGCTACTGCAGAAGCGACATGGATCCAAATTCTGCTCTCTGAATTAGGGATTTCCCTTGCGAATCCCACCTCTCTCTATTGCGATAATTTGGGTGCTACCTTTCTCGCATCTAATCCCTCCATTCACATCAGAATTAAACATATCTCTCTCGACTATTTTTTTGTGCGCGAGAAAGTTCAGAACGAAACCCTAAAAATTTCCCATCTTGCAACTTGGGATCAGGTATTTTGACTAAAGTTTCCTCCACTTCTCACTTTCACAATCTTTGATCCAAACTTCCCCTTGTCAGTAAGTAGTTTGGACTCGCGGGGGCATATTAGACCATGAATCAATAGTCGGTATTGGGCCTGAGTCATTATAGTATATGGGCCTTTCTACTTGTATTACGTACATAGGGTTGTAAGTATAAATACACACTGACTCAAAAATTAATACATGGGAGATATTATCCTTCTCTGTTACATTCATTACGATGGGTCTTTTGAAAGAATTTTGATTGTTGGAAGGTAGAAGGTTTTCTTTTGGCAAAATCAGAGCAAGAAAAACGCTGGTGTGTTGCTTGTTTATCGGCTGGCCTGTCCAATGATCCCCACTGTAGGGTTTCTATTAGTCTCTTAATAAATAGAAAAGACTAGGGTTTTTTTAAAAAGTGGGCTTAGTAAAACCGACTGGGCTTTGTTTGGGGCTAAGATGAGGAAACCGGGACGTGCTTGAGTCTAGGCGAGCTGGCCTCATTCAGCCGCGCCTTGTCAAAAATTAAAGGAACACGACTGCTCCTCGCAAAGTTCAAACTCGAAACATCCGATCCTCCCTTGCATGCTCTAACCAATTGAGCTGTGATAACATTCGGTACATGACCACAAGAGATGACAGTAAACCTCGATTCAATCCTCTACTCCATTTCAGCATATTCTTCTTGAAAAGTTCATCGTCTATAATGTGCCATGAAACCACGGGTCTTCATATGGAATTCAATTTCCTCGATGCTTGAAAATTTCCTTATGATACCACAATCAACATAAGGACATTGAATTTTCACCGCCTTTGTCCTGTGCTTGTGCTGCATTGCCACTTTGCAAAACCTTTTCAACATGTTGTTAATGTGATCCCCTCGATCACCATACATCCAGTCATGCTCCATACTATATGTGAAACACAAACGAGTATGAAATTACCTTTCCTAAAACTAAAATGTTTCCATAGTATGGTTTGTATTTGCTTACACGTGTTTATATCTTAATGGAGTGTGACTGGATGAGTTTCAAATGAGCTAACCTAACTTTACGGTTCCAACCCAAATTATAAACTAGAATTTTAATTTCAACAAATCATTGCATATTTAAACAGAAACCGAAGTTAAGTTACTTACTTGTTTTTAGGATCTATAAAGAGAGAAGGAGACTTGAATGGTGAGGGGTGAAGGCGGAAAGCAACAGAGGTGGTTTACGAGAATTCATAGACTAATATGTAGTGAGACCTGATAAAGAAAAATAAAAATTATTATACATAGACGACAAACAATATTACTAAGACATTTCTAGGAAAAATCGGCATGACTTTCGCATAATATTACCCATCCCATGCTTATTATTAAGCATTCACCAAAGTCATACAATGGTAAATTTTTTCAATAATTGGCTGAAATCAAACTATATACGAATTCATTCACCAAACCAAATTTCAACAATTTGCAGCAATCAAATACAAATTCAATCATCAAAGAGAAGAAGATAAGTTAGAGTATATGCGGTTCCCTAATGAATTGTTTTCAGCCCCGTCTTCAATCTGGTGTGCAAGAGTTGAGCAGCTCCTTAAGTACTTATCTCTGCAAAGGCACAAACACAAGTAGAGAATGAAGAGAAACCTAACAGCCTTCCCTATTCGTAATTAGGATTACAAAATTATAGTGAGTGAAAAGAATGAAGAGATAAGTTAAAGTATATTCCGGGTTCCTAAATGAATTGTTTTCATACCCTTCTTCAATCAGGTGTAGTAGATCCAGTGATTTATCTCTACAGAGGCACAAACACACATGAAGATAATTAAATGAGCAAAAACAACATAATTTTTCACTAAAAAAATTTTATCTAGCACCTTGTGTGCACATGTAATTCTACTAATTTAATACTACATATATACACACATTTTACACACCCAAGTAAATTCATCACCCACAATCACATTACAATCTAAATCTCAACAGTTATCACAACAAATAGACAATTTTAACCTAAATTTGAACTCACCTTTTGCTGCTGCTGCTTGTAGTTTCGAATAAATGGTGCGGTGGTGGGAACGTGGCCGGCTTCGGTGGGCGACGACGACGATAGTGACGGTGGGCTCGGTGGTGGTTGAGTTCACAACGGTGATGATTTGCAGGGTTGTTCGCAAGAGAAAGGAAGAGAGTAAGGGTCCGTTCTATACATGCATTAATCTCTCACTGTTTTCAAAAGCAGCTATTTGTTGCGTTTAGAATTTTACATTTGTGAGAGGGATGGTGGGTCCAACAGAAAAAAATAACAAATAAAACTTAGCCATGTGGCACATTAATCTAATAAGAAACCAAAAGTGCTGAACGAACAACCCCTAAAGGTGTTTTTCGGTGAGGACGCGGTGAACTGGACGAAAGGTAAAAAATTGACTGATATTAACTACCATCAAAATAGATATATTTCAACATCTAGTTAGTGGTTGCTACTATCAACCGTTTTGGCGGTTGCTATTATCAACCACCGATATAGCTTATTTCATTTTTTAAAAATAAAAATATTGGAAAATCTATTTCGGCGGTTTCTACAAACAACCACAAAAATAGGTTCTGAGAAATTTTAAAATACTTTATTTCAACGGTTGTTTTCACCACCACTGACATAGGGACGCTTCAATAGGCCTTTTTTGTACTAATGTGTATTAGGACGTTGTTTTCTTCATGGCAATGACATTCTCACCATGCGTATTCTTTGTCTTTCTTTTCTTCCTACCCTTAGGACCTTCTTTTATTTTTTCCCAGCCATCTACAATTATATAAAAAAACAATGATAGGTTTTATTTCAAAAAAAGGCACATTTTGGGTAACCCAGCGGTTGACTCCGAAGAGGGCCACCAAGTGGCTGTACCAAACATGGCAACCAACGACTTGCTTGGCAATAGCCGCCGAGCGGCTAGCTTCTTCACAACCAGCGAGTGTGGTTGCCCGGCTTATAGCCACCCGCAAGTTGTGTTCTCTGGATTTGAATGAAAACAAGCTTTAATCTTTTTTTTTTGCTTAAACTAGACAAAATCGGTTAAATTGTTCAATACGACAATAAAAATTGA
The DNA here is from genome assembly GCA_023374045.1 of Limonium bicolor. Taxonomy (NCBI): domain Eukaryota; kingdom Viridiplantae; phylum Streptophyta; class Magnoliopsida; order Caryophyllales; family Plumbaginaceae; genus Limonium; species Limonium bicolor. The sequence goes on along the minus strand of CM041777.1, from coordinate 363,175,901 downwards.
GGATTTACTGTAAAAACGCTGATAATTGGCAAAGAACACAGAGACGCGATGAAGACTAGACGAAGATTGCAACGAAGAACACAAAGACTGAGAAGAATAAAAGAGAGATTTCAAGGGTTAGTTAGTTTCTTTTTCTTAATTTTTTTTTGTGTTGGAACATAAAGAGGATAGGCAGGAGGCTACGGAGCATATAAGTAGCAGTTGACCACAGACTGGATAGCACCCGACCAACCCATTTAGGGACTACCGCCTGCCTGTTATAAGTCCAGGCTGACTTGCCACCAACTATCTATCTCGTAGGGCAGTCAGCTACGTTTTTCATTTTTTTTAAAAAAAATCTTATGTTTTTGGACATTTAAATTTACATATTTATACATAAATTATTACAAGTTATGATTAGTAATAAATCTACACTTATTTTATAATATTGTTAAACTTTTTGAATTAAATTAATTGACTACATGTAGAGCTAAAATGACCAAAGTGATAATCATAGAACCGGTTACACCATAATAAGATACATCTTGAACAATGTTTACATCTAGCTTAAACAACACATAAAACTAAACAACAATTACAATAGCATATACTCCCTCCGTCCCAGTCAAAGTGTACAGTTTACTATTTGGATATGTCGTTTGACTTCAATATTTAACTTGTAAGATAATATATTTTTATAAATCTATATTTTACAATGGAATCCTTATGTGAAAAACTATATATTATACAACTTAATTTTTTAAAAATATTTTATCTTATATGTTTAATATTAAAGTGGAAAAACATAACAAAAAACAAACAAATACACATGACCGGTTGAAGAATCAACACATAAATAAAGAGAGATTGTATAGTGCTTGACCGTATAACCAGTTTTGAATAGTATTTGCCTATCACATATGGGTCGATTGTGAAAACTGATCCAAAGTCAAACCCCTTTCCACCTCCGTCCGTACTACGCAGCAAGGAAATCAAGAAGTGACGAGTGAAAAATTGAGTGAGCGAAAAAAAAAATAAACCTTGTACTCTCGCTCCATTCCCTGTATTTCCCGGGAAGATTCCAGATTGTTGTTCTGTGAAACCGGCAACGGAATTATTGCATACTGGGTTTCGTTTGGTTGGCCTTTTGTTCTTTCGATTATTCTGAGTAAGTGCCTGTGTCTGTTTATCTTCTATCGTATCTATCGGATTCATATTAGGGTTCCACTTCCTTGAAGATCTTCTGACGCTGTTACAATCTTCTCATTATTCTGACCCTGCATGTTGGAGCATTTGGGCATCCGTCCGAAATATTTCCATTTGCTCGGTCAATTACAGTCTTGGTACCCTTGACTTTCATGGTAATAGCGATGGTCCGATTGCGTACTACGTTTCCAGTGTGCGGCTGATATTGTTCACTGATCCCTTTTTTGCTAAAGGGGCCATGTATTGGCTTTATTGGCTCCGTGATTTCTCATAGTGATTTGATTTAGATCCTAACTGGACTCGAGAGAGAGATTGATGTATAAATGTATGGGCGTCCATGGATGACTTCTAATGAGTACTAACTACTTCGATTTCTCTGAACACAATAGTTAAAGGATGATAGATATGTTTGTTACGGGATATGTTTTTTTTACCACTGTATATTATGGAACATGAAACCAGACAAGTTTGTCTGAAGTGAGAAAACTGACATAAATCTCTGTCAATGTGAATGATGAAGAATTTTGCTTAAGATATCATACATATGGTGGCCGTTGACATTGTTTGGGTATAAACAAGTCATGATTCGTCAGTAGTCTATAAAGATCATTAAATCTTCATGTCTTTTGTATTTTGGAGTCGATCTCTAAAGAAGTTATCAGTTCACACTGAAAAAATTTTGTTTGACTGAAAATACGTTGACAAATTTGGAAGACTATTGTCATGCAGTTGTTCCCATGATCTGTCTTCCTTTGATGTCTTAACGTTTTCCATCCCCTACCCTTTCTAGGATCAGATATTTTTATGAAATGCACGTCTGGTAGATCTAATCCCTCAGGCTGTGAGTTCTTTAGTACAATCTGTTATTATTATGTTGTCTGATATGAGGGCTGCAGTGTAAAATTTTTATCGGGTGTATCTCACAGGCTCTGGATATCTTATCCATTCTTCAACTGTGGAATCTACTAGATTTTTTGTAGTTTCTTCTTTACTCATTGATATTCAATGTGGTACCCACTTGAAACACATATTATGATATTGTGCTTATCTCTTGTATGGTTCAATCGTTGTTTACTAATATGACTCGACTTGCCGCCTTTTGATGCCATTCTGTTTAATTATGAATTATGAACTTTGTTGTATATCTGATTTTTAACCTCTCTTGTCATGCCAGTGGATTTTGGGGCTGATATTGATGTTAATGGAGAAGTAGTGGGAAATTCCCTTGAAACAGAAGACAGATCTTTTGATGAAAATGAAATGTGTGGGAGTTCTGTTGAAGGGGAGCCGAATGTACAATGCAAATTGATAATTGAAGGATCTTCTGGAAAGGACATGCCTTTGGACGTTGAAGAGGTGCCGGAGCCCTTTGTTGGCCTTGAGTTTGATTCTGAAGGAGCCGCGCATGCATTTTATAATGCATATGCAACACGCGTGGGATTTGTCATACGGGTTAGCAAACTATCTCGGTCAAGACGTGATGGATCAGCAATTGGTAGGGCCTTGGTTTGTAACAGAGAAGGTTACAGGATGCCTGATAAACGTGAAAAGGTTGTGAGGCAGAGAGCAGAGACTAGGGTAGGTTGCAGAGCAATGATTCTGGTGAGGAGACTTAATACTGGTAAATGGACGGTTACCAAGTTTGTGAGGGAGCACACACATCCATTGAGGCCTGGACATGGTCGAAAGGATTTCATATTTGATCAATATCCTGTGAGTTGATATCATATGCTTATTACTATGTCATCTTAGTGACTTTAATCAATTGCTAAACATGGTTCTGCTTGACTATTGATGTTGCTGGTGATTTTATGCAATTTGCTGCCGGACCTTGTCCTAGGATCCATTGCAACTGTTTATTTCTAAATGTTGCTCAACTTGTCTTACAGTTCTGTAAATTTTGTTGACATAGTACTGTTCTGTCATTATCTTGAGAAATATGATAAATCTGATATGGTATATTACTGGCAATAGGCTTATAAGAAAGTCCTCTGAATAATTGTTTGAAGTTTTCCTCACCCTCTTAAGTTACTGTACTATAACGTGCAGAATTGTGTGCAATAATTTTAGGGTGAATCGAAGGGATGCAAACAATATGTGTTGGGTTTCGTGATCTGGTCTGTTGTTGTATAAGCTGTGAATCAGGCTGTTGTTTGATTCTTGTTTGTTTGTTGGCTTTTTCATCATGTTTGTTTCTGTGCTGATCAATTTCTGTACCCACTTTGTCAATCTTGTCAGTACCTTTGAAATGTACTTGAATACACAATCACTAGGACCGTGCACAGGTTTTTGATAGTATTCTTTAGCAGTTTTAATTGGCAATCACTTTCTTCTTGAGTGTAATTCTAGTTCTTAAATAAGTTCGTTCTTGGCACTAAAAAATAAATTAATTATCTGAGAATAAATATTTGATCTCAGTTATTAGATACTGTGTGTCTACAGATCCTGTTTTGTGGCAAGAAATCCATGGGAATTTTAGCTGTGGCTCTGATTCAAAAGATGCCATAGAGAAGGTGAACCAAAAAAGATTCTGTGTTGGCTAGAATGCCTTCTCTTAATTACTCAGAAATTGTTGTGTTATCTAGATTAATATTTTTTTTTGATTCATAAGACTTGATTCATCACTATTCCATACTCAAAAGGGCAGTCTAGGTTACACGCCTTAACAACTCTAGTCTAGGTTACACGCCTTAACAACTCTAATGGGGATGTTAATCCCTTTTCTATATCTGAAATGAAACTGAGTCATTATACAAATTAGAGACTAAAGTAGCAAGGAAGTTACAAGGGCTATTATCAAACCGCACTTGAGTAAAGTCAAAAAGAGAAGCAGGGCTTCTAGTTGATCATCAGCCTTGATCTCGTATCCCTCACCCAGCTTGGATAGACTTTTGAAGTTCTCCTCCTGTCGGCTATCGATTTGGACTTTCTTGAAACCTACCTTTCTAAGCCCATTTGAGATCAAAGATTAGTCCCATGGCTTCGTCATTCATAAGCCTCTTGGTATCTTCCAGTTTTCTGTTAAAAACCTTCACTGCAGCTCCTCTCCAATGCCCCAAGGTACCGGCTAAATTCTGCTTCTTCCCTTGAGCCTTTTGATGACTCAAGTCTGTTTAATTTGGCTCTGCACCGGAGGAAACCAATCATTAACTATCCCAGTCAGAATAAGGCCTGGTTTAACAAGAATTGGTAGCGTCTGATGAAGCCTTTGTTGCCTTCCAACAGAGCTGACCAAGACACATCATTGTTATGGCGAGCATAATTTTTAGCATCAGAGATAACCCACAGTAAGTTAGCCACTTTGCACAGCTTATCATCTGTCCACTTTTCAGCAGCTGAGTGGAGCCAAAGTTGAGAGCTCATATCCCCTGAACTAGAAATTCTATCAACATCAATCAAACCACTCCTGCGATCCCTAGTCATAATACACTCAAAGAAGGTGTGGAAGACTATCAATCATACCACAAAATAGGCACTGAGGTGATCCACCAAATCTCCTAGCTATATTAGCCACACAAGGAACTATGTTGTTTTTTCCAAAAAAGAAGCTTCACTCTAGGACTACATTTTGATCCTTGTAGCCTAGACATCAAGGCTCCCTTTTCTGACTGCTCACTACCTGAGTCTTGCTGATTTCTATCCCATTCTTGAATCATGTCATAGGTAGATTTAACTGAGAAGAGACCATGTTTAGAGTGGTGTTAAAACCAGCTTTCATCTTCCCCCACACTGAAAATGATATTCTAAATGATCTGACATCGATAGACAAAAAGAATTGGCTGAGCTTTGGCAAATCCTAGTTGTTGAAGCTAGAATTGAACAAGCTGGAAACTTTGGCATCTGATTCCTGGCCAGGAACTGGAGAAATAGGTCTGAAGGAATAAGGCCTAGGGAGCCTGGGGGATGACAAGATAGTGTTATACCCAAATCCTATCCTTATCCTAGCATCTCTTTTAATAAGGAATAGCTGAATGAATTGAGGACCAAATTGGGCTAGCATGCATCGCTTTCACAGAATCCAAAACGTTGATTAGGAAAATTAATACTCTTCATAATTTTAGCAACAAGGGAAGAGGGATTCTTCAGCATACTAGATCTGTCTGGACAGCATAATGTTAGCCCAAGCTAGGCATTTCTTTTTAACAGCTTCGAGGAGATATTAGTAATGCAACCCTTTGTTTCTTCCCACTTTAGTGCGGAGACCAAGGTATGTGTCAAAAGAAGAAACTTCAACAAAGCCAAAAACATTACAAACTTATTTTTTATAATAGTGGGATCCATCTTCTTGCTAAAGACAATTTCAGACTTGTTGGAGTTGACCTGCTGACTTGAAGAGACCAAAAAAGCTTGAACAATTTGTTTAAGGGCATTGGCATTAAACATAGAAGGTGCCCCCCAAAAAGGATGTTGTCTAAGTGAGAAATGGAAGGACTAGACTGAGCAATTTTGATACCTGTATAGGTACCTAGTCTCTCAGCTTCATTAGGAGCACTTGAAAGGGCTTCTTGGACCAAAATGAAGAGAAAGGGGGAGAGGGGATCTTCTTGCCTAATCCCTCTAGTTGGCTTGAATTGATGCTCAGGAGAACCTTTAACAAGTATGGTACATTTGACTGTGGTGATGCACTGCGTAACAGACCCAACCAAATACAAGTAAACCCATCTGTGCAAGGATATCCTTAATGAACTCCATTCAAGTCTATCATAGGCTTTGCTTAGATCAATTTTAAGAGCAAAGGACCCCTTCTTTTTGGCCTTACTTCTCATAAAAGAATGCTGTATTTCCCTAGCAATAATGGATCAGTGCTGTTTCTACCCTTGAAAAAACCAGAATGAGAAGAGGAAATGATATGAGGCAGCATACCTTGAACCTTATTAACCCGCACTTTAGATACAATCTTGTTAAAAGTTACAAAGAGCAATAGGACAAAAATCACTAATGTTGACATCTCCTTTCATCTTTCGGATAAAAGTAATATAATAATTGTTGAGATTTTCAGGCATAGGATTACCTTGCAAGATAGCAAGCTCTGATTCCGTCACTTGAGCTCCAACCACATGCCTATAAGTCTTGCAAAATTTGCCATTGAAGCCATCTGGTCCAGGAACCTTATCAGTCCCCAACTGTTTCACTGATCTAAAAATTTCCCCTCTTGAATAAGGAGCATTAAGTTCAGTGATAAACTCAGCTCTCAATATGCCTTGAACAGCCATGGGAAATAAGGGATCCACTGTGCTGTTACAATCTTGAAAGATATTGGAAAAGTGGCTTCTGGCTATTTCCTTCAATTCTTCCCAGGAATAAACCATTTCATTGTTATGATTAAGTAGACCGAAAATCTGGTTTGCTCTTTTCTTGGCTGAGGCTCTATCATGGAAAAAACTGGTATTTTATCTCCTTTCATGTAGGTAGAGAGCCCTGATTTCTCAAGACTTTCATTAGTTTCCATGCCAGATACTTCAAATTCCTATCTGCCCAGCCATAAAAGCGCCCCCCCCCCCTCCCCTCCGGGAATCTAACCTCTGCTGCAATGTCTTGATGATTAGAGTAATTAATAATGCTGACCCAAGTTCTACTATTCCACATAAAGCTAATCCCTGACTCCTCCTAACTCTGCCTATTGAAAGCCCCTAATAATCTCTAAACTTCCTCCTTAACAGATCCATTCCATACTGAGATGTTTGGGTCTCCATTAAGAATACTAGCTCTGGGTTGAACTTTTTTAATCAGTCCTAATACCCAAGCTACTGCCTCAGGGTGACCCAACCCCCAGCAGTAAAAGGTAAGGCAACCTTGTCCAGAGACAAGGTCTGCTTGATCATGGTTAAGGTCTAAATCCTCAGTCCTTTACCTCCTCTTCTGCTAGAGGAGATTTGGTTGCTAGAGACTGAGTTTTAGAGCTTCTCCTTCTGCGAGTTTGCTTCTCCATATTACTAGACTTACTGTAAGGTCCAATCTGGACAATGGGGGCTTCCCCTCCCTTTAAGATATAGAAAGGCCTCCTGAGTAGGAGTGTTTTGTCCTGGCTGGCTTTTTCTTTTAGCATCTGCTTCTGCCACAATCTGAGCTATGGTTAAGTCAACCTTGCCTTGAAATTCTTGACTCCTTTTCTTTTTCTTTGATCCTTGAGCTTGAAATTTTTCCATAGCCTCAACCTAGTAAAAAAGAATGGCAGAAATTTTATTTCCCTAAGTCCTCTCTTGCCTCTATGATTTTCTCAAAGCCAGGGGGAAGTTTATGCCCTTCTAAAGCAGTCACCAAGGCATCACTCTTATCGTGTGCAGTAACACCACCAGTCATTTCTAGGTTCGCTTTTTCCTCATTGACCCCCACCCCAAAGATAAGAACATCCTTACTCCCTATGGCCAAACAAGATCCATTCCTCTCATACCCTTCAACTACATTTTCTCTCCCTTTTCCTTTAATCTGGTCTTCCTCTTATCTTCCTTTCTTCACAGTAAAACTATCATTCTTTGGAACTGCTACCCTCAGTAGCTCCATGGTTTTGCCCAAGAAAGAACTGATCAGATAAAGATGCTGTGGATCCTGCATACTCTGACCTAAGCCAAGGTCCATATCTTTTACATTCATTCTCATTTCTTTTCTCCCAATGACACTCCATCACGTGATCTAATCTCCCACACCTGAAGCAAAAGTGGGGGAGATTGTCATGCAATATCCTACAGCACCTATCCATCTTGCAATCACTGACCACAAGGACCCTATACAGAGGTTCAGCCACATCAACTTCAACACAAACCCGCAGGACTTTGGAAGCCGAGGGATTGATCCTATCTGCACATCTGATAAAGGTTCCTATTTTGTTTCCCAAAGTGAGGGCTGAAGCTTTGCTAACCTTTTTGGGGTTGTGCTCATCTATGCTAGTCGAAGGTTCTATTGGCATTCCTTCCAGAAGTCTGTTTTGAAAATGCCATGGCCGTTAGTGAGGATGTTCTTTGTGTCCACCCCAGAGGAGAAATTGAAAAGAGAATCTGTTAAAACCTATTCTGCTGACTTTCGGAAAGGCTTAGGTTTCCGTATTTGATGAAAAAAGTGCTGAAAAACCTTTGGCGCCAATCTGTTGGGGGTGCCATATCCTTCCAAATAGCCAGTTTTTGATATCTGGTTTAATGGTCCAATACTCAGCAACTTCCCTTCCACCTTCTCCAACTCAGTAGGATGAATCTTTAGCTTGCCCCATTCGAAAACACTCCTTCCATTTCTTCTAGTAGGAACTCTCGACACAGTAGAACGAATTTAAGATATCTAGTCTTGACCGAGGACTGGGGGAACTCCAGGATAGAGATAACACACCATCCTTCTTACTTCCTTTCAAGAACCAGACAAATCCCTCCTTCCTCCTTTTACAGTTTACAGATTTCACATAAGATTTTCAGAAAAATAAGTGAACAGCACTTCTGGCCAAGATAGGGAAGATCTCGTCAATAACTGAGATTAGCTCTTTAGCCTGATTAAGAGAGCAGTTGAGAGCTTCATAAACACATGATTTGAGTGTAATAGTCCCCCGTCCCCTCCTTCCGCCTGGGAAGGGAAATTGTTTGCGAAAATTCAATTTTTTTTAAAAAATTATCATTAAGGAAAGAAAAGAAAAATGAGTCTGTGTACGCTGTGACTGTGTGAACTCACTGTAGAAGAATGAATGAAGAATTAAGAACTTTGTATTCTCATTTTTGTTCACCTCACTGGTAAGAGAAACTTCCCTTTACCACTCTAACCAAGAGATGGAGACACATCTTGTCGCGCATATTAGTCCTAAATCCATTTCATTGGTTACACACAAACTAGACTCACTAGTTTCTTCACTAACGAGGACGGGACTTACAACTTACACAAAGTAAGCCCAACACATAAATATGGATATTACGCAAGTTGCACTGAGGTTTTTGTGACTTACACACTCTGAACTATATGCTAGACTGAGATACTACTGGGTAAATGAAATGGACGATGTCTTGAATCCAGAAGAGATTACATTGAGAATTGGAAATCTCATAGTCGACTTGTCACGCTGAAGTATGCTTGAAAGATGTCTTCACATGGGGATACTTCTGGGCCACTCAAGAACCATATCAAGCACACTCTTGAACTCTCAACTCTGATGAAGCTTCTCTCCCTTAAAAGTGTAGCATTACAGACTGAAGTCCTCTGCATTTATGTCCAGCCAACTACCAACTTGACACAGGAATTAAGATTCGAGTTAGATATCTGAAAGAGAAAATATTGACATCCTCACATCTCATTGAAGGACTGACTTGTATGAGGATGTAGTCTTAGTAACAAGCTTTGGAACCCGAACTCTGATCATGGGGGTTGTTCAGCATGATGCTAAGCAGCAAACACAAGCTGGTGTGATATTGCAGTTTCCAACTGTTAGATCAATAGATAAATAGTCATTATTAACCTGTCTTTTAGGGGCATGCTAGTTTCATTTATTAAGAGTTAGGGCCTGTATTAGCCTGCTTAAGGAGTTGGGAGATTAAGGATAGAGGCAGCCGTTTGTATGATATTAGCCTTGGCCTCAATGAGGATTTAGGAGGGTGATACTCCTTGAATTGTATCATAAACGTTCGTTGCTTACTGTAGAAGTTGTCACTTGTTGCAGGGGCTGATCCAGTGCTGTACAGGCTAGATAAAAGACTGGTGTTGCATATTGAAGATGGCAGATGTAACATCTTCTAGAAGTCTTTTGTAGCATGTGGAACATGAGTGTTACCGTGGGGTAATGCATTGATCAGCCTGAAAATATCAAGCACTGTTTCAACCAGCGATAAAAAGTTGTCTTGTGCTTAAAAAACTGAAAAGCTACAAGAACCTTGTCTCATCTTTGAGCGACATCAAGAATTGTTGTTATACCCCCAATATAGTGTTGAATGAGTAGAGTTATAGCATAGTACTCGAGATGTCTGTTATATTATACCTGCAAATAAACTTTCTGCTCAACTCTCGACACTGGTTAGATATGAAGTACATACTTGCTATTATCAAAATACTTAGGAGGGTTGGAACAATAAGCTTGGCTTGGTTGTGTGGACTTGGTACGTTGCCATCCCTTGCCAAACAGCTAAAAATGATTGCAAGTTTTTGTACTGCTGCAATATGTACAGGCTACTATCCTTTATCTTAAGCTACTTCTCTTATTATATGATATATGTATATCTTACTCCTAAGGTTTCATGCCTTTGTGCGTTGATACAAGATGCTGTGGCTTCTTCATCTCGTTTTTTCTTGTATAATTTGTGTCATAATGCTCATTGGCTAATGTGGTGACAATATGAGCTCGTTAATACTCACCTCCAGGAGATGAGTAATACCACCTGTTTTTTGCTGGTCTTGAATGTGTACTTTTATGGCCTTCCTATACCAAACTGCTACAAATGATAGCAGGTTTCTGAAGAGCTGTACATCTAGCCTTGCATCTGTCCCGCTGTATCTGTATTTTCCCAGTCAGCTTTGGTCAAGTAAAGTAGTGTGTAAGAGTTTGTATTCTTCAGTGGTTTAGGTATTTAGAGGCTCATATTTCTTCTGATAACTACAGGAAAAGGGTGAAAGGGTATGTAGCCCTTATTTAATGCAAGGGGAGACTATTTTAAAGTGAGTCTTGGATGAGCAATATCCATAGTATAAGTGATGTCCATTGTATTAGAGTAGAAGTTATCCACCATTTTTTTCAAGAGTAGCTTGGATCTGTCCCAGTTCGTTTCAGTCTAAGGCATTGATGAAGCTTCATTTGAGGAGTTTCCTGTGTATGATCTCAAGATCCTTGCTGGTTCAGGCGTTCTTGAAGCCCATAGTTCTTCTGATGGTGAAGGGTAGAACTTTTGTGGAGTATCTCTGATAAGTCATATTAGTTAGGGGTGGTTTGTAAATGACTAATCCTAGCTTTTAGTATATAAGGACTAATAGGGAGTAGGCATGGGTTGTTAGTAGTTGATACTGTTTGGCCTCATAGAGAGGAGGCCACTTCGGTGGAGTTACCGGGCAAGATAGGGCTGATCCTATCAATTGGATCAGAGCCTTTTTCCTGGCTGCATAGGCGTCGAACGCTGGTTACACCTTCCATTCAGCGATAGATACTGTGGAAGAAAAGAAAACGAGATCAAGAATCAGCTTATGGATCTTTCTCGGAAGCTTGATAACTTGACGACTACGAAGGACAACCTAACAGCGGTAGTTTCGCCCTATAAACTGCCGTGCATCCGCAAGAAGAGGAAGGCAATAACACTCTGGGAAACAGCACGTGACTTTCGGAAGACAAGCATTGGAAGGAAACTGAGATGAAGAATCTGAGCGACATCTTCAAGCTTCTAATCTTTGATGGATACAACCCTCCTAATTGGTTGATTAATGCCAATTTGTTTTTTCCCCAAGTGGAGTCGAGGAAGTCCACAGATTCCAAGTGGCATCAGAATACATGGAGGGAGTGGTCTTCAAATGGCTCGAATGGCTGAGGAATCTCTCTGGACAGGTTTCATGGAGGCAATTCTAGGATCTATTAATAGAAAGGTTCAAATCATTCCCCAGGAAAGATCAATTGGAGCAAGAATTTTGTGATTCAACTTGAGGTGGAAAATGGGAACAAGTATGAGTATATGGGAGAATTGAGGATTTAGGGAATTTGTTGGCGACAGTAGTTTTGGCTGAGTAGAAAATGCCATTCACGAAGACAGAGGAGAATGATGAAGATCAGCAGAGGGAAATTATCGACATGAAAGAGGAGGTTGTGGATTTAGGATAGGATTCAACAGCTACAATTACCATGCACGAGGCGTCGATTAGGAGAACACAAGGAAAAGGAAAGAGGAGGAGACAGGAAGAGAAGAGGAAGTGGAGGAAATTGGATCATCAAATGGTTCAGGAAGGGACAAGAATACATACTGCAAGAGTTAGAGAAACTGAAAAAAGATTGAGGCAAAGGATATTTGTTCCACCGGGGAGAAAGAGGAAGAAATAGATTAGGAAAAAGAAAAGATAAGAGGATCACCTTCTCGAAGAAAATCCTCAACCCTAGTCGACCAATCATTCGCAATCGAACTGGTTTTAGATTGTAACACCCCAACCACCACCGTACACTTAACATAACTGCAGCAGAAATCTTAACTCATCACATTACTTAATTCAATGGTGTTACACGCCGTTAACCACCCACGTGGCTAACAAGGCTAATACATGTACATTTGTATCGGTCTGATGGACTAGATTCCTGAGGCAACTACACAATACAAACCCTTATTCCATTTCAACATTTATTATATACATATATTCCCACTGTACCGAGTATTTACAACTGATGCCGACAACAATATCGGTCTTACTACACCTACTGTATATATACACTTAAATGAATACCCATGTACATGACTATCCCGTCCTACTCTCGAACGGCTTCCAGCTCTCTTTACCTGAAACAGGAAAAGAAGAGAAAGGGTGGCCCCCAAGGGGCTCAGCACCTTTGCTGGTATGGTAATCCCGCAACCTACATGCTACCGGGCCACGCACAACTAATTGTCGTCTTAGCATGCAGTTGATTATATTTAAATCATGCATACAAACCATAAACACACAACACTTTGCATACACCCAACAATAGGGCTCAACATATAACCAAACAATCCACACTTAACAAATCATCCAATGATTCCTTTAACCTTAGAGTGGCTCCCTCTACAACGGAGCTATTTCCTTAATGAATGACACGTACCCATTAATCGGGTTATCCTTAAACGCCTTTGTCACAACTGGGATTTCATTTCCATGATCCACACACTCCATATCCTACGACATATCTCATTCCTCGCATAACAAAAACATAACAAAACCTTTCTTGTTTCGGCGTATACATGACAACATCGAGTTCATTTTAAACATCTAAAACATATACATATCATAGCATAGCAAGGGAAATTGCCTAGCACAATAACAACAAAACACCATAAGGTCGGTTCACATAAGGAACCTTCCACCATAGTTAGTATATATAGTGAGCCTAGAGATTATTGCCAATCTCATGCTAAGCTCGTTACCAACCTCGTTACCGTCCAGTTATATCGAACGGTTAACTTAAACCCAAGGTGTGTCAGATATAGTAATCCCAAGCACACCGAAATAACATACGTATGCCCCTGTGGCCCGACGTGAGTCAGTAGTAATTAGCTTTGGATAAGCTAAGGGAAGGTAGAAACCAAATTGGAATACAACCTATACATACACCAAGAGAGCCGAACCGGATATGACATCGACTCCCGTCCATCACACGCGTGGCCGGAACAACCGGACTCCTCACCCCCCATTAGTACATATACACTTATAAATAAGTAGTTAAAGATCCATTATGGAGCCTACCACATCACACCACCATACGGTATCATAACCGAGTTAAGCACACAAAGGAGGTTCACACACTTGCATACAACAACAATGTCCAACTAACTCACACATAGCCGTGGTTAGCACGTTCCCAAGGTTTGGGCCGTCAACTCCGAATACCGATCACTCATGTGTTCCTGGATTTGGTTAGCTAAGGTTTAACACATATTTGAGGTTAGGTTTTAATGGTATCGAAGGCCAAATTCACCACAAATGAATTACTATAAACTCATACATGTTTTAATCTACAAGGTGGCAAACACTCAGTAAAAACACATTGGCATACAAGCCGGTGTAATCCGGTAGGACACAGGTTGCAAGAAAACCATACCTGTCACCGGAGTCCACTTTACCACGTCCACTTATGTTCCTCGAGCAATTCTCGAACAACTGACAACATTACATGTATTTTTATTAACATGGGGGGTAACAGTTTGTTTAAAGTCTAATGCTTATAACCTTTCCCCGTTAACTTGGTTAAGGTAGCTTTACATATTTAACATGTTTCACTCTTTCATTTTACTTCAACTTTTCACCCACCAAAATGTGACTATAACTCACCTAACATGTCCTACACAACCTTATAACATCATTATCCATCAATCCCATCATTAGACATCTTTTAATAACCTAAAACAATGTTTTTATAGTGGTCCGGGACTTGGTCCCTAACTTAAGACCCGGACCAGAAGCAAACTCCACTCTCGGCCTTTAAAATGGGGTGGTCCGGGACCTTATACAAGGCCTAAGTCCCGGACCACATCCTTAGGTGACTCTCGACCTGTTTTTCACCCCTGGTCCGGGACTTGAACCATGACCTAGGTCCCGACCGGACCAAAGCTACAGACTTGATAAAATTGCATTTTTCAAACCTTGTTGCATTATTTCTCCACCTCCATCAATTGTATAAACTTACCTAATGTTCCTAGGTATATTCTAATATCCAAATATCATCTTTATAACCATAAACAACATTTTTGGTCCGACCGACCTTACCGACCGATTGTCCAAGTCCGGTCGATTCCAGAACACATTTCTGTCAAAATTTTCTACTCCGACCGACCTTGTAAGTCCGGTCGCATGTTCGGTCTATTCCAGTAACTCAATCCGTACACAAACTACAAGCCCGATCGACCTTGCAAGTCCGGTCCCCAAGGTCGGTCCATTCCAGAAGCTAATTCTCGCAGGGTAAACTGGGCCCGACCGAACTTGCAAGTCCGGTCGCAAGTCCGGTCTGCCCCAAATCTTTGTTTTCCTTTTTACATTTAACTCCAAACTTCACCCCATATAACCTAGTACTCCCTAACCTCATTTGGGCACTTCAAACACACCTTAAGACATCCTCAAACACTCATAAAACTCATTTTCTAATTCCTTAAGCCTTTACTTATATCTTCACAAAATTCCTAACACTGACAAGTTTTCTCCTTAAGATTTCTAGGTGGTATTTCGCCTATAATGACCACTATACCAAGGGTTTCCTCTACACCTTAACATCATCTCTCAAACTTCTTTTCTTACTAACTAAACCTCCTTTTTCACATCTTACCTAAACATCACTTATTCCTTGGATATCAACATTACCTAAACCTTAAAAACAATTTCCTAGTTCACCAAACTTTCTTAAAACACTTAGAACTTCTTACACATTTTCCAAATTTTGCCATAGCTTCTCTTGTATATACTCACATCCAAACACTTAGGTTTTACCTTATTCATTCAAAAACACCTAAAACATCAAGAACACCCATCACTCACAAGACTTCACCAAATTTACACTACATCCCAATATAGTGCACAATTTAAATTGCTTGGCACTTAGGCCCTTAAATTGCATAAACCATAAACACTGAATTTCCCACATAAATATGCCTTCGACCTGCAAATACACCCAACAATACATATGCCCTTAATAAACTCATTGAGAGCATTTCACTAGGTCATTCACTTTGGCTCCTTAGATCATTTTAACAAGCGATATAAGCTCATTTCTCCTAAGGCATTATACCACATTAGGTTAGTATGTTTACCTCTTTCCACACAACTTCTTTCTTGTTCCTTGTAAAACCGGTGGGGTGTTTAGTTGTTTGTCAACTTCTAAACAATGTACAATAATAAAATGAGTATTCAAGCATTATGCTTCATCTCATTATAAACCCTAGTACACATATTGTTTTAACACATTAAGGCAATTGTTTTACCTTGGAATTGGAAGAGAACTTGAATAAGTATCAAGAGAGGACTCCTCCTAGCCCTTGGAAGATTCAATGAAGCTAAACAAGCAAGGTGAAAACACCATTGTGAGGTGAATTTTCGGACATCATGTAAACATGGAGGAGGAAACATGGATTTTCTTTGAGTTTCCTACCTAGAAGCAAAGAGAGAAGAATATGTGGAAAGGTGAGCTCAAGCTCCTTCAATGGTGAATCTCCATGGCACCAAAATTGAGTTCTTGAAGATTTGGAAAGTAGAAGTGTAGAGCTTGCTCCAACTAGAAGAATGGTGGTCTTGGAATTGAATTTGGACCATGGAGCTAGGAGTTACAAGTGGTCAAAGATGGAAAACCATGGTGGTGTTGGTGTTGCTGTAACAGCTCGTAAAAGAGAGCAAAAAGGGAGGTTGGAGACGTGTGAAATGAAGGAGGAAAGGAGAAATGAAGATAGAACTTGCTTTAACAAGATATTTGTATTAAAAGGTAACTTTCTCCTTTTTACCTTCCTACCCTTCCTTTCCTTAATTGATTTTTACATGTTGGTGACTCACCTTGATAAAAACCGGCCACCATTTAGTTAGAAGGGTGTTTTGGTCTTTGTTGACCAATCAACTTACTTATAATAATATATGTTACAAACTAGCTTATAAAAGTTACTATTCACAAAAACAAAGCACATAGAAGTGAAATTTTTGATTTCCCATTGATATAGCCACCCAAATGTGATACTATATAGTACACATGTTAATTAAAGAGTAATGATGGACATTTAGCCATTCAAAACTCATTTACAAGACAATTTTTCAAAAACGTGCTTTAAGACTCCTTAAAGCACTTTTTGTTTTTGTTTAACTTTTTCAAGCTTGGTTTTCTTTGGTAATTGATTTAATATGTTCATTAACATATTTATAAGGTATAGGTATGACCATTAGGTCTTTTACAAATTTATCCCAAGCTTAGAGCACATTTTTGCTCTTATTGACTTTAAGGTATTTATTTGTGTTTGTGTTTGGTTTCATTGTCTACCAAAGTTTCCTAAGGACTTAATTAGCCTTATAAAGTCATAATTAAATATTATCAAGTCTTGGTAGGCTCTTTGGGTCCTAACCAAGTCCACTCCAAGCTTAGAGCATGTTTTTGCTCAAACCGTGTCTTAGTGTTTTATTGTGTTTTACCATGGTTTAATGGTTCATTATGTTTCTAAGGCACTTTTTAGCCTTAAATACCATAGTTTAACATTTACACAACATACCAAGGTTTGGGGTATTTCATAGATTAAGGACGAATTTGTCTTGGTAGGCCAAGAACAACGCAGCGAGAGGAAGCTCGATTGCGATCGAACTGGTTTCGCGCGTCGGTGGGTCTAAAATCTGGAATTCCAGAGGCTCCGTCATCTTCTTCAATCCGTCAACCTTTGTTTTTCCGTAAAGAACCTGACGCAGTGATGCAGAGAAGGAAGACCATCCAGTCTCCCAATCCTAGTGAGGGGGGGGAAATCAACTCGGCGGCTGAAAGAAGCTGTTCTCTCACAAGATATACTGCCCCAAGAAGATCAGCTTCTTCAATAAGTAGTGTACTGATTAGAAAATCTGGACCATGTTGTACTCTTGTAATTGCCATTAAGAGCCTGAGTCACTTCCCTGGAAGAATCCCTTCTTGATACACTAGTGATGAAGTTGACGACAATGAAGTCAGTTTTGAGCGGGCCCGGTAAAGTTCGAAGCAATATGAGAAGGATGAGTGTTCAAGATGCTATTAGTCTTTTACAGAAAGATCAACCACCACAGATGTCCAGCTAGAGAAGTCACAAGATGTAAACTGTAAAGCCAGTGCTAGAAGATGGAGCTCGGGGTTGGTGTAAATCATTTGAGGATGCTGTTGCTCGTATCCATCATTGCATTTGGTGGTGGTTTGCTCAAGGGGAAGTGGATGATGTGATATAGAAGTTGTCATTGCCTTGGTAGAAAGGCGTGATAATGGAAGGAAAAGCGACAAAGACCGGTTGGTGAACCCCCAGGTTGAGAAGGAGAATATTAAGAATGGGAAAGGAGGCGCACTGAGTCCCGGGTCCCCAAAAGACCTGTTCTTTATGGATCAGTCATGCGAGGAAGAGGAGGGAGAATTTATTCCTGCGACTATCGAAACTCGAGAAACACAAGGAGGGGGGAATGTTAACGGATGCCACATGCAAAGCATACAGAACGTGCAGGATCATTTAGACACCGAATATGTTCAGGCATCAACAAAGGAGATAGAAGAGCAAATTATCGTCACCCCACAAAGTCAAACGTGTAAAGGTCGAGAGAGTCAATTAAGTAACACAGAGGGTACCAAGATACTCACCGAACTCTCTCATGATATTTCCTCACCAGCCAAGATAGACCAGATTAGTGCGAGGAATGAAAAAGGACAGATTGTCAATGTTGAGGAAGAGGCAAGTATCTGTGTTAAATTACTAAAGAAGTTGGGATACCAAGTTCCAAACCCAGAACTTACCAAAGCGAACATCTGTAATCAGCTCCAACCCCCCTCAAGCAATCAGTAAGAGCGATGGTCAACATTGGGCTCCAGAATATCAGAGGGATGGGGTCCAAGGTTAAGCAGCAAAAAATGAGGGAGGAGACTCGTAAACTAAAGTTGGATATGTTGTGTCTGGTTGAAACACATCAAAGTGGAACAGCAGCGAGCAGAGTAGCGAAGTTTTGGGGCAAGAAAGTGGTAAGCCTTGCATGGGAGGAAGTTCCTAGCCAAGGGAGATCGGGAGGTATTGTGGTCATGTGGGACGAGGAGAATGTCGAGATCGAAGGAGTAGAGAAAGGCGAAAGATGGCTAAAACTTGACATAAAAATAAGGGAGGATGGAATAAGGAGTGTACTTGTAGTCATCTATGCACCATGTGATGTCAATGAGAGATTAGGCATGTTCGAAGAAATTGTCAGAGAAAAAGAGAATTGGCAGCCGGAATTGGTGTGCCTAGGAGACTTCAATGAGATATTGTACCCGGAAGAAAGACTACCCATCAGTGCGCAAAGGCCCACAAGAGGTATGCGAAATTTCCAAGACTGGGTTAATGAAATGCAGCTTATTGAGGTGCAGCTTCAGGATGCAAAGTTACTTGGAGAGGTGGGGGTTCTCTTAGTAAAATTGACCGAGCGTTTGCAAGTCATGAGTGGCTAGCCCAATACATGGATGTGCGGCTGAAATCTAGTGAATGGTCCATCTCGGATCATAGGTTCCTTTCTCTGAGCACGGGCAGGATAAACTGGGGCCCAAGGCCTTTTCGGTCTCTTGATTCATGGCTGGAGCATCCAGGATTTGAAGGACTTGTGAGGTCGGAATGGGAGAAACTGAGAGAGGGCTCCACATTGGGGGAAAATGAGGGCGTTGAAAGGACCTCTAAAAAGCTGGAACAAAAATGTTTTTTGGAGAAATGAACTGTAAGATAGAAACACTTAAAGGGGAGCTCAGGAACGTGGAAAAAAGAATGGAGGATGGATTCGGTGGCCTTGAGGCTGAGTATGCGAGATGTCAAGCGCTGGGTAATCTGGAAAAAGCAGAAAGGGAGTATGAGATATATTGGCGACAACAGTCCCGGGACAAATGGATAAAAGAGATGGATCACAACACAAAATATTTTCATAGGAGGGCTACCCTAAACGACGTAAAAATTTCATTTCGTGCCTAGTCTCGGAGGGGGGCGTGATAGAGAGTCCAAGTGCAATTAGAACGTATATTGTCGAGTATTATTCCTCTCTTTATCGTGCATGTGGGCTGTCTAAAGTCAGACCTGGAACGGTTGGTCATCCACGAATTTCCCAAGAAGAAGCGATCCAGATTGAGCGCATCCCGTCCAGGAGAGAAATTAAGGACATTATCCAACAATGTGATAGCCATAAGGCGCCAGGCTTCGACGGGTATAACATGAATTTTATTAAAGATGTGGCACGTGATTGGATCAGACTTTGGAAGGGATGTACAGCAATTTTCAGAACAGGGAAGCTAGAGAGAGAGGGGCGAATATGACATGGATCGCATTGATTCCAAAGAAGTTGGATGCGAATCAGATTGGAGATTATAGGCCCATAAGTATGGTTGGGTGTCTCTACAAAGTCATAGCAAAAATTATGAGAAAACCGTCTGAGGCCGCTACTCCCTAAAGTTATCAACGAGACACAATCGGGATTTATCAAAGGGAGGAACATCTTGGAAGGACCGTTCATAGCCAATGAAGTCATTACTTGGCTAAAGAGATGTGGGAAGCAAGGTGTGTTGCTAAAAATCGATCTGAAAAAGGCTTACGATTGTGTCTCATGGGAAGTGTTGGATGCCATGCTGGAGTGTATGGGCTTTGGCCTCACGTGGAGAAGATGGGTAAGTGAATGTGTAAGCACTGCAAGAATCTCGCTCCTGATTAACGGCTCACCTACGAAACCGTTCACCCGACTCGAGGTATACGTCAAGGTGATCCGCTCTCCCCCTCTCTATTTGTGATCGTCGTGGAGCTGCTGCACTGGTTAATTAAAGATGCGATGGAGGAAGGTATGTTTTGGGATTGCAAGTTGGAGCGAGGGGAGTGACGGTATCCCACCTCCAATTCGCTGATGACATTTTGATCTTTAGCAAGCTGGATAAGGAGGAGCTAATCAGTTTACGCCGGATCCTCGTTATGTTTGCTGAAACAAGTGGTTTGCGGTTAAACATGGAAAAGTCCGTGGCATTCTGTATTAACTCAACGAGGAGAAAAATCAGATGGTGGAAACTATCCTTGGATGTCGTGTGGCTAAGTTGCCAAGTACGTACCTCGGTTGCCCCTTGGGTGCGAACACCAGGAGGGCGTCCACATGGGAACCAGTCCTCCAGAAGGTGGAAGCAAAGCTGGCCACATGGAAGGCTTCAACCTTGTCTAAGGCTGGGCGTGCAGTCCTCATTCGGTCGGTCCTTGAATCCATCCCCTTATATTATGCGAGTTTGTTCGTTATCCCGGTAAAGGTCAGGAAGAAATTGGTGGCCCTACAAAGGCGATTCTTCTGGGGGAAAAACAACAGCCGCTTCCTATCTACCATTTCTTGGGCTAAATTATCGCGACCAAAGCAGGAGGGGGGATTGGGCTTCACTGATTTGCATGCCAGAAATCTCGCTTTCTTGGTAAAATGGCGAGTTGCTTTTGCTCGTAACAATTATCCTCTGTGGAAGAGGGTGGTGCAGTCCATCTACCGAACTAGGAGAGGATTACATACTGGGGAAAGAATTGCGAATGGATGCCGGAGTAAAGGTACATGGTACACAATCATTAAGGCAACTTATGACAATGCTGTTGTGCGTGATTTATTTGATGTCAAGCTGCATATAAAACTGGGTAATGGTATGGATACGATGTTCTGGCAAGATAGTTGGTTAGCTGGTGGTGCGCTAAGTAGTAGATTTCCACGGCTATTCTTGTTGAGCTGTCAGCAGGAGGCCACAGTTGCAGATATGGGTGAGTGGTGCGAAGAGGGGTGGACGTGGAAATTGCTTTGGCGCCGCAATCTGTTCGAGTATGAAGAATTGATGGTGGTGGACCTTCACGCTGCGCTGACGATATCCCCTTCCTCCCCAAACTCTGCAGACGATTCAGATTGGAAAAAGGAGTCGTCGATCTCCAAGGATGTTACGACTGCCCTCTGCTCATCTATCGACCAGGCAACTGCAGATGGTGGAGCGGACACTGCAAGAATTTGGCGGGGTATGTGTGAGCCCAGGGTGGCGTTATTTTTTTGGATGGCACTCATGAGAGGATTAGCGACAGGTGAGCTTTTATTTGAACGTAATATAACCCCTCTTGGTGCTAGCCTATGTCCATGGTGTAGGAGGGAGATGGAACATCTGGAGCATGTATTCTTCCGCTGTCTGAAAATTGCAAAAGTATGGAAGGATATACTAAAGTGGTGGAATGTCCACGTTGAGCTATCGGAGTCGTTGCTGGATATTTATAATCGCTGGTGTGCGGTACCCTTGAGTGTAAAAGGTAAAAGGATGTGGATGTCTACCCTTGCTTATGGGTTGTATTCTATTTGGATTCAAAGAAACAACATCATCTTCCGAGCGGAGCAATTAGATGTGGATAAAAATGTTTTACATACCAAACTTGGTGTTTGGAGATGGACGAAAAACTGGTGGAAGGCTTGCCTCTTTCTGGTAACTCCATTGTGGGCTTATCGTCTTTGAAGGACTTTGTGTGAAGTATGTGGTATGGAGGTAGTGACTTGTACTAGGAGGTGGGGATGCTGGCTTAATTTCATGATTTTGTTGCTGTTCGATGTCTGTAGCTTGGCTGTTTAGGTTGTAATCTGAGTTGGCGGGTACTCTTTTCCTTCCTGGGTTTTTTCCCGCTGGGTTTTGCCTAGGGAGGTTTTAACGAGGCCCTTCTATGCCACTCGACTTTCATTTTAATAATATGGCTTTATGCCACAATTATCAAAAAAAAAAAAATGAAGACCGCTAGCAGATTCAAACGTTGTGTGCATATGGGCTGCTTTGATCTTGAGACTTTTGTTCAACTGAATGGAGCTGCTACTGCTACATTGAAGCTGTTACTTGAACTTCTCTTGGGCAGTTTTATTTCCTCCTTTTTTCCCAACCTTGGGGACAAGGTTGTTTGAGGGGGGAGTAATGATTAGTCATATTAGTTAGGGGTGGTTTTGTAAATGACTATATAAAAGAAGGGATAATAGGGAGTAGGCATGGGTTGTTTAGTTGATAATTCTTTGGCCTCATAGAGAGGATTAGGCCACATGGGTGGAGTTACTTGGCTTGATCCTATCAATCTCTGATTCATTAATCAGAGTGGAGAATGATTCTGACATTCGTTAGATAATGGTAGAAGTATAAAGTTATCCTCTATAACTCCTCACCTATAACGGATTAAGGACGGTGAGAAAAACATGGAGAATGATTCTGATAAATGGTTCTGCCAGTTGATAGATTGAGATAGAAGTCTGAAGTCATGCTCATTTTCAAGTAAGAGCCGGGATAATGTTGTCCTAGTCTATAGGCATTCAAACGTTTGTCTGAAATTTTTAGTAAAGAAGATAAGAAACTCACTTTCGAGTCTTCGTAGACGTTTATAAGAATAGGTTGATGATTTATGTCTGCTGTAGCTTTTTACTGTGAAACTGGAAGTCTTATGTGGGAAGACCAGATCAGACCAGACCCCTGCAATTTCTTGTGTCAGTCATATAAAGTTGTATTTGACACCCTTACCATCTCTCTTTTGACTGATTCTAGCAGAACTGAGCTGCTCAAATTCTCTCCTCTGTTTTAGTGCTCAAATTCTATCCTCTGTAGTTATCGACACTCCCTTAAACGAAAGGAGGTGTCACTAACAGATGCTAAAGTTTTAGTACTATGGTAGTCTCATGTGGAAAAATTACTGTCAAAGGAAATTTCTTTTGGGATATATTACGGTTCTTAATAGAAAAAATGGATGAAATTTATGGTGTTGAAAATGAGACCCTTTTTCCTGAAGTGGTTACAGATTTGATTTCCATTGGATTTCTTTGAAATTGGGACGGGAACCTAATGTACTCTAACTACGAACTCCAAACGATGTCTCTCTTCTGATTGGAAAGATCGTTATTCAAGTGATGTGCATGAAACTGTGGTTCTGAATGACTGATTTCCTTGGGGTGAAATGACCCTTCTCTGAGATTTTGCTATTAATCTCTCTTCCTCTATTAAATAGGATGATTGCTAATAATTTATTGAGAAAGTGGGTCAATGAAGTTCTCGGTGGGTGATCCCCCCAGAACTTGTCTGTTGGTGCTGACTAACCATTGAAAGTTGCCTTCTTTTTAGCAGAACGAGCACGATAAGATTCGGGAGCTTTCACAGCAGTTGCAGTCGAGAAGAAGCGGGCATCAACATATAAAAGAACCTTGAAATGGTCTTTGAATACTGAGGAGCACAATCAATCACTGTCAAAGAAGATGCAGACTGTAGTTGACAGTGTGAGGAAGATGGAAGCCAGTGAAAACCAACTTTGTACATAGTAGGTGCACCTTAATTTAGTTGTAGGCTTATTTGTCAAAAATAATTCCATGTGTCTGCCAGATGCATAAAAAATGGTAATGTGACGATAATTGTTAGGTCAAGTGCTTAGAATCAACTTTTCGTTCTGATAGTCCGACCAAATGACAGTTTATCAGTAACTCTTGATGCTTCCTGTATTCATCTGTTTCGTGTTCTTTGTCTTTATTATGTCCGCACATCCACACATACCGGCTCTCTGTCAAACAAGGTGTTTGGACATGGCTTTAGGAAGGTGTTCTTATATACCTACGTCCCGGATGTAGTAATCATGTTCTTATATACTACACCTGCTCCTTACTTCTCAGCAATGCTTCACGACTTGATTATCGTATAGATTTTCCTTCAGGAGATGGGTTTCTTCGTTGGAATTTCGAGAGGGTATTTGTTGGAGAAAGGATGAATTTTGTGACAACACTTGGTATGGATTTCTTGGCTGTTGAATGTGTGTGTGCTCTTCCATAGGCCGAGGGCTGGTCCATCACTTAAAACTCATTTCAGGTAAAAAAAATCTTGTTTTCTTGTTTAGGCTCGGCAGGCTGTCAAAAGATAAAAATGTAATTTTTGGAAGTGAAATAATAACTTTTGGATAAAAAAAGATTCTCTAAGTGAATTTTTATCTGAAATAATAATTTTTGGATAAAAGAAAGATTTACCCAACCAACACACACGTGAGACTTCAGCTGAGAAACTAGAAGCCAGCAAAACCACACAATAGCCCCCCAAGCAAAAGAAAAAGGCCCCCCAAGCAAAAGAATCTAAATCACAACAGAGAGCGATCCCATATGGTTTGCGACGGAGGGTGATCGATTCTTGGTTTCCAGTCCATTTCAAGGGCCACATCTCGTGGCCTCAGAGTAATTTTTCTTTACCTTTTTGTTCTTGCTCTATTGGTTTGAGTGTTTCTACAATTGAAGGATGGAGGAGAAGTATTTGGAGGGAAAGCTGCTAAAAAGCAAAGGAAATCTGGAGATTTTTCGCCGGAGATGGATTTTCAAAAGGAAGACGTGACATTGCAGAGAAACCCACCGGAGATGCAGGGGTTTTCTTTCAAAGATGTAGTTTCTGGACGCCGGGTTCAAGAAGATGTGGAATCGGAGGATGATTTGCTTGGAGGAAATCTCAGAGAATGAAGATTGATTGCGCTGATTAAGATGACCAAGGTGCCCGACGATTACGCTGTCAAAGGAATAGAAGCTAAAGTTCAGGCGGCCGTGAAGAAATGCTGTGATTGTCAAATTATTGGAAAAAACATTCCAATGAATGTGTGTACGACAAACTCAAAAATCGTTGGAAATTAAGAGGCGAATTCAGGATGGAGGACATTTCTAATGGTTTCTTCAAAATAGTTTTTGCAAAGATCTGCAATTTGTGTTAACGGAGGGCCCATGGCCAATCATGGATCACTACCTTAAGATTCGAAGGTGGAGGCCCAACTTTAACCCCAATTCTGAGGCACTATCCAGCTTAGAGTCTGGTGGTGCGTTTTCCGGAACTGCCAAATGAGTATTACAACGAGGAATTTCTAATGATTCTGGGCTCAAGAGTTGGTAAGGTAAAGAAAGTGGATATGTCGCCTTCTTGTTTCGACAAGTCAAGACTGGCAAGAGTAGCGGTGGAGGTCGACCTAACGAAACCCCTCCTGGCCAAGTATCGTTTCCGGCGTAAAATAATGAAGATTGAATATGAGGGTTTACATCTCGTTTGCTTCCAATGTGGCTGCTATGGGCACAAGGAACCCTCTTGTCCGTTTAGTAATGGTGATAAGGATGCGCATCAGGAAATTGGGGTTAAACTCGTCCTTGAAGACGATAAGATAGAACTAACTCATATTCACGAGGACTATGGGGAGTGGATGATTCCAAAGAAGCGAAAGACAACAAAGCTCCCCCGAAAATACGTCGCTCCGCCCAAAAACCCTAAAACTTCGGCGCCTAACGAAGATCAACCTATAGCCAAAGTTAGAGGCGAAAGTGAAGTTATGGTGAATCGCACGAGATTTAAAGGATCCAATACTAGCATGAGGGATGCCCCAGAGAATCAGAACTGGAGCCCTAGGCAACGAGAAATCTGTTCTGTCGAGTTCGAATAGACATTCGCATATCGAGTTCAGAAAGGATGGGCGCATCCAAGAAGAGACGCCAATCGAGAATATCGACCAGGAGATCACTTTCAACGCGGCCGACATCACCAATTCTGTCTACGGTGGGAGACCACCCCGATCTGGTTGGGCAAGAAAGGGGTAATCCGTGATTATGTCCTACTGTAAGTTCTTCCTTTCGACTGATAAATTAATATTCTGGTTATGACAAATAGAATTATGATTTGGAATGTGAGAGGTGCTCTGAATCCTAGCTTTCATCGTACATTCAAAGATTTGATTCGTACGGAAAATCCAGATATTGTGGTCATTTTAGAACCTCGTATTAGCGGTGTTATTGCTGAAAATGTCTGCTCTAAACTAGGTTTTGATGGGTTATTTAGGGAGGAAGCTAATGGATTTAGTGGTGGTATATGGATATTATGGAAGATTCATGTCAAGCTCTCTGTGCTATGCCATGATTGTCAGTATATTCATTGTGTGATTCTATTAGATGATGTTAAAATGTTTTTCACCGCTATCTATGCTAGACCAAACTCGAGTTTAAGGCGATCTCTTTGGAGTCAATTAAAAGATTTAAATCAATCTTACAATCTTCATGAATCAAACTGGATGTGGGGGGGGGGGGACTTTAATGCCACTCTGTCCCCTCTTGATAGAAATAAATCTGGTGGAAATAATTTGGGATTGATAGAGAGTTTTTAGGGTGGTTTCATGATCTTAACCTTATAGAGTCGCATATGCATGAAATACCGTATCGATAAGATTATTTCTAACTTGAATTGGAAGATGATGTTTTCTGATGCAAGTGTCGAGGTTTTGCCCAGAGTAGCCTCTGACCATAGTCCAATCTTGCTATCCCTTAGTTCTCCCTCTCCTGATAGAAATAAGCAAAAACCTTTCAAATTCCTGGCAGCTTGGCTCACCCACCCTTGTTGTAGTTCCTCAGTTAAAGATAATTGGGATAAAAAGACGGATCTTAGTGAAGCTATCCACGGCCTTAGCTATCATCTTAGGGAGTGAAATAGAAATGTGTTTGGCCACATCATCTTAAGCAAGAAACAAATTTTGGCCAGGCTGAGGGGTATTCAAAAAGCAGTTGATCTAGGCAGGGGTGATCATCTTAGGGGTTGGAGAGAAAACTATTTTTAATGAACTAGAAGTCTGGCAAATTAGGGAGAAGACTTTGTGGTTTCAGAAATCAAGAGATAATTGGATCTCTTGGGAGATAAAAATACATCTTATTTTCATAGAAGGGCCACTATTAGGAGAAGTAAGAACAGGATCCATAAGCTGTTAGGACCTGATGGGACTTGGGTTTCTGGGGATGAGGATCTGGGCAGTTTACTTAAAACCATTTCATGCATCATTTCAGTAGGTGTGAATCTGATAGTTACACATTAGAAGGGCATGAGTTTGTGGTGCTTAGTAGGGAGGAGTGTGCATCTTTGGGTAGCCAGATTGTACCAAATGAAATCTGGACTGCTCTTAATGGGATGAAGTCTTTTAAAGCCCCAGGGAAAGATGGGTTTCCTACTGGATTCTATAAACATTTTTGGGATTTAGTCTCTCCAAATCTTGTAAGCTTTATTTCGAGTGCTTACTCTACTTGCTCTTTTGACCCTAAAATAAATGATACTATTATAATTGTTATTCCGAAGGTTGAATCTCCTACAGAGGTAAAACACTTCAGACCTATATCTCTTTGTCAAGTGCAATATAAAATTCTGGCCAAAACTATAGCTAACAGTGAAATACCTCGAACTTAAATATAGTGATTAAGATTATTCTAATCCTTATTTAAGATCCTAATAATGATTAAGAAATATTGGTAAGGGAAAATAAATCCAAAAGAAATAAAGAAACGCTTAAAAAGTGAAAAACGCTAAATAAGCGTTAAATAACCATAGGAGGTATGAGACCTCGGTTAGCGTATCATATGGATTTTAAAGGCTTAATAAGGCCTAAATAATATATGGGAACAACTCCTGAAGAAAATGGATCCAAATAATGTATTAAAACGCTAATAGAGCTTTAGCGCACGTTTTTCGAGAAAACGCGAAAACGTGACTTTAAGTGGTCAAACGAACCCGTAAAAATTATAAATCATTAAATAACAATTATTAAGCATTTATGGAAGCTTAATAGTCAATAAAAATAATTAAACGAGAAAATTCCGGAAAACGGGCCCGGTTAGTGAATAGTACCGAAACCGGGTAAAGTAACGAGCGTTTCTATAAAAGACGAAAAACGCTCCAACTAGTATAACTGTAGGGGGGCCGGTTTTAACAGTCAAATAACTCCCTCACACACACATGTAACTAGCTTATTAAATAAGAGAGCCAAAAGCAATAAAGTAAAAAAACTACTTTATCCCTTCTCTCTCTCCTCACTCACTCATTTCTCTACTCTCTCACCTCCCTCCTTCCTCACCCATCGATTTCTCCCTCCTCTCTTCTGGAATGGGCGATTTTGGAGCTCCAAGGAGAAGCTTCAATGGCTTCTCATCTTTCCATCCATGCTCCACCTTCATTTGAACTCCAAAGGTAAAAATAACTACATATTTGTACTCCCCTCATCCTCCTCTACACTTCTCTCTTTTCAAAATCCAAAAATGAGGAAGTTCATTTTCGTGGGTATACCCCATTCAAAGAGAAAATAGCACCAATGGGTAGCTTGGAGTCTCCTCTCTCCATTAAGGTAAAAATCTCCATGAAAGAACTCATATTTCTCCATCCTTGCTCATAACCGATTTTTACCTCCTTGTAACACTCCATTTTCTCTCTCTCCTTTGAGCATAATATCAACCTTGCAATGGTGGTGGATTCACCTTCTTGAACCAAGGGCTAAAAACCCTCCTAAGACACTCTAAAGGTAAACCCTAGAAATCTTGCTTTAAACATTTCAATGAACTAGCACTAATTTAAGGGTTAGTATATTAATTGCAATTGTTTTGTGTTCATTGGGTGATGGGAATGGAGTTTGGCAACTCCATTCCCCACATAACCGATTTTGGGCAAGAAAGAAGGAAGAAGAGAATGGGAAAAGAAATGAAGGAAAAATAAGCTCAAGGTAAGAGCTCCTTCCTAATGTTAAATTCTATTGCATTAGAGTAATGGGATTGGGCAAACAAATAAAAGAACCTAACTATTGTATTAGTATTGAAGTTTATGAAGTTTTGAGTATTTGGGAACTAGTAAGTAAATTGTGGGCCTTAGAGCCAAGTATATTGTATATGTGTATTAGTATTGTGGATTGAGGAAGTATTGATGAGTTGGTATTGTATTGGTTGCTGGTAGGACCCTTGTATGGGTGTGGCTAGATTAGGAATGAATTTGATGAAAAAGTGTGTATGTGGAGAAGTAAGAAAAGTAGGTGAACTATGGCGAAATTTTTGTAGGAATTATGTATTCAAGAATGACTTGGTGAATGGGAGAACCAAGGTGTATATTAGATTGAGTAGGTATGTTTAGTAGTGATGAAGTGGTAGTTGTAGTATGAGAAATAAGAAGTGTAAAATCTGTAGCGAAGTGTATAAAAATGCATTGGAGAAGTTAGGAAAAATTAGGGTGTAAGAATTGGTAAAAAGAGTGTTGGACTGGGTATAGATATTGTAGTTGCTTGGAAATGAATTGGAATGGTAAGATGGCATTAGAAAAAAAGTGCAAAATGCAAAGAGGAGTGTAGGAATGCACAAGTGTGCAAAGTATGAAAATGTGAATGGAAATTTGTAGAATTTGAACAAGAAGTTGAGTAAGTATTGGACCATGGATTTAAGGAGTTTTAGTGAGTGTTAAGTGTGTTAAGTAGCAGTTTTTAGCAGGGTCCGAGACTTAGGATATGTACCAAGTCCCGGACCGCATTAAAAATCAGTTCGAGACTCAACACAGGGGGTGGTCCGCGACCTTAGTCCAGGACCAAGTCCCGGACCAATAACAAAATTTAGCCGAGAGTTACTTCAGTGCATGGTCCGGGACCTTGGGTCCGGACCAAGTCCCGGACCACCTATAAAAACTTGTAAAATGTGATTTTTAGGGTTCTAAGCATGGGGCATTGATGGGTAATGGTTTTAGAAGTTGTTAAGGCCTTGTTTGGTGACCTTTAAAGGCCCTAAGAAGTGTAAACAAATTTGAGAAGTAATTATGAAAGTTGTAAGTTTAAAGAACAATAAGTTAAACCGAAACAACGGGATAACGGGGTAAGTATGAGAGTAGTAATTATGAATGTATCGTAATACTTAGTATTAATGAACCATTTGGCATGTAGCCGGAGGTTCAAGAATAGGACTCGAGGAACAAGTAAAGACTGAGGAACAAGGAGATGCCCGGTAAAGTAGATTTCGGAAAAATGTATGATTTCTTCATGCCCTGTATCCTAATCTGGTTACCCCGATTTGTGTGCTTATTTGATCACCTAATAAGATAAATGCATGAATCGGACTATATTGCACTTACTTGTGCTTGTTTATATTGTTCTCGATATTGTCTTGAACAATAGTTTGTATAATTCATGAAATATACGAATGATGATGATGAAGTGTGTTGTATCTCGTAGTGTACTTGTATATTGTGTTGTGTTTTGTAAGGATGTGTATATGAGTAATGCATTGTGTATGTGGCTTGAATGAATGACTTCTACTAATTCCTAACCACCTAACTTCTAACGTAAGTAATAAGTAAATTGGAATGAGTAGAAGTCCGATATAGCTTCAGCCACGCGTGAGGATGAGGAGACACAAGAGGTTGGATCCGATTCCTGGTTCTTAAACTGGTCCACGGCCCAAAACCCTTAAATGGGTAGCATCCTGGATTGGTGAACCAAGTAAATCCCGGTGGTGGGACAGAGTAGTCCCCGGGCCGGAGGTCCCGACGACTTAACATGAGTAAGAGTAAGAAGTAAGTAAAGTATGAGTATGTATGCGTAAGTATGGTGTAATAAGTAAAAGAGTAATCTCCACCCGATTAACCCGGGTGGACAAATGAAGCTAACAAGTATTGGGCATTGTATATGTATTGTGTATGGATTGAGTATGTAATGAGTATGTATTGTGCGTGTATCGTGAATGTGTATTTCGGAAGAAGGTAAGTAAGCATTGTTGGACTTGTATAATCTCGTTGTATGTGTTGGAGTGTATACGTGTATTTCTTGCGTAAAGTATTACAGTATTGGGTATAAGAGCATGTATGTATGTATGTTTGAATGAAATCAATTGCATGTATTCGACCAAGTGGTCGGCGTACCCTCACTAGTACGCGGGGTATGCGGTTATCATATGCAGCGAAAGCTGACCCCCTAGGGGAAACTTTTTAGTGTGTAGGTACCCGAAGCAGACATGGTCGCAGTAAGAGACCGGTGACAGTGTAGATTGTAGAGAATAGTATTGAACTTGTAGCCTTGAAGTAGTGGTGTACCAAGGGGGTACACCATGTGCATTGTAAGTATGTAGATGTGAGGAATGGGTAGATGTAGACTCTTAATGAGTAGGAATGGAATTGAAAGAGGTATTGTATTTGTATGAGGAACTTAGTAAACTCGGTTATGTATATTGTATTGAATGGTATTGTAAAGGAGCAAAGTGTTGAATGGAACAATATAGTATTTAGTTGGTAAATGGAGTATGTAATGTAAATGTGTAGTACTCGGGATTCCGGTCCATCAGACCGATGCTGTATGTAGTAGTAGTAGCTTTGTTAGTCACGTGGGTGAATAACGACATTGTATCACCCACCGTATGTAAGTATGTACCGCTGCGTGAATCTGGAAGTACGAGGAGATTGGACGGTAATGACAGTATTAACGGTAGGAGTGTTACAAAAAAGTGGTATCAGAGCGAAGTATCGCTCTGATGACTGGAAATACCGAGTTTAGGAATACCAAGTTAGGAATTAGAAGCTTAGGGCTAAGGGCTGAGTGTTAGCATTAGAGATATGCTAGTTAGGAACTCCCGGTGAGTACCGGATACCTACAAGACCAGACCCACCCTCCACAAACCCCTTTGTATAACTTGGGGAAGTACGCCAGAGAGAAGGAAAGACCTCTCATACTCGGGAAAACCCGATCTGGGTAGTAGTGAGATAATCCTATAAGGGAAAAGAACTTAACACACAGTAGATTCCAAGAATTGGAAGTCCCGGAAATGGATCCCGATTGAACAACAATAACCGCACTTAGTGGCGGGGTAGAATGAGAGCTCCAACCATAAGGAGACTACAACATGCAACAACATGGGCGACATGCCTAGCAGTCGCAGAACCTGGCTAACCAATCAGCAGCAGGAAAAGAAGCACTAAGCGCAACGGAGCGGAACAAGGAACTGTAACAAAACCCGAGGCATAAGTCTACGGGACAGTAATAGCTAAGTAATACCACCAACGGTATGCTAGCTGACCAAGGACATAGTCAGGAGTGGTTAACTCCGAAAATATAACGCCAAAAGGTTACGATACCTGGCTGACATAACTTACATAGCTACAAGGATATCCACGGGATACGAACCGATAGGACTACAAGGGTAGTACCTAAACCAGTTAAGGCTCAATCGCCACGGTAAACCAGTGGGAACGAGCAACAAGGAAAAACACAAACTAAATAAATGGGGATCTCCAAGGATTGGAGAAGTACCCCGATCAATGACAGTCATGTCAAGATCACAGAGGAACTACTTAAAAGATCAAGTACCCAAAACATAGATCAGATCAAAGATCAAGGGAAGAGCAACAAGACTACCCAAATACGGGTGGAACCCACACCGTGACCGGTATAGGGTTACCCAAAAACCACCAGTACCACGCACTTGCCACGACAAGTGCAATAAGAACAGGAACATGCAGAGGAACTTTAACACACCACAGGTACATAGTAATGTACCGTGACAGCAGTGAAACAACTATAGGATCACAAATCCTGAAAGCTAGAAGAATCGAACCTTGGAAAGGCCTGACGGCCTGACCATTGTATTAAGAACATACCAGTCAGCGGGAAGCTGGACTTGGTCAAGACCACAAACATGGCTATGCCATGTAGAACTTCTTTTAACACCGCACTATGATTTTAAAACCCAAATTTTCTTTCAAAACCACAACCTTTCTTTTAAAACCTTGGATTTTAAAACCAAACCAACAGAATTACGGTGAGTATCATAGAATGATACAAGAGGAGTTGACAATAGAATACTTCATCTAGGCGTGTGACGAACACTACGAGTGTACCCAATTACGGGATGTGGGACAACCGCACTCCGAAGGAGCTTGCGGGCCTGACATATAGTTAGGTAAGTGGTAACGTATCAACATGGTACCCCACGTATGTATACATGTAGTGCACGAAACACGGGAAGTAGTCAACTCCGTTCTACGGACCATCAGCGAGTTCAAACCAGAACAGCTGGACACTTCAGACGATCAAGTATAAAGGAACTCAGAGGATCCATCTGAAGATAAGGAATAAGAACCAGAAGGTGCAAGGAGCACAGACTAGCAAGTATAGACATCGGATATGTCTTAAAGACTTCAAGCAAATGCATGGTAACTGGAGCAATTATCCAGCCCAACATAGTAAGGCAAATGCCTAATGTGAACAACGATGCTCAACAACGGGATGCAATTCCTTAGGGCGATCACAAGATCACCATGAAGTATAATCCGTCATTGGAGAGGATACTAACCTGGTCTAAAACACTTGGAGAAAATTTAAACAGTCTACCCAAGAATGGGAGACGTTATAACCCTAAAGGGGATAGCTTAAATACAATACCACAAGGCGGTATAGTGGACACAACGTGTCATAAACATTAGCCGGATGTAACGGCATAACTAACAGCACTCAGGAGCAATCCGTGAAGGGTGTCTGAGTTGAAAACAGTTGAACAAAGCGTCATGATAAGAACGCGGGAACTAGAACGAACATTCGGTTAGAACACCGAAGGGATTTCGCATAACGGGAAATACCCTAAACTACAAAAGGCACTGATTAGCACCAGATTGCCTAAAGGGTTTCCTATGAACGGAAGCGTGATGCCACGACTCTGTGATGCCAGACTGCCATGGAGGCCATTAGTACCTCCAACTTATGCGGTAGTAGTACAAAGAGTGGAAACAGGTATAAGCAGCTTGCCAAGAGCTTAGCTTGCAACAACAAGGCTTAGAAGCCATAAACCAAATACGTTATATAAACATAACGGTTGCCAAAACCCGCACCATTTGCTAAACAAGACTTGCAAGAGGCATTGCCTCATACGACAAGAAATCAACAACGGGACCATCAATTCAAACCCAACTTTATGAGTGGCTTGGACAAATGGCTATCTCAATATCACTGTCACTAGAGCATCACCCTAGTATACAGTAGACAAACTTTGAATTTTCCTTCGTGCCTTCTGTAGAGATGGTAACACAGAGGCATAAGAATCGTAATAATGCCAACATTGGCTAGTCCACACTTGGACACTACGGGAAAACCTGGGGAAGATACCTCTCGTTAACCAAAGACCACCAACGTGGTGTTGAGGGTGTGAACCCTTAGGAAAGGCTTCCATCTACAACAAAAAACAATCTTGCGCAAGAGTTATTGCCAAGAGACAATCAAACAAGAAAGTGAGACTTCCAAACCACACGCCTACAAGAGGAGGCTATGGACTGAGAAAGCATATCGCTTAGAGCATCGAAGCTTAAAGGAGTAAGTATACTCCATATGCAACCCACATACGTGATCAACCATTGTGTAAACACCAACTTGGTAAATCTTGTCATGAGACCTATGAGTGGCAACAAGCTCTCAACCAGAACTTTATTTACCAATGATAGAACGGGACATAAAACCCTTGAAATTTCTTGGGACGTCCGGTGATGTACATACCAAAGTAATACTGCACAACTAGAGCCTATAACAATGCTTAGCACTGGGAGGCAGTAATTGCCAAAACAATCAATGCGAATGCACATTGGACACCATGAATGACCAACGCTCAAGAGAGCTTATAAACCCGATGAATTACCTCATCCTTGGTCAACCAAGATACTGGTAAATTGTATCATAAATGATGATAGAATGTGAGGTAAGCAACCTACACATGAAACCTAAGTTAAATGAAAAGTCTCCACATTGGGAAATAATCAGATTGCGGTATGCTACGAAAACCGTCATACACACGAACACAGGAAACTCCCAGTGCACTTACACCATAAGGAAATGGTGCCAACGACAATGTAATGAGTAAAGATAAGTTACCACAGTAACAGAAACTGTAAAAATAATGTTATACAATGAGTAAGAATACAGTGCGCAACAAGCGACCGCTATGGGGAAGGAAGTAGCAGATAATGACACGGAGTATAAGTATGAGATGACAGGCAAAAATATTCCTTCCTATCACATAAGTGACTTACTGTCAAGCGTTTACGCCTCTGCACTCTGTATGACTGAGTGTTTTGGTATTGCACTTGTGCAGCTAATATCTAATGGGATGGCTAGGGATATGGAGAATGTAAACCGTAGTAAACCCTTGTTTTCACCAACGAACATGGCATAAGCCAGTTAGCAAGCTTAGCAAACAAACCGTGCGACCTAAAGCCAAAGAAGAAGCCGAAGAGTGTAAACACACACTAATCATCATCAAGATGTGAATTCCAGTGGAATGAAAAGGTGAAAGGAGACTTAAGAAAGTCACTAGGACCGACGCATAGAAATGCAAGGTCGTACAAGTAAAGAACACTTGTACTGAACCAGGAAAACTGGTGTTGATTCAAAAACTATTGACAACAGAGGAAGCACTACAACAAGTAGTGACTTAACCTCGCCCGACAATAAGTCGGAGGAGCTTAGCGAATGATCGTGGAAGTACAAAAGTATGTATACTAGATTGCCAAAGAGCTGGTTATAAACCTAAACTCATTGAGTTCAAACACGGTAAAAGAATACCGCATTTGTTTAGTAAACCTCATCCCTAATAGACGGATAAAAAGGTGATGTGTACAATTAAGGATAACCGAAGGGTAAGTAACCCAAGTTATCAGGGTCACGCAGCAGAAGCTAGTGGGCCCTAGCTAGGAGCTAATATACCTAGTAAGCATAGTAGATGGCTATTAATTCCTTGAAGCCTAATAGGCTGGAATGGAACCGAATTAATTATGAGTTAAATAAACTCATATAGGAATCCTTGGTGCAAAGACTAAATCATTGTTATGATTAGGACCCTTTGACAAGGGTACATTATGTATAAACCGTAAAGAAGCTAAAACGCTCAGATTGCCCAAATTGAGTAAACCAATGTTTAATAATAATAACATAAGGTAGATTACGTGGGCGTAATCCCTTTTAAGGGGGGTAGAGCGAAAACCGCATAATGTGAATTTTATGAATAAAACACATAAACTATAATGTGCATAACACAAATGAGAATTGATTTGATGATTGGTACTATGTTAAATAAACATAAGTATTCATTCATATTGAAATTGTGGTAATAGGCATGAGAGATGCAAATACCATAGGATGAATATACCTACCTTGTAACACCATGTAAGAGTATTAGTAAAAGAAAAGTAATGGGTAGTGGACGGAGCTCCACAAGTATGGTAGCCTTTGAAGAAGTAGTACGAAATGAATGAGAGTAGTAGATGAATGAAGTCTAAGAGTAGTGTATACCTATGTAAGTCATTGGAAGTAAATTGAGGAAACTAAAATTTACAAGTATGGTAATCCCTAGTTAGAATAATTGAAATAATGGAGAGTAATGGATGGAGTAGTGAAGGTGATGAATGAGCATTTAGGTATTGAACCACGGAGTAAAGCATTTGGGAAGTAAAGTGAGGATGATTGATGGACTGATTCCATCCTTTGGAGATGTATGAATTCATATCACGACTAGAAAGGTTAAAAAGATAGAAAGTGAAGACAATTAAATTATTTGTTGTTTGAAACTGATGTGGGAAGTCGAACTGATCCTGATCAGATCAAGGGAAACTGAACACAAATTGGGGTGGAAAGATAGTTCAACACTGGTGCTGATCACATCAGGGTTGAACGATTCTGAAGCTCCCCTCAAGTGGTCACAAGAATCACACATAAGATAGAAAGTAGGAATATAAATGGAATTTGGAGTTGTGGGTTTTAGAAAATTTCTAATTAGTAGTATAGCATATTGGAAGTTTATATAGGAGAAGATAGTAGTATAGCATATTGTACAACACCCCATCAAAGCCTATCGTGGTTATCGCGCGCAAAACTGAACACTTAATCGAATAGTCGCAGCGGAAATAAATACACCTGGACCTTGCCACGGTCTGATCGTTAGAATATACCGGCTTAATGTTTACAATACTTATCCAAAATACTTATCCAGAACTCAAAACATCAACATTCACAAATACCACAACCAACGAGGTACTAGTATCTTAAAATAATCTCAAACTTAATCAGTTTAATATAAACAGTCGGGTGCACAGGCGCAACCGAACTCAAAATAAACATCCCACCCTAAGTCTAACCGCTCCTACTCTCGTAGTGCGTCCTCATGGGTCTTACCTGCAAGTGTAAAAATAGCCCCGAGGGGGTCAGCACGAATGCTGGTACACCCTCTCATGGCCCCCAAGCTAACGGGCTACGACGACTAATTGTCGATAGCATGGAAATTGATTACATACACAAGCATTAATATGAAGTGCCAATAACAATAACCACAGATGAACATATATAGTTCACAAACAATGAACGACTCAAGCGTTCCCTATCAAGTGGGTAGTAAACCCCCTCCTTAGTCCTCATTTCCTTAATCTCAGTTCCTTACCTTACCTTAATCTTAATCTTAATAATTAAGTATACAAACTTTCCTGGAAGGGATTGGTTGTAGCTTAATTCGAACCTGGGATTTAGGTGATCCCACCGCACCATCTTAATGCCACCTACTCTGGACGGGAGTCCAGCGTAGCTGAGCCGGCAACCGGCCCTAGGCTACAAGTCCGAAGACAAGTCCTTAAGCGGAGGGCGGATCTGATTCAGATACCGTCCCCCTTTCCTTAGCATGCATGACCGGAGATCGGTCCCGGGTTTCCTCACTCAAGTTCCAGTTAGTAGACATCTTAAACACCATGTGCTAGCTAAGCCTTAACGGGCATTAACCAACAACCATCAAACTTAACTCTTATTCTTAACTCAGTAAGTACTAAACTTGGTTAGTAACAATCTCAAGTCTCGCGGGTTAGTGTAAAGATAACACAAACACAACGAGAAAAATATAACCGGTTGCATGCTTTATCTTGTTTTAGTCATAGCAATTAAACAGATAGCACACAAGCCGAGGGACACCTCGTTAGCAAGCAGGTCACAAGAAGGATTGTACCGTTCACCGTCGATCGTTGTTTGTTTAACCTTCTTCGGGGTCCCAATTCACAAACCTAAAACATTCATTCATTTTTAGGTCATTAGTTATTTGCACACTTACTTAACTCACTTAGTCTCTAAAGATTCCCATTAATAACCTCTCAAGTCTTTGCCACTTAGCTTACAATCTTAACTTTAAACATTAAAACTTACACTTAACTTAACTTAGTTCCTTAAGTTCTTAGGGTCCCCTAACTTTAAACATTAATATTTATACTTAACTTAACTTAACTTAAGCCCTTAAGTTCTTAGGGTCACAATCATTACCACCCTACCAAAGGTATACCTTATCACCATTTATCATTCTTAGAATTCAAAATTTTTTTTTTTTAAGTGTTAAGGGCCGTCCGACCCACCGTCCGACCCACCCTCTGGGTCGGACCATTCCAGTAACTTTCGGGTTTGAAAAACCCTACATGTCCGACCCACGTCCGACCCAACCAACTGGGTCGGACCATTCCAGAAACTTTCCGTCTTCTAAAACCTCCCATGTCCGACCCACGTCCGACCCAACCTTCTGGGTCGGACCATTCCAGAAACTTATTTGCCCTCTAAAAACTCACCGTCCGACCCATGTCCGACCCAAGACCTCTGGGTCGGACCATTCCAGAACCTTTCCCTGGCGTTAAACAGAGGCCGTCCGACCCAAACTTGGGTCGGACCCCTGGGTCGGACGCCACCAAAACATGCCCAAACTTTGCCAAATCTTCACTAAACCTTTCCTCAAGCCATCCAATGTGTTCTAACATCATTTAGACCCTTAAACCCACCTTAGAGCATCCTCCAAACACATTAAATCATTCACCAAGATTCACCTTAATCATTATACATTTTTCCTTGTAATAATGCTAACACTTGTAATGCTTTCCTCTAGGTTTCTAGGTGGTGGTTCATACCTAATGTAACCACTATGCCAAATGTTTTCCTCACCACTATAACATCATCTCCCAAGCATCTTCACTATCTAAAACTCTTATGCATTTACTTAATGTTCCTTCACAACTTAAACTTCCATCCATCAACACATTATTTCCTTCCTAGTTGTTTACCAACATTTGCCTAAGTCCTAAATACTCAAATACATTCTCTTGATTCCTAAATCCTCATGGTGATACCTAAGTCATTATAAGTCATTAGAAACACCTTAACTCACCCTTTTTCATCAAGACAACCTCTAACATCCTAGTACTTCCTTAGTCATTAAATCCCTTAGAATATCTTAAACACTTAAGTTCTCCTTTAAATTTTGCCATGGGTTCTCTAGTACATAGTACATCCTAACACTGGTTTTTCTCCATCAAACAACCAAATCACTCAAATTCTCATCACAACACCTTAACACACAATTTACACCACATCATCATATAGTGCTTAAACTTAAATGCTTGGCACTTAGGCCCTTAAATGACAATAATCTTAACCACTGAATTTCCACATAATTTGCCTTCAACCTGCGAATACACACAACAAGGCTCCCATTGAAATAAAATGCTTCTTGTAATTCATTGTTTTAACTATCTCTTTTCTCATTTGCTCTTAGTCACAAGTTCACAAAGTATGTCATTGTTTCTCCTAGGTTTATATAACCTTCCCAATGTAAACTCTCTACTAAATCATCACATATCTAAATCCCATTCCCTTAAACAAAAGACATCTTAAGGTAAGTATTTACCTTGTTTTCACAAGCTTCAAAGCTTTTCTCTTAGATTCTGTTCAATCTCGGTCACCAATATAGTTCTCCTTGCCAATGTTCTAAACAATGTCCAATAACTCTAATGAGCACTAAACAACACATTACCTTAAGGAATAAAACCTAGGTTAAAATGTGTTTTAAGGTTTTGAATTGATTGCTTTACCTTAGTTCTCAAGACAAGCTTGGATATGAAGCAAGAAGGACCTCCTCTCTCCTTTGAAGAGTAGAAACAAGCTAGAACAAGGCATAAAATGGAGTCCCATGAGTACTAATTTTCGGACATGTGAAGAAAATGGTGGAAACCTAGATTTTCTTACACTTTCTTTACCTTAAGAGAATGGAGAAGCCAATGGAGTCTCCAAACTTGAATTTCCTCCTCTAATGGTGGTTTGACTTGGCACCAAAATGAAGCTCTTGAAGTTTTGAAAAGATAGAAAGAAGGAGCTTGAGCTAACTAAGAAGAATATGTATTTTGTTTTGGATTTGGAGCTAAAATGAGCAAGATGTGGGCAAGCTAGATGGAGCTAGCATGGAGTTGTTCTTCACGTTAATGGAGAAGGGAGAGAGCTTGAAGAAACCGTGGGAAACAAGAAGAAATGAGGAGATGAGGAGAGAGGTAAGTAAAATGTGATATTTATGTTAAAAGGTAAATAGTACTTTTGCTTTATAAGTCTTATTTGCTTTCTTAATTGCTTAATAACTCATGAAGGTGGTGACTCACCTCCTAAGAAACCGGCCCCCTTTTAATAATGAGGGTACTTAAGTCTTTGTTGACCAAATGTCTCACTTATATAGACTTATGTTATAAACTAGCTTAATTAATTCACTATTCACCAAAACAAGGCACATTGTTGTGAAATTTTTGATTTCCCATTGATATAGACTTCCAAATGTGATACTATATAGTACACATGTTAATTAAAGAGTAATGATGGACATTTAGCCATTCAAAACTCATTTACAAGACAATTTTTCAAAAACGTGCTTTAAGACTCCTTAAAGCACATTTTGTGTTTTAACTTGTTTTCAAGCTTGGTTTTCTTTGGTAATTGATTTAAAATGACCATTAGGATATTACTAAGGTCTTAGAACAATATTTGGGTACTCTCCCAGTCTCTCCAAGCTTAGAGCACGTTTTTGCTTAAAACTGCTCTTTTGGTGTTTCCTTATATTTTCTTTGATTAGAAATGTTTCTTAATGTTTCTAAGGCATTATTTAGCCTCCTTATATCTTAGTTTATCATTTAAACACCATATCTAAGTTTGGGGTATTTCAATCTACCCCCCTTAAAAGAACTTTGTCCTCAAAGTTCACATGTGCTTAACCATTCACGGTACACAATTCTCTTAATCTTAATACCACATCTTATATTCACATTCACACATCTCAAGACTCAAAGGTCAATCTCAAATACAATACATAAGTATTATACATAACTCAAACTTACACCGAAGTGTAGCAACTTACACAAATTCACATCTTAAACAACAAAACAAACGACAAACATGATCGTTTCCTAACTCAAAACGAGGAAGCTCTACCCCCTTAAGAAGGTACGCCCCGTACCCTATACAGACATCTAGTCAGTAAACAAAGAAGGGTAATTCGCCCTATCTTATCCTCTAATTCCCACGTGGCCTCCGACATCCTGGTTGACCAGAGAACCTTCACCAGTCGCCCACTGACTTGTGGACGAGTTGTCCCTAGTCTTACTGTCCAAGGTTCTCTGAGGAGTCTCCACGGATCTCATATTCGGTTCTAAAGTCAACCTCTCAGGTTTAACACATGGGAGGGTGGTGCATGTATTTCTTTAGCTGTGAAACATGAAAAACATCATGCACTTTACCCAGCTCAGCAGGTAAATTCAACCTGTAAGCAACCGGCCCACCCGCTCCGTAATCTCATAAGGGACCAACAAATTTCGGGCTTAATTTGCCCTTCTGCCCAACTGTGAATACCACCCTTCATCGGTGAAACTCGCAGAAATACCCGGTCGCCCATGCGAACTCAGTCCCGTCGTCGAACATCAGCATACGACTTCTGCCTATCTTGAGCAGCTTTCATGTTCTCCCTGATTTGCTAACTTCAGCCTTAACTTGTTCTAAGGTCTCTGGTCCTATAATGACGTCTCACTCGACTTCCCAGCAGAGCGGTGTACGACATGGTCTACCGTACACGCTTGAAAAAGGTGCCATCTTGATCGAAGGGTGATAGCGCTTTTGTTGTTGTATGAAAACTCGATCAGATGTAATCTGTCAATCCAACTGCCCTGAATCTAAGGCACATGCTCTCAGCATGTCCTCGAGTGTTGAATAGTACGCTCAGTTGACATCTGTTGAGGATAGAACTGCGGTACTCACTTGAGTTCTGTACCCAACGCTTCTCTGGTAGCCCTCCAGTACCTCGAAAGGAATCTGGTATCTATCTGACACATGGTCTTTGGTATGCCGTGATGTCTCATGTTCTTTCTCAAATACTCAGCTAATTTGGTCACCTTCCAAGTATCCTTCATTGTATGAATCGGGCTACTTTGGTAAGGCGATCCACCACACCCTATCATGTTGAGACCTCCCCTAGCAGGTGGAAGCCCAACTACGAAGTCCATGGAGATATCATGGAACTTCCACTCCGGAACTGGCATCGACTGTACCATTCCGCCGGTCGTCGGTGCTCGAATTTCACCTTCTGGCATGTGAGACACCTCAAGACGAACTCGGTAACATCTGTCTTCATCCCCGACCACCAGAAAGTATCTCTTCATGTCTTTATACATTTTAGAGGCTCCCGGATGGATGGAAACTGAAGAACAGTGTGATTCTCTAAGTATACGGTCTTTCAGATCCGTGGCCTCGTGGTATGCATAACCGGCCCTTAAGTCTGATCAGATCATCATCATGAAGTCTGAAGTCGTATTTCTGACTCTCAAAGGTACCATCTGTCAGCTTCTGTCTGACCTCTTCATGTACTCATTGTCCTCGAGCCTCTCGCACCTCATCAACCAAGCTGGAAAGAACTAGCGAATGGAGTGAGTGTGCTCGACGGCTCAAGGCATCTGCTACAACATTGGCCTTCCCCTCTTTGTATTGGAGGTCAATGTCATAGTCTTTCAGAAACTCTAACCATCTCCTCTGTCGAAGATTTAACTCCTTCTGAGTGAATATGTATTTCAAACTCTTGTAATCGGTGTAGATCGTGACACTAACCCCATATAAGTAGTGGCGCCATATCTTCAAGCGAAGACTACAGCTCCCAGCTCCAAATCATGTATGGGGTAGTTCTCTCATGTTTCTTCAACTGGCGTGAGGCATATGCCACCACTTTGCCATGTTGCATGAGCACGCAACCCAGCCCTCTGCCGGATGCATCACAATAAACCTCAAAGCCCTCTATACCGTCTGGAATGGTCAGAACCGGTGCAGTGGTCAGTGAGTCCTTCAAGCGCTGAAATGATCTCTCACAGTCAACTGTCCACAAGAATGGTGGTCCTTTCTTCATCAGACTGGTCATCGGTTCGCGACCTTGCTGAATCTCTAAACAAACCTCCTGTAGTAACCTGCCAGACCGAGAAAGCTCCGGATATCGGTAACAGTCTTCGGCCTTGGCGAAGTACGTACGGCATCAATCTTTGCTGGATCCACTGCGATCCCAGCATCTGAGATGACATGACCTAGGAAAGAGACCTGGTCAAGCCAAAACTCACATTTGGAGAACTTAGCATATAGCTGGTTCTCTCTCAATATTTCCAATACCCTCCTCAGATGTTCTTCATGCTCATCCTTAGACTTCGAATATATCAAAATGTCGTCAATAAAAACCACAACCGACTTGTCCAGCTGCTCCCGGAACAAGCGGTTCATCAGATCCATAAACTTCGCCGGTGCGTTCGACAATCCGAACGGCATCACTGTAAACTCATAGTGGCCGTATCGTGTCCGGAATGTCGTCTTCTCAATGTCTCCCTCCTTAATGGCTATCTGATGATACCCCGATCTGAGATCAATCTTGGAAAACACAGATGCTCCCTTCAACTGATCGAACAGATCGTCAATGCGGGGTAGTGGGTACTTATTCTTCACTGTCACTGCATTCAGCTCTCTGTAGTCGATGCAGAGGCGGAGACTACCATCCTTCTTCTTCACGAAGAGACTGGCGCTCCCCATGGTGACACACTTGGTCTAATGAATCCCTTATCAACAAATCTTTCAATTGTTCTTTTAACTCAGTCATTCTGCCGGAGCCATACGGTATGGGTGCTTGGCTATCGGTCCGGTACCAGGTAGCAGCTCGATGGTGAACTCTACCTCCCGAGTGGGTGTTATGCCGGGCAGTTCCCGTGGAAATAAGTCGGGGAACTCTGACACTACCGGTAAGTCTCGGGGTCGAACTCAGGGTCTCTCTCTATGTCCTGTACATAGCAGAGGTATACTTCTTCCTTTCTCCTTAATCTCTATGCATTGCCATGGCGGTGATGATCTTAGTCGAAGGCTCTCTGGGCCTCTGGCGGGTATGATATTGTTACCCCAGACGACTCCTGAGCAGCAATCTATGCTCGGCGCAGAGGATACGTCCCTTGTGCCGCTCCAACCAGTTCATCCCGAAGATAACATCAAATCCTAGCTTACTGAACTCAATGAAACTGACTGGAAAGTCTTCTCCCTTAATTCTGATGGTGGCTCCTCGGTAGTAACGAGTGCAACGAACCATCTCCTTAGACGGGAGCGTAACCGTGAAGTCGGGTAGCTCATCAGCGTCTAGCCCCAACGTGCTCGCAAACGATGCCGAGACAAAGGTATGCGAGGCCCCTGAGTCGAAGAGAACTGATGCCTCAATCCCATTAATCGGAAAGGTGCCGGTGAGGATAGTACCGCTAGCGTCGGCCTGTGCCTCTGTAAGTATGCTTAACGCACCTTCCGTACCGAGTCCATAACCTAATTGTGTTCACAAGCTTCATGAGTTTTGATGGT
Organism: Limonium bicolor; assembly: GCA_023374045.1. Taxonomy (NCBI): domain Eukaryota; kingdom Viridiplantae; phylum Streptophyta; class Magnoliopsida; order Caryophyllales; family Plumbaginaceae; genus Limonium; species Limonium bicolor. Next base: position 363,130,923 of record CM041777.1, on the reverse strand, counting down.
ATAACAAGAGTCGTAACAATTTATATGAACACTGTTATTTTATTTTAAACCATCCTTTTTAACATGAGCTTTAATCTTACATCTCATTCCTCATCTCATTCTAACATTACATAGCTAATATTGTCTAAAGGTTAAGTTTAATCTTCCTGGTCTCATATGCGTCGCATTGATTACTGCTGATGGTGCTGTATTCAGCTTGATTTTCTTAATCCCATGTATAACATCCTTGATTCTCCTCCCAAAATTAATACATCACCTGACTTAAGTACTATCTTATCTGCACGGTCCACACGCTTCTGCTCGCCGTATAAAAATTCTGCATCATCCCCAATGGACCAAGACACTACGGGTATCCCTCTTTCGAGAGACTCCGTTGTCTCGTCCTTATCCTGGTGTAGTCCCAGTCTCTCATCTTTTTCGTAGAAGTTTACAATGCAAATGTCTGCCTGGATGTCTGGAATCGGTTCAGCTTCCAACTGCTGAGCGATTTCCACGACTTGTGTAATAACTGGATGGAACTCTTCGGGTATTCCCGGTGGTGAGACTCCATCTTGCTCCCTCATGGTTTGGTAATTCTTGGCATACGGATTCCAATCCTTGCCCAAGCTCATCATCTTTAATTTCATCCTTGCTCCCCTTGGGTACTCCGGTGTGTAAAAACCTCCCGGTCCCATTCCTAGTTGATTGCATCTCCTGATGATGGCTATTTGTGCTTCGGGTGTCAGGTATCCCCTTAATAAAATCATACCTGGGCGGATAACCTGACATTGTTCGGTCGGAAAGTCTATGGTTTCGATGTCGGTGTGCTTCGGGTTAGGTGTAGATGGTATTGGGTAGCAGATGTTGAATCTTCCTAGAGTGGTAGTAGGTTATATCTTACTTAAGTTCTAATCTCATCTTATTCTTACTTAACTCATTTATTCACTAAGCATGCATGATAATGCGGTAAGCAGGTAGTTTTTATTACTAAATGGTTATAGTGGTACCTGGCCTCGATGAGGGTTCAGGCTCATCGTCCCGGTCCACCATGTGTAACGTGGGTCCCGACTTCTGGGTCACCCGTGGGTTCTTGTCCGCCGGCTGCTGCACCTTCCTCTGACCGTCAGATCCAGCTCCCTGATCGGTCTTGCCCTTGCCCCTGGTGTCGGGCCTATAGGCTCTGCTAGCAGGGTTCCGGTAACACTCATATGCTCAATGCCCGTAGACTCCACAAAAGTTGCACTCCACCTTATTCCCCTTACAGTCGAGCCCGGGGTGGTCCTTGTGACACCATCTACAGATGAAGCGTCACTGGTAGCCACCACCGGCTCCCTTCTCAGTCTCAGATCCTGATGATTCATATTGTCAATTCTCATATCTCAAACGGTTACTAATTTATTTCTTAACTCATTCAATATCAATTTCCTTACCCTTTGGCGCCTTAGAGCGTAGGGGTGTAGCTGCAATAGCATATGTCAGCTTCAATGGCTCTTCCAAAGCCTTCTCCTTTTCCTCCCTCCCCTTTGGGTTCTGACTTTTCTGGGCCTGAGGCTGGTACTTTTGTTTCTTGTACCCTCCTTGCCCCTGACTTTCTGAGCTTTTACCAGCACTCTTCCTCTTTGCATTCTCCTCGTCCCTCAGCTGGACGGTTATCTCAACCTTAGCAGCGGCATGATAGCACTCCTGCTTTCAAGGTATTAGTCACACTTATTTCTCATAATCTAAATCTTACTCATTACTTACTCATATCTCAATCATTCTCATTACCTGCAAGGTAGTGTAACTCGTCGGCCCCATGCCGTAGCGAAGTCGATGGCTAAGCCCGCCATAGAAGCGGTCCACCAGGATCTGGTCAGAATATCCAAGACCTGGCAGAAGACGGAGCAAGGCAGTGAACTCTGAGTAATACTCGTCCACTGTCATCTTGTCCGTCTACCTAAGCGCATCCAACTGCAAGCGCTTCTTCGTCTGGACATGGGCGGGGTAGTACTTTGCTAGTAGCAAGGCAGTGTACTGCTCCCAGCCGAACTCTGGATTGACCACATGCTCGGCCTCCACCAGCTTCCACCAATCGCCTGCCGCCCCCTTCAGGTAGAAAGCAGCCAGGCGCACCTTGATCCCAGCAGGGACATCAAGGGTCTCGAAGGCGGTCTCCAGCTCGGAGATGTACGCCTCAAGCTTGGCGGGATCAATCTCCCCCTTAAAGTGCGCGGGTCGAAGATCTGCTAGACTCTTCACCCAGTTTGGTTCCCTAGGTTGTGGCGGTGGAGGTGGTGCACCCACACCAGGCTGGTAGCCCATATGCCCTAATGCGGCAGCTACGATCTCTGCGATCGTCTGCCCTCCAGGTATTCCTGAAGTATCCTCACCCCGGCCGCGACCTCGGCTTCCCCTAGGACGTCCTGCCATCTGAACAAGCATAACTCGCATTAGATTCGTATTCACCACTGTTTCGGTTAACGAATTTATAACGTCCGTAGACGATAAAGACGATCCACACTTATTAGTGGTCATCTGACACTACTCACTCTAACTTCTCACACCCTTAACCCATCACTTATTCCTTAACTTATATCCTAACTCGGTGGTTACTCATGTCCGGTATTTCTTGATCAGAGCGTAACTACGCTCTGATACCACTTTTTGTAACACCCCATCCAAAGCCTATCGTGGTTATCGCAAACTGAACACTTAATCGAATACGTCGCAGCGGAAATAAATAACACCTGGACCTTGCCACGGTCTGATCGTTAGAATATACCGGCCTTGACGTTTACAATACTTATCCAAAACACTTATCCAACTCAAAACATCACCATTCACAATACCACAACCAACCGAGTACAAGTATCTTAACATCATCTCAACCTTACATCAGTTTAAATATAAACAGTCGGGTGCACAGGCACAACCCGAATTCAAAATAAACATCCCACCCTAAGTCTAACCGCTCCTACTCTCGTAGTGCGTCCTCATGGGTCTCTTACCTGCAAGTGTAAAAATATCCCCCGAGGGGGTCAGCACGAATGCTGGTACACCCTCTCATGGCCCCCAAGCTAACGGGGCTACGACGACTAATTGTCGATAGCATGGAAATTGATTACATACACAAGCATAATATGAAGTGCAATAACAATAACCACAGATGAACATATATAGTTCACAAACAATGAACGACTCATGCGTTCCCTTATCCAGTGGGTTAGTAACCCCCTCCTTAGACCTCATTTCCTTAATCTCAGTTCCATACCTTACCTTAATCTTAATCTTAATCTCAGTATACAAACCTTTCCTGGAAGGGATTGGTTGTAGCTTAATTCGAACCTGGGATTTAGGTGATCCCACCGCACCATCTTAATGCCACCTACTCTGGACGGGAGTCCAGCGTAGCTGAGCCGGCAACCGGCCCTAGGCTACAAGTCCGAAGACAAGTCCTTAAGCGGAGGGCGGATCTGATTCAGATACCGTCCCCCTTTTTCCTTAGCATGCATGACCGGAGATCGGTCCCGGGTTTCCTCACTCAAGTTCCAGTTAGTAGACATCTTGATCACCATGTGCTAGCTAAGCCCTAACGGGCATTAACCAACAACCACCAAACTTAACTCTTATTCTTAACTCAGTAAGTACTAAACTTGGTTAGTAACAATCTCAAGTCTCGCGGGTTAGTGTAAAGATAACACAAACACAACGAGAACAAATATAACCGGTTGCATGCTTTATCTTGTGTTAGTCATAGCAATTAAACAGATAGCACACAAGCCGAGGGACACCTCGTTAGCAAGCAGGTCACAAGAAGGATTGTACCGTTCACCATCGATCGTTGTTTGTTTAACCTTCTTCGGGGTCCCAATTCACAAACCTAAAACATTCATTCATTTTTAGGTCATTAGTTATTTGCATCTTGCTTAACTCACTTAGTCTCTTAAGATTCCCATTCAATAACCTCTCAAGTCTTTGCCACTTAGCTTACAAGCTTAACTTTAAATATTAATATTTATACTTAACTTAACTTAACTTAAGCCCTTAAGTTCTTAGGGTCACAATCTTTACCACCCTACCAAAGGTATACCTTATCACCATTTATCATTCTTAGAATTCAAAATTTCTTTTCTTTTTTTTTTTAAGTGTTAAGGGCCGTCCGACCCACCGTCCGACCCACCCTCTGGGTCGGACCATTCCAGTAACTTTCGGGTTTGAAAACCCCTACATGTCCGACCCACGTCCGACCCAACCAACTGGGTCGGACCATTCCAGAAACTTTCCGTCATCTAAAACCTCCCATGTCCGACCCACGTCCGACCCAACCTTCTGGGTCGGACCATTCCAGAAACTTATTTACCCTCTAAAACTCACCCGTCCGACCCATGTCCGACCCAAGTCCTCTGGGTCGGACCATTCCAGAACCTTTCCCTGGCGTTAAACAGAGGCCGTCCGACCCAAACTTGGGTCGGACGCCACCAAAACATGCCCAAACTTTGCCAAATCTTCACTAAACCTTTCCTCAAGCCATCCAATGTGTTCTAACATCATTTAGACCCTTAAACCCACCTTAGAGCATCCTCCAAACACATTAAATCATTCACCAGGATCCACCTTAATCATTATACATTTTTCCTTGTAATAATGCTAACACTTGTAATGCTTTCCTCTAGGTTTCTAGGTGGTGGTTCATACCTAATGTAACCACTATGCCAAATGTTTTCCTCACCACTATAACATCATCTCCCAAGCATCTCTCACTATCTAAAACTCTCTTATGCCTTTACTTAATGTTCCTTCACAACTTAAACTTCCATTCATCAACACATTATTTCCTTCCTAGTTGTTTACCAACATTTGCCTAAGTCCTAAATACTCAAATACATTCTCTTGATTCCTAAATCCTTCATGGTGATACCTGAGTCATTATAAGTCATTAGAACACCTTAATCTCACCCTTTTTCATCAAGACAGCCTCTAGAACATCCTAGTACTTCCTTAGTCATTCAATTCCCTTAGAATATCTTAAACACCTAAGTTCTCCTTTAAATTTTGCCATGGGTTCTTTAGTACATAGTACATCCCAACACTTGGTTTTTTCTCCATCAAACAATCAATATCACTCAATTTCTCATCACAACACCTTAACACACAATTTACACCACATCATCATATAGTGCTTAAACTTAAATGCTTGGCACTTAGGCCCTTAAATGACAATAATCTTAACCACTGAATTTCCTCATATATTTGCCTTCAACCAGAGAATACACACAACAAGGCTCCCATTGAGATAAAATGCTTCTTGTATTTCACCTTGATATTCTTAAACTATCTCTTTTTCTCATTTGCTCCTTAGTCACAAGTTCACAAATATGCTCATTGTTTCTCCTAGGTTTTATATAACCCTTTTCTAATGTAAACTCTCTACTAAACTCATCACATATCTAAATCCCATTCCCTTAAACAATAAGACATCTTAAGGTAAGTATTTTACCTTGTTCTCTCACAAGCTTCACAAGCTTTTCTCCTTAGACTTCTCTTACCAAATCTCGGTCACCAATATAGTTCTCCTTGCCAATGTTCTAAACAATGTCCAATAACTCTAATGAGCACTAAACAACACATTTACCTTAAGGAATAAAACCTAGGTCAAAATGTGTTTTAAGGTTTTGAATTGATTGCTTTACCTTAGTTCCTCAAGACAAGCTTGGATATGAAGCAAGAAGGACCTCCTCTCTCCTTTGAAGAGTAGAAACAAGCTAGAACAAGGCATTCAAATGGAGTCCCATGAGTACTAATTTTCGGACATGTGAAGAAAATGGTGGAAACCTAGATTTTCTTACACTTTCTTTACCTTAAGAGAATGGAGAAGCCAATGGAGTCTCCAAACTTGAATTTCCTCCTCTAATGGTGGTTTGACTTGGCACCAAAATGAAGCTCTTGAAGTTTTGAAAAGATAGAAAGAGAGAGCTTGAGCTAACTAAGAAGAATATGTATTTTGTTTTGGATTTGGAGCTAAAATGAGCAAGATGTGGTAAAGCTAGATGGAGCTAGCATGGAGTTGTTCTTCACGTTAATGGAGAAGGGAGAGAGAGCTTGAAGAAACCGTGGGAAACAAGAAGAAATGAGGAGATGAGGAGAGAGGTAAGTAAAATGTGATATTTATGTTAAAAGGTAAATAGTACTTTTTGCTTATAAGTTATTTGCTTTTAATTGCTTAATAACTCATGAAGGTGGTGACTCACCTCCTAAGAAACCGGCCCCCTTTTAATAATGAGGGTACTTAAGTCTTTGTTGACCAAATGTCTCACTTATATAGACTTATGTTATAAACTAGCTTAATTAATTCACTATTCACCAAAACAAGGCACATTGTTGTGAAATTTTTGATTTCCCATTGATATAGACTTCCAAATGTGATACTATGTAGTACACATGTTAATTAAAGAGTAATGATGGACATTTAGCCATTCAAAACTCATTTACAAGACAATTTTTCAAAAACGTGCATTAAGACTCTTAAAGCACATTTGTTGTTTTAACTTGTTTTCAGCTTGGTTTTCTTTGGTAATTGATTTAAAATGACCATCAGGATATACTAAGGTCTTAGAACAATATTTGGGTACTCTCCCAAGTCTCTCCAAGCTTAGAGCACGTTTTTGCTAAAACTGCTCTTTTGGTGTTTCCTTATATTTTCTTTGATTAGAAATGTTTCTTAATGTCTCTAAGGCATTATTTAGACTCCTTATATCTTAGTTTATCATTTAAACACCATATCTAAGTTTGGGGTATTTCAGTTATTGGATAGGTTAGGAGAAGTGTGTGATACCTTATAAGCCTTAGGAATAGCATTAGAAGAGGGAGCTTATAACACCCCTTCCAGCATAAACACACTTAACAACAACTGCAGCGGAATACACACCTCATCAAATAACATAACTCGTTGGTGTTACACGCCGTTAACCACCCACGTGGCTAACAAGGCTAATACATTTACATTGTATCGGTCTGATGGACCAGATTCCCGAGCAACTACACAATACAATCCTTATTCCCTTGCCAACATTTATTATACACATGCATTTCCACTGTACCGAGTGTTTACAAACTAATGCCGATAACAATTTCGGTCTTACTACGCCTACATGCATACGCCATTTAAATGGCTACCCATATACAAACGTCTACCCCGTCCTACTCTCGAACGGCTTCCAGCTCTTCGTACCTGAAATAAGAAAAGAAGAGAAAGGGTGGCCCCCAAGGGGCTCAGCACCTTTGCTGGTATGGTAATCCCGCAACCCACATGCTACTGGGCCACGCACAACTAATTGTCGTCTTAGCATGCGTTTGATTATATTTAAATCATGCATGAAACTATAAACACACAACACAAAACATTTCGCCTCAATGGGCTCAACAAACGGATAATACATCCTTACTTGATAAGTCACTCATGGCATTCATTATCCTTAGAGTGTTCCTCCTCTAATGGAGCTACTTCCTTAATAGACGACACTTACCCTTAAATCGGGTTATCCTTAAACGCCTCTTATCGCAAACTGGAATTCATTTCCACGATCCACACACTCCATATCTTACAACATATCACATTCCTTGCATAACAAACATAACAACACTCTTCACGTTTCAACGTGCACATGATAACAATGCAAAAGGAATTGCATTACAACAACATCACATAACATAACGGGAACGGTCCTCTTAGGAACCGACCCAAACATAGTTAATTCACTGATGAGCCTAGAGAATGGTGTCACCCTCATGGTAAGCTTGCTATACAATCAACAACAACACTCATTACCGTCCTAATAGTCGGACGAGTAACTTAAGTTAAGATGGTTCAGGTTGGAGGCCCGAACACACCACACAAACACATGTTCCCCCTAGACCAATCATAAGTCGGAATAGGAAAGCTTTGGAGTAAGCTTGTGGGAGATTGAAGACCGGGAAAGGAACTCAATCTTAACTTATAAGAGGGTCGAACCTGGAATGACAACGACCCCCATCCTCACACGCGTGGCCAGAACATGACCGGACTCCTCACCCCCCATTAGTACATATATACTTATTAATAAGTAGTTAGAGATCCATTATGGAGCCTACCACATCCACACAACATACGGTATCATAACCGAGTTAAGCACACAAGGGAGGTTCACACACTTGCATACAACAACAATATCCAACTAACTCACACATAGCCGTGGTTAGAACGTTCCCAAGGTTTGGGTCGTTAACTCCGAATACCGATCTCTCACGTGTTCCTAGTTCTAGCTAGCTAAGGTTCAACACTTATTTGAGGTTAAACGGTATCGGAGACCAGATGCGCCACATAAATGAATTACTATAAACTCATTACATGTTTTAATCTTACAAGGTGGCAAACACTCAGAAAAACACATTGGCATACAAGCCGGTGAAATCCGGTAGGACACAGGTTGCAAGAAAACCATACCTGTCACCGGAGTCCACTTTACCACGCCCACTTATGTTCCTCGAGCAATTCTCGAACAACTGATAACATTACATATACTTTTATTAACATCGGGGTTGCATGATTATTTAACGTCTAATGCTTATAATTTTTCCCCGTTAGTTTAGTTACATAACTTTGCATTTTTAACTTGATTTACTTTCACATCTATTACAACTTTTCACCTTCTTAATTGTCATTAAAACTCACCTAACATGTCTTAAGCAACCTTATAACATCTTTACTAGGTAGTTACCACTTTTAGACATCATTTCCCGACTTAAAACAACAATTTTGGTCCATAAAGTGGCCTGTCCGAACTTATGTCCGAACCTCCAAGTTCGGACGCAAGCCGTGACTTTGAACTGAAAACAGACACACGTCCGAACTTGTGTCCGGACTTCGGAAGTTCGGACGTGAGTCGAGAATCTCTTAAAGCGGAAATCCATGTGTCCGAACATGTGTACGGACTTCCCAAGTTCGGACACAGTTCGAGTGTGCAAAAATTCTTACCCAACAGAGCCTGTCCGAACTTCCATGTCCGGACGGAAGTTCGGACAAGGCAAAATGCTCAATTTCCAAGCCTTTAAACACCTAGCCAAATTCCTCCAAAGCCTCCAACACTTATAGTATCTACTCCTTAGGTCCCTAAGTGATGTTTCATGCATATTCTAAACATTATACCAAGACATATCCTCCACACAAACATCATCATTCAAACATCCTTTCTTACTTATCAAAACTCCTCATGTCACTTTTACAACTCCTTTTCCAAGCTTACACTTCCTCCTTAATTTACCAAATCCTCTTTTCTCAACTTCTTGAATTCCTAGAACTTCCAAGATAATGCCTAAATCCTTGTAGCACCTTAGAACACCTTAATGCATGTTTTCTTCCTTAGTGAAACATTTACTCATTCCTAACAATTCCTAGTTCACCAAAATTCATTTAAGCACTTAAAACTCCTTATACATTTTACAAATTTTGCCATGGGTTCTCTTAGCACATCATCATTCCAAAACTCGTAGGTTTCACCATTAAACACTCAAGAACACCTAAATCCATCAAGAACACCATCACACACAAGACTTCACCAAATTTACACTACATCACAATATAGTGCACCATTTAAATTGCTTGGCACTTAGGCCCTTAAATTACATAAACCATAAACACTGAATTTCCCACATAAATAATGCCTTTGACCTGTAAATACACTCAACATTACATATGTCCTTTTACTAGTCTCCTTGAGAACTTTTCACTAAGTCCTTTACCATTGGCTCCTTAGGTAGTTTTAACAAGCATTATAAGCTCATTTCTCCTAAGGCATTAAACCACATTGAGATAGCATATTTACCTCTTTTCCACCCAAACTTCTTTCTTGTTTCCTTACAAAACCGATAAGGTATTTGATTCCTTGTCAACTACTACACAATATACAAGCATTGAAATGAGTATACAAGCTTTAAGCTTCATCTCATTGTAAACCCTAGGTTTACATTGTTTCAAAAACATTAATGTAGTTGTTTTACCTTGATCTTTGAAGGGAGTTTGAATATCTATCAAGAGAGGACTCCACCTAGTCCTTGAATGATTGGAATGAAGCTAGAAAAAGGTAATATAATGACTCCATTAAGAGTGATTTTTGGACATGACAAAACATGAAGGAAATGTCATTTTTCTTTGAGTTTCCTTACCTTGAAGCAAAGGAGAACAAGAATATGTGAAAAGAAGAACAAAAGCTCCTCCCATGGAGATTCCTCTTGGCACCAAAATGGAGCTCTTGAAACTTTGAAAGGATGAAGTTAAAGAGCTTGATGAGACTAAGAGATTGGTGGTCTTAGTTTTTGATTTGGCAAAGTGAGCTAGGAGTTACAAGGGATTGAAGATGGCATATGGTGGTGGTGCTATATTACCGTGAGAGAGCAGCAAGAAGAGAGGAATAAGAAGGTTGGAACCGTGTGAAATGAGGAAGGAAAGGAGAATGAAGATAGAATTTGCTTTAAGAAGATATTTGTTCTTATAAAGTAAATAGTAACTAAATTAGTCATCTTATTTATTTATCAAGTTAACAAGTGAGTGGTGAGTCACCACACTCAAGAAAACCGGCCCCCCTTTATTACATAAGGGTACTTTAGTCTTTATTTGTCAATTTAATTACTTATGATAACATATGCTACAAACTAGCTTATAAAAAGCACTATTCGTAAAAACAAGGCACATAGAAGTGAAATTTTTGATTTCCTATTGATATAGCCACCCAAATGTGATAATATAGTACACATACTTATTAAAGAGTAATGATGGACATCTAGCCACCCAAAACTCATTTACAAGACAATTTTTCAAAAACGTGCTTTAAGACTCCTTAAAGCACTTTTTGTGTCTTAACTTGTTTTCAAGCTTGGTTTTCTTTGGTAATTGATTTAATATGTTCATTAACATATTTATAAGGTATAGGTATGACCATTAGGTCTTATACAAATTTATCCCAAGCTTGGAGCCCATTTTAGCCCATATTGACCTTAAGGTGTTTATTTATGTTTTGTTTGGTTTCATTGTCTACCAAGGTTTCCTAAGGACTTAATTAGCCTTATAAAATAATAATTAAATATTATCAAGTCTTGGTAGGCTCTTTGGGTCCTAACCATGTTCACTCCGAGCTTAGAGCACGTTTTTGCTTAAACCGTGTCTTAGTGTTTTATCGTGTTTTTACTATGGTTTAAATTGTACATTGATGTTTCTAAGGAACTTTTTAGCCTTTTAATACCATAGTTTAACATTTACACAACATACCAAGGTTTGGGGTATTTCAATCTACCCCCCTTAAAAGAACTTCGTCCTCGAAGTTCACATTTCCTCGCATCATTGGATTAGAATATGGGAATTACTTTCGAAATTAACTTCCATTACCAACCATCCTTTACATCCAACCTCGGACTTAACGGTCCGGGCAACATATCCACATTATACATAACCATATCGTAACATACTTACATGATAACCTCGGACTCACGGTCCGGGCACCTTAATAACATTACACTTACATAACAACCCTCAGACTCTCAGGTCAGGGTAACAATACAACCGTTAGACTCGTAGGTCTGAATAACATAACACTTTCGAAACTATCACATTAGGACTCAAGGTCTAAAATAATATTTCTTACTCATACCACACAACATGTCTTAGCATGTATAACAAACAGAAATACCTTTTCCATCTCTCCATGGGCTCCAATCCCATGTTGAGTACATATACACTGTGATCCCGCAGAACCCAGTCGCGATGGACACCTTCTGGTCCCCGTTTCTTTGGGAGGTCAAAATAATCACATACATTTTAAAAATATACTTCTCATGTCACCGGTCCGAAGACAAAGGCTCATAAGTCCTCAGCTCGTGAGCAAGTACTACAAAATATTCTTTACTAGGTTAAGTATATAAGAGAATCCTTTATTCAAAATATGACACGACCGTTTTGGAAATATCAATTGAAAATCCTTTTTGAAAACGCAACACAACTCCAAGTCCAATTTATGCTCCTTGTATCTTTCTTAACATGGTTATTTGTGACCACTTACAGGGAGCTTCAAGAGTCATCCAACCCTGATGTGATCAGCATCAGTGTTGAACTATCTTTCCACCCCAATTTGTGTTCGGCTTCCCTTGATCTCATGATAATCAAGTTTCACCTCCCACTTCATTTTCAACCAACAACTAATTCAAGCATATCCCATTTTCTCTCTTTAAATCCTTCTAGTCATAATCATTACATCTCCAAGGGATAGAACTCCGTCTATCAATCATCACCCAAATCCAACTTAATTCAAGTTACCTAGGGAATTTAATTCTCACTAGGTTCTATGTCGGTCTCATACCCCTTCATAAATCACAACACTGTATATATATACATATTTTTTTATCAAAATACAATACATGGTTTACATTTATGCACCATCGGGGTTTTAGTTCCCCGGGAGTTTCTTTACTCTTCCACTTGTACTCTCACACACCACTATTAACAAAATAAACACACTTCCCACAATGGTATTCGCATCTTATGTGCGTAATTACCACAATTTAACCATAAATGAATGCGTATGTTTGTATAACACACGCGCCAACCATCATAACAATTATTTTTGTGCAATGCACAACATAGTTCACGTACACTTGTACGGTAAAACACATTAAGCGGCTTTGCGCTCTACCCCCCCTTAAGAGGGATTACGCCCACGTAATCAGTCACTGAACATTGGCTTTAAATGTTCTGCCGTAATAAAGTGTTTTAACTTCCACGCGGTCTGCTATACAATGCGTTCTGGTTAGAGGATCTTAACCATATCGGCGGTTTAGTCCCTAAACCAAGAATTCGCATTGGAGTTCTAACTCATAACCGGTTTCGGTCCTGGCCTGTGAGGCTTCTAGGCATTGATAACTAACCATTTATTCATATTCACAATGTATATCCGGTATCTGACGCATGGGCTCACTGGCCTCTGTTGCGCAACTCTGACAATTATAGGGCTAGTTTGCCCCATTTGTTACTGTTACTGTATTGTACATCTCCAATGTATTACCCTTATCTTGGTAATAATGGTTTCTCAACCGACGCATGGTATCTCTTACCCTGAGCGAATTCGGTGAGTTTCGACACCTCCCATCCACTTCTCCAAAAACTTACTGCGTAAACTGCTATGTATTTCACAATGATTGACTTGCTTCTACCGACTTACTGTCGGTTGAGATTGAGCTACTACCTAATGTGTAGTGCACTCTTGGTTACTTCCCACATCTGCGGTATATTTCATACCGACATTTGGTATTTAGTGCCACTGTTATCACTTATTCTTAACCATACCTCCACATTTGGTTTCGTACAAGTACTCTTCCATTGGTATGACCTTGCATTTCCTATGCATTGATCATTATAGTATTATAGGTTACTTTCTACATCCACCACAATTAACATTTCCCCAAATCCTAGCTATCCCACTTGATCATTACTGCGCAAGTGCAATACCAAAACACTCAGTCATACAGAATGCAGAGGCGTAAACTCCTGACAGTAAATCTCTTATGCGATAGCAATTAGGAATTTCCACTGTGTTTCACTGAAATTCTTATCACACAATACTTGCCACCGGCTTACTGCTCGGTTCTTTTGGTATCACTTACCGTTGTCTCTCTACTGGGTTTAACTCATAACTCCACTTATTTGTCCTACCATCACTTAACAATAATTATACAACGGTCGCTTATTGCACACCGTATCCTCTTTCCTTTTACAACATCAACTTACATTGCATCCGCTATTATATTAGCTTCCGCTATTCCACTGGATTTGGCCACTTGTTTGGCTGACTTCTTGAATACACCATTACTCGAGCCTTTATGTTCCTTGAGCGTTGTTCGCTACTCATTTAGCATCACACACCTATGGTGGTTGCTATCAACTTATCTCTCTTCCTTTCTACTCAACTGGTACAAACATTTCCTTTCGTATTATTGTTATTCAAATCATTCTAGGGTAATAACCACATGGTCCATCCTCATCGTACTTCTTGGACTTGATTCGCACAACTACCGCTCCTACGGTCTCACCGTATCGAGAGGTATCCCCACTGTTAATGCAGTGGTTCGTTCTCCGCTCTATTTATTTGTGTAACATATACTCCTGCAACCGATCACATTTACATAACACACGTTGTTGTGGCTTATAAGCCTTACGGTCACGAGTCCTTCCAAGTTGTCTCTTTGGCAACTTAGGGTCTTACTGTTAAGTAGGTTATCTTCAACGTTTAATCCGAGTATTTGTTTCAACTCTTGCGTTTCAATTATATTGCTTCATCCAACAATGTTTAATCCAAATACCCCTCAAGGATTGCTCCTGGGTGTTATTAAGATATGCCATTACATTTGGCTTGCACTTATTGGTATATTCCGTTAGCCACGCCGATTGCGTTCTTAACTGGCCTTTTTATCTCCTTCTGTGAAGATCAACATTTTCTGGTAGTGTAGGTACTCATTCTGGGAGTTTCATCCCGTTCATTGTATGCTAATGTGTCCACATCAGGCATCTGCCTTGCCATGCATAGGCTGGGTCTCCGTTCCAGCTATCATGTTTTTCCTTGAGAATCCTTAAGACATATACGACGTCTCTACATTACAGTTAGTGTACTTCGCACCTCTTGACTCTTAAACATTTCCTTGAAAGGAATTCACTAATCCTTTTAGTCTCGTTAACTTAACTGAGTTCCTTAACTTCGACCATTCATGGTAATCCTTAGCTCTTGTTTGATTTATACTGCTGACCGTAGTACGGAGTCGACTACTTCCCGTGTTTCGGACTCTACTCGTATACATATGTGGGGTACCATACTGATACATTACTACTTACCCAACTAACCCATAAGTAGGTATGTCAGGCCCACAAGCTCCTATCGGAGTGCGGTCATCCCACAATTCAGTTGGTACACTCGTAGTGTCCGTCACACGCCTAGGTGAAGTATTCTGTTGTCAACTCCCTTATATTGTCCTGTGACAATATTCATTCCTTGCTTCCCGAACTTAATCGAGGGAAAGTTTATCCACTGTGTATCTTTATCAACTGCCCTTGGTTTTACTGGTTTGGTTTAAAAGAAGGTTGGAAAGAAGTGTTGGTTTGAAAGAAAATTTTGGTTTTGAAAGAAAAGTTTGGATAAATCTGGGTTTGAAAGAATTTTCATGGTTTCACAACATCTTCTTGCTTTAGCCAATTCTAGTTTCTTGCTGACTGGTGTATTTCCATTTACAAAGGTTAGGCTGTTAAGCCCTCCCACAGTTATGATGACCTCCTTTAACTTCATGGTGCTTTACTAAGCACTAGCAGTTGCTAAAACTTCCCGAACAGCCCTGTTATAGCAGCACTTGCCATGGCAAGTGCGCCATGCTAACTGGCTATCGGTTTAACACATACCGGTCGTGGTATTGTTTTTACCCATACTGTCATCAGTGGCCTTGTTAGCCCTCACTGATCTTACTGCCTTGATAATAACTCTTCTAGGTGACTTCTCACTGTCTTCACATGACGATCATCAACTAGGGTGTTTCCCATTCTGGGAGACCCCTCTTTTTTTTTGTATTGTATTCTCTTTGTAGCCCGTTCCATGTATTTGGGCACTACGTTGTAGTTCCCTTGTCGGTTGGTATACCGTTGGTGTATTATTTATCAACTGTGGTCCCGTAGACACTCGTCTCGGGTTTCACTAATCCACTTCTTGCCTGTTGCACGGTTAGTGCTTGCAAGCTGGTTATTCTCGACTGCTCGGCATGTCGACCCAGGTTGCCAGAAATTCTATTCTTCTATACACTGATTCTTCACTCTTCGCTATGAAATGCGGTTAACACTGTTTAGATGGGAACCGTCTCCGGGATTCCCAGTTTTCGGGATCTACCGTATGACAGGTCCTCCGTACCTTAAAAGGTATCTAATAACAGCCAGATCGAGTATTCCCGAGTAAGAGTGAACTTTCATCTCTCTGGCCCTGTTTCCCAAGTTATATAACAGGGATTGTGGAGGGTGGGATGGAGACTGTAGGTTTCCAGTACACACTGGTAATTGCTATCTAGCGTATCTCTCACGCTATCACCCAACCCTTAACCCAAAGTACTTAAATCCTAACTCGGTACTTCCTAAGCTCGGTAATTCAGTCATCAGAGCGATACTTCGCTCTGATACCACTTTTTGTAACACCCCTTCCAGCATAAACACACTTAACAACAACTGCAGTGGAATACACACCTCATCAAATAACATAACTCGTTGGTGTTACACGCCGTTAACCACCCACGTGGCTAACAAGGCTAATACATTTACATTGTATCGGTCTGATGGACCAGATTCCCGAGCAACTACACAATACAATCCTTATTCCCTTGCCAACATTTATTATACACATGCATTTCCACTGTACCGAGTGTTTACAAACGCCTACATGCATACGCCATTTAAATGGCTACCCATATACAAACGTCTACCCCGTCCTACTCTCGAACGGCTTCCAGCTCTTCGTACCTGAAATAAGAAAAGAAGAGAAAGGGTGGCCCCCAAGGGGCTCAGCACCTTTGCTGGTATGGTAATCCCGCAGCCCACATGCTACTGGGCCACGCACAACTAATTGTCGTCTTAGCATGCGATTGATTATATTTAAATCATGCATGCAACTATAAACACACAACACAAAACATTTCGCCTCAGTTGGCTCAACAAACGGATAATACATCCTTACTTGATAAGTCACTCATGGCATTCATTATCCTTAGAGTGTTCCTCCTCTAATGGAGCTACTTCCTTAATAGACGACACTTACCCTTAAATCGGGTTATCCTTAAACGCCTCTTATCGCAAACTGGAATTCATTTCCACGATCCACACACTCCATATCTTACAACATATCACATTCCTCACATAACAAACATAACAACACTCTTCACGTTTCGACGTGCACATGATAACAACGCAAAAGGAATTGCATTACAACAACATCACATAACATAACGGGAACGGTCCTCTTAGGAACCGACCCAAACATAGTTAATTCACTGATGAGCCTAGAGAATGGTGTCTGTAACACCCCATCCAACATTTACATACTTACAATAAACTGCAGCGGAAATACAAACCTCTTCACAATACTTAACTCGTTGGTGTTACACGCCGTTAGCCACCCACGTGGCTAACAAGGCTAATCCATATACATTGTACCGGTCTGATGGGCTAATTCCCGAGCGACTATACATTGTTATTCCTTTACATTAACAACAACAACAACAACATACACCTTATCAACTATACCGAGTATTTATAAACTGGTGCCGACAACAATTTCGGTCTTACTACACCTAACGTATACATACACTTAAAGTTTACCCATGTACAATGACTACCCGTCCTACTCTCGAACGGCTTCCAGCACTTCGTACCTGAAATAGGAAAAGAAGAGAAAGGGGTGGCCCCAAGGGGCTCAGCACCTTTGCTGGTATGGCAATCCCGCAGCCCACATGCTACCGGGCCACGCACAACTAATTGTCGTCTTAGCATGCAGTTGATTATATTTAAATCATGCATTTGACAATAAACACACAACACTTAACATTTCGCCTCAATGGGCTCAACAATCGGATGATACATCCTACTTAACAAGTCACCCGTGGTATTCATCATCCCTAGAGTGTTTCTCCTCCAACGGAGCTACTTCCTTAATAGACGACACATACCCTTAAATCGGGTTATCCTTAAACGCCTCTTATCACAACTGGGAATCATATCCATGATCCACACAATCTACATTATACAACATATAACATACACTACATACAACACCTAACAACACTTTGCACGTTTCCACGTACACAACATAATACCGCAATGGATATTGCATCACAACAAAACATATAACACAACGGGAATGGTTCGCTTAGGAACCGACCCAAACATTGTTTATACACTGGTGAGCCTAGAGAATGTTGCCAGTCTCATGATAAGCTCGTTATACAATAACAACAACACTCATTACCGTCCTAATAGTTGGACGAGTAACTTAAGTTAAGGCGGTTCGGGTTTGGAGGCCCGAACACACCACACAAACACATGTTCCCCCTAAACCGATCATAAGTCAGAATAGCTAAGCTTTGGAGTAAGCTAATGGGAGATCATAACCCGTGAGGGAAACAACCATAACAAAGAGAAGGGTAAGGCTAGGAAGGATACCCTCTCCCAAACAACGCGCGACCGGCCAAACCGGATTCCTCACTACTGTTAGTACATACTTACTTTAGATAATACTTAGTACCCCACTATGGAGTCTATCGCACCTACACACATACAGTATTACAACTGGGTTAAACACACAAGGGAGATCCCTACATTCACATACACATATCACACAATTAACACACGCATAGCCGTGGTTAGTACGTCCCATGGTACGGGTCGTTTACTCCGAATACCGAACTCTCATGTGATCCTAGACTCAGTTAACTAAGGTTAACACTTCGAGGTTAAATGGTATCGGAGTTGTACACGCCACATAAATGAATTACTGTAAACTCATTACATGTTTAATCTTACAACGTGGCAAACATACAGAAAAACACATTGGCATACAAGCCGGTGTAATCCGGTAGGACACAGGTTGCAAGAAAACCATACCTGTCACCGGAGTCCACTTTACCACGTCCACTTATGTTCCTCGAGCAATTCTCGAACAACTGTTAACATCACATGTGTTTTTATTAACATTGGGGTAACATGTTTGTTTAAAGTCTAACGCTTATAACTTTTCCCCGTTAACTTGGTTAAATAACTTTACATTTTAACTTGTTTTACTTTCACATTTTATTACAACCTTTCACCCACTTAATCACCATTAAAACTCACTTATCATGTCCTTAACAACCTTATAACATCCTTACCTACCAATCCCCATCATCACATAACATTTCATAACCTGAAACCATGTTTTTGGTCCGACCGACCCACCGTCCGACCCACATCTGGGTCGGTCCATTACAGAACCCTTTTACTTCCTTATAATCATGCCCGTCCGACCCACGTCCGACCCACCATTCTGGGTCGGTCCATGTGCGAACATTTTCCTTCCTTTGAAACTTGACCGACCGACCCATGTCCGACCCACCCTTTTGGGTCGGACCTTCACCGAACACTTCCCTAACATTTAACAGAGGCTCGACCGACCCAAAAACTGGGTCGGCCCCCGGGTCGGTCGCCTTCTAATCTTACCCAAACTTTGCCAAATCTTCACCAAACTTCTCCTAAGACCTCTTAATGTGTTCTAACATCATTTGGCACTTCAAACACACCCTTAAGATATTCTTAAACACTCACAAAACTATTTTTCCTAATTCCTTAAGCCTTTACTTGTATCTCCACAAAACTCCTAACACTTACAATGTTTTCTCCTTATGTTTTCTAGGTGGCATTTCACCTATAATGACCACAATACCAAGGTGTTTCCTCTACACCTTATCATCACCTCTCAACTTCTTTTCTTACTAACTAAATCTCCTTTTTCACATCATACCTAAACATCACTTACTCCTTGAACACCAACCTTACCTAAACCTTAAACAACTTCTCCAAGACTTTTCAATACACTCTCAAAACACACATTGAATTCCTAGAACTTCCAAGATAACACCTAAATCCTTGCATCACTCTAAATCACCTTAATACATGTTTTCTTCTCAAGTAATCATTCATTCACCTATAACACTTCCTAGTTCACCAAAACCACTTAAAACACTTAGAACTTCTCACACATTTTTCCAAATTTGGCCATAGCTTCTCCTGTATATACTCACATCCAAACACTTAGGTTTTTACCTTATTTCATTCAAAACACCTAAAATCCATCAAACACATTTTTATACACAAACTTCACACATTAAGCACTACATCACAATATAGTGCATAACTTAAATTGCTTGGCACTTAGGCCCTTAACAACATGGCTCTTAGGCCCTTAAATTGCATAACCCATAAACACTGAATTTCCCACATAAATAATGCCTTTGACCTGCGAATACATACACCAATACATATGTTCTTTTACTAGTCTCCTTGAGAACATTTTGCTAGGTCACTTGCCATTGGCTCCTTAGGTATTTTATTAAGCAAATCAAGCTCATTTTCCTAAGGCATTTAAACTACATTGAGATAGTTTGTTTACCTCTTTTCCTCACAAATTTCTTTCTTGTTTCCTTGTAAAACCGGTAGGGCATTTGGTCCCTTTTCAACTATTAAACATTATACAAACAATAGAATGAGTATTCAAGCATTATGCTTCTCCTCATTGTAAACCCTAGTTACACATATTGTTTTAACACATTAAGGTAATTGTTTTACCTTGGAATTGGAAGAGAACTTGAGTAGGTATCAAGAGAGGACTCCTCCTAGCCCTTGGAAGATTCAAATGAAGCTAGAACAAGGCAATATAAGAGCTCCATTAATGGTGAATTTTGGACAACAACAAAACATGGAGGGAACTTGATTTTTCTTTGAGTTTCCTTACCTTGAAGCAAAGGAGAACAAGAATATGTGAAAAGATGAGCTCAAGCTCCTTCAATGGTGAATCTCCATGGCACCAAAATTGAGTTCTTGAAGATTTAAAAAGAGGGAAGTGTAGAGCTTGACCTAACTAAGACAATATGGTCTTGGAATTTGATTTGGCCAAGGGAATCACAAGTTACAAGTGAAAGAAGATGAAGAATGAGTGTGGGCTGTTGGAAACCGATGGAGAGAGGAGGAAGAAGAAGACCACCGTGGGAAATGAAGGAAGGAATGGGAGAATGAAGATAACACTTGCTTTTGGAGATATTTAAGCTAAAAGCAAATAGTACTTTTGCTTTGTCATTACTTAACTTACTTATTTGTTCAAATGTGGTGAGTCACACATGAAAAACCGGCCACCATTATACCTAGGAGGGTATACTAGTCTTTGTTGACCAATTTAATTACTTATAACATTATATGTTACAAACTAGCTTATAAAAGTTACTATTCACAAACTAAGGCACATAGAAGTGAAATTTTTGATTTCCCACTAATATGGCCACCCAAATGTGATACTATATAGTACACATGTTAATTAAAGAGTAATGATGGACATTTAGCCATTCAAAACTCATTTACAAGACAATTTTCAAAAACGTGCTTTAAGACTCCTTAAAGCACATTTTGTGTTTTAACTTGTTTTCAAGCTTGGTTTTCTTTAGTAATTGATTTAATATGTTCATTAACATATAAATAAGGTATAGGTATGACCGTTAGGTCTTATACACATTCATCCCAAGCTTAGAGCACATTTTTGCTCATATTGACTTTAAGGTATTTTCTTATGTTTTATTTGGTTTAACTGTCCACCAAAGTTTCCTAAGGACTTATTTAGCCTTATTAAATCATAATTAAATGTTATCAAGTCTTGGTAGGCTCTTTGGGTCCTAACCAAGTTCACTCATAGCTTAGAGCATGTTTTTGCTCAAACTGTGTCTTAATGCTTTATTGCATTTATTATGGTTTAAATTGTTCATGATGTTACTAAGGCACTTTTTAGCCTTTACATACCATAATTTGATATTTAAACCACATATCAAGGTTTGGGGTATTTCAATCTACCCCCCTTAAAAGAACTTCGTCCTCGAAGTTCACACTTTTCACATATCATTAGATTAGAACACAGTAATCACTTGGAAATAAACTTCCTTAACCAAACACACTTTACATCACAACCTCGGACTTGATGGTCCGGGCAACACATTCACATCCACACATAATCATAACATATCCACATGATAACCTCGGACTCTATGGTCCGGGTATCTTAACAACACTTACACATACATAACAACCCCTTTGACTCACTGGTCTTGGGTAACCTAACAACATTTGGACACATAGGTCCTGGTAACATAACAGTCTTTAGACACATAGGTCTATGTAACACAACACATTTAGACTCATAGGCCTTGATAGTATACACTTTAGGAAATCCAAGTCAATACAACATTCATTACACATACCACACAACATGTCAGAGCATGTATAGCAATCAAAAATATCCTTGATATACACTGTGATCCCGCAGAACCCGGTCGCGATGGACACCTTCCGTCCCCGTGCCTTTGGGAGTTTAAAACAATCACTTAAATTTAAAATTTCTTGGTGAGGTTAAGTAAGAGAACTTTAATTACGTAAAGTATCCATCAACGTTTTATAAATACCAATTTAAAATCCTTTTGAAAACACACACAACTCCAAGTCCAGCTTAAGCTCTTTGCTTCTTTCCTTAGCGTGGTTATTTGTGACCACTTATAGGGAGTTTCAAGAGTCATCCAACCCTGATGTGATCAGCATCAGTGTTGAACTATCCTTCCACTCCAATTTGTGTTCGGCTTCCCTTGATCACATGCAAATCAAGTTCCACCTCCCACTTCATTTTCAAGCATCAAGTAAGTCACTCATTTCCATTTTCTATCTTTCGAATCATTCTAGTCATGATCACAACATCTCCAAGGATAGAACTCCGTCTATCAGTTACCTCCATTCACTTTAATTACGTTGCCTAGGGAATCTTATTCTCACTAGGTTCTATGTCGGTATCATGCCCTTTCATGCATCACTATTAAGTATATATATTATATACATATATTTTATCAAAATACAACACCTGGTTTTACATTTATACACTGTCGGGGCTCTTATTCCCCCGGGAGTTTATCTACTCCCTACACTTGTACAATCACACACAACTGTTAACAAACAACACACTTATCACAATGGTATTCGCATCATCTGTGCGCAATTACCACAATTAATCCATGAATGAATGTGTATGTTTACGTAACACACACAATCATCAAAACAAACAATAATTTTGTGCTATGCACAATATGAGTCACACACTACGTACACTTGTACGGTAATATACACCAAGTGGTTTTGCGCTCTACCCCCCTTAAAAGGGATTACGCCCACGTAATCAATCACTAAACATTAGCTTAAAATGTTTTGCCGTCGTGAAGTATCTTAACTTCCACGCGGTCTATTACACAACGGATTCTGATTAGAGGATCTCAACCATATTGGCGGTTTAGTTCCTAAACCAGGAATTCTCATTGGAGTTGTAACTCATAACCGGTTTCGGTCCTGGCCTGTGAGGCTTTTAGGCATTAATAATTAGCCATTCACTCATGTTCACCATACATTCAACACTTGAATCACTGGCTCACTAGTTTCTGCTGCGAAACTCAAACTGTAGAGCTTAATTGCTCCATTTGTTATTCTTACTGTATTGTACATGCCCAATTATCACCTTTATCTTGGTGACAATGGTTTCTCAACCGACGCGTGGTATTTTCTTTTTTTTTTTTAATTGGTGAGTATACAATTTCTATCCACTTCCATAACAATTTACTGTGTATACCACTATGTATTTCACAATGATTGACTTGCTTCTTCCGACTTACTGTCGGTTGAGATTGAGCTACTAGTAGTGTAGTGCTCTCTCAGCTATTTACAACATTTGTGGTATATTCCATACCGATATTTGGCAGCTAGTGCTATGTAGTCACTTACTGTTAATCATATTTCCACGTTTGGTTTGTACAAGTACTTTTTTTTTTTATTGTGCGGCCTTGCATTTCCTATGCATCGGCCATTATACATTATTCCTCCATAATTAACATGTTTCCAATTCCTAGCTATCCCACTCGATCATTATGCGCAAGTGCAATACCAAAACACTCAGTCATACAGAGTGCAGAGGCGTAAACTTGACAGTAAATCCCTTATGCGACTCGCCATGGAATTCACACTGTCCTTCACTGAGACTCTATCTCGTAAACTGGTTCGACCTACCATATTATCATTCAACAACACTTATACAACGGTCGCTTACTGCGCACCGTGCTCTCACTTATTGTATAACACTAACTCACATAGTATTTACTGTCACATTAACTTCCACACATAAATTTACATTATTCATATTATGGTTCATCCCTCATTTGGATGACCACTGAATGCTCCTTGAGCATCGATCATTCGAGTCACAAGCCGGCGTTATTCAGCCAGGTGCTTCACTTTATACACATACTACTAAGCTAATTTCTCTTTCAATAACAACATGGTCAATCCTTAACATATTTCTTGAACTTGATTCACATAACTACCGCTCCTGCGGTGTCACAATGTCGAGAGGTATCCCCACTCTTAATGCAGTGGTTCGTTTACCACTCTATTCGCTTATACAACCTAAACTTCTACCATCAATCGAATTTATATGATATATCCTGCTTTGGATTATAAGCCTTATTTGCCTTGAGCTGGGCTCATTATAGGCTGTCCACACACATGTACTTCTCTGTACAATATTACAAGGTCGTTGCATCACGTTTCCTTTCGTGGGATGCCCCTTAGGTTTGTCAGTCCGTCTCCTGACAACTTATGTCTAAACTGTGTGTTAGTTTCAACCCTTGTGCTTCTGTCATGCATTTCATTCAACAATTGTTGATGTGAAACACCTTCAAGGATTGCTCCTGGGTGTTGTTAAGTTATCTTTACATTTGGCTCACACTTATTGGTACATTCCGTTAGCTACGCCTTTCGCGTTCTTACTGGTTATTATCTTCTTCTGTGAAGATTAGCATTTCCTGGTAGTGTAGGTACTTATTCTGGGAATTTCATCCCGTTCATTGCACATTAATGTGTCCACACTAGGCATTGCTTGCCATGTACAGGCTGGGTCACCATTCCAGCTAAACGTTTATCCCTAAGGATCCTTAAGACATATGTGGTGTCTTTACATAACAGTTTGTGCCCATCGCACTTCCTAACTCTTAAACATTTCCTTGAAAGGAGTTCACTAATCCTTTTAGTCTTGAACTTAACTGAATTCCTTAACTTCAACTAGTCTTGTAATCCTTAGCTCTTGCTTGATTTATACTGCTGACCGTAGACGGAGTCGACTACTTCCCGTGTTTCGGACTCTACTCGTATACATATATGGGGTATCATACTGATACATTGCTACTTACCCAACTAACCATAAGTAGGTCTGTCAGGCCCACATGCTCCTATCGGAGTGCGGTCGTCCCACAACACAGTTGGTACACTTGTAGTGTCCGTCACACGCCTAGGTGAAGTATTCTGTTGTCAACTCCCTTATATGTCCCGTGACAATATTCATTCCCTGCTTCCCGAACTTAATCGAGGAAAGTTTATCCATTGTTGTATCCTTGTCAACTGTCCTTGGTTTTACTGGTTTGGTTTAAAAGAAGGTTGGAAAGAAGTGTTGGTTTGAGAGAATCTGGTTTTGAAAGGAGAAGGGTTTGAATAAATCTGGGTTTAAAGAAAAATTTTCATGGTTTCACGACATCTTCTTACCTTAACCAAGTCTAGCTTCTTGCTGACTGGTGTACTTCCAATTACAAAGGTCAGGCGTTAAGCCCTCCATGGTCATAATGTTCACACTTAACTTCGTGGTACTTTACTAGTAACTTGTAGTAGTTATAAATTTCCCGAACAGCCCTGTTATAGCAGCACTTGCTATGGCAAGTGCGCCATGTTAACTGGCTATCGGTTTAACACATACCAGTTGTGGCATTGTTTTTACCCATACTGTCATCAGTGGCCTGTTGGCCCTCACTGACCTTACTGTCTTGATAATAATTTTCTGGGTGATTCTCACTGTCTTCACATGACGATCATCAACTAGGGTGTTTCCCATTCTGGGAGACCCCTTTGTCTTAGTATTGTATCCTCCTTATAGCCCGTTCCACGCACTTGTCGTGGTCACTGAGACTTGTCTGTTTGGGCACTACGTTGTAGTTCCTTGTCGGTTGGTATACCGTTGGTGTTTTATTTATCAACTGTGGTTCCGTAGACACTTGTCTCGGTTTCACTAATCCACTTCTTGCCTGTTGCACGGTTGGTGCGTTGCAAGTTGGTTATTCTCGACTGCTTAGCATGTCGACCCAGGTTGCCGGAAATTCTATTCCTCTATACACAAAATCCTTCATTCATTGCTATGAAATGCGGTTAACATTATTCAGATGGAGACCGTCTCCGGGATTCCCAGTTTTCGGGATCTACCGTATGACAGATTCTCCGTACCCTTAAAGGTACTTACTAACAGCCAGATCGGGTGTTTCCGAGTAAGAGAGGACTTTCATCTCTCTGGCGTTGTTTCCCCAAGTTATATACAGGGATTGTGGAGGGTGGGATGGATATTGTAGGTTTCCAGTAGTCACTGGTAGTTCCTAACTAGCGTATCTCTCACGCTATCACTCAACCCTTAACCCAAAGTACTTAAATCCTAACTCGGTACTTCCTAAGCTCGGTAATTCAGTCATCAGAGCGATACTTCGCTCTGATACCACTTTTTGTAACACCCCATCCAACATTTACATACTTACATAAACTGCAGCGGAAATACAAACCTCTTCACAATACTTAACTCGTTGGTGTTACACGCCGTTAGCCACCCACGTGGCTAACAAGGCTAATCCATATACATTGTACCGGTCTGATGGGCTAAATTCCCGAGCGACTATACATTGTTATCCTTTACATTAACAACAACAACAACAACATACACCTTATCAACTATACCGAGTATTTATAAACTGGTGCCGACAACAATTTCGGTCTTACTACACCTAACGTATACATACACTTAAAGTTTACCCATGTACAATGACTACCCGTCCTACTCTCGAACGGCTTCCAGCACTTCGTACCTGAAATAGGAAAAGAAGAGAAAGGGGTGGCCCCAAGGGGCTCAGCACCTTTGCTGGTATGGCAATCCCGCAGCCCACATGCTACCGGGCCACGCACAACTAATTGTCGTCTTAGCATGCAGTTGATTATATTTAAATCATGCATGTGACAATAAACACACAACACTTAACATTTCGCCTCAATGGGCTCAACAATCGGATAATACATCCTACTTAACAAGTCACCCGTGGTATTCATCATCCCTAGAGTGTTTCTCCTCCAACGGAGCTACTTCCTTAATAGACGACACATACCCTTAAATCGGGTTATCCTTAAACGCCTCTATCACAACTGGGAATCATATCCATGATCCACACATCTACTTATACAACATTAACATACACTACATACAACACCTAACAACACTTTGCACGTTTCCACGTACACAACATAATACCGCAATGGATATTGCATCACAACAAAACATATAACACAACGGGAATGGTTCGCTTAGGAACCGACCCAAACGTTGTTTATACACTGGTGAGCCTAGAGAATGTTGCCAGTCTCATGATAAGCTCGTTATACAATAACAACAACACTCATTACCGTCCTAATAGTTGGACGAGTAACTTAAGTTAAGGCGGTTCGGGTTTGGAGGCCGAACACACCACACAAACACATGTTCCCCCTAAACCGATCATAAGTCAGAATAGCTAAGCTTTGGAGTAAGCTAATGGGAGATCATAACCCGTGAGGGAAACAACCATAACAAAGAGAAGGGTAAGGCTAGGAAGGATACCCTCTCCCAAACAACGCGCGACCGGCCCAAACCGGATTCCTCACTACTGTTAGTACATACTTACTTTAGATAATACTTAGTACCCCACTATGGAGTCTATCGCACTACACACCATACAGTATTACAACTGGGTTAAACACACAAGGGAGATCCCTACATTCACATACACATATCACACAATTAACACCGCATAGCCGTGGTTAGTACGTCCCATGGTACGGGTCGTTTACTCCGAATACCGAACTCTCATGTGATCCTAGACTCAGTTAACTAAGGTTAACACTTCGAGGTTAAATGGTATCGGAGTTGTACACGCCAATAAATGAATTACTGTAAACTCATTACATGTTTAATCTTACAACGTGGCAAACATACAGAAAAACACATTGGCATACAAGCCGGTGTAATCCGGTAGGACACAGGTTGCAAGAAAACCATACCTGTCACCGGAGTCCACTTACCACGTCCATTATGTTCCTCGAGCAATTCTCGAACAACTGTTAACATCACATGTGTTTTATTAACATTGGGGGTGTTTTTATTTAAGTCTAACGCTTATAACTTTTCCCCGTTAACTTGGTTAAATAACTTTACATTTTAACTTGTTTTACTTTCACATTTTATTACAACCTTTCACCCACTTAATCACCATTAAAACTCACTTATCATGTCCTTAACAACCTTATAACATCCTTACCTACCAATCCCCATCATCACATAACATTTCATAACCTGAAACCATGTTTTTGGTCCGACCGACCCACCGTCCGACCCACATCTGGGTCGGTCCATTACAGAACCCTTTTACTTCCTTATAATCATGCCCGTCCGACCCACGTCCGACCCACCATTCTGGGTCGGTCCATGTGCGAACATTTCCTTCCTTTGAAACTTGACCGACCGACCCATGTCCGACCCACCCTTTTGGGTCGGACCTTCACCGAACACTTCCCTAACATTAACAGAGGCTCGACCGACCCAAAAACTGGGTCGGCCCCGGGTCGGTCGCCTTCTAATCTTACCCAAACTTTGCCAAATCTTCACCAAACTTCTCCTAAGACCTCTTAATGTGTTCTAACATCATTTGGCACTTCAAACACACCCTTAAGATATTCTTAAACACTCAAAACTATTTTTCCTAATTCCTTAAGCCTTTACTTGTATCTCCACAAAACTCCTAACACTTACAATGTTTTCTCCTTATGTTTTCTAGGTGGCATTTCACCTATAATGACCACAATACCAAGGTGTTTCCTCTACACCTTATCATCACCTCTCAACTTCTTTTCTTACTAACTAAATCTCCTTTTTCACATCATACCTAAACATCACTTACTCCTTGAACACCAACCTTACCTAAACCTTAAACAACTTCTCCAAGACTTTTCAATACACTTCAAAACACACATTGAATTCCTAGAACTTCCAAGATAACACCTAAATCCTTGCATCACTCTAAATCACCTTAATACATGTTTTCTTCTCAAGTAATCATTCATTCACCTATAACTTCCTAGTTCACCAAAACCACTTAAAACACTTAGAACTTCTCACACATTTTTCCAAATTTGGCCATAGCTTCTCCTGTATATACTCACATCCAAACACTTAGGTTTTACCTTATTTCATTCAAAACACCTAAAATCCATCAAACACATTTTATACACAAACTTCACACATTAAGCACTACATCACAATATAGTGCATAACTTAAATTGCTTGGCACTTAGGCCCTTAAACAACATGGCTCTTAGGCCCTTAAATTGCATAACCCATAAACACTGAATTTCCCACATAAATAATGCCTTTGACCTGCGAATACATACACCAATACATATGTTCTTTTACTAGTCTCCTTGAGAACATTTTGCTAGGTCACTTGCCATTGGCTCCTTAGGTATTTTATTAAGCAAATCAAGCTCATTTTCCTAAGGCATTTAAACTACATTGAGATAGTTTGTTTACCTCTTTTCCTCACAAATTCTTTCTTGTTTCCTTGTAAAACCGGTAGGGCATTTGGTCCCTTTTCAACTATTAAACATTATACAAACAATAGAATGAGTATTCAAGCATTATGCTTCTCCTCATTGTAAACCCTAGTTACACATATTGTTTTAACACATTAAGGTAATTGTTTTACCTTGGAATTGGAAGAGAACTTGGTAGTATCAAGAGAGGACTCCTCCTAGCCCTTGGAAGATTCAAATGAAGCTAGAACAAGGCAATATAAGAGCTCCATTAATGGTGAATTTTCGGACAACAAAACATGGAGGGAACTTGATTTTTCTTTGAGTTTCCTTACCTTGAAGCAAAGGAGAACAAGAATATGTGAAAAGATGAGCTCAAGCTCCTTCAATGGTGAATCTCCATGGCACCAAAATTGAGTTCTTGAAGATTTAAAAAGAGGGAAGTGTAGAGCTTGACCTAACTAAGACAAATATGGTCTTGGAATTTGATTTGGCCAAGGGAATCACAAGTTACAAGTGAAAGAAGATGAAGAATGAGTGTGGGCTGTTGGAAACCGATGGAGAGAGGAGGAAGAAGAAGACCACCGTGGGAAATGAAGGAAGGAATGGAGAATGAAGATAACACTTGCTTTTGGAGATATTTAAGCTAAAAGCAAATAGTACTTTTGCTTTGTCATTACTTAACTTACTTATTTGTTCAAATGTGGTGAGTCACACATGAAAAACCGGCCACCATTATACCTAGGAGGGTATACTAGTCTTTGTTGACCAATTTAATTACTTATAACATTATATGTTACAAACTAGCTTATAAAAGTTACTATTCACAAACTAAGGCACATAGAAGTGAAATTTTTGATTTCCCACTAATATGGCCACCCAAATGTGATACTATATAGTCACATGTTAATTAAAGAGTAATGATGGACATTTAGCCATTCAAAACTCATTTACAAGACAATTTTTCAAAAACGTGCTTTAAGACTCCTTAAAGCACATTTTGTGTTTTAACTTGTTTTCAAGCTTGGTTTTCTTTAGTAATTGATTTAATATGTTCATTAACATATAAATAAGGTATAGGTATGACCATTAGGTCTTATACACATTCATCCCAAGCTTAGAGCACATTTTTGCTCATATTGACTTTAAGGTATTTCTTATGTTTTATTTGGTTTAACTGTCCACCAAAGTTTCTAAGGACTTATTTAGCCTTATTAAATCATAATTAAATGTTATCAAGTCTTGGTAGGCTCTTTGGGTCCTAACCAAGTTCACTCATAGCTTAGAGCATGTTTTTGCTCAAACTGTGTCTTAATGCTTTATTGCATTTATTATGGTTTAAATTGTTCACTGATGTTACTAAGGCACTTTTTAGCCTTTACATACCATAATTTGATATTTAAACCACATATCAAGGTTTGGGGTATTTCAATCTACCCCCCTTAAAAGAACTTCGTCCTCGAAGTTCACACTTTTCACATATCATTAGATTAGAACACAGTAATCACTTGGAAATAAACTTCCTTAACCAAACACACTTTACATCACAACCTCGGACTTGATGGTCCGGGCAACACATTCACATCCACACATAACATAACATATCCACATGATAACCTCGGACTCTATGGTCCGGGTATCTTAACAACACTTACACATACATAACAACCCCTTTGACTTACTGGTCTTGGGTAACTAACAACATTTGGACACATAGGTCCTGGTAACATAACAGTCTTTAGACACATAGGTCTATGTAACAACACATTTAGACTCATAGGCCTTGATAGTATACACTTTAGGAAATCCAAGTCAAACAACATTCATTACACATACCACACAACATGTCAGAGCATGTATAGCAATCAAAAATATCCTTGATATACACTGTGATCCCGCAGAACCCGGTCGCGATGGACACCTTCCGTCCCCGTGCCTTTGGGAGTTTAAAACAATCACTTAAATTTAAAATTTCTTGTGAGGTTAAGTAAGAGAACTTTAATTACGTAAAGTATCCATCAACGTTTTATAAATACCAATTTAAAATCCTTTTGAAAAACACACAACTCCAAGTCCAACTTAAGCTCTTTGCTTCTTTATTAGCGTGGTTTTGTGACCACTTATAGGGAGTTTCAAGAGTCATCCAACCCTGATGTGATCAGCATCAGTGTTGAACTATCCTTCCACCCAATTTGTGTTCGGCTTCCCTTGATCACATGCAAATCAAGTTCCACCTCCCACTTCATTTTCAAGCATCAAGTAAGTCACTCATTTCCAATTTTCTATCTTTCGAATCATTCTAGTCATGATCACAACATCTCCAAAGGATAGAACTCCGTCTATCAGTTACCTCCATTCACTTTATTACGTGCCTAGGGAATCATCTCACTAGGTTCTATGTCGGTATCATGCCCTTTCATGCATCACTATTAAGTATACATATATATATATATACATATATATTTTATCAAAATACAACACCTGGTTTTACATTTATACACTGTCGGGGCTCTTATTCCCCCGGGAGTTTATCTACTCCCTACACTTGTACAATCACACACAACTGTTAACAAACACACACACTTATCACAATGGTATTCGCATCATCTGTGCGCAATTACCACAATTAATCCATGAATGAATGTGTATGTTTACGTAACACACACAGCAATCATCAAAACAAACAATAATTTTGTGCTATGCACAATATGAGTCACACACACTACGTACACTTGTACGGTAATATACACCAAGTGGTTTTGCGCTCTACCCCCCTTAAAAGGGATTACGCCCACGTAATCAATCACTAAACATTAGCTTAAAATGTTTTGCCGTCGTGAAGTATCTTAACTTCCACGCGGTCTATTACACAACGGATTCTGATTAGAGGATCTCAACCATTGGCGGTTTAGTTCCTAAACCAGGAATTCTCATTGGAGTTGTAACTCATAACCGGTTTCGGTCCTGGCCTGTGAGGCTTTTAGGCATTAATAATTAGCCATTCACTCATGTTCACCATATACATTCAACACTTGAATCACTGGCTCACTAGTTTCTGCTGCGAAACTCAAACTGTAGAGCTTAATTGCTCCATTTGTTATTCTTACTGTATTGTACATGCCCAATTATCACCTTTATCTTGGTGACAATGGTTTCTCAACCGACGCGTGGTATCTTTTACCGTTAGCGAATTCGGTGAGTTATACACTTTCTATCCACTTCCATAACAATTTACTGTGTATACCACTATGTATTTCACAATGATTGACTTGCTTCTTCCGACTTACTGTCGGTTGAGATTGAGCTACTTAGTGTGTAGTGCTCTCTCAGCTATTTACAACATTTGTGGTATATTCCATACCGATATTTGGCAGCTAGTGCTACTGTAGTCACTTACTGTTAATCATATTTCCACGTTTGGTTTTGTACAAGTACTTTTTTTTTTATTGATGCGGCCTTGCATTTCCTATGCATCGGCCATTATAACATTATTCCTCCATAATTAACATGTTTCCAATTCCTAGCTATCCCACTCGATCATTACTGCGCAAGTGCAATACCAAAACACTCAGTCATACAGAGTGCAGAGGCGTAAACTCTTGACAGTAAATCCCTTATGCGACTCGCCATGGAATTCACACTGTCCTTCACTGAGACTCTTATCTCGTAACTGGTTCGACCTACCATATTATCATTCAACAACACTTATACAACGGTCGCTTACTGCGCACCGTGCTCTCACTTATTGTATAACACTAACTCACATAGTATTTACTGTCACATTAACTTCCACACATAAATTTACATTATTCATATTATGGTTCATCCCTCATTTGGATGACCACTGAATGCTCCTTGAGCATCGATCATTCGAGTCACAAGCCGGCGTTATTCAGCCAGGTGCTTCACTTTATACACATACTACTAAGCTAATTTCTCTTTCAATAACAACATGGTCAATCCTTAACATATTTCTTGAACTTGATTCACATAACTACCGCTCCTGCGGTGTCACAATGTCGAGAGGTATCCCCACTCTTAATGCAGTGGTTCGTTTACCACTCTATTCGCTTATACAACCTAAACTTCTACCATCAATCGAATTTATATGATATCCTGCTTTTGGATTATAAGCCTTATTTGCTTGAGCTGGCTCATTAGGCTGTCCACACACATGTACTTCTCTGTACAATATTACAAGGTCGTTGCATCACATTTCCTTTCATGGGATGCCCCTTAGGTTTGTCAGTCCGTCTCCTGACAACTTATGTCTAAACTGTGTGTTAGTTTCAACCCTTGTGCTTCTGTCATGCATTTCATTCAACAATTGTTGATGTGAAACACCCTTCAAGGATTGCTCCTGGGTGTTGTTAAGTTATGTCTTTACATTTGGCTCACACTTATTGGTACATTCCGTTAGCTACGCCTTTCGCGTTCTTTACTGGTTATTATCTTCTTCTGTGAAGATTAGCATTTCCTGGTAGTGTAGGTACTTATTCTGGGAATTTCATCCCGTTCATTGCACATTAATGTGTCCACACTAGGCATCTGCTTGCCATGTACAGGCGGGTCACCATTCCAGCTATAACGTTTATCCCTAAGGATCCTTAAGACATATGTGTGTCTTTACATAACAGTTTGTGCCCATCGCACTTCCTAACTCTTAAACATTTCCTTGAAAGGAGTTCACTAATCCTTTTAGTCTTGCTAACTTAACTGAATTCCTTAACTTCAACTAGTCCTTGTAATCCTTAGCTCTTGCTTGATTTATACTGCTGACCGTAGACGGAGTCACTACTTCCCGTGTTTCGGACTCTACTCGTATACATATATGGGGTATCATACTGATACATTGCTACTTACCCAACTAACCCATAAGTAGGTCTGTCAGGCCCACATGCTCCTATCGGAGTGCGGTCGTCCCACAACAGTTGGTACACTTGTAGTGTCCGTCACACGCCTAGGTGAAGTATTCTGTTGTCAACTCCCTTATATTGTCCCGTGACAATATTCATTCCCTGCTTCCCGAACTTAATCGAGGAAAGTTTATCCATTGTTGTATCCTTGTCAACTGTCCTTGGTTTTACTGGTTTGGTTTAAAAGAAGGTTGGAAAGAAGTGTTGGTTTGAGAGAAGATCTGGTTTGAAAGGAGAAGGGTTTGAATAAATCTGGGTTTAAAGAAAAATTTTCATGGTTTCACGACATCTTCTTACCTTAACCAAGTCTAGCTTCTTGCTGACTGGTGTACTTCCAATTACAAAGGTCAGGCTGTTAAGCCCTCCCATGGTCATAATGTTCACACTTAACTTCGTGGTACTTTACTAAGTACTTGTAGTAGTTATAAATTTCCCGAACAGCCCTGTTATAGCAGCACTTGCTATGGCAAGTGCGCCATGTTAACTGGCTATCGGTTTAACACATACCAGTTGTGGCATTGTTTTTACTCATACTGTCATCAGTGGCCTTGTTGGCCCTCACTGACCTTACTGTCTTGATAATAATTCTTCTGGGTGATTTCTCACTGTCTTCACATGACGATCATCAACTAGGTTTCCCATTCTGGGAGACCCCTTTGTCTTAGTATTGTATCCTCCTTATAGCCCGTTCCACGCACTTGTCGTGGTCACTGAGACTTGTCTCTTGTTTGGGCACTACGTTGTAGTTCCTTTGTCGGTTGGTATACCGTTGGTGTTTTATTTATCAACTGTGGTTCCGTAGACACTTGTCTCGGTTTCACTAATCCACTTCTTGCCTGTTGCAACGGTTGGTGCGTTGCAAGTTGGTTATTCTCGACTGCTTAGCATGTCGACCCAGGTTGCCGGAAATTCTATTCCTCTATACACAAAATCCTTCATTCATTGCTATGAAATGCGGTTAACATTATTCAGATGGAGACCGTCTCCGGGATTCCCAGTTTTCGGGATCTACCGTATGACAGATTCTCCGTACCCTTAAAGGTACTTACTAACAGCCAGATCGGGTGTTTCCGAGTAAGAGGGACTTTCATCTCTCTGGCGTTGTTTCCCCAAGTTATATACAGGGATTGTGGAGGGTGGATGGATATTGTAGGTTTCCAGTAGTCACTGGTAGTTCCTAACTAGCGTATCTCTCACGCTATCACTCAACCCTTAACCCAAAGTACTTAAATCCTAACTCGGTACTTCCTAAGCTCGGTAATTCAGTCATCAGAGCGATACTTCGCTCTGATACCACTTTTTGTAACACCCCATCCAACATTTACATACTTACAATAAACTGCAGCGGAAATACAAACCTCTTCACAATACTTAACTCGTTGGTGTTACACGCCGTTAGCCACCCACGTGGCTAACAAGGCTAATCCATATACATTGTACCGGTCTGATGGGCTAAATTCCCGAGCGACTATACATTGTTATTCCTTTACATTAACAACAACAACAACAACATACACCTTATCAACTATACCGAGTATTTATAAACTGGTGCCGACAACAATTTCGGTCTTACTACACCTAACGTATACATACACTTAAAGTTTACCCATGTACAATGACTACCCGTCCTACTCTCGAACGGCTTCCAGCACTTCGTACCTGAAATAGGAAAAGAAGAGAAAGGGGTGGCCCCAAGGGGCTCAGCACCTTTGCTGGTATGGCAATCCCGCAGCCCACATGCTACCGGGCCACGCACAACTAATTGTCGTCTTAGCATGCAGTTGATTATATTTAAATCATGCATGTGACAATAAACACACAAACTTAACATTTCGCCTCAATGGGCTCAACAATCGGATAATACATCCTACTTAACAAGTCACCCGTGGTATTCATCATCCCTAGAGTGTTTCTCCTCCAACGGAGCTACTTCCTTAATAGACGACACATACCCTTAAATCGGGTTATCCTTAAACGCCTCTTATCACAACTGGGAATCATATCCATGATCCACACAATCTACATTATACAACATATAACATACACTACATACACACCTAACAACACTTTGCACGTTTCCACGTACACAACATAATACCGCAATGGATATTGCATCACAACAAAACATATAACACAACGGGAATGGTTCGCTTAGGAACCGACCCAACATTGTTTATACACTGGTGAGCCTAGAGAATGTTGCCAGTCTCATGATAAGCTCGTTATACAATAACAACAACACTCATTACCGTCCTAATAGTTGGACGAGTAACTTAAGTTAAGGCGGTTCGGGTTTGGAGGCCCGAACACACCACACAAACACATGTTCCCCCTAAACCGATCATAAGTCAGAATAGCTAAGCTTTGGAGTAAGCTAATGGGAGATCATAACCCGTGAGGGAAACAACCATAACAAAGAGAAGGGTAAGGCTAGGAAGGATACCCTCTCCCAAACAACGCGCGACCGGCCAAACCGGATTCCTCACTACTGTTAGTACATACTTACTTTAGATAATACTTAGTACCCCACTATGGAGTCTATCGCACCTACACACATACAGTATTACAACTGGGTTAAACACACAAGGGAGATCCCTACATTCACATACACATATCACACAATTAACACACGCATAGCCGTGGTTAGTACGTCCCATGGTACGGGTCGTTTACTCCGAATACCGAACTCTCATGTGATCCTAGACTCAGTTAACTAAGGTTAACACTTCGAGGTTAAATGGTATCGGAGTTGTACACGCCACATAAATGAATTACTGTAAACTCATTACATGTTTAATCTTACAACGTGGCAAACATACAGAAAAACACATTGGCATACAAGCCGGTGTAATCCGGTAGGACACAGGTTGCAAGAAAACCATACCTGTCACCGGAGTCCACTTTACCACGTCCACTTATGTTCCTCGAGCAATTCTCGAACAACTGTTAACATCACATGTGTTTTATTAACATTGGGGTAACATGTTTGTTTAAAGTCTAACGCTTATAACTTTTCCCCGTTAACTTGGTTAAATAACTTTACATTTTAACTTGTTTTACTTTCACATTTTATTACAACCTTTCACCCACTTAATCACCATTAAAACTCACTTATCATGTCCTTAACAACCTTATAACATCCTTACCTACCAATCCCCATCATCACATAACATTTCATAACCTGAAACCATGTTTTTGGTCCGACCGACCCACCGTCCGACCCACATCTGGGTCGGTCCATTACAGAACCCTTTTACTTCCTTATAATCATGCCCGTCCGACCCACGTCCGACCCACCATTCTGGGTCGGTCCATGTGCGAACATTTTCCTTCCTTTGAAACTTGACCGACCGACCCATGTCCGACCCACCCTTTGGGTCGGACCTTCACCGAACACTTCCCTAACATTTAACAGAGGCTCGACCGACCCAAAAACTGGGTCGGCCCCCGGTCGGTCGCCTTCTAATCTTACCCAAACTTTGCCAAATCTTCACCAAACTTCTCCTAAGACCTCTTAATGTGTTCTAACATCATTTGGCACTTCAAACACACCCTTAAGATATTCTTAAACACTCACAAAACTATTTTTCCTAATTCCTTAAGCCTTTACTTGTATCTCCACAAAACTCCTAACACTTACAATGTTTTCTCCTTATGTTTTCTAGGTGGCATTTCACCTATAATGACCACAATACCAAGGTGTTTCCTCTACACCTTATCATCACCTCTCAACTTCTTTTCTTACTAACTAAATCTCCTTTTTCACATCATACCTAAACATCACTTACTCCTTGAACACCAACCTTACCTAAACCTTAAACAACTTCTCCAAGACTTTTCAATACACTCTCAAAACACACATTGAATTCCTAGAACTTCCAAGATAACACCTAAATCCTTGCATCACTCTAAATCACCTTAATACATGTTTTCTTCTCAAGTAATCATTCATTCACCTATAACACTTCCTAGTTCACCAAAACCACTTAAAACACTTAGAACTTCTCACACATTTTTCCAAATTTGGCCATAGCTTCTCCTGTATATACTCACATCCAAACACTTAGGTTTTTACCTTATTTCATTCAAAACACCTAAAATCCATCAAACACATTTTTATACACAAACTTCACACATTAAGCACTACATCACAATATAGTGCATAACTTAAATTGCTTGGCACTTAGGCCCTTAAACAACATGGCTCTTAGGCCCTTAAATTGCATAACCCATAAACACTGAATTTCCCACATAAATAATGCCTTTGACCTGCGAATACATACACCAATACATATGTTCTTTTACTAGTCTCCTTGAGAACATTTTGCTAGGTCACTTGCCATTGGCTCCTTAGGTATTTTATTAAGCAAATCAAGCTCATTTTCCTAAGGCATTTAAACTACATTGAGATAGTTTGTTTACCTCTTTTCCTCACAAATTTCTTTCTTGTTTCCTTGTAAAACCGGTAGGGCATTTGGTCCCTTTTCAACTATTAAACATTATACAAACAATAGAATGAGTATTCAAGCATTATGCTTCTCCTCATTGTAAACCCTAGTTACACATATTGTTTTAACACATTAAGGTAATTGTTTACCTTGGAATTGGAAGAGAACTTGAGTAGGTATCAAGAGAGGACTCCTCCTAGCCCTTGGAAGATTCAAATGAAGCTAGAACAAGGCAATATAAGAGCTCCATTAATGGTGAATTTTCGGACAACAACAAAACATGGAGGGAACTTGATTTTTCTTTGAGTTTCCTTACCTTGAAGCAAAGGAGAACAAGAATATGTGAAAAGATGAGCTCAAGCTCCTTCAATGGTGAATCTCCATGGCACCAAAATTGAGTTCTTGAAGATTTAAAAAGAGGGAAGTGTAGAGCTTGACCTAACTAAGACAAATATGGTCTTGGAATTTGATTTGGCCAAGGGAATCACAAGTTACAAGTGAAAGAAGATGAAGAATGAGTGTGGGCTGTTGGAAACCGATGGAGAGAGGAGGAAGAAGAAGACCACCGTGGGAAATGAAGGAAGGAATGGGAGAATGAAGATAACACTTGCTTTTGGAGATATTTAAGCTAAAAGCAAATAGTACTTTGCTTTGTCATTACTTAACTTACTTATTTGTTCAAATGTGGTGAGTCACACATGAAGAACCGGCCACCATTATACCTAGGAGGGTATACTAGTCTTTGTTGACCAATTTAATTACTTATAACATTATATGTTACAAACTAGCTTATAAAAGTTACTATTCACAAACTAAGGCACATAGAAGTGAAAT
Source organism: Limonium bicolor (assembly GCA_023374045.1). NCBI lineage: Eukaryota > Viridiplantae > Streptophyta > Magnoliopsida > Caryophyllales > Plumbaginaceae > Limonium > Limonium bicolor. The sequence continues at coordinate 363,091,216 of CM041777.1, read as the reverse complement.
TTTGATTTCCCACTAATATGGCCACCCAAATGTGATACTATATAGTACACATGTTAATTAAAGAGTAATGATGGACATTTAGCCATTCAAAACTCATTTACAAGACAATTTTTCAAAAACGTGCTTTAAGACTCCTTAAAGCACATTTTGTGTTTTAACTTGTTTTCAAGCTTGGTTTTCTTTAGTAATTGATTTAATATGTTCATTAACATATAAATAAGGTATAGGTATGACCGTTAGGTCTTATACACATTCATCCCAAGCTTAGAGCACATTTTTGCTCATATTGACTTTAAGGTATTTTCTTATGTTTTATTTGGTTTAACTGTCCACCAAAGTTTCCTAAGGACTTATTTAGCCTTATTAAATCATAATTAAATGTTATCAAGTCTTGGTAGGCTCTTTGGGTCCTAACCAAGTTCACTCATAGCTTAGAGCATATTTTTGCTCAAACTGTGTCTTAATGCTTTATTGCATTTATTATGGTTTAAATTGTTCATGATGTTACTAAGGCACTTTTAGCCTTTACATACCATAATTTGATATTTAAACCACATATCAAGGTTTGGGGTATTTCAATCTACCCCCCTTAAAAGAACTTCGTCCTCGAAGTTCACACTTTTCACATATCATTAGATTAGAACACAGTAATCACTTGGAAATAAACTTCCTTAACCAAACACACTTTACATCACAACCTCGGACTTGATGGTCCGGGCAACACATTCACATCCACACATAATCATAACATATCCACATGATAACCTCGGACTCTATGGTCCGGGTATCTTAACAACACTTACACATACATAACAACCCCTTTGACTCACTGGTCTTGGGTAACCTAACAACATTTGGACACATAGGTCCTGGTAACATAACAGTCTTTAGACACATAGGTCTATGTAACACAACACATTTAGACTCATAGGCCTTGATAGTATACACTTTAGGAAATCCAAGTCAATACAACATTCATTACACATACCACACAACATGTCAGAGCATGTATAGCAATCAAAAATATCCTTGATATACACTGTGATCCCGCAGAACCCGGTCGCGATGGACACCTTCCGTCCCCGTGCCTTTGGGAGTTTAAAACAATCACTTAAATTTAAAATTTCTTGGTGAGGTTAAGTAAGAGAACTTTAATTACGTAAAGTATCCATCAACGTTTTATAAATACCAATTTAAAATCCTTTTGAAAACACACACAACTCCAAGTCCAGCTTAAGCTCTTTGCTTCTTTCCTTAGCGTGGTTATTTGTGACCACTTATAGGGAGTTTCAAGAGTCATCCAACCCTGATGTGATCAGCATCAGTGTTGAACTATCCTTCCACTCCAATTTGTGTTCGGCTTCCCTTGATCACATGCAAATCAAGTTCCACCTCCCACTTCATTTTCAAGCATCAAGTAAGTCACTCATTTCCCATTTTCTATCTTTCGAATCATTCTAGTCATGATCACAACATCTCCAAGGGATAGAACTCCGTCTATCAGTTACCTCCATTCACTTTAATTACGTTGCCTAGGGAATCTTATTCTCACTAGGTTCTATGTCGGTATCATGCCCTTTCATGCATCACTATTAAGTATACATATATATATATATATACATATATATTTTATCAAAATACAACACCTGGTTTTACATTTATACACTGTCGGGGCTCTTATTCCCCCGGGAGTTTATCTACTCCCTACACTTGTACAATCACACACAACTGTTAACAAACACACACACTTATCACAATGGTATTCGCATCATCTGTGCGCAATTACCACAATTAATCCATGAATGAATGTGTATGTTTACGTAACACACACAGCAATCATCAAAACAAACAATAATTTTGTGCTATGCACAATATGAGTCACACACACTACGTACACTTGTACGGTAATATACACCAAGTGGTTTTGCGCTCTACCCCCCTTAAAAGGGATTACGCCCACGTAATCAATCACTAAACATTAGCTTAAAATGTTTTGCCGTCGTGAAGTATCTTAACTTCCACGCGGTCTATTACACAACGGATTCTGATTAGAGGATCTCAACCATATTGGCGGTTTAGTTCCTAAACCAGGAATTCTCATTGGAGTTGTAACTCATAACCGGTTTCGGTCCTGGCCTGTGAGGCTTTTAGGCATTAATAATTAGCCATTCACTCATGTTCACCATATACATTCAACACTTGAATCACTGGCTCACTAGTTTCTGCTGCGAAACTCAAACTGTAGAGCTTAATTGCTCCATTTGTTATTCTTACTGTATTGTACATGCCCAATTATCACCTTTATCTTGGTGACAATGGTTTCTCAACCGACGCGTGGTATCTTTTACCGTTAGCGAATTCGGTGAGTTATACACTTTCTATCCACTTCCATAACAATTTACTGTGTATACCACTATGTATTTCACAATGATTGACTTGCTTCTTCCGACTTACTGTCGGTTGAGATTGAGCTACTACTTAGTGTGTAGTGCTCTCTCAGCTATTTACAACATTTGTGGTATATTCCATACCGATATTTGGCAGCTAGTGCTACTGTAGTCACTTACTGTTAATCATATTTCCACGTTTGGTTTTGTACAAGTACTTTTTTTTTTATTGATGCGGCCTTGCATTTCCTATGCATCGGCCATTATAACATTATTCCTCCATAATTAACATGTTTCCAATTCCTAGCTATCCCACTCGATCATTACTGCGCAAGTGCAATACCAAAACACTCAGTCATACAGAGTGCAGAGGCGTAAACTCTTGACAGTAAATCCCTTATGCGACTCGCCATGGAATTCACACTGTCCTTCACTGAGACTCTTATCTCGTAACTGGTTCGACCTACCATATTATCATTCAACAACACTTATACAACGGTCGCTTACTGCGCACCGTGCTCTCACTTATTGTATAACACTAACTCACATAGTATTTACTGTCACATTAACTTCCACATAAATTTACATTATTCATATTATGGTTCATCCCTCATTTGGATGACCACTGAATGCTCCTTGAGCATCGATCATTCGAGTCACAAGCCGGCGTTATTCAGCCAGGTGCTTCACTTTATACACATACTACTAAGCTAATTTCTCTTTCAATAACAACATGGTCAATCCTTAACATATTTCTTGAACTTGATTCACATAACTACCGCTCCTGCGGTGTCACAATGTCGAGAGGTATCCCCACTTAATGCAGTGGTTCGTTTACCACTCTATTCGCTTATACAACCTAAACTTCTACCATCAATCGAATTTATATGATATATCCTGCTTTTGGATTATAAGCCTTATTTGCCTTGAGCTGGGCTCATTATAGGCTGTCCACACACATGTACTTCTCTGTACAATATTACAAGGTCGTTGCATCACATTTCCTTTCATGGGATGCCCCTTAGGTTTGTCAGTCCGTCTCCTGACAACTTATGTCTAAACTGTGTGTTAGTTTCAACCCTTGTGCTTCTGTCATGCATTTCATTCAACAATTGTTGATGTGAACACCCTTCAAGGATTGCTCCTGGGTGTTGTTAAGTTATGCCTTTACATTTGGCTCACACTTATTGGTACATTCCGTTAGCTACGCCTTTCGCGTTCTTTACTGGTTATTATCTTCTTCTGTGAAGATTAGCATTTCCTGGTAGTGTAGGTACTTATTCTGGGAATTTCATCCCGTTCATTGCACATTAATGTGTCCACACTAGGCATCTGCTTGCCATGTACAGGCTGGGTCACCATTCCAGCTATAACGTTTATCCCTAAGGATCCTTAAGACATATGTGGTGTCTTTACATAACAGTTTGTGCCCATCGCACTTCCTAACTCTTAAACATTTCCTTGAAAGGAGTTCACTAATCCTTTTAGTCTTGCTAACTTAACTGAATTCCTTAACTTCAACTAGTCCTTGTAATCCTTAGCTCTTGCTTGATTTATACTGCTGACCGTAGACGGAGTCGACTACTTCCCGTGTTTCGGACTCTACTCGTATACATATATGGGGTATCATACTGATACATTGCTACTTACCCAACTAACCCATAAGTAGGTCTGTCAGGCCCACATGCTCCTATCGGAGTGCGGTCGTCCCACAACACAGTTGGTACACTTGTAGTGTCCGTCACACGCCTAGGTGAAGTATTCTGTTGTCAACTCCCTTATATTGTCCCGTGACAATATTCATTCCCTGCTTCCCGAACTTAATCGAGGAAAGTTTATCCATTGTTGTATCCTTGTCAACTGTCCTTGGTTTTACTGGTTTGGTTTAAAAGAAGGTTGGAAAGAAGTGTTGGTTTGAGAGAAGATCTGGTTTTGAAAGGAGAAGGGTTTGAATAAATCTGGGTTTAAAGAAAAATTTTCATGGTTTCACGACATCTTCTTACCTTAACCAAGTCTAGCTTCTTGCTGACTGGTGTACTTCCAATTACAAAGGTCAGGCTGTTAAGCCCTCCCATGGTCATAATGTTCACACTTAACTTCGTGGTACTTTACTAAGTACTTGTAGTAGTTATAAATTTCCCGAACAGCCCTGTTATAGCAGCACTTGCTATGGCAAGTGCGCCATGTTAACTGGCTATCGGTTTAACACATACCAGTTGTGGCATTGTTTTTACCCATACTGTCATCAGTGGCCTTGTTGGCCCTCACTGACCTTACTGTCTTGATAATAATTCTTCTGGGTGATTTCTCACTGTCTTCACATGACGATCATCAACTAGGGTGTTTCCCATTCTGGGAGACCCCTTTGTCTTAGTATTGTATCCTCCTTATAGCCCGTTCCACGCACTTGTCGTGGTCACTGAGACTTGTCTCTTGTTTGGGCACTACGTTGTAGTTCCTTTGTCGGTTGGTATACCGTTGGTGTTTTATTTATCAACTGTGGTTCCGTAGACACTTGTCTCGGTTTCACTAATCCACTTCTTGCCTGTTGCACGGTTGGTGCGTTGCAAGTTGGTTATTCTCGACTGCTTAGCATGTCGACCCAGGTTGCCGGAAATTCTATTCCTCTATACACAAAATCCTTCATTCATTGCTATGAAATGCGGTTAACATTATTCAGATGGAGACCGTCTCCGGGATTCCCAGTTTTCGGGATCTACCGTATGACAGATTCTCCGTACCCTTAAAGGTACTTACTAACAGCCAGATCGGGTGTTTCCGAGTAAGAGAGGACTTTCATCTCTCTGGCGTTGTTTCCCCAAGTTATATACAGGGATTGTGGAGGGTGGGATGGATATTGTAGGTTTCCAGTAGTCACTGGTAGTTCCTAACTAGCGTATCTCTCACGCTATCACTCAACCCTTAACCCAAAGTACTTAAATCCTAACTCGGTACTTCCTAAGCTCGGTAATTCAGTCATCAGAGCGATACTTCGCTCTGATACCACTTTTTGTAACACCCCATCCAACATTTACATACTTACAATAAACTGCAGCGGAAATACAAACCTCTTCACAATACTTAACTCGTTGGTGTTACACGCCGTTAGCCACCCACGTGGCTAACAAGGCTAATCCATATACATTGTACCGGTCTGATGGGCTAAATTCCCGAGCGACTATACATTGTTATTCCTTTACATTAACAACAACAACAACAACAACATACACCTTATCAACTATACCGAGTATTTATAAACTGGTGCCGACAACAATTTCAGTCTTACTACACCTAACGTATACATACACTTAAAGTTTACCCATGTACAATGACTACCCGTCCTACTCTCGAACGGCTTCCAGCACTTCGTACCTGAAATAGGAAAAGAAGAGAAAGGGGTGGCCCCAAGGGGCTCAGCACCTTTGCTGGTATGGCAATCCCGCAGCCCACATGCTACCGGGCCACGCACAACTAATTGTCGTCTTAGCATGCAGTTGATTATATTTAAATCATGCATGTGACAATAAACACACAACACTTAACATTTCGCCTCAATGGGCTCAACAATCGGATAATACATCCTACTTAACAAGTCACCCGTGGTATTCATCATCCCTAGAGTGTTTCTCCTCCAACGGAGCTACTTCCTTAATAGACGACACATACCCTTAAATCGGGTTATCCTTAAACGCCTCTTATCACAACTGGGAATCATATCCATGATCCACACAATCTACATTATACAACATATAACATACACTACATACAACACCTAACAACACTTTGCACGTTTCCACGTACACAACATAATACCGCAATGGATATTGCATCACAACAAAACATATAACACAACGGGAATGGTTCGCTTAGGAACCGACCCAAACGTTGTTTATACACTGGTGAGCCTAGAGAATGTTGCCAGTCTCATGATAAGCTCGTTATACAATAACAACAACACTCATTACCATCCTAATAGTTGGACGAGTAACTTAAGTTAAGGCGGTTCGGGTTTGGAGGCCCGAACACACCACACAAACACATGTTCCCCCTAAACCGATCATAAGTCAGAATAGCTAAGCTTTGGAGTAAGCTAATGGGAGATCATAACCCGTGAGGGAAACAACCATAACAAAGAGAAGGGTAAGGCTAGGAAGGATACCCTCTCCCAAACAACGCGCGACCGGCCAAACCGGATTCCTCACTACTGTTAGTACATACTTACTTTAGATAATACTTAGTACCCCACTATGGAGTCTATCGCACCTACACACATACAGTATTACAACTGGGTTAAACACACAAGGGAGATCCCTACATTCACATACACATATCACACAATTAACACACGCATAGCCGTGGTTAGTACGTCCCATGGTACGGGTCGTTTACTCCGAATACCGAACTCTCATGTGATCCTAGACTCAGTTAACTAAGGTTAACACTTCGAGGTTAAATGGTATCGGAGTTGTACACGCCACATAAATGAATTACTGTAAACTCATTACATGTTTAATCTTACAACGTGGCAAACATACAGAAAAACACATTGGCATACAAGCCGGTGTAATCCGGTAGGACACAGGTTGCAAGAAAACCATACCTGTCACCGGAGTCCACTTTACCACGTCCACTTATGTTCCTCGAGCAATTCTCGAACAACTGTTAACATCACATGTTTTTTATTAACATTGGGGTAACATGTTTGTTTAAAGTCTAACGCTTATAACTTTTCCCCGTTAACTTGGTTAAATAACTTTACATTTTAACTTGTTTTACTTTCACATTTTATTACAACCTTTCACCCACTTAATCACCATTAAAACTCACTTATCATGTCCTTAACAACCTTATAACATCCTTACCTACCAATCCCCATCATCACATAACATTTCATAACCTGAAACCATGTTTTTGGTCCGACCGACCCACCGTCCGACCCACATCTGGGTCGGTCCATTACAGAACCCTTTTACTTCCTTATAATCATGCCCGTCCGACCCACGTCCGACCCACCATTCTGGGTCGGTCCATGTGCGAACATTTTCCTTCCTTTGAAACTTGACCGACCGACCCATGTCCGACCCACCCTTTTGGGTCGGACCTTCACCGAACACTTCCCTAACATTTAACAGAGGCTCGACCGACCCAAAAACTGGGTCGGCCCCCGGGTCGGTCGCCTTCTAATCTTACCCAAACTTTGCCAAATCTTCACCAAACTTCTCCTAAGACCTCTTAATGTGTTCTAACATCATTTGGCACTTCAAACACACCCTTAAGATATTCTTAAACACTCACAAAACTATTTTTCCTAATTCCTTAAGCCTTTACTTGTATCTCCACAAAACTCCTAACACTTACAATGTTTTCTCCTTATGTTTTCTAGGTGGCATTTCACCTATAATGACCACAATACCAAGGTGTTTCCTCTACACCTTATCATCACCTCTCAACTTCTTTTCTTACTAACTAAATCTCCTTTTTCACATCATACCTAAACATCACTTACTCCTTGAACACCAACCTTACCTAAACCTTAAACAACTTCTCCAAGACTTTTCAATACACTCTCAAAACACACATTGAATTCCTAGAACTTCCAAGATAACACCTAAATCCTTGCATCACTCTAAATCACCTTAATACATGTTTTCTTCTCAAGTAATCATTCATTCACCTATAACACTTCCTAGTTCACCAAAACCACTTAAAACACTTAGAACTTCTCACACATTTTTCCAAATTTGGCCATAGCTTCTCCTGTATATACTCACATCCAAACACTTAGGTTTTTACCTTATTTCATTCAAAACACCTAAAATCCATCAAACACATTTTTATACACAAACTTCACACATTAAGCACTACATCACAATATAGTGCATAACTTAAATTGCTTGGCACTTAGGCCCTTAAACAACATGGCTCTTAGGCCCTTAAATTGCATAACCCATAAACACTGAATTTCCCACATAAATAATGCCTTTGACCTGCGAATACATACACCAATACATATGTTCTTTTACTAGTCTCCTTGAGAACATTTTGCTAGGTCACTTGCCATTGGCTCCTTAGGTATTTTATTAAGCAAATCAAGCTCATTTTCCTAAGGCATTTAAACTACATTGAGATAGTTTGTTTACCTCTTTCCTCACAAATTTCTTTCTTGTTTCCTTGTAAAACCGGTAGGGCATTTGGTCCCTTTTCAACTATTAAACATTATACAAACAATAGAATGAGTATTCAAGCATTATGCTTCTCCTCATTGTAAACCCTAGTTACACATATTGTTTTAACACATTAAGGTAATTGTTTTACCTTGGAATTGGAAGAGAACTTGAGTAGGTATCAAGAGAGGACTCCTCCTAGCCCTTGGAAGATTCAAATGAAGCTAGAACAAGGCAATATAAGAGCTCCATTAATGGTGAATTTTCGGACAACAACAAAACATGGAGGGAACTTGATTTTTCTTTGAGTTTCCTTACCTTGAAGCAAAGGAGAACAAGAATATGTGAAAAGATGAGCTCAAGCTCCTTCAATGGTGAATCTCCATGGCACCAAAATTGAGTTCTTGAAGATTTAAAAAGAGGGAAGTGTAGAGCTTGACCTAACTAAGACAAATATGGTCTTGGAATTTGATTTGGCCAAGGGAATCACAAGTTACAAGTGAAAGAAGATGAAGAATGAGTGTGGGCTGTTGGAAACCGATGGAGAGAGGAGGAAGAAGAAGACCACCGTGGGAAATGAAGGAAGGAATGGGAGAATGAAGATAACACTTGCTTTTGGAGATATTTAAGCTAAAAGCAAATAGTACTTTTGCTTTGTCATTACTTAACTTACTTATTTGTTCAAATGTGGTGAGTCACACATGAAAAACCGGCCACCATTATACCTAGGAGGGTACTAGTCTTTGTTGACCAATTTAATTACTTATAACATTATATGTTACAAACTAGCTTATAAAAGTTACTATTCACAAACTAAGGCACATAGAAGTGAAATTTTTGATTTCCCACTAATATGGCCACCCAAATGTGATACTATATAGTACACATGTTAATTAAAGAGTAATGATGGACATTTAGCCATTCAAAACTCATTTACAAGACAATTTTTCAAAACGTGCTTTAAGACTCCTTAAAGCACATTTTGTGTTTTAACTTGTTTTCAAGCTTGGTTTTCTTTAGTAATTGATTTAATATGTTCATTAACATATAAATAAGGTATAGGTATGACCGTTAGGTCTTATACACATTCATCCCAAGCTTAGAGCACATTTTTGCTCATATTGACTTTAAGGTATTTTCTTATGTTTTATTTGGTTTAACTGTCCACCAAAGTTTCCTAAGGACTTATTTAGCCTTATTAAATCATAATTAAATGTTATCAAGTCTTGGTAGGCTCTTTGGGTCCTAACCAAGTTCACTCATAGCTTAGAGCATGTTTTTGCTCAAACTGTGTCTTAATGCTTTATTGCATTTATTATGGTTTAAATTGTTCATGATGTTACTAAGGCACTTTTTAGCCTTTACATACCATAATTTGATATTTAAACCACATATCAAGGTTTGGGGTATTTCAGTGTCACCCTCATGGTAAGCTTGTTATACAATCAACAACAACACTCATTACCGTCCTAATAGTCGGACGAGTAACTTAAGTTAAGATGGTTCGGGTTGGAGGCCCGAACACACCACACAAACACATGTTCCCCCTAGACAATCATAGTCGGAATAGGAAAGCTTTGGAGTAAGCTTGTGGGAGATTGAAGACCGGAAAGGAACTCAATATTAACTTACAGAGGTTGAAACCTGGAATGACAAAGACCCCCATCCTCACACGCGTGGCCGGAACATGACCGGACTCCTCCCCCCATTAGTACATATATACTTATTATAAGTAGTTAGAGATCCATTATGGAGCCTACCACATCCACACACATACGGTATCATAACCGAGTTAAGCACACAAGGGAGGTTCACACACTTGCATACAACAACAATATCCAACTAACTCACACATAGCCGTGGTTAGAACGTTCCCAAGGTTTGGGTCGTTAACTCCGAATACCGATCTCTCACGTGTTCCTAGTTCTAGCTAGCTAAGGTTCAACATTATTGAGGTTAAACGGTATCGGAGACCAGATGCGCCACATAATGAATTACTATAAACTCATTACATGTTTTAATCTTACAAGGTGGCAAACACTCAGAAAAACACATTAGCATACAAGCCGGTGTAATCCGGTAGGACACAGGTTGCAAGAAAACCATACCTGTCACCGGAGTCCACTTTACCACGTCCACTTATGTTCCTCGAGCAATTCTCGAACAACTGATAACATTACATATACTTTATTAACATCGGGGTTGCATGATTATTTAATGTCTAATGCTTATAATTTTTCCCCGTTAGTTTAGTTACATAACTTTGCATTTTTAACTTGATTTACTTTCACATTTTATTATAACTTTTCACCTACTTAATTGTCATTAAAACTCACCTAACATGTCTTAAACAACCTTATAACATCTTTACTAGGTAGTTACCATTTTAGACATCATTTCCCCACTTAAAACAACAATTTGGTCCATAAAGTGGCCTGTCCGAACTTGTGTCCGAACCTCAAGTTCGGACGCAAGCCGTGACTTTGAACTGAAAACAGACACACGTCCGAACTTGTGTCCGGACTTCGGAAGTTCGGACGTGAGTCGAGAATCTCTTAATGCGAAAATCCAGGCGTCCGGACATGTGTCCGGACTTCCCAAGTTCGGACACAGTTCGAGTGTGCAAAAATTCTTACCCAACAGAGCCTGTCCGAACTTCCATGTCCGGACGGAAGTTCGGACAAGGCAAAATGCTCAATTTCCAAGCCTTTAAACACCTAGCCAAATTCCTCCAAAGCCTCCAACACTTATAGTATCTACTCCTTAGGTCCCTAAGTGATGTTTCATGCTATTCTAAACATTATACCAAGACATATCCTCCACACAAACATCATCATTCAAACATCCTTTCTTACTTATCAAAACTCCTCATGTCACTCTTACAACTCCTTTTCCAAGCTTACACTTCCTCCTTAATTTACCAAATCCTCTTTTCTCAACTTCTTGAATTCCTAGAACTTCCAAGATAATGCCTAAATCCTTGTAGCACCTTAGAACACCTTAATGCATGTTTTCTTCCTTAGTGAAACATTTACTCATTCCTAACAATTCCTAGTTCACCAAAATTCATTTAAGCACTTAAAACTCCTTATACATTTTACAAATTTTGCCATGGGTTCTCTTAGCACATCATCATTCCAAAACTCATAGGTTTCACCATTAAACACTCAAGAACACCTAAATCTATCAAGAACACCATCACACACAAGACTTAACCAAATTTACACTACATCACAATATAGTGCACCATTTAAATTACTTGGCACTTAGGCCCTTAAATAACATGGCTCTTAGGCCCTTAAATTGCATAAACCATAAACACTGAATTTCCCACATAAATAATGCCTTTGACCTGTAAATACACTCAACATTACATATGTCCTTTTACTAGTCTCCTTGAGAACTTTTCACTAAGTCCTTTACCATTGGCTCCTTAGGTAGTTTTAACAAGCATTATAAGCTCATTTCTCCTAAGGCATTAAACCACATTGAGATAGCATATTTACCTCTTTTCCACCCAAACTTCTTTATTGTTTCCTTACAAAACCGATAAGGTATTTGATTCCTTGTCAACTACTACACAATATACAAACATTGAAATGACTATACAAGCTCTAAGCTTCATCTCATTGTAAACCCTAGGTTTACATTGTTTTAAAAACATTAATGTAGTTGTTTTACCTTGATCTTTGAAGGGAGTTTGAATATCTATCAAGAGAGGACTCCACCTAGTCCTTGAATGATTGGAATGAAGCTAGAAAAAGGTAATATAATGACTCCATTAAGAGTGATTTTCGGACAAGACAAAACATGAAGGAAATGTCATTTTTCTTTGAGTTTCCTTACCTTGAAGCAAAGGAGAACAAGAATATGTGAAAAGAAGAACTCAAGTCCTCCCATGGAGATTCTTGGCACCAAAATGGAGCTCTTGAAACTTTGAAAGGATGAAGTTGAAGAGCTTGATGAGACTAAGAGATTGGTGGTCTTAGTTTTTTATTTGGCAAAGTGAGCTAGGAGTTACAAGGGATTGAAGATGGCATATGGTGGTGGTGCTATATTACCGTGAGAGAGCAGCAAGAAGAGAGGAAGAAGAAGGTTGGAACCGTGTGAAATGAGGAAGGAAAGGAGAATGAAGATAGAATTTGCTTTAAGAAGATATTTGTTCTTATAAAGTAAATAGTAACTAAATTAGTCATCTTATTAATTTATCAAGTTAACAAGTGAGTGGTGAGTCTCCACACTCAAGAAAACCGGCCCCCGTTTATTAAATAAGGGTACTTTAGTCTTTATTTGTCAATTTAATTACTTATGATAACATATGCAACAAACTAGCTTATAAAAAGCACTATTCATAAAAACAAGGCACATAGAAGTGAAATTTTTGATTTCCTATTGATATAGCCACCCAAATGTGATACTATATAGTACAAATACTTATTAAAGAGTAATGATGGACATCTAGCCACCCAAAACTCATTTACAAGACAATTTTTCAAAAACGTGCTTTAAGACTCCTTAAAGCACTTTTGTGTCTTAACTTGTTTTGAAGCTTGGTTTTCTTTGGTAATTGATTAATATGTTCACATATTTATAAGGTATAGGTATGACCATTAGGTCTTATACAAATTTATCCCAAGCTTGGAGCACATTTTAGCCCATATTGACCTTAAGGTGTTTTTATGTTTTGTTTGGTTTCATTGTCTACCAAGGTTTCCTAAGGACTTATTAGCCTTATAAATCATAATTAAATATTATCAAGTCTTGGTAGGCTCTTTGGGTCCTAACCAAGTTCACTCCGAGCTTAGAGCACGTTTTGCTCAAACTGTGTCTTAGTGTTTTATCGTGTTTTAACTATGGTTTAAATTGTACATTGATGTTTCTAAGGCACTTTTTAGCCTTTTAATACCATAGTTTAACATTTACACAACATACCAAGGTTTGGGGTATTTCAGAGCTATAGATGGAGAAGGTGAGAATCAAAATCTGTAGCAAAATGCAACCTAGAAAAGAATAGTGCAAGTGCTGGGATGAAAACTTGGGAAATAATGTGTATGATTTGATATAGAAAGGAGTGAGAAGTTAATGGATGAACTAAGAGGATTAGAGTGCTTAATTAGGGAGAAACATGGGATTACTTGTAGGCAGATTGGGGAAGAGATGGGTAAGAAAAGAAGCAAAAACAAAGTCTATATGTAAATTCTGCTACCGACCGACCCAGTGGTTGGATCGGTCGGTGGGTCGGTTGGGGCATAAATAACTGAACTGAAATCTTTTGGAACGGACCGACCCAGAGGCTGTGAGCGGTCGTGGGTCGGTCGCGACGGGTTCCTGGGCCGAAAACTTTCTGGATTGGACCGACCCAGAGGTGTATGGGTCGGTCGGAACAGTCTTGGCTCGGTCGGGAAAAATCAGAGAACAGAGAACTTACTGGAATGGACCGGCCCAAGGGGTTGGGTCGGTCGGAGGGTCGGTCGGTGGGTCGGTCGGCCCAAACTTACAAAAAAAATATAAATGCATTAAATAATACACACACACACTATATATATATATATATATATATATAAATATAGGTATGCATGTACATATATAGGTGACATTAGTATGGAAGTAATTAATGAAAGAAATGTATACATGAGTAAGGAATAAACTTAAAGTAGGAAATGGATTTCATAACCACTTAGGACTTGATGGAACTAGTAAGTACACATAGGGAATGGTAATTGAATAAGGAGTTAAAATAATAGTAAGTCATTAACCATACAATTACATGTGTGTTATAGGACTTGATTTGTGAACACCGGAGGAAAGACAGTTTTGAGTACAACGGTGAACGGTATGAACTTCTCATGCCCCGTATGCTACCTTGGTTACTCTGATTTGTGTGTTTTGTGCTAATTGATCACCAAATAAGATAAACGCACAAATCAGATATAGTATGCTTACTTGTGAATATCATGAGATTGTTCCTTGTTTGCATATCTTCTTTAAATCATAGCTTGTATAATTCATGAAATGTATGGATGATAATGAATGTGTGTATGCTTGATGTATCGTGTTGTGACCGAATGTTATTGTGATTGAACTTCTAACTGATTCCTAACAAGCTAACCAATCTAACTTAATAAATTGGTAATTAAATTGGAATAAGTAGAAGTCCGATATAGTTTCGGCCACGCGTGAGGAGGCGGGGTCACAAGAGGTTGGCTCCAATTCCTGACTCTTAACTGGTTCACGGCCTAAACCCCTTAAATGGGTAGCATCCTGGATTGGTGAGTCAAGTAAAACCCGGTGGTGGGACGGTGTAGTCCCTGCCCGGAGGTCATACCGACTTAACATGAGTAAAAGTAAGTAAGTAAGAATGAGTAAAAAAGTATGGTAAAGTAAGTAAGTAATGTAAGAGAAAGTATTGTGTAATGAGTAAAAGAGTAATAGGCATCCGATTAACCCGGATGTGTAATTTGGCTAACCCTTGTAAAGGTAAGTATTGTGTGTGCTATTGTACTACTGTTTTGGATTGTGTATTGTATTGCATATGATTGTATGTTGTATGTAAAGCATGTATGTATGAAATTAATGAACTGCATGTACAGTCGACCTTAAATAGTCGGCGTACCCTAGTTAGCACGTTGTATATGCGAAGTTTATGCGCAACTTTTGTTGAGACCCTTGGGGCGATGTTTTTAATATAATGCAGGTCCTCGAGACGGGTGAAGATGATGAAGAACTTAAGTTTGATTTCTTTTTGTCTGTAATTGATGAATTGTGAAAGGTGTACTATGTTGTACACGGCTGTAGGTTTCTGTTAGCCGGTGTACCATGGGGTACACCTTTTGGATAATGAAGGATGGTGAATTGGTATAGATGAGTAGCTTGTAGAAACTCATTAATTTTTGGTAGACTTGAATGGGATGTAACTAATTATGGTATGGATACTCGGTAATCCACTTCTGTAAGTATTTGATATTCGGTATTTGGTATGCAATATAGTAGCTCGGTATATTTAGACATCAGACCGTCACTGTAAGTAGTATGAGCCTAGCTAGCCGTATGGGCGGTTAGCGGCATTGTATCACCCGCCGTAGTAGTAGTATTTCCGCTGCGAGTAGTTTGGATTATTGGGATGACCGGACGGTAAGTATAGGATTAGCGGTAGGGGTGTTACATTTTTCAACCCCAGTTACAACCTTTATCCACACCCAATCTTTTCCTAATCTTTCCACATGTTTCCTAACATGTTTAAACACCTTAAACACTCTTAAAACCTCATAAATCATTGGTCAAATCCTTACCTCAATTCTTGCTTAATTCTACAATTTCAATTCCCATTTTTGCACTTATGCACACTAGTGCATTTCCAAACTTCTATTGATAGGTTATAACCTTCTACTATTAGCAGAAATATGTGACTACTTCTACCTAGGCAGTGTACCTATCATTTTGCGGAATAGTGATTAAGTGGGTTGTCGATCTCAGGGACCTCGTTCAATTAACTGACAATTTATTTACTAACTGAGAAACTAAACTAAGAAAACAGGAAATGTCACTTTTTAAGGTTTTAATTAATTTAATAAAAATAAATGACTCAACAAACTAACATGAAATAATAAACAAATAAAATAAATTGAGTAAATAAATAAAGAATAAAAACTACAAATAAAAGGAAGCACCCCGGATTATTCTGCAAACCTTCACTTTTAATCTATTTATAAACTCTCCTCTAATTCTGCAATAAACTCAGAAACTATAATTAATTCGTCAACGGCTAAGTCTAACGAATCCTAACCAGTTGCTAGAACTAGCAGCAGACTAATGCTCTAATCCGGACACAACCAATCGCATAAAGAACAGTTTCTATTGGAGACTGATTAACCTATAGGCGGGATCACGCTTCTAGTCGGTTAATCAGGTTTAATTCTTATGTCTTGTTTACTATCTCAGCTCTCGCGTGTTGATTAGAAAACTACAAATATAACTTTAATAATTGATCAGAGAATTAAAGCGTATGAAGAACTGGAATTAAACTACTACATTAATGAATTCGTAAAAAGATTACAAAATAAATAAAAAGGTTCGGTTTGCTACTGCAACCCGGGGAGCTAAATTAACTACTTAAAAATAAACATAAAAATAACATAAATAAAAGAGAAAGACATAACCGAAAATAATATGTGGAATTGGTGGTGGTACGTTGATGGTGATGCTGGTGTACGGTGGCGAGATGGTCTGGTGGTGGTATGTGGGTGATTAATGTGGTGGGTGATTAGTGAAGAGATGGAAGAGAGGCGCAGAGCCCCTCTCTGGGCGTGTCCCTCGATGAGTGGTGAACCATCAATTTATATGGCTCTGGACGATGTCTTTGCAGGCGTCAGTGGAGTTGTGAATTGATCGATGATTTAATATGTAGGCTGGGGAATTGATTATTGTCCCAGCCCCCCTAGCAGTGCGGCGCTCCATTCGGTTTGGTCTCTCCCCGAAAAATCCGCTCTCCACGTGAGTGTAGATAATACTCTATCAGCCACCTTCCAGAAATATTCCAACATTAAATAAAGAAATGAGATTAAGTAAAGACACTTAACTCATTAATTAACTCAAGATTACAAGGGAGTGCTTAAAACATTAAAATTGGGCATTACATCGGAAACCCTAGAATTTGTTTTTGATCAACAATCAAGGGGAGGCCTCAACTACACTCTTGGAGCTCGGAACAATGCCTCATACAAAACAAGAAACAACCCACCATAAGAAGCCAAAACCGGCTGAAAGGAGAAGTGGATGAAATGGTGGATTTTTGTGACTTTTCTTACCTTAAATGAAAGAGGAGACTCCAAGCTTCCAGAAACTCTAGCTTTCTCTTCACACGGGCTTTACTCATGGAGTTCAACTTCAAGGTTTTGGGATTTTGAAAAGAGGGGAATGTAGCCCTTGGCGAGAGGAGCAAGAATATGTGATTTGTTTTTCATTTGGAGCTATAATATGGCTTGGGCATGAGGAAGAAGATGGAGTAGCCATGGGAGGCTCCTTGAAATCGCCTGCAAGGGGGGAGAAAGAGAGGCTTCCAGCTGATGAAGAAATAAAATGGGAGAGAGAGGGGGAAATGAGAGGAGGGAGAAGAAAAAGGTGCTTTTGTACCTTTTTCCCTTTTTTCTGTTCTTCTTCTTTTCTTTTCTAGCTAGTTACTAATTAAGAGGGATAATTTATCTACCCAAAAACCGGCCCTCATAGTGTTAGTGAGGGAGGGGCATTTTTGTCTTTTCACAGAAACGCTCGTTAAATTCCCGGTTTGGGCACTATTCACTCACCGGGCCCATTTTCTAGATTTTTCTTATTTCTTTAATTTTAATGGTTCTTAATCTTCCATTAATATTTAATTATAGTTATATAGTCAACTATAATTTTTACGGGTCTGCTTGACCACTAAAAGTCTTAAGGCTTGTTTGCGTTTTTAGCTCACTATATGGATCCGTTTTCTTCGGAAATTGTTCCCACATATTATTTAGGCATAATTAAGCCTTAGGAATCCATATCGGATCCTAGTCGAGGTCATATACCTCCTATGGTTGCGTAACGCTCATCTTTACGTTTTTCGCTTTTTAAGTGTTTTTCTCTTTTCTTTTAGTTTTACTTTCTTCACCAAAGCTCTTTAGGCACCATTAGGCCTCTAAATGTCATATTAGAATTATTCAATCACCATATTTAAGTTTGGGGTATTTCACGGACAGCATGTTCGTGGCCACGAACACCCCCGGACCGTGGTGGGAATTCAATTTTCAAACTTTTTAGGTTACTTCAAACTATGTCCGGGCCTACGAAAACCCTGTCTATGGCCCCGAACTTTTCAATTTTTCACTTTCCTGTAAATTCGACTTTTCTTCATAGTTAGGTTAACAAGTGTCTGTGGGCCCGGACATTAGGTCCATGGCTACAGACGGAAATAAAATTTGACTTAATTCTTCCTCTGAAACCCTAGTTTAGATAATTTTAATTTGCACTTCAATTTTTCAGTCAAGAAAATGTTAAAATACCAAAAAAAAATTAGAAACGTGCGCACTTAGGTAAAACAAACTCGTAAAAAGCCGTAAATGACCTAAGTAGAGGGAAAACGACCTAAGAAGGAGAAGGGTAATGAAAGTAATTTGAACCCTAAATAAGTCGAATATCAAGCCCCTAAACTTGAACTCTCCTTTCCTAATTTGATCTAGGTCAAAATTAGGTGGCGACTCTAATTATGAAATACCCTAAACATTAATGACCTTACTTAAAGGTGAATTAAATTAAAGAAGAACTTAAACAAGTATTAGTCATTAAGCTATAAACGTTAATGAACTCAATTCGTTGGAGAATCATATCATACACTAAGGCATATATGCACATAATTATATAGTCCATGGAAGTCATTAAACTTCATATAAACCAATGGACTAAAGAAGGAATAACTTTAAGGAAAAATCAATCATTAAAGCTAATGTAACATGTTATACCTTAATACATGTACTAAGAACATTAAGTATACTTTACAATCACAATAAATACTAAGTATACCATTGTTACAAAAATCATACACAAGCAATACACCTAAGGTAAGACAATAACATGTGTTAAAACCAACACAAGAGTCCAATGTGACAAACTTAAATACATAATGATATCATATAAGTGTAATAAAAAAAATCAAGCTGGCCGTCCAGCCATGTAGCCAACCGTAAAACACAGAGCAAACAAAGAAAGAAAATAACAAGGGAAGAGTAATTCAAGGAGGAAAACAAGGAAGACTTGTACTTACATGCCATAAACTATAATTGTATAATATTACAAGGGAAAAAAAGAGAAGATGAAGTGGTGTTCAACCGTAAGAAACA
Source organism: Limonium bicolor (assembly GCA_023374045.1). NCBI lineage: Eukaryota > Viridiplantae > Streptophyta > Magnoliopsida > Caryophyllales > Plumbaginaceae > Limonium > Limonium bicolor. The sequence continues at coordinate 363,071,809 of CM041777.1, read as the reverse complement.
AAACAAAGGAAACAAGAAAGAAGAAAGCAAGAGAGGGGAGTAAATCAAGGAGGGATTTAAGGAGGAATTGTACTTGCATGCCATGACTTATAATTGTTCAATACTACAAAAAAAAGGAAGAAGAAGGCTGGTCATTGCCGTGAGATAAGAGGAGCACGAGTTAGGAGAAGTCTCAAAATAAATAAACAATACCTAAACACATAAGTACACGTGTTATATAATATACAATGGCACAAAAACAACACAAAATGGGTGTTGTTCGGTTCCAGCACTTTGGCACCGTAAAATACTAGTAATAAGTAGAATAATAGGAACAAGGAAGAGTGATTTAAGGGAATGTTGTACTTGTTGGAAATAAGGTAAAGTATGAATACTTTGAAGTCATAAAACAAGGAAAAAGGGAGCTGAATTCCTAGTCCCATTCGGAAGCAAAACAAAAAGAGAGGTAAGACGAGGATAGGAGGGAGTAAAACAAGGAAGGATTAAGCAACTTTTGTACTTTCCAAGCACATGATGCCGTAATATATTAGTGTATAATGTGCTAAAGCACACAAAATACAACCGGTTGGTTGTTTATTTCATCCGAAAGAAACATGAGAATGGGAATAGAATAGAGTAGAGTAAAGTTGGAAGTAAGGAGAGGTTGTACTTGCATGGAATAAAATAGCAAGTAAAGGACACTCTACACTCATCACACTTTCAAATAAAAATCAATCCTTTCTCTTACAATCGCCTTGCCGGCAGTGCACCCTTCCCCTAGCCTCTCTCTCGCCAGCCACCTCTCATCCTCTCCCCCATCTTCTTCTTCTTCCTCCTCAATAAAGCTTGAAGCTCTAACAATGGCTCTAATGGTGGAATAAATTCCTAGCACTATTTACACTAAAAACTTACACTTTCTTAAACTATCAACCAAGGAGAACACATCTCCATCCATTTCTCTACACAAAACCGAAAATAACAAGGGTGAAAAGGGCATTGAAGCCGACCACCAAGGAGGAGGAACCTAGGGCAACTTCCAACATCTTCTTAAGGTAAATAAGCTCTAAAACTCTAAACTTTCCTAGGGCATTTACATGTGCAAAAATTCGGCTCCTTCTAACACTAATGTTCTACCCTTTTTCCATGTTAAAGTCCTTGTATTAATCCACCATGGAAGTTTCCGAAAATTTCCATTACATTCCCTAAGGTATGACTATGAAATCTAGAGTTTTTTATGTTCTAATCATCATTCATTCCTAGGTTAACCAAGGAGAACTAATCTTCCTTATCTCTTAGGTTTCTGCTGAAAATAAGGGAAGGAAAACCCTTCCTTGAGAGTAAGGTAAACTCCACTCTTAAGATCTAGTTTTTGTGCTTCAAAACCTGAACTCCCTAAACTATGTTATGTACATTAATACCCTAAAATGATCTTCATATTCTTCCATGCACATGACTGAAAATGGGGCTTAAAAACCTTAATTGCTGGCACCAAAAACAAGAGGAAACCAAGAGACGGAAAACATACTTTAGAGTGGTAAGTACCTAGACTAAGTTCTATTATCCTAAACACTCAATTAGCATTAAGTTTGAACAAAAATTAAATGAACTCCTACATTATATTGCAGGGGCCAAAAGTTTGGAGTGCTTGGGAGCAAGCCTTGGACATTAGAAGGTAAACATAAGTTATAGCTTAACTGAGTGTAGTAAGATTGAATTATTGAGCTGCTGTGTGTCCAAAAATCAGAACCTTAAATGGGTTTAAAATGATCTTATATTTGTTATAAAATAAAGAGGAATGCTTTGTTAGGTTTGCTAATGATTTAGGAACTTAAATGTCACATTTACAAGGTTTAAGACATAATAGGTGATGAAAAAATAATCTGGACTATGGTATGTTGTAATGTCTGAAAATTTAGTGTTGTAACATGTACATTTTAATGTATGTAAGGGTTGTAATAAGGTTGGTATGTTAGCCAAATGTCTAGGTATATTTTATAAGCATTTTATGGCATTATAAGCTTTAAAAACATAAGTTATAAAACTATATGTTAAAAATTACTTACAGCCTAGAACTTGCTGTATAAGATAGTTATTAATGAGCTACATAAGTATATAAACTTGTGTAACAAATTTTGGATAAGCTAAATTTAATTATAAGTGCTTAAATGACTAGTTTAATAAGTAATGTTGTAAAAGTGTAATTTTTTAAAAGTATGAGGTATAAACATTAAAAGCCTAGAATAATCTATAATTTAGGCATTATAATATTGTTATATGGTGTATGAATGATAAGTGCAAAAAATATAGACTTTTAGGGTTTAAATACCTTATGAATTACAATATCTGAAGCACATGTTTCCCACTTATTATGCTTTTTTTCCTAAGATTTATGTTTTGACATGAAATAATGCATTTTATATGTTCAATATAGGAAAAATCCATGTAATTAAGTAGATTAACTCATGAGGATTTCAACGCAACAAACGGGGATTAAATCAGAGTTCAAACGAAGGTTTTAGAGGGAAAACAATTCTCGTCCGGACCTGTGTCCCGACATGCAAGTCCGGACGCAACACGTGGAAGCAAGCTCTGCACAGCGTCGACATGTCCGAACATGCAGGTTCAGACACATGTTCGGACACGTAGGTAAATTCAGCAAAACAGAGCTGCATCGACATGGTGTGAAAAGATAAATCAATTTTATCTTTTCACACGCCTCTTCCACCGACTTACCCTTCCTTTTTACCCCATTATCACTATAAATATACCTATAACCCTCCATTAATAGATATCTCATTCCACCCCCAAACCTATGTCAATTTACCTCCACAAAATCACCATCTCACTCCATTTTCATCCACAAAAACCACTGCGTTATTATTCTGTCCAACCTCTGACCAACATATTACCAGTTAATATGTCAGGCTAAGAGGATATACCCTAGGTGAAGGTTAGTTTATAGTCTGTTTAATTATGTAATTATGTTTTTACCGGTTTAATTAAATACAGTTTGTTACGATTAAAGCTTATCTCTCGCCTTTTTAATAAATTTCATGAATTTATTAAAATGCTTTACTAAATCTATTTTGATCAGATCCGTGATAAATAGATAGGTTAATTAAGCCGTAAATCTATAGAAAGCTTATTATGATTTAATAAGTTAGTATTTTCAGACGCAAATATAATTTCTCATACTTAATCCGTTTACATGTGTTTTGCTCGAATCTGGATTAGACCGAGCATGTTCTAGTAAACGAGTTCTTTTGAGTCTATGATTTAGTCCTCAAGATAATAACAGGAATTTATCCAAACTATTATAATAAAACCGGTAGACGTGGCATAAAAGAGCAGACTATATAAGCCGAAGTGGCAAGGGAAGGGTAAGGCTGTCGCGACCACTGAAGGCCCAAAGGCGACTCACCAGCCATCCTCAGCTCAGGGAAACACAAACTCCTAGAAGATGAAAGGGTCGGGATCCGGCAAGGCCGCCCTGAATGTGGTGGACCGGTCTGAGGCTGCAGGACCCTCTTCTAGACCAGGTACTACCTCAACCGATGAGTGGAATAATTGACTGCTTACCGCATTTCATGCATGAGTGTTAGCAAGTCTAAAAGAACAACTATGTGAGTGAAAAGTTAAAGTATAATGTATAATTTACCTAAGTTAGATAATTCTAAACTTTAGGAACCTTCAATATTTGTTATCCAATCCCACCCACACCAAACCCTGAAGGAACCACCATCAGCATCACCAAATTCCGGATGGAACAATGTTAGGTCATCCAGCCAGGTATGATATGATTAAATGGATACCTGACGCCCGAAGCACAAATCCACATCATCTGACGATGCGATGAACTGGGAGCAACACCTAGAGTTTCTACACACCTGAATACCCGAATGGATCGAAGATGAAATTGAAGATGATGTGCATGGGTAGGGGCTGGAACCCTTACACCAAGACATATCAAGATGTGCGAGCTGAAGACGGAACAACTGTACCGAGAGTACCTGAGGAGTTCCTTGCGGTCGTTAACCACGCCGTGGGAATTGCTCAGTTAGCTGGATCAGATTCAATACCGAATGTTAAAGTAGATTTGTGTATTGTGAACTTCTACCAAAAAGGTGGACGGTTAGGTCTACACCAAGATAAGGGAAACACCCGAGTCTCTGAGTAAGGGAGTACCCGTGGTGTCTTGGTCCATTGGTGATACCGCAATATTTGTATATGGCGAGCAGAAGCGTGCTGATCTCGCAAAGAAGTTGGTGTTGAAGTCTGGAGATGTATTAATCATGGGTGGGCAGTCAAGGATGATATATCATGGTATCAAGAAGATCAAACTGAATACCGCACCTTCGACAATAATTAATGCCACACACATGAAACTAGGACGTTTAAATTTGACATTTCGGCAGTTTTAAGCCTTGTGTAACCATGTAATGGATGAAGCCAGTTGTATGTTAAGGATGTTACGTATATGGTAGTTATGTTGACAGTGTAAACCGACTTGTGGTGTAAAGAGTATGTTAATGAATAAGAGGCGTGTTTTGGAGTATATCAACCATGTTGTTATTGTGTACTTACGAGTTTGTGAACTGTATTAGGTTGTGCATTCGGAAAGGGAGGTATACTGGGAGTGTGTAATGAGGCTGAAGCCGGCAAGAGCGGCACCATCCTCACCGGTACCTTTCTAGTTAATGGCGTGGACGCATCAATCTTGTTCGACTCTGGAGCCTCACATACATTTGTTTCGCTTTCATTTGCGAAGAGGCTGGGGTTAGACGGTGAATAGATGTCTGACTTTCTAGTCACTCTCCCGTCGAGAGAACAGATCAAGTGTACCCACTATCACCGAGGTGCTATTGTACGAATCAGAGATGAAGAGTTTCCGATCGACATGATAGAGTTCAACGGACTTGGTTGTGATGTTATTGTGGGGATGAACTGGTTGGAGCGGTACAAGGGTCGAATCCTATGTGCTGAGCATCGACTGCTTCTTCGGAGTCCGACTGGGGTTACTATCTCATACCGCCAGAGGCCTAGGGAGCCTTCCACTCAGCTTATCTCCGCTATGTGTATGTACCGGGAGTTGTAAAAGGGGATGATGTATACCTCTGCTATGTCTAGGACATAGAGAGAGATCTGGAGTTTAGCCTAGATGTGCCGGTAGTGTCGGAGTTTCCTGATGTTTTTCCAAAGGAACAGCCGGGCATGCCGCCCGCACGAGAAGTAGAGTTTGAAATTGAATTGGTGCTGGGAACCGGACCAATAGCGAAGGCGCCCTACCGTATGGCTCCAGCTGAAATGACAGAGCTCAAGGAGCAGCTGAGAGACCTACTTGACAAGGGATTTATTCGCCCGAGCACCATGGGGAGCACCGGTCCTCTTCGTGAAGAAGATGGACGGTAGTCTCCGCCTCTACATCGATTACAGAGAGTTGAATGCAGTTTCGGTGAAGAACCGTTATCCTTTACCCCGTATTAACGATTTTTTGACCAGTTGAAAGGAGCATCAGTGTTCTCCAAGATCGACTTACGATCCGGCTACCATCATTGCTATTCGAGAGGGGGACATTGAGAAGACCGCATTCCGAACCAGATACAGTCACTATGAGTTCACGGTTATGCCGTTTGGGTTATCCAATGCACCAGCCAAGTTCATGGACTTAATGAACCGCTTGTTCCAAGATCTGTTGGACAAGTCAGTGGTAGTCTTCATCGACGATATCCTTGTGTATTCAAAATCGAAAGGTGAGCATGAAAGTCACCTGAGAAGTGTGTTACAGACATTAAGACAGAATCAGTTGTATGCCAAATTCTCTAAGTGTGAATTCTGGTTGAACCAAGTTTCTTTCCTTGGTCATGTTATTTCCGAGGCTGGGATCGCTGTTGATCCGGCCAAGATAGATGCAGTGCGCACCTGGCCTAGGCCGAAGACAGTTACCGACATCCGGAGCTTCCTCGGTCTGGCAGGATATTACAAGAGGTTTGTAAAGGACTTCTCCAGTGTCTCGAAGCCGATGACTTCCTTGATGAAGAAGGATGCACCATTCGAGTGGACAGTCGACTGTGAGAGTTCTTTTCAGAGTCTCAAGGATGCTCTGACATCTGCACCAGTCCTGACTATACCAGACGGTACAGATGGTTTTGAGGTCTACTGCGACGCATCCGGAAGAGGTATGGGTTGTGTATTGATGCAACACGAAGGTAGGAGCATTCGCCTCCCTACAGCTGAAGAAGCACAAAGAGAACTACCCTACCCACAACTTAGAATTGGGTGCCATTGTCTTCGCGTTGAAGATATGGCGACATCATTTGTATGGGGTAAACGTGACAATCTATTCTGACCACAAGAGTTTGAAATACTTGTTCACTCAGAAAGAGTTGAACATGAGACAAAGAAGGTGGGTCGAGTTTCGGAACGATTACGACATCAACCTGCAGTATAAAGAGGGTAAGGCAAATATGGTAGCTGGCGCACTGAGTCGCCGAGCACACTCTCTCCATTCGCTAGTCTCTCATTCTAGCTTGGTTGAAGAGGTACGGAGTGCTCATATGACGGATCAGTATATGTTAGAGATCAGGTAGAAGCTTATTGATGGCACATTCGAGGGTCAGAAGTATGATTTCCGAATCCACGATGATGACCTGATTAGGCTGAATGGCCGACTGTGTATTCCGAGGAGTAGCGCTGAGCTGAAAGAGCGCATACTGAGTGAATCCCACTGTTCTACGACTTCGATTCACCCTGGAGCCTCAAATATGTACAAGGATATGAAACGTTATTTTTGGTGGACTGGAATGAAGAAAGATGTGAATGATTATGTGTTGAGGTGTATCACTTGTCAGAAGGTCATGTTTGAGCACCGACGGCCTGGTGGTATGGTGTAGCCAATGCCAGTGCTTGAGTGGAAGTTTCATGATATCTCTATGGACTTCGTAGTAGGGCTACCGCCTACAAAGGGAGGTCTGAATATGATTTGGGTCGTTTATGACCGACTGACCAAGGTGGCCTGATTTATACCGATGAAGGACACCTGGAAAGTGGCGAGGCTAGCAGAGCTCTTCGACCGAGAGATTGTACGGCACCATGGGGTACCGAAGACTATCGTGTCTGATAGGGATACCAGATTCCTCTCGAGGTACTGGAGAACTACACGGGAAGCGCTTGGTACCGAGCTGAAGCAAAGTACAGCGTTCCACCCATAGACAGATGGTCAGAGTGAGCACACCATCCAGACACTTGAGGATATGTTACGTGCATGTGCACTTGACTTTCAGACCAGCTGGATTGATAAGTTACATCTGATTGAGTTTAGCTACAACAACAGTTACCATGCTTCGATCAAGATGTCTCCCTTCTAGGCTTTGTACGGTAGACCATGCCGCACGCCATTATGCTGGGACGAGTCGAGTGAGACGGTCATCATAGGACCAGAGTATCTGGAGCAAGTACAGGCAGAAGTACGCCAAATCCGAGCTAACATGAAGGCAGCTCAGGATAGGCAGAAATCATATGCAGATGTACGACGTCGTGACCTGGAGTTCACCGTGGGCGATCAGGTATTTCTAAGAGTATCCCCTATGAAGGGAGTGTTTCGTTTTGGCTAGAAAGGCAAGTTGAGCCCGAAATATGTGGGGCCTTATGTTGTGACGGAGCGAATAGGCCCGGTAGCTTATAGGCTAGATTTACCTACTGAGCTAGGTAAGGTACATGATGTATTTCATGTGTCCTAGTTGAAGAAATATATGTCTCATCCGTCTCATGTACTTCAGCTTGAAAGGCTAACATTAGAGCCGACCATGCGATCAGTGAAGACTCCCGCACGGATTCTGGACACTAAGACTCGAGACACTTGCATAAGTCTGTGAGACTGGTGAAGGTCCTCTGGTCTAACCAGGACATTGAGGAGGCCACTTGGGAGCTGGAAGATAAGATGAAGGTGAAGTACCCGTCGTTGTTTACTTCTTAGTATTAGTATGTATAGTGTACAGGGCGTACCCCTATTTTAAGGGGGGTAGAGCCGTTTCGGTTGTGTATGTTCGGCATGTGTTGTGGTACATTGCCTATGCTGTATGTTATAGACCTTAGAGTCTAAGTGATGTTTTGTTACCGAGACCTTGTGTCCGATGTCATGTAAAGAATGTGTGTATGGAAGTGTTGTTTTAATAAGTGATCCTTGTGTTCTAAGAGTGAAATTTTGTAGTGAACTTTGGGGACAAAGTTTTTTTAAGGGGGGTAGATTGAAATACCCCAAACCTTGATATGTGTTTAAATAGTAAAATATGGTATAATAAGGCTAAAAGGGCTTTAGAAACATTAGTGAACAATTTAAACCATAGAAAACACTATAAAAACCAGAGGTAGTTAGGGCAAAAAAGTGCTCTAAGCTGGGATAACCTTGGTTAGACTCTAAGAGCCTACCAAGGACTTATTTACAGTTAATGAACATTGTTAAAACCAATTACAAAGAAAACCAAGCTTGAAAACAAGTTAAAACACAAAATGTGCTTAAGGAGCTTAAAGCACATTTTGAAGAAATTGTCTTGTAAATGGGTTTTGAATGGCTAAATGTCCATCATACTCTTAATTAACTGTGTACTACTAGTATCACATTAGGAGGTCTAAATCAATGGGAAATCAAAAATTTCACAAACATGTGCCTTGGTTAGTGAATAGTAACCAAATAGTGCGGTAAGACGTTGGTCAATGTAAGTCAATTGGTGGTCAACAAAGACCATAAAATACCTCATTTGACTAAGGGGGCCGGTTTTTAAGTGAGATTACCACACTTAGCTAGTTAAATAAGAAAGAAGGGAAAAGCATGTAAATTCACTATTCACCTTAAGCTTAAATATCTTCAAAAAACTTACCTCTCTCTTTCTTCTCTTCTTCCTTCTCATTTCCCACCGCCTCCAACCTTTCCTCCTTTCTCATTCTCGGTTTGCTACAGTCCACACACATACTCCATCTTGAGTGCTTATATCTCCTAGCTCCAGCTCCAAAATTAATTCCAAGACCACCATTCTCTTAGTTTAGTCAAGCTCTACAATCTGTCTTTTCAATATCCAAAACCTTCATTTCGGTTCCAAGAGGAATACCATGGGAGGAGCTTGAATCATCTTTTTACATATCAGTGTTCTGCTTCAGGTAAGGAAAACCAAAGAAAAACTTCATTTCCTCTTGTTTTCATATGTGACCGAAATCACCTTCTTCATGGTGTTTTATTTTGCTCATTCATAGCTCATTCCAATCTTCAAAGGACTAGGTGGAGTCCTATCTGCTACTTAATCCAATTCTCATCCAATTCAAAGGTAAAACATTCATTTATGTGTTTTAAAACATTGTATAACCTAAGGTTTGTTAATGAGTATAAGCATGAAGCTTAATGCTCATTATCTTACTTGTGTATGGATAGAAGGTTGACAAGTGATCAAGTTCCTTGCTAATTTTCAATCCAAGGAAACAAGAAAGAAATGTTGGAAGGAAAAGAGATAAACAACCTAACCTAATGTGACTTAGGAAAATTGAGCTTTAAAATGCTAATAAAACAATCTAAGGAGCCAATGGTAAATGAGCTAGAAAACTATCCTCAAGAGGTTATTAAAGGCATATGAATGATGTGTGGTAAATGCAAGTCAAAGGTAAATATAAGTGAAAATTCAGTGTTTATGGTTTATGCAATTTAAGGGCCTAAGAGCCATGCAATTTAAGGGCCTAAGTGCCAAGCAATTTAAATTATGCACTATATTGTGATGTAGTGTAGCTTAAGGCTAGATGTGTGTAAAGAACATTTTTATGTGAATAAATGTCTTGAGTGTTAAAGGTGAAAAACCTTGTGTTTGGGTGTAAGGAAATACTAACAAAACTATGTCAAAATTGAGTAGAAAGAAGAGTTAGGTGTTTAAATGATGTTTAGTGACCTAGGTTGTACTAGGAATTGTAAAGGTTTTAAGCTTGTGAAAGGAAGGGAACTGAGGTGTTCTAGGTGTTAAAAATGCATGGGCATTGTCTTAAAGAATTTAGTGTTCATTAGGTGATGATTATACATCAAAGTCATAGTGGAAAGTAGTTAAGACTAGAGACAATTGTTGAACAAGAGAAGAAAACTATGTTTGTGAAAGTTTAAGTGTGAGTTGGAGGAGAGTAGAATGAACTTGCAAAATGGAGGTGCTAGGCTGAAATAATGCTTAAGGAGTAGTGGTAGTATAACTACGGTAACACTTTGGTTAGTTGGTATTGTAGGCATAAAAACTACCACTTAGAAACTTAAGGAAAAAAAATATCAGAAGTGTTGAAGGGTTGTGTAAGGAATTGAGTAGCAAGTTGGAAAAAGGAATTAGACAAGTTTGAGGTGATATTTAAGTATTAGAATATACCTAAGATTATATGGGAAGCTGGGTAGACAATGGATGAAGAGAATAGATGAAACAAGGGTTGAAAATTCTAGTTTCTAGGTCTGTTGCAGTGGTCCGGGACCTAAGTCCAAGATGATGTCCCGGACCATGCACACAAAATCAGCGAGGAGAACATTCATCATTCTGGTCGGGACTAGGTCTTGTACTAAGACCCGGACCACCCCATGAATTACCCCGAGGATTCCTAGCCAATGTTGTCCCGGACTTAAGACCAGTATGAAGTCTGGACCACTACATAAAAGCATCGAGAGTTTAGTAAGGGTAGGTCAGGGACCTTAGATAAAGACCAAGTCCCGGACCACGTAAAAATTTAGTTTAAGGTTAGAAAATGATGGCTAATGATGGTGATTAGTTAGTAAAGGTGTTATAGGTTGTTTAAGACATGTGGATCTGTTATAATGACAATTAAAAAGATGAAAAGTTGTAACCAAGTGTGGGAGTAAAATAAGTAAGAAAAAAATGAAGTTGTAAGTAACCAAAGTTAAGTACGGTAATTAACCGACATTACTAAATGTGTATAGGAGTTGCTACGTGGAAACCAGTCGAAGCAGGGACCAAGGTATGGTTTTGTACAGTCTGTTGCTACCGGTTTACACGGTTGTGTGTTGTTTGGTTTCTGTGTGTTTATGACTTTGTAAGACTTAATTCATGAAATGAGTTACCGTTGCTAATATTATTGTGTAGGTAAGTTATGTCTCATCTCCCTTGTGTGTGTCTAACTAGACCTAAACACTTGCTTGTGAATTAACTTATTAAGTTTCAATAATGGGACTTCTAACAAGTACTAACGGGGGGAGTGAGGAGTCCGGAGTGTTCCGGCCACGCATGTCTAGTATGGGAGTCGATGTCATGACCGGTAAGTTATTGTGTAGGTAAGTTATGTCTCATCTCCCTTGTGTGTGTCTAACTAGACCTAAAACTTGCTTGTGATTAACTTATTAAGTTTATAATGGGACTTCTAACAAGTACTAACGGGGGGGAGTGAGGAGTACGGAGTGTTCCGGCCACGCATGTGTAGTGGGAGTCGATGTCATGACCGGTTCGATTTTTGTATGTTATGGTGTTTCTCTTTTGGTTTCAACCTCCCTTTAGCTTATCCAAGGCTATTTTACTGACTCACGTCGGGCCAAGGGGCATACTATGTTCGGTGTACTTGGATTACTATATCCGACGCACCTATGGGTTAAGTAAACCGTCATCTAACAGGACGGTAAGAGTATGTAACGAGCTTAGCATGAGTCTGGCAGCAGTCTCTAGGCTCTCCGGGTGAACTGACTATGTTTGGTTCGATTCCAAGAGAACCGCACTTGTTATGTTGTGTGTAAAGTTGAGATGAAATTCTCGTTGCTATGTTCCGTTATTGTATGTTAATAATCAATGCCATGTTATCATGACAATTGGTTGCGTGTGTATCCGGTAGTCGATGGGCTGCACGTTAGCCATACCAGCATAAGTGCTGAGCCCTTTGGGGCACCATATTGTTTTTCCTATGTTGCAGAATGAGGATCGAAGAGGCGGAGTGGCTCTAGGTTCTAGGTTATGAAAACTACTTTTGTTTTGGGTGTGTTGGACCCGGGATGCGCATGTGCCCGTGGTGGTATATTTTGGTTCCATTGTTATTACAGTGGCGGTATACTGACAGTATACAGTGATGTAATGTAATTAAACACTCGGTATTGTTGGTTATGTCATATGGTTACTAGTTCTATGCTCGGGAGTCTGATCATCAGACCAGTACGAATTTGTACTTATTCTGCCTTGTTAGCCACGTGGGTGGCTAACGGCGTGTAGCACCAACCCATTTAGTTATTGTTCTAGTTGTTTATTTCCGCTGCGATTTCGGTTAATTGTTAAGTGCGTAGTAGGGGCGTTACAAGTGCGCTTTTAATTCAGGCACCTCGTAGACGAAGAGGGGATGACCACTCTAAGCAGGTCATCCCTGCTGATCTACTACAGGACCCTCGCGAGCGAGTCCTGTTCGCGCTTCTGGTGGCCAATGTCACGCCACGACACAGTTCTGATCTCAACCACACCAACTGCTATCTTCTCCAGGCCGTCCTAAACCCTGATTTTGATGGAGCTTCTGCTCTCTCTTATCTACCCCAGGTCTTACATGAGAATCTGCGCTACATCATTGAGCATAAGGACCGTCACAGGCTGGGATTCCCTGTTATGATTTGCCACTTCCTCAAGCAGTAGGGGGTGATCTTGGCTGAGGAGGGTCATTCCATTTCCCGGTCACCCATTGACGTGGGAACCTTGAGGAGGATGAGATTTGACTTTGATGGAACGACATAGACTAAGAGAGCAGCTCCGCGTACTCAGAAGCGCCAGAGAGATGTTGGAGAGGGAAAGTCAGAGCCAGTCCCTACTTCCACTGCAGCAGAAGAGCAGCAGTGCGCTGCATTCCTAGCACCCAGGAGTGGGTATGTGACCTGGGATGAGCTAGAGCGCCGAGAGCAGCAGATGGAGCAGTCGTTCCAAGCTGAGATCATCCTCCTTCGGGAGCAGGCATGCCGATCGTAGGATAATTATGAGTCCCTGCTCCGTGACTTCCAGCAGTGGCAGGCTTACTACCCGCCACCTGAGTGATTCTATGACAGTTATTTTCTCCCTTTTGTTTTTACTTTACTTTGTTATTTATTTAATGTATCGCTAACATTTGAAGTTTTCTGGTTATTTGGTTTGTTTTAGTTTACGCACTATCTTTATTATATACTAGCATCTAGCATCTATTTCTTTTAAATGTTTCAATAAGACTAGTTCCTTCTACAAAGCTGGGCACTTGCCTAACGCAAGTGTGAGGAACGTTTCCCCCGCCAAAAGCCTTAAGTGTGAGGAAGGGCTACTTCCTCAATCCAAGGATATAAGGGGAGTTCTTTATATTAATTTTTGCATATTTAATTATGTTAAGTCGTTTTACTCCTTTTACTTGATTTATCTCTATTGCAATACATAACCACTATCCCCCATGAGTATGACACATTTTGAAACATCTTCTTACTTGAAAAAAATTACTGAACAATTGAGGACATTGTTCCTCTTAAGAGTGAGGAAGTAGAGACCTTTCCCTAAAAATGTGCCAGTAGTTCTTTTAATACGTATAGACATTAGATTTACGGGTAAAAATATTTTGTAGAAAAATCAAACATGGTAAGCAACTTTAAGATTAGTTTTGCTCATAATTGTTAGGTTTTATGGTTTCATTATAAAAATTATTGTGTGTGCAAGCTAATTATGAAGTCTGAACTGGTCTAACTCGGTACCTTTGGAATGAAATGAAAGTTTGGAATGAAAGAATAAGACAAGGTACTCCTCTGATCTAATATTTTTGTTTGAACTGAAACGGGTCTCTTCCATTCGGTTATTAAGTCCTTGGGGTGCTTCAACACCCATTTACCTAAGATCATTTGATCTGGGATAAAAGACCCAAAACTGTTACAAGAATGGAAAGAAAAGTCTGTAGGGTTTTAAAAAAAATGCAAGCAGTGCTATTAAAGCTAAAAAAAGAGCTTAAACTTATTTAGAACATGAGTATGTGGTGTTGAAAGGTACTGCGGAATAAGGCAATACTTCACACCCCTTGTCATTTCTAGGTATTTAAGGAAAGAAATGGTGGAAAGATCCCGAGTTAATCTGTGTTCATTCTTGATGATTTAACTTCTCCAAATATTTGGTATGAAGAGCTTGTTTCCACTAAAAAGAAAGAAACATACAGTTATGAGCAAGGTTAATCTTAGGATTGTTGTTATGTTTGATTCCCTTCTACGTTTGTTTTAACCCGAGATTTAATTCTATGGCAATTCTCAGGAGCTTAATTCTGTATTTTGCTTGAGGACAAGCAAGAGCTAAGTGTGAGGAAGTTTGATAAGTGCAAAACATATAGACTTTTAGGGTTTAAATACCTTATGAATTGCAATATCTAAAGCACATGTTTCCCACTTATTATGAATTTTTTAATAAGATTTATGTTTTGACCTGAATTAATGCATTTTATATGTTCAATGTAGGAAAAATCCATGTAATTAAGTAGATTTACTTATGTGGATTTCAACGCAACAAATGGGGATTAAATCGGAGTTCAAACGAAGGTTTTAGAGGGAAAACAATTCTCGTCCGGACTTGTGGCCGAACATGCAGGTCCGGACGCAACACGTGGAAGCAAGCTCCGCACAGCGTCGACATGTCCGAACATGTAGGTTCGGACGCATGTTCGGACACGTCGGTAAATTCAGCAAACAGAGCTGCATCGACATGGTGTGAAAAGATAAATCAATTTTATCATTTCACATGCCTCTTCCACCGACTTACCCTTCCTTTTTACCCCATTACATCATAAAATATAAACCCTCCATTAATAGATATCTCATTTCACCCCCAAACTTATGTCAATTTACCTCCACAAAATCACCATCTCACTCCATTTTCATCCACAAAAACCACTGCGTTATTATTCTATCCAACCTCTGACTAACATATTACCAGTTAATATGTCAGGCTAAGAGGATATACTTAGGTGAAGGTTAATTTAAGTCTGTTTAATTATGTAATTATGTTTTTACCGGTTTAATTAAATACAGTTTGTTGCGATAAAGCTTATCTCTCACCTTTTTAATAAATTTCATGAATTTATTAAAATGCTTTACTAAATCTATTTTGATCAGATCCGTGATAAATAGACAAGTTAATTAAGCCGTAAATCTGTAGAAAGCTTATTATGATTTAATAATGTAACACCCCAACTCAATCCAGATGTGGTCTCGCAACTTAACAGTATATATATAAACATGTCACAGCGGAATTCTTTACAATCCAGGACCTTGCCCCACGGTCTGCTACAGAATATACCGAACATTAGTACAACAACCTTAACCAATTACATATCCTTCTTACAATCCCCTCACATCCTATACATCTTACTAACTCAATTGCCATACGAGTGTACAAGCACAACTCGTAGGCCACACTTAACCCGTAACACTTGTACCCTCTTACTCTCGCGACGGCCGCTTCCTGATGTACCTGTGTAGTAAAAAACAGCCCCCAAAGGGGGTCAGCACGAATGCTGGTACGATCCTCTCATGGCCCCCAAGCTAACGTGGCTACGACGACTAATTGTCGATAGCATGGAGGTTGATTAGATGCACAACATAATAGAAAGTGCAGTAAACAACAACTCAGATATGAACAATCAAAGTTCACAGACAATGAACGACTTAAATGCGTTCCCTTAATTAGAGAGTTAGTTATTTAACTCCTTAAGTAATGTTCCCTCTTAATCTTAGTCTTATCTTAATCTTAGAAACAACCATCCTTTAATAAGGAGTGGATGTCGCTTATCTTAATCTTAATAATACAAACCATCCTTGAAAAAGGAACGGTTGCAACTTATCTTAACCTTACCTTAATCTTAATCTTAACTTAATCTCAATATACAAACCGTTCCTGGAAGGGAATGGTTGTAGCTTAATTCGAACCTGGGATTAGGTGATCCCACCGCACCATCTTAATGCCACCTACTCTGGACGGGAGTCCAGCGTAGCTGAGCCGGCAACCGGCCCTAGGCTACAAGTCCGAAGACAAGTCCTTATCGGAAGTCGAATCTGCTATAGATACCGGCCCCCTTTCCTTAGCATGCATGACCGGAGATCGGTCCCGGGTTTCCTCACTCAAGTTCCAGTTAATAGTAATCTCAAGACCCTGTTTGTGGTTAACCTCTTCGGTTCATATCGTCCCTTATTAGGGGCGTTCCTTAGTCTCACTCAATTCCTTACTAAACATTGGTTAGTAAGTTCTCACGTATGTGTGTTAGTTTTCAAACATCACACAACAATACAATAAATATAATATATTCCGGTTGCATGCTTTATCTTGTTTAGTGAGCACACAAAAACAAATAGCACACAAGCCGAGGGACACCTCGTTAGCAAGCAGGTCACAAGAGAACTGCACCGTTCACCGTTGGTTGTTCGGTTGCTTACTCTCTTCCGGAGTCCAAATTCCCAAGTACTAAAACATTCATTCAGTTTTAGGTTGTTAATCACTTAACTAATTCAAATTACTTAAATTACTTACCTTACTTAACTTTTAATGATCCCAACCTAACACTTCTTAAGTCTTACAACTTAATCTTACAAACTTAATCTTAAGTGAATCGCTTCTCCTCATCACTTATACTTATTCATCCACTTAATTATCATTGTTACCCACCAAACATGTCTTAAACAACCTTATAACATCAATACCTAATTATCATCATTTCCCATCCTTAAACAAGGTTTTTGGCCAAAACTGGCATGTCCGAACTTGTGTCCGGACTTCCCAAGTTCGGACGCAAGTCGAGACTCAAAACTGAAAACAGACGCATGTCCGAACATGTGTCCGGACTTCGGAAGTTCGGACATGGGTCGAGGAAAATCCTAAGTAGAAGCAGGCACGTCCGAACTTGTGTCCGGACTTCCCAAGGTCGGACACAAGTCGAGACTCTGAAAATTTTCATGCAACAGGGCCTGTCCAAACGTCCATGTCCGGACGGATGTTCGGACAAGGCAAAACACTCATTTCTAAGCCTTCAAACACTTAACCAATTACACCAAACTTCTCCTAAAACCCTCATAATGTCTTCTAACATCATTTAGGCACTTAAACTCACCTTATAACTTCCACCAAACTCTCCAAAACATCTTCCAAAGATCTTCTCAAACATTTACTAAATTCTTACAAACATTCCTAACACTTGTCATATGCTTCCTTACATTTCCAACTTGTACATTGAGAAGGGAAGAAATGGCGCCGGACCAAAGCAGGCAACGTAGAGCATCTGGCCGCTCTGGCCGGATGAGATTAGAGGCTTGTAGAGCATCCGGCCGCCTTAGCCGGATGAAAATGGGACTTAAGCAAAGCAAAACGTCACTCGACCGGCCGCTTGTGGTCGGTCAAAGATACTAAAAAGGGGGTAGAACTGTACTTAAGCATGTAAAATACAGGCTGGCACCAAAGGGACCAGGCCCAAAAAACTATAAATAAGGGTGTACCCCCATGAAATAAGACACGGTTTTTGGGCAATCAAACACACATCCGATTCTAATAGAGGCTCTCTTTCTCTCTCTACTCTCACAAAGATTCTGGGTTCGAGATCAGGTAATGTAGGACCGAATGTCAGATCAGGCCATTTTAGGATAGATACACTGTTACATTGGGATCAAGGTCGGATCCTGTTAGGATAAATGCACCGTTTCATTTGGCGCCGTCTGTGGGAAACGAACAGCAAGAAGCAACCACGAGACCACCTGGAAACAGAGAAGTAATCTGCGATGATTTATAACGAAAGATCTGAATTAATGACGTTTTTTGCAGGATTGGAACACGAAAGATGGCTCCGAGATCAAGGAAAGCATTGAGGAACGCTACTGAAGATAACAACCGCTCCGAGGAAGGAATGAGTTCGGAAATGCCAGAGGCCATCTCCAAAAAAGATCTTGAAGACATGCTGAAAGGGTTGGTCAGATCCATTGACGAAAAAATCGTAGAGGGAAATGAGACTTTGCAGCAGGAGTTGATGCAAAGGGATGAAGAATATCAAAGAAAATGGGACGAAATGACGGAGGCAATTGAACAATTGAAAAACAGAGATTCCAGAGGCAGCAATGGGGAAGAAAGCAAGGATAGAAAGCGCAATTCAATTGCGGATGAAGAAGAGATGGAAGAAGATGATCAGATAGATATGAGCTTGTACCCCTTCTCAGAGCGGATAAGGAAGGCAAAACTCCCGCCGCATTTTGTCGCTCCGACAATTGAGAAATATGACGGGACTGGAGATCCTGCTCAACATATCAAAAAGTTCATGTTCGCCATGAACACTCAGGGGATTAGCTCCCTCGCCCTCTGCAATCTGTTCCCCGGAACGCTTTCAAAGAGGGCATTGGGATGGATCTCCACGAGACCGCCACAGTCCATCACGAGCTTCAAGCAATTGACCGAGGATTTCCAGCAATACTTTGCTGCGAGTAAGAGGGTTAAAAAAGAAACAATAGAGTTGATGGACATCAAGCAGCGAAAAGGGGAGACTGTGAAGGAGTACAGCGAGCGCTTCCATAAGAAAGTCGCGGAGATCGATGATGTTGATGAAAAAATCTTGATTAAGGCCTTTGGAAACGGCCTAGCTCAGCCCCGACTGGCTGGAAAAATCGCAACGAAGGCGCCGAAAACTCATGGAGAGTTAGCTGAAATGATCCATGATTTTTTGAAATCCGAGATAGCGGAAAACAAGGCCAAGAGCCTAGCGGACAGCTTCAAAGCCGCAGGGGTGCCGGAAAAGAAAGAGGGGCATGGAGGGAACGCCGGAAGGGGAGGATCCAGGTACAAGCCATACTATGGCAAATCTACCGCCGGGTCTTCCTCTCAAGGGGCACAGCACCAGGGGGCAAGAGCCATTGTCTACATAGATCCGGGGAAGTATGCTGCTGCAGTAAGGGAGGGGTACCTTCCTCAGCCTAGGAGGCCGCCGCAGGGAGAAATTCCGGTTGCATTCTGTGAATATCACGGGAACCGCAGCCATCGGACCGTAAACTGTGCTACCTTGGCCAAAGAGCTCCGAGTCATTGAAGAAAATAAGAGGAAAGGAAAGCAGGGGCCGGAGCACAAAGGCAATACGGCGGCCAGCAAGGTGGTACCCAGAATACACCCCGAGGGCGACAGGAGGAAGAGATCCACCCCAGGCTTGATCCCGGCAAATCAGTGGGGATGATAACAGGTTTGTAAAAAAGGAGAGTAAAAGTTTCTTTTCCCTTTATTCCGGATAAACATTTGGAGTACAATTTGCAATCTGTTTTAGGATGAAATTTTGTATCGCATAGGTTGTCAAAAATCATATTGCCAAAAGGAGAAATAAAATTTCCATTCTTTTCGCATTCTTTACTATTAACAAACCTCCTTTCTTTTCCAAAAGGAAAGCTAACAAAACTTCCTCTAAGAAAACTCACAGGACTTTTTTCAGAAGTAGGACCACTAACCCCTAATGAAAGGAAAAGACACATTCATCAAGTGCATCAAGAGCTCCCGGAGAGGAAAATCGCCAAAAAGGAAAGTTTTCCTCCAATTTTCTTCTCCGACGAGGATGAAGAAGGAGTACTATCCACCCACGACCCACTCGTCATTCGTGCGCAGGTAAATGATCGAATGATGGAGGGAATTTTAATCGATAGTGGGGCCGGAGCGAATGTCATATCAGCTGAAGCGGTTAGGAGGTTAGAAGTGCCGGAAGAACGGATCAAACCCTATTCGGCGGTTCTAGGGGATTTGTGGGAGGCGTCTCTACCACGTCTTCCGGCAGTATAGATTTCACAATGACCTTGGGGCAAGGAGACGAAAGAAGGACAGAAAAGCTCACAGCTTTTATTGTACCAGGTCTTTCCGGGTATAACATGTACCTTGGAAGGCCAGGGATCAATGCTTTCAAAGCCATTCACAGCACCCATCACTTAAAAATGAAGTACTTAACCTCAAGTGGAAAGGTGGTTACGATAAGAGGAAGCCAAAAAATGGCACGAATGTGTGAAGTCCGCATCATGGACAGCCTTCCTAGTGAGGAAGTGATCAAAACTGTGGGATCGGACAAGGAGTTTAAGGGAAAGTTACCTTCTTCCCCAGGGCCGGATCAAGAGAAGGAGGAATGTCGAACAATCCAAGACTCCCCCAGAGAGGTACATTTAAAATCTGACCCTTCTAAATTTTTTAAAATAGGAACTGCGTTTAACAGTGGAGAGCAAACTCACTTAATGAGGTTCCTGGAAAAAAGAAGGACAACATTCGCTTGGAGCACGGACGAGATGCCTGGTATAGACCCAAGCGTTATCCGGCATGAGCTCAGGGTAGACCCTAAGCATCCGGCAGTCCGGCAAAGGAAGAGGGTAATAGGGGAAGAAAGAGATTTAGCCGCACGAACCGAGGTCCAAAAACTCCTTAAAGCCGGATTCATCAGGGAGGTTGCTTATCCACGGTGGTTGGCTAATGTTGTCATGGTGAAAAAAGCAAATGGAAAATGGAGAATGTGCGTGGATTTCACAGATTTAAATAAGGCATGTCCTAAGGATTTTTATCCCCTACCATCAATAGATAGATTGGTGGTCTCAACTGCCCAGAGTTCTGTGTTAAGTTTTTTGGATGCTTTCTCCGGCTATAATCAAATAAAAATGAAAGAGGATGATTCGGAAAAAACTTCCTTCATTACTTCAGCCGGAACATTCTGTTACAAAGTAATGCCTTTCGGCCTAAAGAATGCAGGGGCCACTTTTCAGCGAATGATTGACAAAGTGTTTTGTCAACAAATTGCCCGGAATGTGGAAGCTTATGTTGATGACATAGTTGTGAAAAGCCCGTCAAAGGAACAACACATGAAGGATTTGGAAGAAACATTTGACACTCTGGATAAATACCAAATCAAGCTAAATCCAGAGAAGTGTGTGTTTGGAGTAACCAAAGGGAAGTTTCTTGGCTTCATTGTTGGGCAGCGAGGTATTGAAGTTGATCCGGAAAAAAGTCAGGCAATCCTCGACCTTTCCCCACCAAGAAATATCAAAGATGTCCAAGCTTTGAACGGAAGACTCACAGCGTTAAGTAGGTTCTGTTCTAAGCTTCAGGAAAAATCAATCCCGTTCTTCAATATTCTAAGGAAGAACAGTAAATTCCAGTGGGGACAAGAGTGTATAGAAGCATTTGAGAAGATTAAGGAGATGCTCCGGGATTTACCTAAATTGGGTGTACCTGCTCCGGGACAGGATCTATACCTTTACTTGTCCGCAACAGATTGGGCGG
Organism: Limonium bicolor; assembly: GCA_023374045.1. NCBI lineage: Eukaryota > Viridiplantae > Streptophyta > Magnoliopsida > Caryophyllales > Plumbaginaceae > Limonium > Limonium bicolor. The sequence goes on along the minus strand of CM041777.1, from coordinate 363,050,600 downwards.
TTGCAGCTGTCTTAATCATGGAAGAGAAAAGGGAGATACCAGTTTACTATACAGGCAAAATCTTGAGCCCGACAGAAGGACGGTACACTAATATAGAGAAAGTCTTGTTCGCACTAGTAGTGGCATCAAGAAAACTACGACCCTACTTCCAGTCGCACCGAATCTTTGTCAGGACCAATTGGCCGCTTAAGCAAATTGCGAACAACCCGAATGCCTCCGGCCGGATGGTAAGCTGGACAGTAGAGCTGACACAATATGAAATTCACTTCATGCCCAGAACGGCGATTAAAGCTCAGGCCTTAGCAGACTTCATAACAGAAACAAGCTTCGCAAAAGAAAGGAAACAAACTCAGAGTCCATATGTCATCTTGGTTGATGGGGCTCGATGTAAAAGTGGGGCAGGAGCTGGAATAGTGGTGCAGGCGCCGGATGGGCAAAGCTTGAATTATGCCTTCCGGCTGGACTTTGACGTCACTAATAATGAAGCCGAGTACGAAGCTCTTATCCAGGGTTTGGAAGTAGCCACAGCCCTCGGGGCGACAGGTTTCATAGAATAGATATCTTCTCTGTTTATTTTCATATTTATAAAAATCTGTCTGGGATAACACTTATGAAAGTATAACCTATTTTTAACAGAGTTAGAGGTGTATTCAGACTCTATGTTAGTGACGAGACAAAGTGACAACATCTACGAGGTTAAAGAAGAAAAACTATGGAGGTACTTGCTCAAGGTCCAGGAACTAAAGGCAAATTTCCAAAAATGCGAGCTAAAACATCTTCCACGTGAAGAGAATGTCGAAGCTGATGCCTTGGCCAAATTGGCAAGTATGGCCGAAAGAGTACCCAATGAGATATGGCTGGAAGTCAAAACCACCCCAAGTATAGAAGGAGCTCAGGTATTGGCGGTAGGGGCAAATGATCAAGAAGAATCTTGGATGACCCCGATTATAGATTACATACGGCATGGAAAACTGCCGGAGGAAGAAAAAGAGGCCAGGATAGTAAAGAGGCGGGCCGCATCATTCTTTATTGAGGATAACCAGCTGTATAGACGATCTTTTGCAAGACCTGCTCTGAAGTGTGTCACCATAGCTGAAGGAGCAGAGTTAGTAAGAGAGATACATGATGGGCTCTGCGGAAATCACCAGGGGGAAAGGACCACAACTCACAAAATCTTAAGACTCGGATATTTCTGGCCGAAAATGATGGAGCACTGCAAAGAATATATACGAAGATGTCGCAAGTGTCCAGAACATGGAAATAAGATACACACTCCTCCGGCTGAGCAAAAATCTGTTCTATGCCCAATTCCCTTTGCTATGTGGGGATTGGACATCGTGGGCCCATTCCCGGAGGCTTCACCAGGAAGGTTCAAATTCATGTACGTTGCTATCGACTACTTCACAAAGTGGGTTGAAGCAATGCCTACTATCTCCATCACAGCTAGGAAGTCACAAGAATTCATTTGGAAATATGTGGTATGCAGGTTTGACATACCAAAAGCCATAGTAACTGATAATGGAACACAGTTCAATTGCGAAGGCTTCCGAGAATTTTGTGAAGAATGGAAGATCGACTTGAGATTTGCATCAGTAGCCCATCCTCAGGCGAATGGGCAGGTTGAGAATGCAAATGGCCAAATAGTAAAGGCGATAAAAAGGAAACTCGGTGAGAAAAAAGGAAAGTGGGCAGAATTGCTACCCCAGGTCCTATGGTCGTACCGAACAACAGAAAGAGGACCGACATGAGAGACGCCTTACAGATTGACGTATGGTTTAGAAGTTGTCATTCCGGTAGAGATTGTGGTGCCGTCCATAAGATGGGAATCATATGACGAAGAGACCAACAATCAGGGGGTACAGGATCACCTTGATCTCCTTGAAGAAACCAGGACAGCCGCCGCAGTAAGGATGGCAAAAGATAAATCTAAGGTAGAAAGGTATTTCAACAGGAGGGTGAAAGAACGAAGTTTGCCCCAGGGGAATTAGTCCTCCGAGAAGTTAAGCAACCCAAGAAGCTGGAGCCCCAATGGGAAGGACCATACATCATACACCAGAAGACAGGACGGGCTTCATACCGCTTAAAAAATGCTGAGGGATATGAGTTGCCGCATTCTTGGCATGGAGAATGTTTGAAAAAATTCTATGTGTAAAATTTAAACTCATCAATAAAAAGTATTATTTTTTGGAATGTGAAAGAAAAAGTAAGCACCGGCCAACGAGCCGCAGGCTATCATGCCTTGAAAGTAAGCACCGGCCAACGAGCCGCAGGCTATCATGCCTTGAAAGAAAGCACCGGCCAACGAGCCGCAGGCCCTTGTGCCTTGAAAGTAAAAGAAAGCACCGGCCAACGAGCCGCAGGCTATCATGCCTTGAAAGAAAGCACCGGCCAACGAGCCGCAGGCTACCATGCCTTGAAAGAAAGCACCGGCCAACGAGCCGCAGGCCCTTGTGCCTTGAAAGTAAAAGAAAGCACCGGCCAATGAGCCGCAGGCTATCATCCTTGAAAGAAAGCACCGGCCAACGAGCTGCAGGCTATCATGCCTTGAAAGTAAGCACCGGCCAACGAGCTGCAGGCTATCATGCCTTGAAAGTAAGCACCGGCCAACGAGCCGCAGGCACTTGTTCCTTGAAAAGTAACACTTTGGGTTGAAATGAAACCCGGCCATTGAGCCAACAAAAAAAAACAAAACAAACCCATCTCTGGACCCATCAGGAGCTCTGGTCGCCTGTAATGGGTGCATTGTTAGGTGTGGGACGCTGCACCATACTTGAATCACAAGTACCATCCTTTGGCTAGCATAAGCAAAGTTGGGAAAATATATTATCTTTATTCTCCCTTAATAACAAGAGATGATAAAATATAGCTTATATTTCTCCCAAAATTATGGGGTATAGAGAATTACAACATATGATCATTCTGCAGAAACAGAAAATACATGTTATAACAAGAACTTCTCTAGAAATAAAATCCTCTATTCTACTCTATTCTACTGCCTTTGCAGTTTCTTTGTCAGCAGCTTCTTCTCCGGCGGTTAATAATCTATCGCCGCTACCTACTACACTCCCGGAAGACTTAGACCTCCTGGCAAGATGCTGCATCCCTCCGGCGGACGGCAGGATGTTGCTTCCCGCTGGAAGGAATGAGGCTTCACCAGCACCAAAGCATGTCTCTCCGGGACTGCGGCAGAATCTCTTAAGTTCCAAGAAGAAGTTGGATTTCTGGGCGACAACCTTGAATTCCAACTTATTATACAAGTAATCATCCAGCAACTCTCCTTTCTCGAGAGAGTGATCCGAGACGATCTGCTGGCAGATGTCAACTAACCGGCGGCATTGAGAAGCAAAGGACTCCTTTAAATGAGCGTTGATGGTGCCTTGCTTCTGTATCTCCTCCTGAGATTGTCGAGAGAATGACTTGAGCCTGGTCACTTGAGATTCAAGAGTCATGACTTGGGCACGGTACTTGTCACGTTCAGAATTAGCGGATGACAGCTCCTCCTTAGCACGGGCTATCCGTCCACTCAACTGGGTGACGTGCTTCAATAAATTAGCAAAGGAGAGGAAAAAAGTTGAAGGCCTGAAAGCTTACCATGACCTAATGGCTCGGTATTCTCCGCTTGAGACCGGGACTTGGCTTCCTCCAGCTCTCTCACTTTCTCCTCCAGCCTTGCTTTCTCTTCCATAAGGGTGGTTTTATCCGCAACGAGAGCTTTCTTCTCTTCTTCCAAAAGAGAACAATCCCGGAGCAGAGACTGCTTCTCTTGATCAAAGGAAGACCTTGACTGCTCTTCCAGCGCGGCCTTTTCTTCCAGCAGATGGTCGTGCTCTTGCATAAGCTTTTCTTTTTCCTTAACAAGAGCTTCATTCTCCCGTTGAAGAGTCTGCTTCTCCAGCACAAGCTCTTCAGCCTCCTGCTTGAAAGATTTCCCCTCCTGGTGGAAAAAGACTTTCTCTGCCTGAAGGTTGTTTACTTCACTTCGAAGATTGTTTACTTCGTTCCGGTGCATGGAGCGAACCTGATCCAACATAATGTCCAGATCAAACAAAGATCAAATTAGCTGGCCCTTATTCAAGGAAAAACGAGAGGCGATTTCATACCTCTATCAATGTATTATCAGCCTCCTTGATCCGGCCTCTCAGAGAGAAGTTCTCTTCCCGGAGTTTTTTCAGCTGTGCCTCATACTCATCGCGCTGACGCTCGCACTCACGCCGGGACAACTGCAGGTCTTTGTTAATCGCCTCAGTCCTCTCCTTTGCCTTGCGGTCGATCTCATATTCGACCTGGTCAATATAAGCGTCATGAGAAGAGCGGGACAGCTTCAGCTCCTCTTCAACTCTATTGGCTCGGCTTTCCTCATAGCGAAGCCTGGATTGGAGGCTGCCAAAGTGAACCTCAGCACTTTGGGCCATGGACATCACCTAAAAAAAAACAATACAATACATAAGTTCAGGAAACCCAAAAATGAAACGAAAGAAGACGAATACAAGTGACGAGAATGTCAACTTGAAAGATTCCTCCCCACATCATGTCGAACGCCTCTTTTGCTGGGATAGAATGCCGCATGATGGCATCCGCCCCCCCATCCCCGATCCGCGGCCTCTTCTTGGTGGCAGTGAAGGTCGCCGGAGGAGCAAAGATCCCGTCTGGATGACCGGATCTCTTAATTGCCTCCTTCCAAATAGAGGAATACTTAGCGGCATCGCAGGTTATCAAAGGAAGAGGGTGCCCGCGATGGTAAAACCACCCTTCCTTTTGGGAGGGACCAGAGTAAGACTCCTGAGCAGGAGGGGGAGGGGAAGAAGAGGAAGAAGCTATGTGGCCTTCTCCCTGCTCACCCTGGGGCTCAGGACCCTCCGGCACAGGGCCCTCCGGCGTAGAGGAGGCCATGTAATCCTCCCTTTGCTTACTTCGAAGCTCAGGGTTCTCCGGCACTTGCCGATACTCCATTGCTTTTTCCCTTGCCGCATCCACAGCCGCAGCAACGTCAATAGAGAATGATCCTGAAGCTTCACGGTCGCCGGAGGTTTGTCCTTCCTCTAAACCCCCTGGCTCTGCAGCCTTTGGCTTTGACGTGGTTTTCTTTTTCAGTCTTTTCTTGGCAGGAGCAGCAGGAGCTGCCGCAATAATAAAAAGCAGTTAGGGCCAAAAGGGTGAAGCTGGAAATAGAAAAGTACTAAAAACTAAGAAAATAAAAGAATAGGGGGAAGCGGCGAGGCAGCCGAAACCTTCTTTAGCCGGAGGACTGACGTGAAGGTCTGTGGCCCCCAAGGTATTTTCCTGAGCAGGATCTGAGGAAAAGTAACTCGTCAAGTCAGGAAATTGCTCGCAAATGGGAGTCGGATGACCGGACTCCCGCCCCGGGCGAGAACCAAAGTCTAAACCCGAACCAGGGGTGAGTGGAAGAGAGACACAGTGCCCAGACTTGGGGCTCACGTGCCATGTACCTGACAATCCGGCGTCAGCATGTACAGGAGATTCAAGCCGCTTCTTTTTCTTCAAGTTACCGGCTTGGTCATCTCCAACTTCTCGTCTGGAACGCTTTACCGGAGCAGCGTTCTCCAAAAGCTGCTCGGCCACATCGGTGGCCGCATCCAGCGTGTCATAGTAGTTAATTTTTTCGCCCCCATTCTTAAAGGTGACGAAGTTCCAGTTATGGAAGGGACCGATTTTGTCCCCCTTCTGGAAAAAGTCTGCGACAATACATCCAGACAATAAGGAGACCGAAAGAAACGACAAAATTCATACTAAACAAAAAAAAAACACTTACTGTGGTATGTCTTCAGAGAAGACAAGTGTTCTTTTGTAAAAAATGCCTCGACGGTTGGCAGTTTCTTGTTTACTGCGCTCAGAACCTTCGAAATAGGCATTTCAGCCGGAGGAGTTTCGGGGCTGATCAACTGACCTTTTCCGGCCTCAGCAGCGTATGGGATGCCCAACACTCGGCCGGACGGAGGAACGATGACGAACCACCGCGACCCCCACTCGTGAGCCTTTTTATAGTCGAAAAGGGAGTACCCACTCTTCGCAATGAGGGTTAGGCTGTCAGGATCCTTCCTAACCGTGAAGAATCGAACGAAGTCGGTGCCCTTCGGCCGAATTTTGATATCGTCACAAAGGGAAACAAAAGCCTGAAGGTGTGAGATGGCTTTCGGGTGAAGATGAGCGAGGGTGCAGCAGCGACGGAGAAGGAACCCTAGCACGAAAGGGTGTGGGGGAATAGTCAAGCCGGATCGGAAGAAATCGGCGTAGACAACGTACCCGTGACCGAAATCGTCGCTAGGGTGAGAATCAGAGGATGGCAAAAAAATTTGTGTCCCAAGTGGGGCTTCGACACCCCCGAGACAATCACAGAGGGAAGAGTAATTGAGAGAAGAAGGAGAGGGTTGATGCCCAGAACGGAAGGGTCTTACTGGCTTTAGGAGCGAAGGGCGAAAGCCGTTAGGAGACTGAGAGCCTTGTATCGCTCCGATGGCGGGCGAAAATTTGGCAGCAAGTTTGCTCTGTTTGGCGGAAGAGGAAGACATCGTCAAAGCTTGGCGAAAATTGAAGAGTGACGGCAAAGAAAGACGAGCAAGCACACAGCGGTAGGAAGGCAAGGGAAGAAGAGAGGTCGAAGAAACGGGCCAGTAGAGGAAAGAGGAAAGAACTCGAAGAGTTGGGCTTTAAGAGAAGTTTTTTCCCGCTCAAATAAAAATATATATATGTGCGAACAAAAGTGTCTTTTTTTTACAGGGGAAGAGAAAGGGCCGCACGCTTCCTAAAGGCGCTACCGACGTCTAGTCGAAAGGAAGGCCCTGCATATTCTACATCGGTAACGGGCGGAAAATTCGAAAAGAGGAATACACCAAGACACGAGCTACGCACGTGGTCAATAAGAAGTTCCTTTTCTCCGCATAGGAAGAAAAAGAACTTGTGGGACTGAGATAAGGAGACAACAAGGCTTGAGTAAACCAAAGAGAGGGCCCCAGAGTTGGCCGCAGCCAAAGAGAGGGCCCCAGAGCTGGCCGCAGGCAGCCGCGAATTTTTTTCACCAAAACACAAGACACAGAAGTTCTATTTTCTTCACCGAAATTCAGAAAGATAGAACTTGTGGGACTGATGAGAAGGGAAGAAATGGTGCCGGACCAAAGCAGGCAACGTAGAGCATCCGGCCGCTCTGGCCGGATGAGATTAAAGGCACGTAGAGCATCCGGCTGCTCTGGCCGAATGAGATTAGTGGCTTGTAGAGCATCCGGCCGCCTTAGCCGGATGAAAATGGGACATAAGCAAAGCAAAACGTCACTCGACCGGCCGCTTGTGGTCGGTCAAAGATACTAAAAAGGGGGTAGAACTGTACTTAAGCATGTAAAATACAAGCTGGCACCAAAGGGACCAGGCCCAAAAAACTATAAATAAGGGTGTATCCCCATGAAATAAGACACGGTTTTTGGGCAATCAAACACACATCCGATTCTAATAGAGGCTCTCTTTCTCTCTCTACTCTCACAAAGATTCTGGGTTCGAGATCAGGTAATGTAGGACCGAATGTAAGATCAGGCCATTTTAGGATAGATACACTGTTACATTGGGATCAAGGTCGGATCCTGTTAGGATAAATGCACCGTTTCATACATTTTATCTAAAACTTCGACTAACCAAAGTGTTTCTTTCCTACCCATATAGCTCCTCCTTAACATCACTACATTACATCTTTGCTTTGCTAAACCTTCCAAGGTCATCTTGCATGTCCATGCACAACTTCTCTTCTTTTCATTTGTTACTCATCACTCCTAAACTCTTGAGCTTACTTATACATTACTTCCCATTACCTTAACACCTTGACATGGTTCTTCATTTACCCTGACCATGGAACACCCTCCTTAGACATTTCCACCTCTTTTATGCATCTTATTCACCACCCTCATGATCATACGCTCTTTTACACTCCTAGTCATTTTCCTTGACATTTGACAACATTCTCCCACATCTCTCTCTTCCATCACCTAAGTCCACTCATTAACATCTAAACTAAACCTCATTAGTCCACTACTAGCATCATCACCCTTACACAAGGTTCTCAAAACTCTCATTGTTTTACTCTCTAGTTCATACCTAAATCACCTTAAAGCATTATACACCTTTCCATCCAAATCTTTGCTCAAGCCTTAGCATTCCTCATCACATGATTTCGGTGTGTTTAATACACTCACCAATCCTCTAATTCCTCCTAGACATCTCTAGGTCATTCTAAACCTCAAGAACTCCTTAGTTAACTCATTTCCACTCAAATTCTTCATAATGACTCCTAGTAAATCCTAGGTCATATTAATTCACCACCATCACCTAAACACTTATTTCTACTCAAATTTCGCCATTGCTCCTCTAGTATATTCTCATGTCCAAATGCATTGTTTTTCTCACACAATAATCTCACACCACACCCAGTCCTTTCTCATCTTATTTTCTCACCCAAATCAACTTGTTCACATCATACTCAATATATTGCAATAATCTTAAATTGCATAGCACTAGGCTCTTAAATGACATGGCTCTTAGGCCCTTAAATGACTTAAACTTAAACACTGAATTTCCACATATAAAAGCTTTCAACCTGCAAATACACCCATCAATCTCATAGTAGTTATAATGTCTTAAAACTCATCTTAAACTTATATTACTAAACTCATTTCCTTTGGCTCCTTAGTCACAAGTTCTCAAGCTTATTTAAGTTCTTTTTCTTAGGTTATACAACCCATTACCTAATGTAAGCTTTAAGCTACATATTACTCATCTAGAACTCATTCCTTAAACCTTAAACCACCATAGGTAAGTAATTACCTTGTTTTCTCAAGCTTATCTTAACTTCCTCCTTAGACCTTCTTCTTGCATGAATCTCGGCCACCACTTAAACTTCCTTTGCCAATGTTCTAAACCAATATTCAATGACTCACATGAGTACTAACAATACACTAACCTCAAGGAATGAAAACCTAGGTTAGAAATGTGTTCTAAGGCATAAAAGTGGATGATTACCTTTGAAGTGTCAAAGTAGACTTGGGCATTGATGAAAATAGGACCTCCACTAGTCCTTGTGAATAAATCAAGCTAGAACAAGGCATAAAAAACAAAGCCCATGAGTAGTAAATTTTCGGCCATGGTGAGGAATGATGGAAACATGGTTTTTCTTACATTTTTTTTTACTTAAGAGAATGGAGAAGCTAATGAGCTCTTCAAACTTGATTTCCTCCATCAATGGAGTTTTTCCCATGGCACCAAACTTGAGCTTTGAAAAGATTTGAAAAGATAGAAAGCTAGAGCTTGAGCTAACTACGAATAATATGTGTTTAGTTTTTGATTTGGAGCTAAAATGAGTGAGTTGTAGACAAGGCAAGGTGAGGCAACAATGGAGCTTGTTCTCTCGGTTTGGGAGGATGAAGAGCATGAAAAAAACCGTGGAAGAAGAAATGAATGGGAAGAGGAGAGAAGGTAGGCTAAAAGGTAAGATTTTGCTTTAATAAAGCAAATAGTAACTTCTTTACTTATCTCTTCTTTTTCTTCCTTATTTGATGAAGTCTATGGTGACTCATCCCTTAGAAAACCGCCCCCATCTTAAATAAGGCTAGTCATGGTCTTTGTTGACCAACTAATTAGCTTATATTGATTAAACTTAAACTAGTCACTATTGGCACTATTCACAAATTAGTGCACATATTTCTGAAATTTTTGATTTCCCATTGATTTAGGCTTCCTAATGTGATACTAATTAGTACACATGTTGATTAAAGAGTAATGATGGACTCTAGCCACTCAAACTCAATTCTAAGACAATTTCTCAAAAATGTGCTTTAAGACTTCTTAAAGCACATTTGTGTTTAACTTGTTTTCAAGCTTGGTTTTCTTTGGTATTGGTTTAAAATGACCATTAGAATATTACTAGGTCTTATCATGATATTTGGGTACTCATCCAAGCCTCTCCAAGCTTAGAGCACATTTTTGCCCTAATTGTCCTTAAGGCATTTTCTTGTGTTTTCCTTGGTTTAAATTGTCTACCAATCTTTCTAAGGCATATTCTAGCCTTACTACATCCTAATTTGATGTTTACTTAGCATACTTAGGTTTGGGGTATTTCAAATAAGTTAGTATTTTCAGACGCAAATATAATTTCTCATACTTAATCAGTTTACATGTGTTTTGCTCGAATCTGGATTAGACCGAGCATGTTCTGGTAAACGAGTTCTTTTGAGTCTATGATTTAGTCCTCAAGATAATAACAGGAATTTTTCCAAACTATTATAATAAAACTGGTAGATATAGCATAAAAGAGCAGACTATATAAACCAGAACCCAGAGTCCCGTTTAATTTACCTTTTACTCAGTTTATTTTATCTTTCCTTTTTATTTATAAAAACAAGTCAATTAATTCCCTCCTTTTGTGACAAAGCTTAGGTATTATATTATTTCACTATAAGTCCCACGGTTCGATACCCGACCGCTTCTGTCTTACTATACTACTGCGATCAGGATTTGTTTGCAGCCTGTCAGATATTTTGAGTTATTAATTTCTTTCTCAATTGTTTTAAATACACCAGTTCCAACCACTCACATTATCATGTCTACAATGAACTTATATTATAAATTTTAGGCAAATTAGATAAGTGCTAAGGAGTTAAAATAACAAATTATAAAGTATTGGGGCTAGTATATAAAATCTAGAAAATTGTATGCCCAGCCGATAAATATGAGAAATTCTGATTGGGTTGGTGTAATAGAATTAATTTAAGAGTTGGTCAAAGTGTTGACCGAAAATTGGAGTTAAAAATAAGTAATAATATAAAATATAAAGTCCATAAAAGTTTTGGGGTAAAAATGTAATTAAGGAAAACTAAGGGTGAAAATCGAAAATAATGTAGGGAGGTTGTGTAATTTATGAAAATATTAAGGGGAATTCGGAATTTACTAGAAAGGAATATTAAAAAACTATAGGTTATATGATAATAATAACATATATGTAAATGTTATAATATTTAAGGAGAGAAATATAAATATAGAAAAGTTTAGTGCAAAACTAAAAGTAAGTGTGGCTGAATAGTAATTACCAATGGTTGTTGTGTCCTGAAAGTAATTACAAAAATTATAAGGTGGAATTATAATTTAGTAAAGTAAGGAATTAAAACTATATAATATAATGTACCTAGATCGAAGTAAAATGTAAGTTTATTGAATTATTGGGCCGTAATGCAAATAACTGAAAAATAAAGTTGTCCTTACTCGTACTAAAGTTATAATAAGTGCTATGTGGATATTTGGAGGAATTAGAAAAGAAATATTGATTTAAGGAATTATGAGATTAAAACTATAGGTTATATAAGTATAAGGAATTAATGTGTAAACATTAAAACATTAATTGGAGATAGATCATAAATAATGAAAATTATAAAAAAAATGTTTGTGTCCATACGTGACCTATAAATATTATTAAGGGATAAGTAAAGTTGTTAAGTCATTTAGACAATGACGAACATACGAATTAAATAATACATGTATATACATTTAAGGATTCTAAAATAAATCAAAAGGAAATAAATTAACGTCTTATACATGAAATCATGCGGGTAATTAAAGAAGGAAGATTACCACACTTATATAAGTCGCATAAATAAAGACTATATAAACAATACCTTAATTATAAGTGAGGTTATGGGATGAAGAAATATTAACGAACGATAATCACATCTCACTTAGGATAACAAGGATGACATAATCACATTGTACTACGGTTTTTGGAATTAGTACGTAAATGCGTGGAGTGCATGCACATGCACATAAGGGCTAAGACATAGAAAAACGATTCATAAGTAAACTAATAACCGGATGAATTATTGACACATTCGGTTAATAAATTATAGGCTGGATTCGTATTGGATAGCTGGGATTGCTAGACGAGATTAGGCGGACGTCTATTAGGCCAAGGTATGGTTTCTTGTAGCCCGCTTGCTACCGAGTTATACTCAGCTTGTGTGCTAGTTGCTTGTTTGAAAAATGACAACAAAATTAAAGCATGTAATACGGACTATTATTCTCATGCTGTGATTGTGTGATTGTTTGACTTGAACTGTTACTTGATGCATTACTAACTACACGGTAGATTAGTTGAAAAACACAAGGAATGATTAATTATGGATGGAAGTTTCAAGAGATTAAGGGAATGAACTTATTCCATTGAGAGGATTAACAAGGACCTCCTCACTAACTACCTATGAGGTTGTTTAACGACATCACAGTGACTAACACGATAAGTTATGAGAAATCAAATGACACTTAATTATTGGGGGGAACGAGAGGATCCGGGTAGACCGGGCACGCATGTTTATTGGATTGAGAGGGTGGTATCTACAATAGAACCAGCCTCGTTGGAGTGCGTCTACGGACTGCGCTGCCCCGGAGCCAAGCGATTGGCTCCCCGTCTTTGGCACAAGATCATTGACAGGGGTAAGTTATATGTATATATAAATTTGTATATATGCCACTATCGACAGATTATTGATTTGTGATGCATAGCGTTCACTTGATACGGGCCACCTGCCCTAAGTTAAAATTGTAAGCATTCTACAAATTCAAACTGTCTTGAGAATATTATGAAGTGTATGTACAATCCCGTTGTGTGGATCATAAGACGAAATTACTTGAACATAAACAATTCCAATGAGAGGATTGCATTAATTGAGAAGAGAAATGTTATGAGTGGACTGGAGGATTCAAACCTAAGTAAGGTAAGTGATGGAAGGAAACTAACCCTGTTGTGATGATTTGATCCCATTAAGTAAGATCACTTGTTTGCATATTGGATGGTTATATGTTGGCATGTTGCATGTTTCCAGTACTTCACTATATATGCATGACTGTTAATAAATGAATCGCATGTTCATCTGACCAATTAGTTGAGTGTAGCCCGGTCACACGTGGGCTACACGTTATCATACCAACGTTGTTGTTGAGCCTTCAGGCACCCCATTTTCAGGTACTTAGCTGGAGAGCCTCAAGCGGAGCGTAGTGGGTAGACGACGTTTGGGCTATGATTGATTTGGTTGAGATATTATTAGATCTGTAATGTATTAATTAAGACATAGTGACTCGGTATGTATTTTAAAGAGATTGGTATTGTATTTCCAGTCATTCAGACCATAACATTTTGGATGGGAAGGCCTTGTCAGTGACGAGCGTGACTGGCGGCGGTAACACCAATGTTGTTTAAGTTTTATCCGTTGCGGTTTGTTGTTTATGTTGGAGATCATTAAACGCTAATTACGGGATTTAGAGTTGGGGTGTTGCAAAAAGTGGTATCAGAGCGTAGTTACGCTCTAATGACTGAAAATACCGAGTTTAGGAATTCTAACAGTGGGTTAAGGGTTGTGAGTAGTGTGAGAGGCACGTTAGTTAGGGTTTTTCCCCAGTACCTACTGGATACATAAAGACACCTACACCCACCATGCACATCCCTAGTTCAAATTATTCAGGGAAAGAACGCCAGAGAGGTAGAAAGTCTCCTCTTACTCGGGGAAACCCGATCTGGCATTTACTTAATGTTATATAATCAATTAGGGAAGAAAACTTTACGATACAATTGTTCCGAGACCTGAAGTTTTGACTGGAGCGCAAAGTTTAGAGACGCTTCCAATGGAATCATACCTTTAGAAAGACCAATTTTATTGGCAACTTGGGTCGACATGCTTAGTAGTCGATAGGACCTTGCCCGACAAGCAAAAGGGAAAACACTACCAAGCACGATGGGAAGGAAAAAGATGCTATAGAAACCCGTGATAGATGTCCAATGGAGCATAACAGTGGAACAATACCATACGTGGTGAAGACCACATAATAGCCTATTCTAAAGTGAGTAACTTCAACCTCCACAACTCAAAAAGGTTATGAAGACCTGACAGAGATAACCCAGACGAATAAGAAACATATGCGAACCGTACACCGAGTTATGGCAGCAATATAGTGCTTAAGGAAGAGTCAATAACCTATAACCGTGATAAATATGAGCAAATGGGAACAAAAATGGAAGGCGAAAACCACTACATAAGGGTCACCTTAGAAGGAGGAACACCCTAACAAGGAACCATCCTACCAAGGACGATCAACGAGCGACATAGACAGTCAGCCACCTAGTACTGAGAGCGCAAGGGAAGAGCTGACAGAATGCCAAGTATGGTAAGATCGGAAGAATGCATAGTAACCGCCACATGGCGTACTGTTGAGTAAAATCTACACATTAATATATATAGATTTATAGCAAACTAATAGGCAAGTGCACCTAGTCGGAGTAGTACAACAAGTGTCGTATCCTTAGAGAAATTGTTCAATTCTCCTACTTCCGGTATTTAATAAACGGTAAATAAAGGGGGGTTTAGCTAGTGGCAATCTTGGTATTTTTGGGTTGGACAAATAAAAACAATTAAAAGCTTAAATAAAACAGTTGTGTATCAAATTGATAGAAAATATGCTAAAGGAAGGTGAAATCGCCCAAATATACATTAGACATTAATTATAATCCTAATTTGCTCTATTTGTCTGTTTAAGAATTTATCTTGTGGCCTTCCTAAATCATAGATAAGGACAACTCTTAATTAATTCAATAGAATTTTTACAATTAGAAAAAGTCTAAAATCATTAATTAGCATTAAGCAAGAATTCTTTTAATAACAACGATGGATTTTATCTGCTAATCAAGGAGATAATATCTAACGTTTGTCTCTCTTTGTGGTCTATTCTCAAATTTACAAAATCATTGAAATAAGAGAAACCTTAAATGCGTAAAAATGATCAGTTCTTAAGCAATTAATAATTTAGAGAGACAAAACAAATATTTATAAGCAAACTCGGTATTATAAATAAGTCTGAATTATTTGGGGTTTAACACCCATCCTAAGCACAAATATAAGTTTACTCAGACATTGACAGAAATAAAAATAGAGTAAAGATAGAAATAGTCATTATTTCGGAAATTGCTTGAGAAGAACGGGTCTGCACTCGCTCTCACTTCTGCTGTCTCTTTTCTCTCCCTTTAAAATACTGCTTCTCTTGAGTACGTGGGTGAGTGTGGTGGAGTGGTGAAATAAATATAAGATGGAGTGTTATGGTGTTACGGGAGAAAATGAATGAGAGAGTATGGTGGAGTGTGGCGCCGGTGCCTGATATTGCTGATGGGGTAGATAGATATGTTTGCAGGCGCCGCAAGAAAAAAATGGGGAAGACGGTCGGCGCGTCAATTTTTCTGGATCTGGGTTGCATTTAGACGCGTCCTTGTTTGTGTCCTTGCATAAATGGGCGGACGTCTCTATCTCTTGTCCGGCCATTTTTGAGCGGACATATTGTGTCTTCTGTTTGCTGTCCGGCCAAATATCCACGGACAGGCGTGGCTTTTGTTTTCTTGTCCGTCCATTTTTACACGGACGGCACACACACCTCTCTATTCTGTCCGGTCTTATGTCCACGGACAGCTTGTCCCTTGTCCGCCCTTTTCTCCACGGACATGTTATGTCCTTGCTTTCTTGTCCTGCCATTTTTCCACGGATGTGTGTTCAATTTTGACGCGTCCGAACCAGCGTCCGGACCAGCCTGGTTCGGACACTTCGATCTTTTACGGATAAATGCGTCCTTGTTTTGTGTCCTGCCTTTTTTGGGCGGACATGCCATGGACGCCCTTTTTGACGTGTCCGAACCACTGTTTGGACCAGTGTGGTTTGGACGAAAATTGGTTTGCTTCTAAAATATTCGTTTCAGCTCCGATTTAAGATCCGTTTACGCCTATGCGTTCGTCTCTTCGTCTACCTTGCTCCTAGATTGGTTTTCCTCATGTTTAACCAATAAATCTGTAAGATAACCAATAAAACATAAACTAGAGGAAAACTAACCAAAGTGGAGAAATGAGCAAGAAAAGTGCTAATATAATATATGAAATACACCCATAAAACATGCTCATTGGACACTTATCACACCCCCACACTTATCTTTTTGCTTGTCCTCAAGCAAAACCATGTACCCAGTAAGTAGGGAATGCTCAATACTAACAATATTATTATGAAGGGTAGGATAAAGAGGTGAACAGGTCATGATCTCAAACTTTTTGAGGAGTGTGATCCATCAACTGTTGGTGGCACAGGTTGCTCAGGGTAAAATAAAAATTAGAGTTTCGGGGTACGATCCGGAGTACTTCAATGCTTCTCAGTTAAGGTGACTTTGAGAACTTTTACCACGGCCAACTTCTCTCAAGAATGGGCATTGAGGAGTAAACAAAAGGAAAAATAGATTATACATTTGTTTCACTCTTGCATAAGAGATGAGAAATAATATAGGAGGCATCAAGCTTTTGTATTTAAGAACACTCAACTCTCTTTGTTGGTTACCAATGGTGTCTCGCAAGTCCCTTGTTTGTTTTTTTTTGTATATTTTTTTAGACAGAGAAGCACCCCTTAGCAATCCCTGAGAGAAGACAGAAAGAATCCCTGAGCAATAAAAAAAATCCAACCATGCAGATCATTTGGTCACACCGCATAAAAAATGCTCCTCAAAAGCAATCAAAATTTAAATTTTTTTACCATTTATCCCACAATTCATAACAGTATTTGTTCTTAAAGAGAACAACCCACATCAGCAGGGTCCATAATTTAAATTTTGGACAAACACAAGATAAGGAGAGAGATTAAACATTTTAGCACAAAATTTCACCGAAAAGGGCACTCCCCCACACTTATATTGAACAATGTCCTCATTGTTCACCAGAAAAACAAGGGAAAGTTTCAGAAGACCTTTTCGGTAAGTAGAAAAAAAAAAGAGAAAAGCACAAAGGTTACAAATAAACATTTTAGCACAGGAGCTCTCCACAGCAGAATTTAGCAAAATAAAAGCATAATTAAGGAAACTAGGACTCCCCTGAGATTGTTTTTGCTAGCGTTATAGGAGTTCCCCCACACTTGAGCTTCAGCCTCAAGTAGCGTAGCTTGGTTGCGGTGTAGACATGAAGTTGCACCTGCAAAAGACACTAGAAGTTGTCCCGGAAAGCTGCCCTTCTTTAACGTCTTTGGCTAGACGCTTTGAAGCGTACTCAAATCGGAGGTTCTTGTAGAATTATTGCACGAGCATCAACTTTCTCGAGATTACCACCCTGGTAATGCTTTAGTCTAGACCTATTTACCATGAAAGTTTGTCCTTTAGAATCTACCAACTCAACTGATCCGTATTGGGTGACCTTGGAGACAGTAAAGGGTCCAGCCCAATGGGATTTTAGTTTATCAGGAAACAGCTTCAACCTGGAATTGTACAGTAGAACCAAATATCCCATATGGAACTTCCGTTTAAGGATCATCTTATCGTGCCACTTCTTGGTTTTCTCTTTGTAGATTCGGTTATTTTCGTAGGCATCCTCTCGAAACTCTTCTAACTCGGTAAGCTGAAATTTCCGTTTGTCACCTGCACTTAGTAGATCAAAGTTTAGGGCTTTCAAGGCCCATAATGATTTGTGCACGAGCTCGACCGGTAAATGACAAGCTTTGCCGAAGACCAATCGATATGGGGACATTCCGATGGGTGTCTTGTAGGCTGTTCTATATGCCCAGAGTGCATCATCCAGCTTCAGGGACCAGTCTTTTCTTGAAGAATTAACTATCTTTTGTGGCATCCACTTCAATTCTCGGTTAGAGACCTCAGCCTGGCCATTTGTTTGAGGGTGATAAGGTGGGGCTACCTTGTGTCTCACTCCATATTTTGTCATTAAGGCTGTGAACTGCTTATTACAGAAGTGTGATCCTTGGTCACTGATTATAGCACGTGGGACTCCGAACCTTGTAAATATGTTCTTCTTCAAGAACTAAGTACTACCTTTGCATCATTTGTGGGAGAGGCGATAGCTTCCACCCACTTAGTCACATAGTCGACTGCCACTAAGATGAAGAGGTTTGAGCAAGACGAAGGAAAGGGACCCATGAAGTCAATGCCCCACACGTCGAAAGGTTCTACCTCTAGTATGATGTTGAGAGGCATCTCATGTTTTTGGAGGTGTTCCCAAGTCTTTGGCACTCATCGCAGGAAGCTACAAAGGAATGACAGTCTCTATGCAAGGTTTTCCAGAAGAAACCTGATTGAAGTACCTTAGCTGCTGTTCGAGCTGGCCCATGATGTCCTCCGGCTTCAAGAGAGTGACAATGTCGTAGAATGCTTTGGATTTCATTTCGGGGCACACATCTTCTCACCATCCCGTCTGCACAGACCTTGAAAAGGAGAGGGTCCTCCCAGTAGTAATGCTTTACATCTGAAAAGAACTTCTTCTTCTGTTGGTAGGTTAGCCCATGTGGTATTACTCCTCGTGCTAGGTAGTTGGCCATGTCAGCGTACCATGGATCACCAGTGTCGCCAATCATAAAAATGCACTCATCCGGAAGAATTCATTGATGGATGTGCCGTCACTTGGTGCCTCTATGCGAGATAGGTGGTCTGCTACTACATTCTGCACTCCTGGCTTGTCTCTGATTTCAATCTCAAATTCTTGTAGTAGGAGTATCCACCGGAGGAGTCGGGGTTTGGCACCTTCTTTGGCAAATAGATACTTCAGAGCGGAGTGATTGGTGTGAATTATTACTTTGCTTCCCAAGAGATATGATCGGAATTTATCCAGAGTAAAGACTACTATTAGAAGTTCCTTCTCAGTAGTTGAATAATTCTTCTGAGCATCGTTGAGGGTTCTACTTGCATAGTAGATGGTTCTCAAGATCTTCTCCTTCTTTTGACATAAAGCGGCACCCATTGCGTAGTTGCTGGCGTCGCACATAATTTCGAATGGAAGGCTCCAGTCTGGTGATATCACAATGGAGGCGGAGATGAGGCAATCTTTCAGTGTGTTGAAGGCTTGTAGGCATTTATCAGTGAAATTGAACTTGACGTCTTTAGCTAGGAGATCACATAGAGGCTTCGAAATCTTGGAAAAATCCTTGATAAACCTTCTATAGAACCCAGCATGGCCAAGGAAGCTTCTGATGTCTTTCACCGTCATAGGTGGTGGTAATTTTTCAATGACTTCGACCTTGGCTTTGTCAACTTCAATGCCTTTCGAAGATATTTTGTGCCCAAGAACTATTCCTTCTTTAACCATGAAATGGCATTTTTCCCAGTTAAGCACAAGGTTTGTTTCTTCACACCGGGTGAGGATAGCGTCCAGATCATTTAAACAGGATTCAAAAGTGAGACCAAAGACAGAGAAGTCGTCCATGAAGACCTCGATGCTCTTCTCAAGATAGTCGCTGAAGATTGACATCATGCATCTTTGAAATGTGGCTGGGGCATTGCATAGACCAAAAGGCATCCGATTATATGCAAATGTCCTGTATGGGCATGTGAATGTGGTTTTTTCTTGGTCTTCTAAGGCAATGGGTATTTGAAAATATCCTGAATAGCCGTCCAGGAAGTAGTAGTGATCTTGCCCAGCCAATCTTTCCAGCATATGATCAATGAAAGGTAAAGGAAAGTGGTCCTTCCGCATGAGCGCTGTTCAGTTTCCTGTAGTCGATGCAGACTCTCCAGCCCGTTGTGGTTCTTTGGGGGATTAAATCACCCTTGTCGTTGGGGACCATAGTGAGACCTCCTTTTTTCGGGACAACTTGAACGGGGCTTACCCATTTGCTGTCAGAGATGGAGTAGATTATCCCAGCGTCAAGCAGTTTGAGCACTTCTTTCTTTACTACGTCTTTCATGTTGGGATTGAGCCTTCTCTGTGGTTGGACTAAAGGCTTATAGGTATCTTCCATGTATATGTGATGTGTGCAGAAATGGGGGTTGATACCTTTGATATCCGAGATGGACCAGCCTATCGCCTTCTTATGGTTCTGAAGGATCCTCACAAGACGTTCCTCCTGTGTACTTGTTAGGGATGAAGAAATAATAACAGGTAGAGTACAAAGATCAGAAAGATAGACATACTTCAGGTGTGAAGGTAATGGTTTCATTTCTACGAGAGGGGGTTGTTCAATTGATGGTGGTATCTTTTGAGTAGAATGCTCTAATGGTTCTGGTGGTGGTAGCGTGGTTTGGTATATAATTTTCTTTATCCAGAGCTGCTACCATTTTGATTGTGTCAGGGTGCATTGGTCGGTTATCACATTTCAGCTAAAGCATTTTCAAGAGCATCATTATGAATAATAGCAGATGAATTATCCTGCACAATAGTTTTGTTTTTTGTTTGCCTGGAAAAGGTGTCTTCTATATGAGTGGGTTTCTTTATGACTTTGGACATGTCGTATTCTAAAGTTTCATTATGCAGTCTTAAAATGATTTTTCCTTTTTCAACGTCGATTAATGCTCTAGCAATTCTCATGAAAGGTCGTCCTAAGATTAAGGGTGTGTCTTCTTCCATGTCAATCACAATAAAATCAGCGGGGAACATAAAAGTTCCTACAGTAACAATCAAATCTTCTATTATCCCTTTTGGGAATACTAAAGATCTATCTGCTAATTGTAATTGAATAGGAGTAGGCATGCATTCACCAATCTTAAGTTTGTTGAAAGTTAAGAGTGGCATTAAATTGATACTAGCTCCTAGATCACATAGCCCACTACCACAATCAACATTATCAATGGAACATGGAATAATTGGCAAACCTGGGTCTCCAAGGTTTGGAGGGAGGTTCTTTAGAAGCACTGCTGACACTTCCTGCGTAAGGTGCACAGTTTCCACTTCCTGCAACGATCTTTTGTTTGTGATGATATCCTTCATGAACTTTGCGTATATTGGCATTTGTTTCAAAGCATCTACAAAAGGAATATTAATCGTCAGTTTCTTGAAGTGGGATAGAAACTTTCCAAACTGTTCATCTAAATTTTTCTTTCTTATTTTGTTTGGAAAAGGAAGTGGGGGAAGAATCTTAGTGAGAGAGGAAGGAGTAGATTCAGGAGGCTCCTTCTCCTTGGAAATATTTTTCGGAGGAGGAGGAGGGGCTTCTTCAGCATCTTCTTGTTCTTCTTCTTGATCTTCTCGAGGCTCGTGAGCTTGCTGTTCTTGATTATCAATATCATCTCGGGGAAGAGATGAGTTGAGCGACCTCCCACTTCTTAAAGTCACTGCCTTGGCATGTTCTCTTGGATTTGGATTTGGTTGACTAGGGAAGGTGCCAGGTGGCCTTTGTACAAGCTGCTGGCTGATTTGCTCTAGCTGTTGGCTGGTTTGTTGTATCTGGGCTTCAACCCTTCTGTTAGTGGCTTCTTGATCCACGAGTTTGGTTTGGGTCGTAGTCACGAATCCTTTCATTAGGTTTCTGAATTCCTCATTTGGATCAGCAGAGGATGAGGATGGTTGTTGTTGTTGGTGGAAACCTGGAGGGGCACCTTGTGCTCTATAACCCATATTAGAGTTTGGTTGGGGTCTATTTCCCTGATGGGTATTGGAACTGTTGTTCTGCCCCCCCTTGGTTCTGATCATTGTTTTTCCATGAGAAATTCGGGTGATTTCTCCATGGGTAATTGTTGTTGATGTTATTGTTGTAGGAATTACCGGGGCGGTTTCCAATGAAGTGTACATCTTCGTACTCACTTTTACCTTCGCATTGATGGGTTTCATGAGGACCGGCGCATATGGCACATCCTTCTGCAGATGAACCTGGAGGTGAGGAAGCTATTGTCTTTACGATTTCGTTTTGAGATGTTGTTAGCTTCTCCACCATCTTCGCAAGGGACGAGATCTGGGCTGATAAATGATCCGTAGGCTCAACATGGAGTAGGCCTGCTGCTCGTGGCATTCTTGCTTTGGATCTCGTCCACTGTCTTGTATTTCCCGTCATGGTTTCGAGAAGATTCATCCCTTCTTGAGGAGATTTCATCATGGAACTTCCTCGTGCCGAGGAATTTACGAGTAGTCGGTTTCATCATCCAGGCCATTGAAGAATGACAGGCAGAGGGATTGATCGTCGAGACCATGGTGGGAACACTTCATCAACATATCCTTGAATCCGTCCCATGCGTCGTACAACATTTCTCCCGGTTCCTGACAGAATGTGTTAATTTCTCCGATCAATTGCCTCGTTCTACTGGTTGGGTAGTATTTGGCAAGGAACTTCTGGGCCATTTGCAGCCATGTGTGGATTGATCGGGAGGGAAGACTTCGATACCACCTGTTTGCTGAATCTGACAACGAGTGAGGAAATAGTTGTAGACGGATTCTTTCTTTGACGGTGCCGGTTTGACCATAGGAATTACAGAAGTCTAAGAAGAGACTTAAATGATTTGGGGCTTCATCTGGATTTGCTCCACTAAACTTGCCTAAATCCCAGACGGCGGTGATGTAGTGGGTTTTGAAATCCCATCGTCCGGTTTCTTGCGATGTTAGTTCGGGGAGAACTATGGATGATGCCCTTCCTTCAGTATCTAGTTGGTGGTAATCAGAGAGGGCACGGTGTTATGGTTGATTCTCGAGGTCCATTTCATCTATGACTTGGTTTTCGGCCATGTCTTGATTTCTCTGGTTTCTTCGTGTGTTGAATAAAGTGCGCTCGGGTTCGGGTCTCGGACTGATAAGTGGAGAACCTCGGGTTCGAGTGTTGGGCATGCACATGAGATAATTTGATTTGTGAGAAATTACGAAATTAACAGAAAATAGATAAATATAAGCAGGAATATTTAAATAGGCTGATAAACTTTAATTAAACAAAAATTATATTTTTTTTATTATATTTTTTTTTATTTTTTAACAAGAGTAAAAAGACCGAAAATAAGTGAACAAAAAGGAACAAAAATAAATGCAGTTTAGGTAAATAATAAATTTAAAATAAAGAAAAAGGGAAGAATTTAAATTGCGGGAATTTAAATGACAAGGGAATTTAAAGAACTGAATTTAAATGATAGAAATTTAAATGACAGAATTTAAATGTTAGTAGTTAGATGACAGAATTTATATGACAGAAATTTAAATGTTAGAAATTAGATGACAGAATTTAAATGACAGAAATTTAAATGTTAGAAATTAGATGACAGAAATTTAAATGTTAGTAGTAAGATGACAGAATTCAAATGTTAGTAATTAGATTACTGAAATTTAAAGGGAAATTAAATGACAGGAAATTTAAATGACTGGAATTAAATGACAGTATTAATGCGATATTTAAATTGCTGGAATAAGTAAATAACAGAATTTAATAGAAATAAAATAAACAAGCAACAAAATAGTATAAACAGAATATTATAATATAGCAAGTGAATTACCGAAAACTAAGGTCCATCAATTTCCCCGGCAACGGCGCCAAAAACTTGTTGAGTAAAATCTACACATTAATATATATATATAGATTTATAACAAACTAATAGGCAAGTGCACCTAGTCGGAGTAGTACAACAAGTGTCGTATCCTCAGGGAAATTGTTCAATTCTCCTAGTTCCGGTATTTAATAAACAGTAAATAAAAGGGGGTTTAGCCAGTGGTAATCTTGGTATTTTTGGGTTGGACAAAAAAAAAACAATTAAAAGCTTAAATAAAACAGTTGTGTATCAAATGGATGGAAAATGTGCTAAAGGAAGGTGAAATCGCCCAAATAAAACAGTTGTGGCCTTCCTAAATCATAGATAAGGACAACTCTTAATTAATTCAATAGACTTTTTACAATCAGAAAAAGTCTAAAATCATTAATTAGCATTAAGCAAGAATTCTTTTAATAACAACGATGGATTTTATCTGCTAATCAAGGAGATAATATCTAACGTTTGTCTCTCTTTGTGGTCTATTCTCAAATTTAGAAAATCATTGAAATAAGAGAAACCTTAAATGCGTAAAAATGATCAGTTCTTAAGCATTTAATAATTTAGAGAGACAAAACAAATATTTATAAGCAAACTCGGTATTATAAATAAGTCTGAATTATTTGGGGTTAACACCCATCCTAAGCACAAATATAAGTTTACTCAGACATTGACAGAAATAAAAATTGAGTAAAGATAGAAATAGTCATTATTTCGGAAACTGCTTGAGAAGAACGGGTCTGCACTCGCTCTCACTTCTGCTGTCTCTTTTCTCTCCTTTTAAAATACTGCTTCTGTTGAGTACGTGGGTGAGTGTGGTGGAGTGGTGAAATAAATATAAGATGGAGTGTTATGGTGTTACGGGAGAAAATGAATGAGAGAGTATGGTGGAGTGTGGTGCTGTTGTGTGATCGATTCTGTGTTTTCTTCAATCTCCCGCGTGTGTTTTATCGTAGAAGGAGCTGGGTTTTTATAGAAGCAGAGGAGAAGGTTAGAGACAGGGCTGGAGCACGCGTGAGGAATTTAAGGAGTGCGTCGGCGCCTGATATTGCTGATGGGGTAGATAGATATGTTTGCAGGCGCCGCAAGAAAAAAATGGGGAAGACGGTCGGCGCGTCAATTTTTCTGGATCTGGGTTGCATTTAGACGCGTCAGTGTTTGTGTCCTTGCATAAATGGGTGGACGTCTCTATCTCTTGTCCGGCCATTTTTGAGCGGACATATTGTGTCTTCTGTTTGCTGTCCGGCCAAATATCCACGGATAGGCGTGCCTTTTGTTTTCTTGTCCGGACATTTTTACACGGACGACACACACCTCTATATTCTGTCCGGTCTTATGTCCACGGACAGCTTGTCCCTTGTCCGCCCTTTTCTCCACGGACATGTTATGTCCTTGCTTTCCTGTCCTGCCATTTTTCCACGGACGTGTGTTCAATTTTGACGCGTCCGAACCAGCGTCCGGACCCGCCTGGTTCGGACGCTTCGATCTTTTACGGAGAAACGCGTCCTTGTTTTGTGTCCTGCCTTTTTTGGGCGGACATGTCACGGATGCCCTTTTTGACGTGTCCGAACCACTGTCCGGACCAGTGTGGTTCGGACGAAAACTGGTTTGCTTCTAAAATATTCGTTTCAGCTCCGATTTAAGATCCGTTTACCATATGCGTTCGTCTCTTCGTCTACTTTGCTCCTAGCTTGGTTTTCCTCATGTTTAAACAATAAATCTGTAAGATAACCACTAAAACATAAACTAGAGGAAAACTAACCAAAGTGGAGAAATGAGCAAGAAAAGTGCTAATATAATATATGAAATACACCCATAAAACATGCTCATTTGGACACTTATCACGTACTGATAAACCATCTTGCATGGCGCACTTGCTATAGCAAGTGCTGCCACAACGAACTATATGGGAAGCCGTGACACCCAGGAGCAGCATGCTACAGCTTGATAACTATGGATACTGGATTGTGAACCCAAAATATGGGAGGAAGAGACCTCGAAATAGCCTAACCGCTTGACCATTGTAAACTTGAAGGGACATACCAGTTAACAGGGAGACAAACTTGGCCCGCCTTACTCAACACTATAATTACCAATAACAATTTCCAACCTTAGACGTATAAACCTAGATCTAAAGACCTACATCGACGACATTAACTTCAGAAACTACAGGTAAAAAGTACCAAATCCACATTACAAGCACCTTGAAGACAACCTACCAACATCACAGATAAGAAACCAACGGGAAAAATCAAGAAATCCTACCTAATAGGGTATCGAGAAACCATAAAGTTGAGCTTACCAGCTTAAGGACGTCCAACAAATTGGGTAGATAAATAGAATACCAGTGCCTATTACATACACATACGTACACATATAACCATATCCCAAACCTTGGAAGAAAAATATATGATACAACCAAAAGGGAATGAGCCAATGCCAAGAAGAAAGCAACCTACAAGAAGATATTACAATTTTATGAAACGAGTGACACGGTAATAGCCGAGATCAAAACTCCCAGGACAATCACCAAGGCCATTACTCACAAAAGATGATACTAAACCTCAATAAGGAGAGTAAAGGAGAAAGAAAGTAAACAACGACTTACCAGGGTCAGGAGACACTACAATCTTAAAGAGGGAAGCTCAAACCATCATACCTTAAAGTCCATACAACTAACCCAACACACCTATAAACATTAACCGATGTAACTGCCTCACTTAGTAACACCCAAGTATAATTGTTAAGGGTGCCAGCATCAACAAAGTTGAACAAAGCATTGTGAGAAAGCACATGTAACCTGAATAAATACCCAGTTTAAAACCCGTAAGATCGATGCCTAAAGTGAACATATCCTTAGTGGCTGAGAAGACTCAAGTCTAAAAGAGCGAAGATATCATCGCAAACGACCACCTAGTGAAAGCCATTAGATAACCAGAAACCTTCGACTCAAAGATGGGAGATATGAAATAGTAAACAAACATCGAAATACTTGAAGGAACACCCATGAAGGTAGAAAGAGGTACAACTTGTCATAGAGTCCGGAACGACATCAGGAGGTGTAACCAAATTGATTCGGGAACGTGCAGAGAACTAGAGAGCTAGTAAATAGCCTATAAACGAGTAGAGATCAACGCGCAAGGAAGGATAAAAAGGGACATATCTAAGCCACAAACCGACTACAACTGTAGGTATAAGCGATTGTAGAACCTATAACCTATTGAGGTGAAATTGTCAATAAAGGTGCCACTAAGGGGGAGAAATACTACATTTCAGTGGAGCAGAGAGTGAATCAAATGAGCCTACACAGATTGAAGGGAAGAAATAAATCACTTGACTATTGAGAATGGAAACTATAAACCCCCGGAATTCCTTAGGAGTGTCCCAAGGACACATGTAACGAAAGAGAACTATACCCTCGAACCTAGAACCAGTTACCAGGAAGGAAGCAAGCAATAACTATTGGGACCACACATAAATTTGGAGTGGCCAATGCTTAGAAGGACTCGTGAACTGGATGAATAACTCATTTTTAAGTCAGTCAAACAAGTGGTAAACACAACCATAAATAGCGAAGGAACGTGAGGAAGCCTAACCTACACATGAATTTGAACTGAAGCAATCAACTCCGTGTTAAAAGACAGCGACCTGATAGTACGACACATCAATAGCCATATATTTGAACCCTAAGAACTCCCAGTGCGTTTCACCAAAAAGGGATTGAATAAAGGTGGACGTTGGATTGAATTATTGGAGAATTGAAACATCAATGTACAATACGCGAATGATAAAGCTAACAATAACGGATGGCATGACAACAATGCCTATCTAAAGAAAAGTACATGGTGCGCCAGAAAACGACCATCATAAGTGACCGTCAAACGTTGACATTGAAGACTAATTTATGAGTTAAACATGATGTGAATGAAAAATTGGTTGGAAGTCAGACTATGAATTAATGACAATAGTTTAGACCATACGAGGAGAGATGTCACAGGTAGGACATTGCTCATTCCTAGTACATTTACATAAGGGACTGGAAGTGCATTCCGGGAGGATCAAGTTGGAAGTGGATGTGATAGACCTTGAGGCAAGAATACTCAACTACCAAAAATCAAATACGTACTAAATGCGGAAAGATACGGAACATAGCGACGAACGTCATAGATGGAATTACCCCAGATTGAGGTGAGGAGGAACCAGCAGTGTGCAATTATATGCCGATGCATAAAGAATGCAAGGTTATATCAATGAGAAGACATGTTGAAGAAACTAGAACTACCAAAAGTTGAAATGTTAGGGGGTGCGAGAAACACCGAATGCTAAGTTTGCCAAACGTCATTGTGAACCTCAGACCGAAGGCCAGTCAGTAGGAATAATTCAAATAGCTGAGAGTACGCTAAAAGTATGTACATTAAATCTCCAAAGAATAGTAAACTATCTATAACTCTCATGTCCGCATGTAACAAGAGATATTAAGCGTCGATTGGAAGACCTTTAATCCCAGAATTATATGGATATGAAGGATGAACAATAGCTTAGGAAGAAGGAAAAAGAGCAAACAAAACTCTAAGTTATCAGGGTCGCGCAGTAGAAGCTTACGGGCCCATATCTCATAGGTTCAGCATAACCTAAGAAGATGAGAGAATAAATGAAGTATTTTACCAAGTGACCTAGAGCCTTAGAGGCTAGAACCAAACCCAATTATGAGATTGGTACAAACTGATAAAAACCTGTTATACATTGACCTTTTGATCAGATCATAAGGTGGGATAAACCGCATGGAAGCTAAAATACTTCATGACGGCTAGACATCTTGAACCAATGTTCAATGATCAGATATTGTTGATTACGTGGGTGTAATCCTTTTTAAGGGGGGTAGAGCGTAAAATCGCTTAAGTACATTTTACATATTGGTTACGTAAACTACTGTGTGCATAGCACAAAGGATCTGTTGTAATGTGTGATGTGTATGATATACAAACATATATATACTCCTACCTTGAGCTGTAGTTACGTCGCGCAAAGATGCAAGTATCTTGTTAGCTCAATTGTGAGAATACATGTAAGAGGATTTGAAACTCCTGTAGAATTGAATTTCTTGAGAGACATGGTATATGAAACCATGTGTGGTGATATTGAGATAGGTGAGTCGGTATGAAACCGATATGGACCATAACGGGAATCGACTTCAATAGGAAATGGAATGATGTGAATAGTTTTAAGATGAGTGATACACTTGAGATGTATTAATTTTACGATTATAGAATTATAAAAAAAATTGGAAGTTGTTAATTAATTGATTGTTTAAAAATGACGTGGGAGGTTGAACTTGATTTCGTGCAAATCAAGGGAGACCGAACACAAATTAGGGTGGAAGGATAGTTCAACATTGATGCTGATCACATTAGGGTCGGATGATTCCTGAAACTCCCTACTAGTGGACATAGATAAGAGTAGGTTATGAGCTTAGATGATTAAAAAGTGTGTTTAATTACCTAAGCGGTCGTGGACCTTAGAGTCCTTTGTCATTAGACCGGTGTGCCCAAGGGTTGTGTGCTTGCTACCTAAGGAGTCGTGGATCTCAGAGTCCTTCGTCATAAGACCGGTGTGCCTGCGGGTATTTGTGAATGTTGAGGACTCAGAAAAAAATTCATTTGCTAAGGTTTTCATCTTTGTGTCGTGGATGCTCCATACAATAAAATGGATTGACTTCTATGATATAAAACATATAAAGAGTATAGGAGGTATGAGACGGAAACAAAATATCCCTGGAGTATACTTACACAGCAAGAATTTGAAATTGACAATGCGGGTGGATCACTTACGCCCAAAATGAAATAGTACGTGCACTCACGTTGCACATTGTTGATTGTATGATTGGTTGTGTACGTATATTGCACTATTGAAGACTGATTATAAATGCACTTTTGTTGCAATTTGGTTGGATTTGAATAATATGTGTGCCTTGTTGCATTATTACTAGACTATGAATACTCTTACTACACTACGACCAGATTACATGTGCGCATCTGCTACGTTTTGCCTATTGTAGTTTATGTTGTGCTAGATATACATAGGGCTCGAGCTATTTGGACATGGCACTTGATCCCTAGGATTAACACTAGTCGTTGAACTAGATCTTTTAGGACCAATTGATTTAGGAATAAAACTTCGGGACGAAGTTCCTTTTAGGGGGGTAGATTGAAATACCCCAAACCTTAATGACCTTACTTAAAGGTGAATTAAATTAAAGGAGAACTTAAACAAGGATTAGTCATTAAGCTATAAACGCTAATTGTTGGAGTATGAAGGTGTTGCTGAGATAGTCAACCAGATCAAAGGAGTCAATCACACTTCTCAAAACAAGACAGAGTCAGTCAACCTTGAAAGAGCGAGAGAGTCCATCTATGTGAATTCATCAATCAGTTATGAAATTCAAGGAGCAACGTCCACCTAACCATAATAGTCATAAACTATCATCCTTGGCCGAAATTCATGCAAAATGTGAGCAAAATCCAAAGCCTTGACTTTTTGATAATTCGAGGAGTCTGTCGGTCAGTTGCGAAAATTAAGGAGCAAGTACAGCAACTACATTGACTTACAACGGTCATCAACGTTCAGACTTGGACCAAAATTCTCTCAACATGGCACTAATCAGAAGACTTGGCTTCAGCTTCCGAAATATGGCTCCAGCTTCCGAAATTCAAGAAAAGAGTCATTGGTTCCTGAAATTTCGGAACTGACAGAGTCAGTCCACTACATCAGACGTGAAAGTCATAATTGAACGTTGCCAAGTCGTCCAATGGATTGGTAATTGTCCGAAAATTAAGGGCCAAGGCTTAGCAACGTTCACAAATAAGTTAGGACCGGATTTTAAGCAACTACAACGTTCAGATGGTAGAAATTTCGGAAGCAGACTCCCTCACCGGCTCCACTATATAAGAGAGTTGTCATTTCGTTTCTCATTGCAGCTTTCCAAAGAGAATCATTAAGAGCATTTGTTTAGAGAAAGCTTTGCCTATTTTAGAGAGAGAAAAAGAGAGAGAAGTACTAGATTCATTTGTGCATATCAATAGAGTCTTTCTAGGTAGGACCTAGTTTTCACTACACTTATCATTGAGCTGATCAGAGATTGTATTGGGTGAGTGAGTGAAAACCACGAAGTAGATCTCATCTACTGAGTGGGCATTATAAGTTGTTTTGTTTTGACCAGGAAATAAAATAACTTATATTGTGTATCCTGCTGAGTTCGACAGAGTCCTCCACCTTTCGAGTGTTAATCCATTTAGCTCCGCTAAGTCTATCTTACTTTACTACCTTGAGCAACTGCTTCCGCGCACTTAGTTCGACTAAGTGTTTCTACGTCTCAAGTGTTCTCACATACGCAGTTCAATTGAGTGCCTCTACATCACAGAGTGTTTCTTACTTTCAAAGACCGATTGAGTCAAACCAACTTTAGACTCACACCTTGAGTTGGTTTGAGTCAGCCACCCGATCCTACACGTGGTATCAGAGCCTTGCTTAGGCTGACAGTCAATCAACGAGAAATGGCAGCCGTCGGTTGGGGTGACTCAGACTCCGACGATCAAGACACAGAGTCCAGCGGCCTAGTATGTCTCATGGCACATGATGCGACTGAGTCCATGATCCCTGACAAAGTGGTAACTCGCTCTCATCTTGAGACGGATCTTTATCGTATATCTCCTATGGGCTTTATGACTTTAATTGCTAAAATGTCTTCTGAAACTAACTCTCTTAAAGCTGATCTTAATAGAAAAATCTCCGAGTTAAGTGAGGAACTTGAGATCTCAAAAAGTCTTATGTATGCTTTGAGAGATGAAGCTGAGGAACATAAGACTATTTCCTGCTCACTTAGACTGGATTTGCGAGACTCTCGGCGTCGTGTTGACTCCCTTAAAAAGGAGCTCGACAAAACCAAGAGTCTTACTGAATCCAACCAAAGGGAACAGGAAGAGTCACTCACTCAGATTGACTCTCTCAAACATGACCTCACTGTTTTCGCTGACAAGTGTTGTTCTTTGCAGAATGAGCTAAATAGTTCAGAATCTCAAGTTATCTCTCTAACCTCTTCTGTTGAGCAACTCTCTCGAAAATTGAAAGAAAAGGAACATGCACTCTCTCTCAAACCAGTCAATTTCATCAAACAGGTCACTTCATCAGAATTGCCCGAGTGGGCCAATTCCAAGATCAAGGAAGTTAGTTAAGATCGTGATAATCTTCGAAAGGAAGTTGAAAAACTCTCCCAAGAGATAATCAATATACGGTCTGGAGTTGGATCCACTCAATTGAAGCCCAAATGGCATAAAGGTAAATTCGATATCCCTAAACATATGTCCAAATCCAACAACAAACCCAAGCGCCAACAACAAAAAGAAAATTTTGATTCTTGGTGGAAAGGACAGCAAAAATACGTCAATCTTCCTCCCACTAAGATTTGTGGTTATTGCGGGAGTCTTGGACATAGAGATAGTGCCTGTGAAAAGCTTCACAAGGATGTGTCATTTAATATCAAGCGACTCAATCTTATCCTTGAGGCACGAGAAAAGCTGAAAAAATCTGGTTCAAAAAGGGGACCCAAGTATATTTGGGTTCCCAAAAGTACCAAGTGATTTTTTTACAGGTGGAAGCGAGCGTGGAGATGGACTATGTGTACTTGGACAGAGGGTGCTCCACAACTGGAAATCCCGACAAATTCAGCTCGCTTTCATCCTACAAAGGAGGTAAGGTCACCTTTGGAAACAACAACCATGGTGAAATCGTGGGAGTTGGCACCATAGGTAACCCCTCCAAGTTTAAGGTAGATGGAGTCCATCTGGTCACTGGACTTGAACCTAGTCTGTTAAGCATTTTTCAAATTTGTGAAAGATTCAATTTAGTACTTCTCTCATATGTCGTTTGCAAAGTTTTTGATGAACGTACAGGATCTCTAGAGCCACAGGACGTAAAGAAGGCAATATGTACAAGAAATGTCTAAATGCCATCAATTCGGACGACCAAGTCTGTCTATGTGCTCGCTTTCAAGCAGCACCCAAATAGTCCTATCTCAAGGTGGTCAAGCAAATCTTTCGATACTTTAAAGGAACCAGTCAACTTCATCTATGGTACATTCGTTCCCCTATATTATTTTATCTGGTTTTAGTGATTCTGATTGGACAGATTCCCTCTATGATCGAAAGAGTGCATCTAGCAATGCACAATTCCTTGGTCCATGCTTAGTCTCTTGGCCCTCTACAAAGCAAAATTTTGCTGAGATCAAATTGGTATTTTCTGTGATAACAATTGCACATGTAAAACCTCTGGAAACCCAATCCAATATTCGAGAACCAGACACATTGAAATATGTTTCCATTTCTTGAAGGACTGTGTCGAGAAAAGGCTAATTCAACTTGACTTTGTTCCAATAGAGGATCAGCTAGCAGATATCTTTGCCAAGCCTCTTCCTACCACCAGATTCGAGGCACTCCGTTCAACAATTGGAATGACTCAATCAACGTAAGACGGTAGTCTCTCTCCTTCTTTGGCTGTATAATTAGTAAGTGTTTTTTGCATACTGTTTGAGTCAATCCGTGTTCTCATATTGATAGACTGTGTCTGCTCTTTGTGTACCTTTTCGATTTTCTCCATAAAAAAAAGGAGAGAGGACAAAGGCAAGGTACTCCGCTAACTTGTTTCTCCTGAACCAAAACGGACCTCGTCCACTCGGTTATTAAGCCTTTAAGGGTGCTTTATCACCTAACTTCCTAAGGATGCGAAACCTGGGAAAGTTGGCCCAAAGCTGTTACATGGGTGGAGAGAAAAGTCTGGGGGATGGAGACAGTCCCTGTGTGCTCAAACTTGTTAAATATCTATGAATTGCAAATATAGAGCTATAAAATCTTCAAAAATACAATGCAATGCAACAGGGATCATTACAAGTTATGAGTATGTGGCAATGAAAGGTATTGTGGAATATGACAATACTTCTTGCCCCTTGTCGTCCATGAGTATGTTTGCGTTATGGATACAGTCTATTTGTTTTTTAATGTACGGATTGACTTAGACTCTGTTGCAAACTTCTCTTACTGATGACAGCAAAAAGGGGGAAGTAGTGAATCCCGTCTCTCTACGAACGGGTCACTCTGGCTATGTTCTGGATTGACTCTGTCTCTGTGTGACTAGGTCTTAGGTGAAGTTTGGATATTCTGTTTCATTTTTACTCTGTTGGTACTAGATCATGTTGGTTGCAGTTTTCTTAACTTAGTCTTATATTCCATTTTTCCAATCTCTCTTAGTAGGTTGTGGTTTGCCAAAATTGTGCTCATCGATTCAGGGGGAACTCTAACAAGAGTTACTCAATCTATGCTGTGATTAAGGGGGAACCTGGACAGGGTTGGTTCCCCAAAATTCTTTTTGCTCTTGTCTTGTTTTGCAGATTGACTCATTCGGGATTCACAAAAAGAGTTTTGCTATCATCAGCAACAAGGGGGAAACTGTTGGAGTATGAAGGTGTTGCTGAGATAGTCAACCAGATCAAAGGAGTCAATCACACTTCTCAAAACAAGACAGAGTCAGTCAACCTTGAAAGAGCGAGAGAGTCCATCTATGTGAATTCATCAATCAGTTATGAAATTCAAGGAGCAACGTCCACCTAACCATAATAGTCATAAACTATCATCCTTGGCCGAAATTCATGCAAAATGTGAGCAAAATCCAAAGCCTTGACTTTCTGATAATTCGAGGAGTCTGTCGGTCAGTTGCGAAAATTAAGGAGCAAGTACAGCAACTACATTGACTTACAACGGTCATCAACGTTCAGACTTGGACCAAAATTCTCTCAACATGGCACTAATCAGAAGACTTGGCTTCAGCTTCCGAAATATGGCTCCAGCTTCCGAAATTCAAGAAAAGAGTCATTGGTTCCTGAAATTTCGGAACTGACAGAGTCAGTCCACTACATCAGACGTGAAAGTCATAATTGAACGTTGCCAAGTCGTCCAATGGATTGGTAATTGTCCGAAAATTAAGGGCCAAGGCTTAGCAACGTTCACAAATAAGTTAGGACCGGATTTTAAGCAACTACAACGTTCAGATGGCAGAAATTTCGGAAGCAGACTCCCTCACCGGCTCCACTATATAAGAGAGTTGTCATTTCGTTTCTCATTGCAGCTTTCCAAAGAGAATCATTAAGAGCATTTGTTTAGAGAAAGCTTTGCCTATTTTAGAGAGACAAAAAGAGAGAGAGAAGTACTAGATTCGTTTGTGCATATCGATAGAGTCTTTCTAGGTAGGACTTAGTTTTCACTACACTTATCATTGAGCTGATCAGAGATTGTATTGGGTGAGTGAGTGAAAACCACGAAGTAGATCTCATCTACTGAGTGGGCATTATAAGTTGTTTTGTTTTGACCAGGAAATAAAATAACTTATATTGTGTATCCTGCTGAGTTCGACAGAGTCCTCCACCTTTCGAGTGTTAATCCATTTAGCTCCGCTAAGTCTATCTTACTTTACTACCTTGAGCAACTACTTCCGCGCACTTAGTTCGACTAAGTGTTTCTACGTCTCAAGTGTTCTCACATACGCAGTTCGATTGAGTGCCTCTACATCACAGAGTGTTTCTTACTTTCAAAGACCTTGAGTCAAACCAACTTTTAGGCTCACACCTTGAGTTGGTTTGAGTCAGCCACCCGATCCTACACGTGGTATAATGAACTTAATTCTTTGGAGAATCATATCATACACTAAGGCATCTATATGCACATAATTATATAGTCCATGGAAGTCATTAAACTTCATATAAACTAATGGACTAAAGAAGGAATAACTTTAAGGAAAAATCAATCATTAAAGCTAATATAAAATGTTATACCTTAATACATGTACTAAGAACATTAAGTATACTTTACAATCACAATAAATACTAAGTATACCATTGATACAAAAATCATACACAAGGAATACATCTAAGGTAAGACAATATCATGTGTTAAAACCAACACATGAAACAAATCCAATGTGACAACACATAAATACATATTGTTATAATACAAGTGTGCAATGTCACATAAAACAAAAAAAAAATCAAGCTGGCCGTCTAGCCATGTAGCCAACCGTAAAACACAAAGCAAACAAAGAAAGAAAATAAGAAGGGAAGAGTAATTCAAGGAGGAAAACAAGGAAGACTTGTACTTACATGCCATAAACTATAATTGTATAATATTACAAGGAAAAAAAAGAGAAGATGAAGTGGTGTTCAGCCGTAAGAAACAAAACAAAGGAAACAAGAAAGAAGAAAGCAAGAGAGGAGAGTAAATCAAGGAGGGATTTAAGGAGGAATTGTACTTACATGTCATGACTTATAATTGTTCAATACTACCAAAAAAAGGAAGAAGAAGGCTGGTCATTGCAGTGAGATAAGAGGAGAATGAGTTAGGAGAAGTCTCAAAATAAATAAACAATACCTAAACACATAAGTACCACTAGTACAAAAAACGTCTATTTCGGCGCCCCTATTTCGGCGGTTGTAGATAAAACCGCCGAAATAGGAGCCCGAGATGTATTAGCTCTGTAAAGCAGGGGTCTATTTCGGCGGTTCCTGGATATGAACCTCCGAAATAGGCTATATTTAATTATTAAAAAATAAAAGAGACCTATTTCGGCGGTTCCTTACACGAAACCGCCGAAATAGTTTTTCTATTTTCTTTTTTTTTTAATTTAAGGACCTATTTCGGCGGTTCTTTGTTAGAAACCGCCGAAATAGGTTTCTTTAATTTTTTTTATTAAATATGGCCTATTTCGGCGGTTTCTAACAAAGAACCGCCGAAATAGGTCCTTTTAATTAACCCCCAAGCCCGCCCCGACGCTATTACGCGATTAACCTAAATTAACCCCTCTTCTCTCTGTTAGCAGCGGCGATTTGGACGAACCTCCGACGCCACCACCACCTACTGCCGTCGCCGCCTCCTCCTCCCGCCTTCGCCGGACGTCGCGCCGCCGGTGGTTGTCGCGTCGGTGGTGTCGCCGCCCTCCTCCCGCCCAGCAAACAGACGCGGCAAGGTATGCAACCCTAACTTTCATTTTCGTTTTTGTTTACTTAATTGTTAATGTGTTGTTAAAATTGATAGATTGTTGTCACATTGTGATTGTGGATGATGATATTTATTGTGTGTGTGAAATCTTTGCAAGATTTGGTTGTTAAACTATTAAATTTATGTATGCAGACAAGGTGTTCGACGAAATGTCCGAGTGAATTTTTTTGCTGTTTTTGGCCCTTCTTTTAAGTATAGTTAGGTTAGCTTATTTGGGCTAGATTTATTATGCTTATATATGGGGTGGAACAATGTTTGAGCATTATTTGTTTAAGTATAGTTAGGTTAGCTTATTTGTCCACTTAAAATTACTTGTTTATTCACATTTCATAAGTAAATATACATTGTAAATATACATTGGTGAGTGAGATCTCTGCTAGTTATATAAGTTAAGCAAAATTTGTACTAATCACAAATGTAAGTTTACTTGTTCGAACAAGTAATATAAGTTAAGCAATTAAGAGTTTCTCCTTGTCTTCATAAACAATGTAGTCGAGTTGATGAGTTATCATCTTTGACACTAAGTTCCCCACTCTCTGTAGATTGTATTATAGTTATACTAAAAAAAATTCTTATTGTGCTTGTTTGAATGAGCTAACGATAATGTTTATAATTTATATATTTGATTATATTATATTATCGTTAATACAAGAGTGTGATGCATAAGTGGTATATTGAAAATTATGGATAACATGTTAAACATGAAAAATACAATTTAGGTTGTTATGTAAGTTATAGTTTGATCTTGTCATTTATGAGTTGTTATGAACAACTTCATTCATTGGTAAAAATACTATTAAACATTCGGTAGTGTATATATATATATATGAGTATTGTATAGTCGTTAAGTTTAATATAAAATTATTCTAATTGATCTGAATGTTGTTCAATCTTTATGTTTGCTCTGTAGAGATTGGTGTTGCTACACGCGTCTCGCACGCCCGATTGAGAAGAGGGGCTGAAAACAATTCATTTAGGAACCGGTAATTTTTTTTAATTTAACTCTTCATTCTCTTCACTCACTGTAAATTTGCAACCTAACTGCATATAAGGAACAAACACAACTACTGAGTTTCTCTTGTGTATACGTATTTGTGTCTCTACAGATAAATACTTAAGAAGGTGTTATACCCAAAATTTCAACCCCCTGGAAGAGAGTCTCTACTGATAGGCTAGTAGCGAGGGTTCCCAATTCGATCGGCACATTTCAGAGTACTAGGGACAGCTTAGTCATCTCCAGGGGCATTTTCGTAATTTTTCAAGGCTCCTAAGCCCCCTATAGGCTTTCTCTCTCCTCCAAATAAGGGTCAAATCAATTCAAAATGCTTTGAAATTTTAACCCATGATAGAGGATGACATCTGAAGCATAATGGCGTTGGAATTTTGATTTTTCGAATTTCCAATAATTTTCTAGCAATTTCTGATTGAATCTGACGAGAAATTGAATTTAAAAATATTCCAATGTCCAAAAAATTCGATTCCACTTTAGAAAATTCGGAAATATCATCCTTTACCCATGTGTAAAATTTCATAATCAAATTCCTTTTGGAAGTCCTTAAGCTAAAACGTCGGTAAATCTCGGTTTTTACCGGATTTTTTCTATCTTTAAGGAAGCCTATATAAGGAACCTTATCCCATGATCAAAGAAGAACCTCAAGAACCCTAGACTCTAAAAGAAGGCAGCCGTCTCTCTCTCTCCACGTTTTTGAACTCCAGAGCCACAATCAATCACTGAAATCTCACCAAAATCAACACCAAAACATATTTTTCAACTCCCACAACATCATCAATCATCAAACATCAACCAAACCACCTCCAAAATGTGAAGAACACCTTCAACAATCAACAACCAGAAGCTCGGGTGGAAACCAATCCAGAACGGCACCATCGGAGCCTCCGAAGAATCCCGACGTGAAGAATCCTCTTGAATTCGAAGGTAAAACAGGTTACAATTCTACTTTTCTATTTCCCCACGACCTTATTAACTCTCTGTCAAATTTTGGGCTCAAACTAACCTTTTTACGCTTCTGTATTGCTGTTTGTTTAAGCTTCTGTACAATAACTTGTTTACCAAGTTTCGTGCTTAATTCGAATTCAAATTGAGAACTTTCAATCACTAATGTCTGTACATCTTTCAGGCTACACACCCATAAAATTTGAGCCAAAAACACCTTCAGAAACAGCCTCAACGCCGCCGTCCGAGGGCGGTCCGCACCCACGGACGTCATGTCCGGGGTCCCGGACTCCCTGTCCGTAAGCCGGACGCCCAGGACGGCGGCGGGATTTTAAAAAATTCAAAATTTAGGTTTTCTAATAATGTTCGTGGCCCCGGACTCTACAATTTTTGTTTTCCTTTAATTTCAACTCTTCTGTATAATTAGGTTAACTGGGGTCCGTGGTCTCGGACAGGGGTCCGTGGCTACGGACGTAAGTAAAATTCGACCTAATTCTGCCTCCGAAACCCTAGTTTAGGTAGCTTTTAATTTCACTTTAATTTTCTGTCAAAAAAATGCTAAAAAACAAAAAAAACAGAAGCTCGCGCACTTAGGTTAAAACGACTCGTGATTAGCCGTAATTAAACTAAGTAGAGGAAAAACGACTTCTAGGGGTAATGAAAGTAATTGAACCCTAATTAAGTTGAATATCAAGCCCCGAACCCGAACTCTCCTTTCCTAATTTGATCTAGGTTAAAATTAGGTGGCGACTCATAATAGGTTCCAGTGAGCTAGCTTAGGTTTTAATAATCATTGTTATATGACATAGTTTTAACCTTAGGTTTAAGTGGACCTAAAACCCGGTTAGATCCTAACCAGCTTTAACCAACACAGGATAGGGTTTAAAATCGAGGCTCACAGACTGGCGACTCTGCTGGGACAAACTCTTAATATTACTTTAATTTTAAGAAAGAGGGCTTAACTCGAAAAATGTTTATTTATGGCTTTATTACTTTGTTTGTTTACTTTTGTGCGCACTTTAATTTTCTGCACCTTTGCATCATATGAGAGCGAGGGTCCACCTTAAACCGATTTCATTCCGGGACCCGTTGAGGGTCCCCTGTCAGGGACTCACACCTTTTAGGTGATGTGAATAAGCGGGGGAAAAGAGGAGGATGTCGTCTAACCACATCCCCTTAATACCTGGGCCTTAGCCCCAAGCGTTTTCCTGGCAGTGTCCTTACCTAGCCCATTGTTGGTCAGTCAAAGACCCGGCCGCAGACACACACCTTCAGGTGATGTGAAAAAAGTGGGGAAGCCCAAAGAGAATAGCGTGCAAGCCCTATTCCTTTGTGGCGACCTGGGCCCAAGCCCCAAGCACCTCTCCGGATCGATCCATACCCAAATTGATTTAACCGTCAAGTGAGGACATGTTGAATTTGTGTGGGCCTTGTTTGCTTGTATGATCGGCCCATTACCCAGCCTAGAGATTGATAGGAACTTCTCTACATTAACCTGGCCCAACCGAATTGGCGGCTCTACTTGTTTGTGGCCTAGAGGTCCTGTTTGGCTTAATATGTGAGTCATTCGGGCTTCGGCCCAAAAGCTTAGACTTAGGTGATTTCTCTTCTGGCCCAATTTGAATTACCCAATTAGTTCTAGGCCAAAAAAAAAGAAATCCACCTGAACTTGAAATAACCCACAAGTTCTGAAAATAAAATCTTTTCTGCTTAGCAACCATCTTCTCTGGCCCAAAGAAAGTTAGGCCCATTTGTGATTTAGGGACCATTCCAGCCCATGTGCTTTGCTCCAGGCCCAAACACATTCCGTCCCAAGGGCTCATTCTAGTCTAAGTAGACTTCTTGTTCGGGCCCTGGTCCAAAACCCTAGATCTAGGTGTTACCTCTCAGGCCCAATCAAAACCATCTGTTTACATTTCAGTCCAAATTCCAGTTCATAGTCTGAGAGATACTCCAGCCCAAACACCTCATTCTATGGGTATCCTAGCCCACTTGCTTTCAGCCAAAGTCTGTTTTGATCTATCTTGTGAAGCATCATTCTCACCTTAGTATCTTTCAGCCACTTCCTTTTGTTAGCTAATAATGGACACCTTGGACACAGGTAGACTCAAGTCCTAAGTGCGGTCCAATTGACATGGAAGCCCAGCTCGCAATTTTGGAACAAAAGCACATGGCCACCATTGAAGCCATGGAGCAGAGGCATAGTGCTGCCATGGACGCCATGGAATCTAACTACGTTGCTGTTATCGAAGAGTTGAAAGCAAAGGCTCTTTCCCTCGAGTCCGAACGTCAAGCTCGGGACGAGTTAGTGGACAGGCTTCTCAACACCCTTTATGACTGCATTGAAGTTGGCTCCATTAGGGTCCGAGGATCGGAGGAGAATGTTAAGGAAATTGCTACAGAACTTAGGAAAGTGATCAGACAACCAGGAGCAGCGACTTGCATCCAAAGCTGCACCTGTAAGAGAACCAGGTAACATGAGGAGGGCAGTGATCGACAATCAAGAGGACCTGGTTGGAGCGTTGGGACAGTAACCATCCCGACGGAGTTCTCGACAGAGAGAGTTTACAGACATCAGCCGAACACCAAGACAAGCACTTGAGGAGCTTCGAGGAAGATATCCGATGCAACCGCTCGCCCTGAGGCCAGGAACTACTCATTTGGGGAAGGATCTTAATCAATTTTGTCACTTCCATCAGCTGCCCGTCACGACACTGACCACTGCAGGGCCCTACAACATAGAATCCAGGACCTGATCGACCAAGGGCTCCAATTATAAGAACGTGGTGGAGAGCGCAGAGCACGCGTGCCCAAGCATCATCAGAAATGTTGTTTTTTCTCATTAAATGTGTTTCTTCTTTGATTAGTTGTCTTTCAACTTTTGTAGTAGTTAGTTTCCCTGATCATTTTCGATAGTTTTCCCGAGTTTGTAATTTCCAACTTTATTTTTCATTGAATAAAACATAGTTCCATTTTCATAATTTTTGTACAAAGCATTATTCATTAATTCGAAAAAACTTAAAACAAGAGCACTCATGTCTTTCAAGGATCACGAAGTAATCATTTTCTAACTATGCAATGGAACGACTTGTCTCTTGTTTCTAAAAATTTGAACAGGCCTAACCAAATTCCACAACTCACCCCATAATATCCAAACAACCCTCAATGAGGTTCAAGGCTCACATCTATCAAACTGTTGTCACAAACCCCAAATCAATACTGAGGGCAATCCGAGTTTAGAATCATTGTCTTCGAATCTTTCGGTTAAGCGTGTGAACTAGTCTCTGAGTGAAATTCACGAGAGTGTCTTGAGCGGAAAAAACCATGAGTGAACGAGCGTGTCATTTTTACACGACTCCGGTGAGACCACATTCAAAGGTGAGGTAAATGGCATAACTCCGACCGAAGGAGATAATTTGTAAATTTACTCTTAGACCTGCGAAAAGTAACAACGAACGGATACACAACTATCAGGAATGACGAAGCACTAGGTACAACACCACATAGCTAAAAGCTTGTAAACCCTGACATTAAACTCTAGGCACCCCCGCTGAGCCTTTCATGTATCCTTTTCGATGTTGCAAAGCTCCACAGAGCAAGCCAGCCTGTGATTAATAACCAACCCGGTGACCAAAGGAAGCGAGGAGCCTGACTCTCAGATAACGTTTTCATCAGTCTAGAGAAGCAAAGCTGCTATCAGCATGACGAAGTGATCCGCAAATGGTCCCAAAGTGACACAGGATCAAAAGAGCTCACATTAAAATAGCTCTCAAAACTCAAAACCGGGAAACACAAGAACCCGAAGGCAAAGTCAAGAAAGGATCAAACAAAGAGGCAAAACCGAAGTGCCTCGAAGAAATCCAAAAGACGAAAAGAGAAATGGTGTAAAGGACAACTTCAAAAGTCCAAGTCCAGAAGCTCAAAAACAACGTCAACATGAAGCAGTTAGACGACTTCAAGACAAGGAAGATGAATCTGAGAGAAGACGCAAGTTGCAGCTTTGGTCACCCACTTAAGCTCCACATACCTCAAATATCCCTCCATGGTCCCGTGTCCTTCATCACACCCCGTGGCCACGTTATAAGCTTTAAAGACTTCCGACTTGATAGTTGTGCGTCCAATCACGTGAAAGTAACAGATCAAATGCGTAAATCCATCAAATATCGAATTCAATGGTCTAGAAGTTGTGACTGTGGGTGAGGAACGAGTGCAAGCACCAAACACGCCGAGTGTAGGTTAGGAAGCACCACATAAAAACATAAGCCCTGACCCTGTGAGGACGAGACTCGTTCGCACGTTTAATAAAAGAAAATACTGGGGGCAATCGATCGGAACGATCGATTGCCACGAACTCTAGCTCAGATTGTCTTAAGGGAAAAATACTGGGGGCAATTGTTGGTTCCAAAAATTGCTATGACAACACCAATTGGAACCTAGAGCTCAAACATCACCACCACCATCACACACCACCGGCCCGCATAAGCCCTTACCTCCACATCAAACACCACAGGCCCACATAAGACCTTATCTTTACACCATACACCATACCCCACGATGGCATGTTCATCTCCTAGGAGATAAATTACAAGTCCGAAGGCTATGGTTAGGAAATGATAATTTCGCTTTCCTTTTCATTAAACAGATCATTCTTCAAACACTACCACGTTTGGCACCTCTTCAGCAATTTCTTGTTTTGGACAAATTTCTTACATACACTTTGATCGTATTTTGACATGCACATCCTCATTGCCACGTTTGGCACTTTCATAATTAACTTTCATAAGACCATTGCATCTATTCGTATGAGACTCCTCGTCATAATTCAGGGATACAGATTCTCAGCCGAAGATACAGATTCTTCAGGGATACAGATTCTCAGCCGAAGATACAGATTCTTCAGGGATACAGATTCTCAGCCGAAGATACAGATTCTTCGGGATACAGATTCTCAGTCGAAGATAAGATTCTTCAGGGATACAGATTCTCAACCGAAGGTACAGATTCTTCAGGGATACAGATTCTCAGCCGAAGATACAGATTCTTCGGGGATACAGATTCTCAGCCGAAGGTACAGATTCTTCAGGGATACAGATTCTCAGCCGAAGGTACACACTCTTCAGAGATATAGATTCTCAGCCAAAGATTCAGATTCACTAGAGTAGCAGAACTCACTAGAGCAGCAAAACTCACCCGAATAGAAGAACTCGACCCAACACCAATTTTCAATCACTGATAGGTAGTCAACGCCTTAGAATAGCTTGACATCATCTCATTCATTATAGGTAGTCAACGCCTTAGAATAGCTTGACGTCATATCATTTATAGGTAGTCGGCGCCTTAGAATAGTCTGACATTACTTCATTATTACCTTTAGGTGGTCGACGCTTTAGAACCGCTCGACACCCTTCCACTTTATTCATAGGTAGTCAGCGCCTTAGAATAGCTCGACGCAACTTGTCGGATTGCACGTGTGGTCTTTTAAGATCCAAAATTTTGGGGTATCACTCAAGCATCAACTAGCCTTTTCATTTCCATTACAAAGTCTAGTTGACGGGGGGCAATTGTTATACCCAAAATTTCAACCCCCCGGAAGAGAGTCTCTACTGATAGGCTAGTAGCGAGGGTTCCCAATTCGATCGGCACATTTCAGAGTACTAGGGACAGCTTAGTCATCTC
Organism: Limonium bicolor; assembly: GCA_023374045.1. NCBI lineage: Eukaryota > Viridiplantae > Streptophyta > Magnoliopsida > Caryophyllales > Plumbaginaceae > Limonium > Limonium bicolor. The sequence goes on along the minus strand of CM041777.1, from coordinate 363,006,626 downwards.
CAGGGGCATTTTCGTAATTTTTCAAGGCTCCTAAGCCCCCTATAGTCATCTCTGAAGCATAATGGCGTGGAATTTTGATTTTTCAAATTTCCAATAATTTTCTAGCATTTCTGATTGAATCTGACGAGAAATTGAATTTAAAAATATTCCAATGTACAAAAAATTCGATTCCACTTTAGAAAATTCGGAAATATCATCCTTTACCCATGTGTAAGATTCATAATCAAATTCCTTTTGGAAGTCCTTAAGCTAAAACGTCGGTAAATCTCGGTTTTTACCGGATTTTTTCTATCTTTAAGGAAGCCTATATAAGGAACCTTATCCCATGATCAAAGAAGAACCTCAAGAACCCTAGACTCTAAAAGAAGGCAGCCATCTCTCTCTCTCTCCACATTTTGAACTCCAGAGCCACAATCAAACACTGAAATCTCACCAAAATCAACACCAAAACATATTTTTCAACTCCCACAACATCATCAATCATCAAACATCAACCAAACCACCTCCAAAATGTGAAGAACACCTTCAACAATCAAAACCAGAAGCCGGGTCGAACACAATCCAGAACCGGCACCATCGGAGCCTCCGAAGAATCCCGACGTGAAGAATCCTCTTGAATTCGAAGGTAAAACAGGTTACAATTCTACTTTTCTAATCCCCCACGACCTTATTAACTCTCTGTCAAATTTTGGGCTCAAACTAACCTTTTTACGCTTCTGTATTGCTGTTTGTTTAAGCTTCTGTACAATAACTTGTTTACCAAGTTTCGTGCTTAATTTGAATTCAAATTGAGAACTTTCAATCACTAATGTCTTGTACATCTTTCAGGCTACACACCCATAAAATTTGAGCCAAAAACACCTTCGGGAACAGCCTCAACGCCGCCGTCCGAGGGTGGTCCGCACCCACGGACGTCATGTCCGGGGTCCCGGACTCCCTGTCCGTAAGCCCGGACGCCCCGGATGGCGGCGGGATTATAAAAAATTCAAAATTTAGGTTTCTAATAATGTCCGGGCCCACGGACAGCCTGTCCGTGGCCCCGGACTCTGCAATTTTTGTTTTCCTTTAATTTCAACTCTTCTGTATAATTAGGTTAACTGGGGTCCGTGGTCTCAGACATGGGCTCCGTGGCTACGGACGTAAGAAAATTCGATCTAATTCTGCCTCCGAAACCCTAGTTTAGGTAGCTTTTAATTTCACTTTAATTTTCTGTCAAAAAATGCTAAAAAAAAAAAAAACAGAAGCTCACGCACTTAGGTTAAAACGACTCGTGATAAGCCGTAATTAAACTAAGTAGAGGAAAAACGACTTCTCGGGGTAATGAAAGTAATTGAACCCTAATTAAGTCGAATATCACGCCCCGAACCCGAACTCTCCTTTCCTAATTTGATCTAGGTTAAAATTAGGTGGCGACTCATAATAGGTTCCAGTGAGCTAGCTTAGGTTTTAATAATCATTGTTATATGACATAGTTATTAACCTTAGGTTATAAGTGGACCTAAAACCCGGTTAGATCCTAACCAGCTTTAACCAACACAGGATAGGGTTTAATCGAGGCTCACAGAAGGTTCTTTACCATTTGATGGTAGATTGAAAGCGGATCGGAGAACAATTCATTTTGGAACCGGTAATATAATCTAACTTATCATTTTTCTCTTTTGTACTTTGTATTTGATTTCCACAAATTATTGGAATTTCGTTTGATGAATAAATTTGGTATATATTAGTTTGGTTTATGATGAAATTTGTGTTGTTGAATAATTGGTGAATGCTTAATAATAGGCATGGTTGTGTCTTTTTTTACTTTGTATTTGATTTCCACAAATTATTAAAATTTGGTTTGATGGATAAAGTTGGTATTAGTTTGATTTGTGATGGAAATTTGTGTTGATGAATGGTTGGTGAATGCTTAATAATAAGCATGGGATAGGTAAAATTATGCAAAAGTCATGCCGTTTTTTTTTAAAATCTCTTTGTAATTAATATTGTTTGATGTATGTGTATATGTCTAACAATATCTAATTTTTTTATCAGGTCTCACTACATTCAAGTCCGTGAATCACCTCTCTTGTTTCCCGCCTTCTTCCATTACTGTTGCACTTTCCTCCTCTGTGCACAAGTAAGTAACTAAACCTTATTTTTTGTTTAATAAATGCAATTATGTATTTAAATATAAGTGCTAGTACATAATTTAGCTTCATCCCATATTTGTTGATGCATTTCTTTTGTAATTTATTTTTTGTTGCTCCCTTGCAGAGACATATCAGAAGTGGTATTGCTGCATCTCTCGCACAGAAGCCTACCTCTCAGGCACCAGTCTCCCCTGTCCATAAATCCTTAAAAAACAAGTACGTATTTTAACTCTCGATTCTTTGTTAATCTCTAAACCGGTTTGAACTTATACAGTGGAGAATTGAAAGCGTTGATTTGATGATCTGAATTTGCAATTGGTTTTCAGTTAGCTAGTAAAGAATTGATTTATTTTAATTGTTGGTTGCTGCCATTGTTGGAATGTTTGTGGTTGTGATGACTTTGGTGAGTGCTGAATAATAAGCACGGGATGTGTACAATTATGCAAAGGTCATGCCGAATTTTTTGTAGAAAAAGTATTCGTAATATTGTTTTAAACACCGGTTTCTGTTTTAGAAGTGCAACAATTTCTTAAATTTAAAATGCTAGTTTATTTTGTGTTTGCAACCTTAGAGTTAGGCTAGACTAATTGACAATCATCCCAGTCATGCTCCATTAAGAAATAAACATGTGCAACTTAATACAGCCATATTCTACAAAGGCTCTAACTCACACCTGTGATCTGTTGCACATATAGTATGGAGCGTGACTGGATGTATGGTGATAGAGGCGAACATTTTGACAAAATGCTGAAAGAGTTTTGCAAAGCTGCAGTGCAACACAAGGACAGGACAAAGGCGGAGAAAATTCCATGTCCTTGTGTTGATTGTGGTGTGGTTAGACATTATTCAAGCATCAACCTCGTACAACTCCATGTGAAGACCCGTGGTTTCATGCCACATTATACAAAATGGATTTTTCATGGAGAACTGTTGAAGATAATGCTTCATCTTCCTACAGTCACGATCGGTGTAACTCAAGAACCGAGCAGACATTCGATACTACTAACGAGTCAGAACTCCCAAGCGCTTCCGGAGTCAATGTTGACAGTGAGTCGACTTATCATGATGAACAAATTGACGAGATGCTTGATAACGTTGAGGATAACTTTGTCGACCGGCCGGATGAGTATCAAAGGTTGTTGGACGCATCCAAAACGGCGTTGTATCCTACTTGCACTAAGTACACGAAATTGACAGCTATATTGAATTTGTTCAACCTGAAGGGAAGATATGGATTGAGTGACAAAGGTTTCACGGCATTCCTCGAGCTGATTCATGATATGCTACCGGATGAGAACGGTCTCCCTACCACCACGTATGAGGCAAAGAAATGGGTGTGTCCAATGGGAGTAGAGTACAAAAAAATTCACGCGTGTCCAAACAACTGTGTGTTGTACAGGGGTGAATACGAACATCTGGACAATTGCCCGAAATGTTCGTTGTCCCGGTATAAGCATAAAGATGGTGAGTACTCCTCCGTTCAGAAAAAAAGCCCTCCAGCAAAACTTGTTTGGTATTTGCCGATTATACCCAGATTCAAACGGTTGTTTGCGAATCCGAAAGATGCAAAGAACTTACGATGGCATGCGGAGGGTAGAAAGAGTGATGAGAAACTAAGACATCCAGCAGATGGGCCTCAGTGGAGAAACATCAATAGACGGTACAAAGAACATTTCGGACATGAAGATAGGAATCTGAGGCTTGGGTTATGTACTGATGGAATGAACCCGTACGGCACATTGAGTAGTCAACACAGTACATGGCCTGTTCTGCTAGTGATCTACAATTTGCCCTCATGGTTGTGTATGAAACGAAAGTACATCATGTTATCTCTCCTGATATCTGGTCCCAAGCAGCCAGGTAATAGCATTGATGTGTACCTTGCCCCTCTGATCGACGATCTGAAGCTATTGTGGAATGAGGGGACCGTGGTATATGATGCTTATGCAAGAGAGAATTTCACGCTCAAGGCTTTGTTGTTCTGTACCGTCAATGACTTCCCTGCGTATGGGAACTTGTCCGGTTACACGGTTAAAGGACATTTGCATGTCCCATTGCGAGGAAGACACTTGTTCGGACCGTTTAAAACATTGTGGGAAGAATGTTTATATGTGTCATCGACGTCTTCTCCCCGAAGATCACCCTTATCGAGTAACGAAGAGAAAGTTGTTCAATGGTCAAGCCGAAACTCGTGTGGCCCGTCTACCTCTGAGCTCTGAGGAAGTGTACGAAAAGGTTAAGGACATTGCAAATGTATTTGGAAACACATCAAAACCGGCGAAAAACATTTGGAAAAAGTGTTCTATCTTTTGGGAACTACCTTATTGGCGTCATCTTTCTGTGAGACACTGCTTAGACATCATGCACATTGTGAAGAACGTTGGTGAGGCAGTGAGTGGGACTTTACTCAATATACCCGGCAAAACAAAAGACGGATTGAAAATCAGAAAGGACATGCAAACCATGGGTATACGAAAGGAGTTACACCCACAAGAAGAGGGAAACGAATCTACCTACCTCCTGCATGCTACACGCTCTCAAAGGCTGAAAAGATTAGTTTCTGCAAATGTCTGCACTCGGTAAAAGTACCGTCTGGGTACTCTTCAAACTGGAAGAACATTGTATCGATGAAGGATTTAAAACTTTTAGGCATGAAATCTCACGATTATCATGTACTGATGTTACATCTTCTTCCGGTCGCAATTCGAGGGATATTGCCATCTGATGTCAGAAATGCTTTAACTCGGTTATGTTTCTTTTTCAACGCTGTTTGCTCCAAGGCAATTGACGTAACTCTCTAGATGATCTACAACGTGAAATTGTTATCACATTATGTCAACTTGAGATGTATTTCCCACCATCTTTCTTTGATATAATGGTACATCTAATTGTGCACATCGTTCGAGAGATACAGTTCTGTGGTCCGGTATACTTACGGTACATGTACCCTTTTGAACGGTACATGGGTATTCTGAAAAGTAGAATGAAGAATAGGTATCGACCAGAGGGGAGCATTGTTGAAGCAACAGTGACTGAGGAAGTCACGGAATTTGTGACCGATTATTTGAGTGAGGCAGAGTCTATTGGTATCCCAAAACCACGACACTATGGCAGGTTTAAGGGTAAAGGTGTTATTGGTAGAAAGATCGTGCAAGTTTCGCGTCTACTTATTCATCAAGCACATTTGTTTGTCTTACAACATCTTGAGGTTGTTGAACCTTATTTGGAAACCCATATGGTTGAGTTAAGGCATCAAAATCCTTTGAAAGGCCACATTTGGCTGACAAAGGAACAAAACCGAGTTTTTATCCAATGGTTCAAAGATCATGTGTTGACATTAGCATCATCAGATCCAGAAGCTGTAAGCGAAGAGATCAGATGTTTGGCAATCGGACCTGAAACTAATATTACATCATTTGAGGGGCATGATATTAGTGGGTATACATACTACATTGCACACCAAGATGCCAAATCGATAAACCAGAATAGTGGGGTAAAAATTGAAGCTGCTGCCACTGAGTACCACAGCGGTAACCGATCTCAACCAGTTAGTAATTGGTATTATGGTGTCATCGAGGACATCTGGGAACTAGACTATGACATTGATTCCTTTCTGTTGTTCCGGTGCAAGTGGGTGGACAACCGACGCGGGTACCAAAATGATGGAGGGCTTACCTTGGTTGATCTTTCACGGTTACACGGTTATAATGATGATCAATTTGTTCTGGGAAAGGATTGCGAACAAGTGTGGTATGTTGAGGATCCGAAAGACTGCAGATGGTCTGTTGTTCTTCCAGGAAGAAGGCCGGTTGTAATCGAAAATGAAAATGAGGATAACGATGAAAATGGGACTGTAGAGGAAACATCCTTGTTTGCTACTAGATTACCGGATTCGATTGATGATACCGAAAACGATTTGCTCTACGCACGATGACCATGATGAGGGTGTTTGGGTAGAAAATATGAAATGATTTATGTTTTTGTACGTGAAAGGTAATGTTGTTAGTAGAATGTAGAATGTAATGTCATCTTAACTGTTATTGTTATGCATCATAGTATTTATGTTATGACTTTATCTGATGAAAATGCTTTGTATAATGTGAGCCGACCGAAGACTGATAAGGGCAAAGGAAAAAGAATTGCTGCGCCTGTGCAATCAAAGGCATCCACAAATTTCGTGCTTAGACCTGCTTTGGTGGAGAAAAGAATATTGGCCGGCCTGCCGACTAATATGCAGATTCTACATTCATGCTTGTTGCTGCTACCACCTGATTGTGATTCCCTCACTGTGGAAGATCCCGAGCGGATATTTCACTTTGTAGTTCAAGGAGAAGATATACATCGATTTGGGATGTATATGTCCGACTTCGAGGAGTGCTTCAGGAGGGATTCGTTGAATGTGTCGATTATCAAGTCAGCCGCCATGTGAGTGACTTTTACCTTTTATATTTTGAATTCATTGATTGGTGATGAATTAGATGTTTGAATAAAAAGTTAATGATCGACTAATGATATTGCCTCATAGGTGGGTGCATGATAAGGCGATCAATGTCTATGAAGATCACAGATTCGGATTCCTGTGTCCTACTATGTGCAGTGAAGTCCAGATGACAAGTGATATGGAAGGCCTTATGAAGTATATGACAAATGCCCTCTTTGAATGTTCTAACAAGTCATTTATTATGCTGCTATATCATTCAGGGTATGATATTTGACTATTTCTCTTAGTATTATCTAAAACATATAGTTTGTGTTAGTTGCTTAATGATTACAACACATTGTGTAATTTGTGGACAATCGACATTGGTCATTGATTGTGCTGGTGATGTTGAAGCACCCACGAATCTTGCAATTTGACTCACTTGGTAAGGCTGCTAAGAGACCGAAGATCTCCACCGCAATACTGGGGTAATTAGTTTGTTATCGTAAACAACAATTATTATTACTTAACATTAACTGTTTCATAACTTGCTACTGATGCTTAAAACTATATATATTGCTGCTGTATATAGTTCCATGAGAGCTGCATTATCTCTCCAGAATAAAACAATGAAGCGTGACATCCCTTGGAACCTAGTCAAGGTACTCTATTAATTGATAAATTTGTGTTATAATGTTTAAACTTTTTATAACTGTCAATATGTGCGTTTGTATAGTGTCCGGTGCAGCCTGGGGGTTCAGAATGTGGATACTATGTCATGAGATTCATGAGTGACATAGTAGGAGCGTCGAACCTTTTACCAGAGCACTCGTTAGACAAGGTAACATTCTTTGAAAGTTTCAGTTATGCTCTTTACATGTTGTTAGACTTGTACATTTTAGATTAATGTTCATTTTTTTTTCAAGGCTTACGAAGAAGTGTTCAAAGGTGGTCAGTATGATGATGCTCAAATTGTTGAGATGCTTGAGGAATGGTCGGAGTTCGTCTGCACAAGTTTAATGAATTGATGATCATGAAGATGTTTTGTGAACTTTTTGGAGTATGTAATTGTAACTCTGTACACTTGTGGATGGTGTAATGGTAGATTTGAATTGTAATGTTGTTTTTTATTTGTAATGAAAGTGTGTAAATAAGTGTAATTGCATTGGTTTTGTTAACTCTCAAATTGTGGTGCGTCGTTGGTATTAATTGGGAGCTTTTATAACTTTTTAAATGTGTGCTGGAGCTCCCGCCAGCCTCCTCTCATCCTCTCCCCCATCTTATTCTTCTTCCTCCTCAAGAAAGATTGAAGCTCTAACAATGGCTCTAAAGCTGGAATAAATTCCTAGCACTAATTTCACCCAAAACTTACACTTTCTTAAACTATCAACCAAGAAGAACACATCTCCATCCATATCTCTACACAAAACGGAAAATAACGAGGGGGAAAAGGGCATTGAAACCGGCCACCATAGAGGAGGAACCTAGAGAACCTTCCAACATCTTCTTAAGGTAAATAAGCTCAAAAACTCTAAACTTTCCTAGGGCATTTACATGTCCGAAAATTCAGCTCCTTCTAACATTAATGTTCTACCCTTTTTCCATGTTAAAGTCCTTGTATTCATCCACCATGGAAGGTTCCGAAAATTTCCATTACATTCCCTAAGGTAAGACTATGAAATCAAGAGTTTTCATGTTCTAATCATCTTCCATTCCTATGTTAACCAAGGGGAACTAATGTTCCTTATCTCCTAGGTCATTGCCGAAAATAAGGGAAGGAAAACCCTTCCTTGGGAGTAAGGTAAACTCCACTCTTAAGATCTAGTTTTTGTGCTTCAAAAACTAAACTCCCTAAACTATGTTATGTACATTAATACCCTAATAATGATCTTCATCTTCTTCCATGCACATGACAAAAAATGAGGCTTAAAAACCTTAGTTGCTGGCGCCAAAAACAAGAGGCAACCAAGAGAAGAAAAACATACTTTGGAGTGGTAAGTACCTAGATTAAGTTCTAATATCCTAAACACTCCATTATCATTAAGTTTGAACAAAAATTGAATGAACTCCTATACTATATTGGGCGAAAGTTTGGAGTGCTTGGGAGCAAGCCTTGGACATTAGAAGGTAAACATAAGTTAAAGCTTAATTGAGTGTAGTAAGATTGAATTATTGAGATGTTGTATGTCCAAAAATCAGAACCTTAAATGGGTTTAAAATGATCTTAGAATGGTTATAAACTAAGGAGGAATGCTCGATTAGGTTTGCTAATGATTTAGGAACTCAAATGTCACATTTACAAGGTTTAAATACATAATACGTGATGAAAATAAATCTGGACTATGGTATGTTGTAATGTCCGAATATTTTGTGTTGTAACATGGAAATTTTAATGTATGTAAGGGTTGTAATAGGGTTGGTATGTTAGCCAAATGTCTAGGTATATTTTATAAGCATTTTATGGCATTATAAGCTTTAAAACATAAGTTATAAAACTATATGTTAAAAATTACTTACAGCCGAGAACTTGCTGTATAATATGGTTATAATGAGCTACATAAGTATATAAACTTGTGTTACAAATTTTGGATAAGATAAATTTAATTTAAGTGCTTAAATGACTAGTTTAATAAGTAATGTGGTAAAAGTGTAATTTGTGAAAAGTATGGGGTATAAGCATTAAAAGCTGAGAATAATCTGCAATTTAGGCATTATAATAATGTAATATGGTGTATGAACTTATATTATAAATTTTGGGTAAGTTAGATAAGTGCTAAAGAGTTAAAATAACAAATTATAAAGTTTTAGGGCTAGTTTGTAAAATCCTGGAAAATTGTATGCCTAGCCGATAATTATGAGAAATTCTGATTGCGTTAGTGTAATAGTATTAATTTAAGAGTTGGTCAAAGTGTTGACCAAAAATTGGAGTTAAAAATAAGTAATTACATAAAATATAAAGTTTATAAAAGTTTTGGGGTAAAAATGTAATTAAGGAAAACTAAGGGTGAAAACCGAAAATAATGTAGGGAGGTTGTGTAATTTCCGAAAATATTAAGAGGAATTCGGAATTTACTAGAAAGAAATATTAAAAAAACTATAGGTTATATGATAATAATAACATATATGTAAATGTTATAAGATTTAAGGAGAGAAATATAAATATAGAAAAGTTTAATGAAAAACTAAAAGTAAGTGTGGCTGAATAGTAATTACCAAAGGTTGTTGTGTCTAGAAAGTAATTACCAAAATTATAAGGTGGAGTTATAATTTATTAAAGTAAGGAATTAAAACTATATAATATAATGTAACTAGAAGTAAAATGTAAGTTTATGAAATTATTGGGCCATAATGCAAATAACTGAAAATAAAGTTGTCCTTACTCTAACTAAAATTATAATAAGTGCTATGTGGATATTTGGAGGAATTAGAAAAGAAATATTGATTTAAGGAATTATGAGATTAAAACTATAGGTTATATAAGTATAAGGAATTAATGTGTAAACATTAAAACATTAAATGGAGATAGATCATAAATAATGAAAATTTAAAAAAAATGTTTGTGTCCATACGTGACCTATAAATATTATTATGGGATAAGTAAAGTTGTTAAGTCATTTAGACAATGACGAACATACGAATTAAATAATACATGTATATACATTTAAGGATTCTAAAATAAATCAAAAGAAAATAAATTAACGTCTTATACATGAAATCATGCGGGTAATTAAAAGAAGGAAGATTACCACACTAATATAAGTCACATAAATAAAGACTATAAAAATAATACCTTAATTATAAGTGAGGTTATGGCATAAAGAAATATTAACGAACTATAATCACGTCTTACTTAGGATAACAAGGATGACATAATCACATTGTACTACGGTTTTTGGAATTAGTACGTAAATGCATGGAGTGCATGCACATGCACGTAAGGATTAAGACGTAGGAAAACGTTTCATAAGTAAACTAATAATTGGATAAATTATTGACACATTCGGTTAATAAATTATAGGCAGGATTCGTACTGGATAGCCGGGATTGCTAGACGAGATTAGGCGGACTTCTATTAGGCCAATGTATGGTTTCTTGTAGCTCGCTTGCTACCAAGTTATACTCGGCTTGTGTGCTAGTTGCTAGTTTGAAAACCGACTAAAAGATTAAAGCATGTAATACGGACTATTATTCTCATGTGATTGTGTGATTGTTTGACTTGAATTGTTACTTGATGCATTACTAACTACGCGGTAGATTAGTTGAAAAACAAAAGGAATGATTAATTATGGATAGAAGTTTCAAGAGATTAAGGGAACGAACTTATTCCATTGAGAGGATTAACAAGGACCTCCTCACTAACTACCATGAGGTTGTTTAACGACATCATAGTGACTAACACGACAAGTTATGAGAAATCAAATGACACTTAATTCTTGGGGGAACGAGAGGATCCAGGTAGACCGGGCATGCGTGTTTATTGGATTGAGAGGGTGATATCTACAACAGAAACAGCCTTGTTGGAGTGCGTCTACGACTACGCTGCCCCGGAGCCGAGCGATTGGCTCCCTGTCTTTGGCACAAGCTCATTGACAAGGGTGTATATATATGTATATATGCCACTATCGGCGGATTATTGATTTGTGATGCATAGCGTTCACTTGATACGGGCCACCTGCCCTAAGTTAAAACTGTGTGTAGTCTCAAAATTCATACTATCTTGAGAATATTATGAAGTGTATGTACAATCCCGTGGTGTGGTTCATAAGGCGAAATTACTTGAACATAAACAATTCCAATGAGAGAATTACATTAATTGAGAAGAGAAAAGTTATGAGTGGACTGGACGATTCAAACCTAAGTAAGGTAAGATATGGAAGAAAACTAACCCTGTTGTGATGATTTGATCCCATTAAGTAGGATCACTTGTTTGTATATTGGATGGTTATATGCTGACATGTTGTATGTTTACAGTACTTCACTACATATGCATGACTGTAATAAATGAATCGCATGTTCATCCGACCAATTAGTTGAGTGTAGCCCGGTCGCACGTGGGCTACACATTATCATACCAATGTTGTTGCTGAGCCTTCGGGCACCCCATTTTCAGGTACTTAGCTGTAGAGCCTCAAGCGGAGCGTAGTGGTTAGACGATGTTCGGGCTATGATTGAATTGGTTTAGATATTATTAGACTCGTATTGTATTAATTAAGACTAAGTGACTCAGTATGTATTTTAAAGAGATTGGTATTGTATTTCCATTCATTCGAACCGTAACATTTTGGATGGGAAGGCCTTGTCAATCACGAGGGTGACTGGTGGCGGTAACACCAATATTGTTTAAGTTTTATCCGCTGCGGTTTGTTGTTTATGCTGGAGATCATTAAACACTAATTACAGATTTAGAGTTGGGTGTTACAAATTAGGTCCTAGTGAGCTAATTTAGGATTTAATAATAAGTGTTATATGACATATTATTAATCTTAGGTTATCAGTGGACCTAGAACCCGATCAGACCCTAATCTATTTAAATCAACAAAAGGGTAGCGGTTCAAAAATCGAGGCTCATAGAATGGCGACTTTGCTGGGGACAAACTCTTAATATTAACTTGTTTAATTTTAAGAAAGAGGGCTTAACTCGAAATTGTTTATTTATGGCTTTTATTACGGTGTTTGTTTACTTTCGTGCGTAATTTAAATTTCTGCACCTTTGCATCATATGAGAGCGAGGGTCCACGCAAGCCGATTTCACCCCGGGATCCACTTTAGGGTCCCATGTCAAGAACTGACACCTTTTTAGGTGATGTGAATAAGTGGGGGAAAAGAGGAAGATGTCGTCTAACCACATCCCCTTAATACCTAGGCTTTAGCCCTAAGCATTTTCCTGGATGTGCCCTTACCTAGTCGTGTTTGGTCATTCAAAGACATAACCGTAGACGCACACCTCATGGTGATGTGAGAAAAGTGGGGAAGCCCAAAGATAATAGTGTGCAAGCCATATTCCTTTGTGGTGACCTGGGCCCATGCCCCAAGCACCTCTTCGGATCGATCCATACCTGAATTGGACAAGTGTCAAGTGAGGACACGTTGAACTTGTGTGAGCCTTGTTTGCTTATATGATCGGCCCACTACCAAGCTTAGAAATTGATAGGAACTTTCCTACATCAACTCAACCCAACTTGAATTGGCAGCTTTATTATTTGCGGCCCAAATGCCCTGTTTAGTTTAATATGTAAGCCATTTGGGCTTCGGCCCAAAAGTTTAGATTTAGGTTATTTCTTTTTCAGCATAATTATAATTATCATTTGGTTCTAGGCCCATCAAAAACAAATCCACTTAAAGTAATCCATAACACATGAGAATCAATCAGGCCTTTCCATTTTGGCCCAAGGCCCATTCTAGTCAAGGTTAACTTTTTATTCGGGTCCTTGCCCAAAATCCTAGATCTAGGTACCATCTTGTAGGCCTAATCAGAACCATTTGTTTTCAGCCCATTTGAATTCAGGATAGTTTGTGTAACTCATTCATTCTAGTTTCTGGCACGTAGGCCCCACAAGAACTTCAAAATGAACTTGGACTTCAAAGTTCCTCTCTCGGCCCAGTGGCTCATTAGTACTTCATACAGTTTCCTTTGGCATGTGTGCCTCACTTCCAGATTTAGGGTATTCAGGCCCATACATCTAGATGCAGTTCATAAATCATTCTAGCCTATGTACCTTATTTCTAGCCCAAACACATTCTGGCCCAAGTGCCACATTCTCACAACACTCCGGCCCATGCATCACATCCTCAAAATGTTTGCGGCACAAGTGCCAACCCACTTATGAATCATTCTGGCCTGTGTGCCTCACTTTCAATTCATCAAGGCTTGAGTGCGAATCCACATTCATGAAATCGTTTCAACCCACGCACCTCACATTCAGTTTGTAAAAGATTCAGGCCCAAATAGGCCCGAGTGCCAATCCACAGAGCTTAATAAGAGTCCAAGAAGAAGATGATCACGGTCATCTCAGTGACGTCCCAATGGTTGAGAGCTCGAGTCTTCAGCATGCAGGCATCAGATCATTTGGCAGAGTTCGAATTCAATAGAAGGCTTATGGTTCACATGCATTCTACTACATAACTTGCTAAAACATTCATCTTTCAAATGTATCACTCAGGGTTTTCAAAGAATGATCATTTTCAAACCACTAAAATGAAGCATCGATTTTGTTAAATCATCTTCTTCCTCATGGATGACTTCTTCAAGTCTAAATGGTAAAAAAATGGTTTTGTTTTACACAAGTTTCTTTTGAGAAAATGGTTCATGAAGTAATCATTTCCCGACAATGGAATACAAAGACTTATATTTTGTTTCCAAAATTTTGAACATGCCTTGCCAAACCACACTGCCTATCCCAAGACATCCAAACAACCCACAAAGCGGTTCCAAATCCACATCATTGAAATTGTTGTCATAAGCCCCAAATCAATACTGGGGGCAACCTGAGTTTAAGTCTGTCATCTTTCGTTTAAATGTGTGAACGAGTTTCTGAGTGAAAATGTAACACCCCAACCGTAATCTCCACACTTAACCAATAATCGCAGTGGAAAACATAACTTAAACATTAACCAAAAAGGGCGGTGTTACATGCCGTTAGCCACCCACATGGCTAACAAGGCTGTTACATACAATGTATCGGTCTGATTACAAGAATCCCGAGCATAATTACAACATTTAAAATTACTTTAAAAAAAGAATCACAATATACCGAGTGTTAATGTACAAAAATCACCAGTCTAATCCTACATTCACCAAAATTTACAACCTCGAGTGTACAAGCACTACTCGGGTTCAGTATCCAAAAATAACAACAGTATCTCTTTGTGCTCCATGCTATAACGAGTCCGCTTCTTCGATCACTCTCATGAAAAATAATATGGTGCCCCAAAGGGGCTCAGTAACCCTTGGTTAGCATGACTAACATGCAGCCCGTCGGCTACCGGGATACACGCAACTAATTCTCATAATAAACATGGGGTTCATTTTATCAAACAACATACATAAACATAACAACATACATAGCATAACATCAACGTACATACAACATAACGGCACGAATCGCTTGAGGAAATGAACCACATAAACGTTAGCCAAATTTGATGAGCCTAGAGAATGATTTCATTCTCATGTCAAGCTCGTTACATAACATGTTACCGTTCGGTTTATTGAACGTTTGATTTACCCCAAGATGTGTTGAATATAGTGATCCAAGCACACCGTACATAAATTCCCCCTAGCCCCGAACTACAGTCAAGGTAGGAGAGTCTCTTATTAGACTCATGGGAGATTAATTCCCAAGAAGGAAAACAAGCAAAACATGGAGAGAGTCAAATCTGATTCAGATATCGACCCCCATACATACACGCGTGACCAGACACCTGGATTCCTCACCCCAAAGTATACAATGGTTAGAGTCCCCTTTATGGAACTTATGACATCATGTGAAATTATGGTCAATCAATTTGGTTAGTCACACCGGTTAGGAGGTATATAAACACATACAACAAGCATCAATCGATACACGAATAGCCGTAGTCAGAAAGTTTCGTAAGTTGAAACGTTAAGAGCCGAATACGGCTCTCTTACGTTTTCCTAACATTGGTTAGCTAACGGGTTAGCACGTATTCAAGGTTAGACGGTATCGGAACATACACGCCACAATAAAAGAATAACTGTAGGTCGTAAACACTCAGAAAACAAACAACACATAAGCCGGTGTAAACCAGTAGCAAACAGAGTGCAAGAAAACCACACCTTGGTCCTTGCTGCGTTCATTGACCACCGAAAGCAGCTCCTATACATAATTAGTGATGTTGGTTAATTACCATATTTAACTTCTAATTAGCTAATTACTTCACATAATTATGTTATATACTTTCACACTTAACTTACACTTATTCACCCTCCTAATGGTCATTAAAAGTCACCAAACATGTCCTAACAATCATATATTATCATTAACTCTCAAATCCTCACCTTGGAAATGCTTAAAAACACTTTCGGGAACATTTTTAGGGTGGTCCGGGTTTATGTCTGGGGTTAAAAACCCGGACCAACTCATCACATAAGTTTCTGCCTAATTTTCTACCTGGACCGGGTTTGTGTACCGGGATACAAACCCGGACCACATACTGGAATGAAGCTACGGGTATGTTTTTGGGGTGGTCCGGGTTTAGGTACCGATTTGCAAACCCGGACCACTCCAGAATTACTCCAAAATGTTGTTTTTCAACCTCTAATGCAAACCTAACGTTATTCTAATCTTTCTACATAAATTCTAACATGTTTTAACACTAATTTGGCACCTTAAACCTCTGTAATTCCTTGTCTAAATTCATCACCCAATTCTTGATTATATTCACCCAATTTTTTTCACACTTATCTCACCTAGAACTTGCACGTGTTTCCTAGGTTCCAAATTTCATTTTGCTCCCCATCTTCACCCTTTCAGTTGACTCACTCCCCATATACTCCTAGTATTCCTCTTACACCACTCACTCCAATTCTAGCCCTAAGGTGTATATTTACTCAAGTTAGTTTCTAACAGCACCTAATTAGTTCTAAACTCTTTCCCTTCACAAAACACTTAAGACACCTAGTGTTCAATATAAATTTTGACAGAGGTTCCCCATATTTCTATCATCCTCACACACATTGTTTAGCACACTTACATTAATCCAACCACCACACTCATTCTAGGCACTTAGAACACATTTACTCCAGCACTTTCACAATAATAACCACAATGTGCATAAACCTTAAAAGCTTGGTTCTTAGGCCCTTAAACAACATTAATTTAAACACTGCATTTCCTCATAATATTAGCAACACCTGCACTGCACCCAATGCATTTAAAACATTTATATTTGCACCAACACAATTACAACTCCTTAAAGCACAACATTAGCTTAAGGTAGGTTATTTTCCTTGAATTTTCTTTCAAGACTTTCCTCCTCCTTCTCTCTTGTTCAAAACCGGTTACTATGGGTGTGTGTTTGCTAATCTAATGACCAATCCCAATGGAATAGTAATGAGTATCAAGAGATTAAACAAACTCTTAAACTAACCCTATAATCAAGAAGTGTCTAGGTATGGAAATGAGGAGGATTACCTTCTTTACTCCAAGGGAGTGACTTGGAAATCAAAAAGAACAACTTCCAGCACTTTTGAAATTTCACACGGCTAGCACAAGGAGGGAATGTGAGGTTCAAAAACTGGAAAAATCGAAAATGGAGAAAACAAGGAGGAAAAAGGTGGTTTTGATGATTTTCTTACCTTAGGACCAACAAGGAATGGTCTAGCTGCAAAAAGGGATGATCTTTAGCTCAAAATGAGCTACAGCCATGGAAGTGAAATTAAGAGTTTGGATCTTTTGAAGGGTGGAAAAGAAGCTCCAATGTGAGAGGAGTATTGTGGTGTATTTATTTTTCAGTTTTGAGGTTGTTTAATGGTGGAACAAGGAAAATGAAGGTGGAGCTGGTGAGGGTTTCAGCAAATAGCCATTTGAAGAAGAAAGCAACAGAGAGAGCTGGGAAGAAGAAGAAAAACGACAGAGAGGAAGGGAAATGAGAAAGGAAGAGAGAGAAAAGGTAAAAAGCACTTTATTTCTTTGTCTTTTTGTGCATAGAGTATAATTAATGGGAAAGGAGGGGGGATAAAACGTGAGGGACTTAAAGAAGTCCAGATTTTTACCCAAATATGAAGGAGGGGCAGTTTGGTCACTTAGCAAATTAACATCCATAAATCCGAACTGTTACTATTCATCAGTCCGGGACCCGTTTTCAAGATTTTTCATTTAATTAATTTTAATGGTTCTAGACCTTAATTAATGTTTAATTATATTTGTATAATGGACTATAAATTTTTACGAGTCCATTAAACCCGTTTAAAATCACATTTCCCGCGTTTCTCAAAAAACATGATTTAAGCTCGTTTTACGTTTTTAATCCACAATTTGGATCCGTTTCCTTCGGGAATTTTTCCCACATGTTCTTAGTGACTAAATAAGTCTTAGGAATTCATTTAGGACCTTATTTAAGGCTATATAACTCCTATGGTTACATAACACGCATTTTCACGTTTTGTGACTTTTACGCATTTTCTTTTTCTTTTGGGTTTCTTTTTCTTCATCAAGGTTCTTAAGGACTTAATTAGCCGTAAAATATCATAATTACATAATTAATTAACATATTAAGGTTTGGGTATTTCAGAAAATCTCTCAAGAGTGTCGTGAGTGGTAAAACCATGAGTAAAGAGTATGTCATTTTTACACGACTCATGTGAGACCACATTCAAAGGTAAGGTAAACGACATAGCTCCAACCGAAGGAGATAATTTGTAAATTTAGGCTTAGACCTGCGAAAAGTAACAAAGAACGGATACACAACTGCCAGGAATGACGAAACACCTAGGAACATCACCACATAGCCAAAAGCTTGTGAACCTTGACATAAACCCCTAGGCTCCCCCACTGAGCCTTTCACATATCCACCTTTCAATATTACAAAGCTCCACAAAACAAGCCACCCCATGATGAATATCCAACCCGGTGACCAAAGGAAGCAGAATTTAATCAGCCTAAAGAAGCAACACCGCTATCAGCATGACATAGCGATCCACAAATGGTCCCAGAGTGACACAGGATCCAAGAGCTCACATCAAAACAGCTCTTAAAGCTCAAAACCGAGAAACACAAGAACCCAGAAAGCAAAGTCAACAGAGGATAAACAAAGAAGCAAATCTAAAGTGCCTCAAAGAAATCCAAATGACATAATAAGAGAAATGGAGTAAAGGAAAACTTCAAGAGTTCCAGGACCAAAGCTCAAAAACAACGTCAAAGCAGCTAGACAATTTCAAGACATGGAAGGCAAATCCAAGGGAAAACGCAAGTCGAATGTAACACCCCTACCGTTAATCTCATACTTACCGTCTAATCGTCCTGATAATCCTACTACGTCGCAGCGGAAATACTACTACTACGGCGGGTGGTACAATGCCGCTAACCGCCCATACGGCTAGCAAGGCTTACACTACCTACAGTCACAGTCTGATGCCTAAGTATACCGAGCTACTACATTCCATACCGAATACAAAAGATAATATACTTACATTGCTAGATTACCGAGTATTCAAGTATTTAATTACATCCCTTTCCAATCTCCAAAAAGTAATGAGTTACTACCAACTACTCATCTACACCATCTACCCCATGGTACACCGGCTAACAAAAACCTACAGTCGTGTACTACTTAGTACACCATTCACAATTCACCATTTACAGACAAAAAGAAATCAAACTTAAGTTCTTCATAGTCTTCACCCTTCTCGAGGACCTGCATATATTAAAAACATCGCCCCAAGGGGCTCAGCAAAAGTTGCGCATAAACTTCGCATATACCGCGTGCTAACTAGGGTACGCCGACTATTTAACGTCGACTGTACATGTGGTTCATTAATTTCATACATACACGCTTTGCATACAACATACAATCATATACAATACATTATTCAATCCAAGACAGCAGTACAATAGCACACACCATACTTACCTTCACAAGGGTTAGCCAAATTACGCATCCGGGTTAATTGGAATGCTTTTTACTCTTTTACTCATTACACATTACTTACTCTTACTTTACTTACTTACTTTTCCATACTTATTTACTCATTCTTACTTACTTACTTTTACTCATGTTAAGTCGGTATGACCTCCGGCCTGGGGACTACTCCATCCCACCATCGAGATTTACTTGACTCACCAATCCAGGATGCTACCCATTTAAGGGGTTTGGGCCGTGGACCAGTTAAAGAGTCAGGAATTGGAGCCAACCTCTTGTGACTCCGAATCCTCACACGTGGCCGAAACTATATCGGACTTCTACTCATTCCAATTTAATTACCAATTTGAGTTAGATTGGTTAGCTTGTTAGG
This sequence comes from Limonium bicolor, assembly GCA_023374045.1. Classification (NCBI taxonomy): domain Eukaryota; kingdom Viridiplantae; phylum Streptophyta; class Magnoliopsida; order Caryophyllales; family Plumbaginaceae; genus Limonium; species Limonium bicolor. Next base: position 362,987,101 of record CM041777.1, on the reverse strand, counting down.
AATCAGTTAGAAGTCCAATCACGATAACATTCGGTCACAATACAATACATCAAGCATACACACATTCATTATCATCCATACATTTCATGAATTATACAAACTATGATTTAAAGAAGATATGCAACAAGGAACAATCTCATGATATTCACAAGTAAGCATAATATATCCGATTCGTGCGTTTATCTTATTTGGTGATCAATTAGCACAAACACACAAATCGAGTAACCAATTTAAGAGTAGCATACGGGGCATGAGAAGTTCATACCGTCCTTCAACGTGTCTTGGTATACGTCTACGCTTCCTCCGGTGTTTCACAATCCACATGATAGTCCTACACTATATCATACAATTGAGGTGGTTAATTACCCTTTTTATCCTAACCTTATTACTTTACTTACGAACATCTCCTAGTTATACCTACTAATTCATTGTTATTCAAATACATGTACTTAGGGTTACTTACTTTAATAAAATTATTTTCTAAGCTTGTTTATAGCCTTAATGGCCTTTAAACTCATTAATTATGTCTTAATCATCTTATAATATCATTACCCATCCTTAGAATAGCATTAAAACACATTCTGGAGTAAATTTAGGTTGGTCCGGGTTGTTGTCCGGGTTTACATACCCGGACCAACACGTTGGAACAATCCTAGGGTAAGTTTATTGTATGGTCCGGGTTTATACCCTACTCTACAAACCCGGACCACAAGGCAGTATAACTCACGGGCATGTTTTTTGTATGGTCCGGGTTTATGTACTCCTTTGCAAACCCAGACCACTTGTTTTGATAACTTACGGGTATGTTTTTGGGGTGGTCCGGGTTAGTGTCCAAGTTTGTAACCCCGGACCACTCCTTTTGTATAACTTTCTGTCGAGTTTTTATTCTGGACCGATTTACAAACCCGGACCAGTTGCAGTTTTTCAAATTATGTAAGTTTTTGAACTTGTTTCAACTCTAAACTTCTATTAATCTCTTCCCTAATATTCCTACATATAATATAGCATGTTTTGATATTGTTTAAGCATTTTAACTAACCTAATACAACCTATATCATTATCTGTTACATTAACTCACCTCACTGTAAGTTTTTCTCTCCTGTTACAATTTTCCTTCTCCACCAATGCTACAGATTTTTCTTTTCTTCTTCCCACTAACTAAATGACTATCAATCTTGCCTAACTTAGTTAAACACTCCCCATTACACCATTTCCAACTCTACTCAACTACATCTCTTCCTCCTGTTACAAAACAAAGTGAACAATCTCATTTTTCTTCTCTGCACAACCTCTTTGTTCTTTCTTTTCTAACAGCTCACAAGTCTCTACATTTCTAACCAAATTTTGACAGAGGTTCCCTGCATTTCTAAGTGTTCTCACCTCATTAATTTTGCACACTCAACATAGTTCACAACCTGTTCAACAAATACATTATTCTCACACAACTTCTAATACTTACTGCACACTTAGCAATTCATTTATTTGTTTTCAAAAGCTTCAACTACAATTACCATCCACATTAATATACCCATTCTTTTCCTACTGTTACGGTGGCTTAAACATTGTTACAGTAATATACCTACACATACACAACCTTAAAACTGTACAGAGACATTTCCTTACCTGTATTCTTGTTTCTTTTTCCTTTCTCTCCTTCTCCTTTACAGCTCCTCTTTCATTCTTTGTTTTCTTGATTTATTCAAGCCAAGCTACACCATGTAACAAGGCACACACACATACACACAAAACTAGTAAATTTTCTATCTCACGTATTAAACCCTAGATTATGAGGAACCACTTAAAACCCTTAAGAAGTCTTACCTTGAGCTTCTAATGGAGTTTTGAGTGGGAAAATGATAGTGCTTCAGCTCCTCTTTGAAATGCCAAAACCGGCTGAGTAATGGAATGGAGGTGTTTCACGTGAGTTTTGGATTTTGCAAGGGAAAGGCTGAAAAGAAGAGAGCTTTGTCTTTTTTTTACCTTAGAGCATGAAGAAGAAGATAGGTCTTCAAATGGTGCTCCTCAAGCTCTAAAACGATTATACCCTCAAAAATAAAGTTGGAGGTTTTAGATTTTTGAAGGGTGTAGAATGATCTCTAAGGCGATACAATTCAACGGTATAATTTTTGTAGTGTTTGGAGGTGGTTTAAGGTTTCAAAGATGTGGAGAAAGTGGGCTATGTGAGGCTCCTTCTCAAATTGCTATTTCAGTCGCAGGAAGGAGAAGAGAAATAGAGAGGAAGAAGAGAGGTGCAGTACGTGGGATTTGTGAGGGATAGGAGAGAGAGTTTACTTTTTGACTTTTTATTTCTTTTGTCTTTTGTACATACAGGAGAATTAAGGGAGTGAGAGAGGGGTATGGGTAGCCGGCCACACACTCACCCTCACACAGCCCTTTTAAGTTTTCTTTTTCTAATAGTGGACACACTAGTTTGAGTTATTTATGTTTTTACCTCACAATTTCCCGTTTTTGACAGTTTTTACTATTTTCTCGTTTTATTGATTTTATTGGTCCTAAACCTTCAATAATGTTTATTAATGACTATTTAGTTGACTAAAATTGTTACGAGTCTATTTGACCCGCTTAAAGTCACGTTTTCCCGGTTTCCTTGAAAAACGTGCTTTAAAGTTCGTTAGTGTTTTTAATCCGTTTTAAGGATCCGTTTCTTCGGGATTTGTTGCCTCATGATTATTTAGACATAATTAAGCTTCTAAATTACTTATTTGCCTAATTAATCACTATTTTTAATTACGGGGTATTTCAATCTACCCCCCTTAAGAAACTTTGCCCTCAAAGTTGCTCAAGGGTTAATAGTTTAATAATTCTACTCATTAGGCAAACCAATTTCCATAATGCATCTTACTACCACCTATGGGGTGTTTACTTCTTCCACATTGCATGCATACACGATTCAAGCACCATACACAATTCGCATACACAATACACATTTCTATGCACATCATATACACATTACACAATACACCACTGCAATTCACAATACACATTACACCAATACATTATACATTGTACATACACATTCATACACTACACATTACACATACATACATACATACACATACCAAATACACTCCGCACTACATATGCCATCAAAATATATTACAATACCTACACACTATGCAATGCTCACCCGAAGCAATGCAAAAGCAAAAAGGCTCTACCCCCCTTAAAAAGGGGTACGCCCCGTACCCGTATCTACTAAACACTAGACTATCTAGTCTATGAATAACCGTGGGTACTTCACCTTCATGGCATCTTCCAACTCCCATGTCGCTTCTTCGACATCATGGTTTGACCATAGGACCTTCACCATTCGTATAGACTTATGGCGAGTGTCTCTGGTCTTCCTATCAAGGATTCTCATCGGGGTTTCGACATATCTCATGGTCGGTCAATGGATAGTCTCTCGGGGTCTAGGACATGAGAAGGATCAGAAATGTACTTCTTGAGTTGTGACACATGAAAGACATCATGGACACGCCCCAAGTCCTCAGGTAGTGCTAACCTATAGGCTACGGATCCAACTCTCTCGGTGATAGTGTACGGCCCTACAAACTTTGGGCTCAGCTTGCCCTTCTGACCAAAACGGAATACGCCCTTCAAAGGTGAAACGCGCAAGAACACTTGGTCGCCCACGGCGAACTCAAGGTCGCGTCGTCGCACATCCGCATAGGATTTCTGTCTATCTTGGGCTGCCTTCATATTGGCTCGGATTTGTTGCACTTCTGCTTGGACTTGTTCTAAATACTCTGGTCCTATGATGACCGCTTCACTTGACTCATCCCAACACAAAGGTGTACGGCAAGGTCTACCGTATAGGGCTTGGAAAGGCAACATCTTAATCGAAGCGTGATAACTATTATTGTATGAAAACTCGATAAGATGAAGCTTGTCTAACCAACTCCCCTGAAAATCTAAGGCACATGCCCTAAGCATGTCCTCCAGTGTCTGGATGGTTCTTTCTGTCTGACCGTTGGTCTGAGGATGGAAGGCGGTACTCAGCTTCAATTCTGTACCCAGCACTTCCCGTGTAGCTCTCCAGTATCTCGAAAGAAACCTGGTGTCGCGGTCAGATACTATGGTTTTTGGGACTCCGTGATGTCTGATAATCTCCTTGTCGAATAGCTCTGCGAGCTTCACTACCTTCCAGGTGTCCTTCATCGGTATGAATCTAGCAACCTTGGTAAGGCGATCGACTACAACCCAGATCATGTTGAGTCCTCCCCTAGCAGGTGGGAGTCCTACAACAAAATCCATGGAGATTTCATGAAATTTCCACTCCAAAACTGGCATCGATTGTACCATTCCGCCCGGTCTACGATGTTCAAATTTTACTTTCTGGCATGTCAAGCATCTCAACACATACTCTGTCACATCTGATTTCATCCCAGACCACCAGAAGTACCTCTTCATGTCTTTGTACATCTTGGAGGCTCATGGATGGACTAACAATGTGGAACTGTGTGACTCTCGCAGGATGCGATCCCTTAGCTCAGCATTGCTTTGGGGGACGCATAGTCTGCCATTCATCCGAATCAGACCATCTTCATGCAACTTAAAATCATATTTCTTCCTTTCAAATGTACCATCTGTGATTTTTTGTCTGATTTCGGTCAGGTAAGGGTCGCTCAACTGAGCGTCTCGCACCTCGTTAACCAAGCTAGAAGAAGCGAGTAGCGAATGGAGCGAGTGTGCTCGACGGCTCAGGGCGTCGGCTACCACGTTTGCCTTCCCTTCCTTATACTGTAGGTTGAAGTCGTAGTCTGAAAGAAACTTCATCCACCTTTTCTGTCTCAAGTTCAATTCTTTCTGCGTGAATACATACTGTAAGCTCTTGTGCTTGGAGTAGATGGTGATGCTTACCCCATAGAGATAGTGTCGTCATATCTTCAAGGCGAAGACAATGGCTCCTAGCTCTAAGTCGTGAGTCGGGTAATTCTCCTCATGCTTTTTCAGCTGACGAGAGGCATAAGCTACAACCTTGCCATGCTGCATGAGTACGCATCCCATTCCCTTTCCCGATGCGTCGCAATACACCTCAAATCCCTCTGTGCCCTCTGGAAGAGTAAGAATCGGCGCTGAGGTCAATGAGTCTTTTAGGCTCTGAAATGATACTTCTCACTCGTCTGTCCATACAAACGGTGCATCTTTCTCATCAGTGTAGTCATGGGCTTAGCGACTTTCGAGAAGTCCTTTACAAATCTCCGGTAGTAACCGGCTAGACCAAGAAAGCTCCTAATGTCGGTAACAGTCTTGGGTCTAGGCCATGATCTTACAGCTTCAATCTTAGAAGGGTCAACCGATATACCTGCGCTCGAGATGACATGACCGAGGAATGATACCTGATCTAGCCAGAACTCGCATTTGGAGAACTTCGCATACAGGTGGTTCTCGCGCAGTGTCTCAAATACTTTCCTCAAATGAATTTCGTGCTCTTTTGCTGATTTGAAGTACACAAGAATGTCATCAATAAATACAACGACTGAGGTGTCCAACTGCTCACTGAAGAGTCGATTCATTAAATCCATGAATTTTGCTGGTGCATTTGACAACCCAATGGGATAACTGTGAATTTGTAGTGGCCATATCTGGTGCGGAATGCCGTTTTCTCGATGTCTTGCTCTCTGATTACAATCTGATGATACCCAGAACGGAGGTCGATCTTGGAGAAGACTGAGGCTCCTTTCAGCTGGTCGAATAGGTCATCGATGCGTGGCAATGGGTATTTATTCTTGACTGTAACCGCATTCAGCTCGCGGTAGTCAATACAAAGTCGGAGGCTACCGTCCTTCTTCTTCACAAAGAGGACCGGTGCTCCCCAGGTGATACGCTCGGGCGTATAAAGCCTTTGTCGAGAAGATCGTGCTACTGCTCTTTCAACTCTGTCATTTCAGCAGGTGCCATACGGTACGGTGCCCTAGAAATGGGACCGGTACCAGGCAGGAGATCAATCTCAAATTCTACTGCTCTCTAAGGTGGCATGCCGGGTAACTCCTTAGGGAATACGTCAGGGAATTCAGATACAACTGGTACTTCAGGATTGAACTCTGGATCTCTCTCCAGATCTTGTACATAACACAGATACACTTCTTTGCCCTTTCTAGCTCCCGGTACATGGCCATAGAGGAGATGACTGTGGTCGAAGGCTCTCTCGGTCTTTGGCGGTAAGATACGGTAACCCCAGAAGGACTCTTGAGCAGCAATCGATGCTCGGCGTAGAGGATTCTACCCTTGTGCCGCTCCAACCAATTATTTAATACCCCGGATCTAGAAATCGTGATTAAATTACTCTAATATGATTATTAAAAGCCTAATGTGCCTAAAGAGTATTGGTAAGAGAATAAAACCATAAGAAAAGAGAAAACGCTTGAAAAGCGAAAAACGCTAAAATGCGTGTTAAATGAGTATAAGAGATATATGATCTCGAGAGGGTCCGAGATGGATTCCTAAGGCTTAGTTAGGCCTAATTAGTATACGGGAATGATTCCCGAAGAAAACGGATCCAAATAATGGATTAAAATGCTAACGGAGTTTTAAAGCACGTTTTTCGGGGAAACCCAAAAACGTGACTTGAAGTGGTCAAACAGACCCGTAAAAATTATAGTTGATTAAATAACTATAATTAAGTATTAATGGAAGCTTAATAGCCATTAAAAATAAAGAGACGAGAAAAATCCGAAAAACGGGCCCGGTTAGTGAATAGTGCCAAACCGGGTAAAATAACGAGCGTTTTCTGTAATAGACGAAAAACGCCCCAGCTTAATTAGCTAGTGGGGGCTGGTTTAATATAGTAACAGCCTCCCCCTCTCTTGTTTATTAGTTAGGAAATAAAGGAAGAAAAGAAAAGTGAAAGTAAAAAAAAGGGGAATAGTAAAAGTAACTTATTTACTCTCTCACCTCTCCTTTTCTCCTCACTCACGATTTCCCTCCTTTCCAAATTGAGCTCCTTCTTCCTTTGCCTCTGTAAATGGCTATTTCAAGAGTAAGCAAGCAGCCCACCTTCAATCTCCTCTAACTTGCTTATTTCTTCACCGAATCGCACAAAAATGCTACCGTTAGATTCGTATCGACAAGGGCTTCGTTTTCCACCCAACAAAATCTTGATTCCTCCACCTTCACTTCCATGGGTGTTGGACCTTTTGGAGCTTAAAGAAGTGTTTTTGAGTCTCCATCATCTTCTTGATACTCCAAGGTAAAAAAGAAAGTCTAAAGCTCTTCATTTCTAGCTAGTTCTTCCAATTTTGGAAAATTCCTTCACGTTGAAATTTTCCCCATGTCCAGCCGGTTCTTCTTGCTTTTGAGGAATGGAGGGACTTCATCATTTTGATTGCCTAAGCTCTTCATTTGGACACTTGAAGGTAATCTCTAAGCTAAACCCTAAAAACTAGCTCTTGTAATACTAGTTTTTGTGAGGGAAGAATTGAATTAATAAGCTTAATATGTGTGTGTGGGGATATGATTGTAGATGGCAATCTAGACCCCCTTGTATGTTGTGAAAACAAGAAAAGAAAGAGAGAGCAAGAGAAAGAGGAAGAAGAGGAAGAAGAGGAAGAAAACCGAAAACAAACAAGGTAAAGCTCACCTTGTGTGGATTTTTATTTGACTTGTAAAACAGATTTGGGAATTGATTAATGTTCTTCATTGGTTATCATTTACAACAATTGAGTGTGGTACAAAAGAATGGTGGGGGAATGAGAATGTTTAATGTTACTTAAGTGTGAGAAAGAATCTTGGGAATTAAGCTAGTTTAGATGGTGAATAAATGGGAATTTGATGTGGTTTTGATGTTTAAACCAAACAGGGGAGAAGAAGTGTTTGTGAGCAAGTTTAGTGTGGTGAAAATGCTTAGTAAGGAAAGCAAGTGCTGTCAAATTTTACCTAGAAACCAAGGGTGATTAAGAGTGTGAAACCTAGGATAAACTAGGTATGTTTAGAAGATGAAAGTGAGTGGTAAATCACTTGGAATTTGGAAGAGGAAGAGAAAGGTGCTTGGAGTAGAACTGGAGAGGAAAATAATGTCATTTGGGTGCTAGGAATGACATTAGTGAGTGAGGTTTGAATGGTAAGAAGTGGGTACCAAAATCTGTTACAAGGAGTTAAGGAACAAGGAAACCAAGTTATGAAAATGTAAGTGGATTTTGAGTGAATTAAGCATGAGTTGTGAGTGGAACTTGGTGATCAATTTAAGGTGGTTTAGATGGGAGATTAGATGCTAAAACATGTTGTTTATAAGTGGGAAAGATTGGGTAGTCAAATGGTGGAAGGATGGAGTTGTAACAGATTTGGAAATTCCAAATCTGTAAAATCTGTAGCAGGGTCCGGGACCTAGTCCATGGACAAAGTCCCGGACCACCCCATAAATTTAGGCCGAGAGTGCAGTCTGTGTTTGGTCCGGGACTTGGGATAGGGACAAGGTCCCGGACCAGTGTTGAATTCCACCCGAGTTACGATGAGTATTGGTCCGGGACATAGGGTGTGGACCAAGTCCCGGACCGCCCCCAGAAACCTACAAAGAGCATTTTAAAGGTTGTAAATGATGGGGGTTTGAATGTTAATGATGTTATAAGATGTTAAGGCCCTGTTTGGTGACATGTAAAGGCCCTAGGAAGTGTAAGAAAGTGTTGGAAGTGATTGAGAAGTGAGAACTCAAATTAACAAGAATAAAACCGAGATAACGGGATAACGGGGAGTACGGGAGTAGCATTTTATTATGTACCGTCTGATCTTAGTATTAACAATAATGTTTGGAACATTATCAGAGAGTTGTGCATGAACCAAGCATGGAGAGATGACACGGTAAAAGTAAAAACCCCGGTGAAAGGTATGATTTTCTCATACTCCGCGTGCTAACCGAGTTACGTTGATTTGTGTGTTTGTGTGCCAGCTTAATCAAGATTAAAGCATGAAAAGAATCTGTTGATTGATTATGTATGTCTTGTTGTATGTTGAATGAGCTAACATACTTGTATGCCGGTGTGGTCTAACATAGTGTAAAGACCGACACATAGTGAGTAACGTTTGGCTATAGACCCATAGATCGGGTCGATGCTTATGATAACGAAAACGTGCAAACACACAAACTATCCGTTATAGTATAACGATAACGCAAACATATGAACTCCCTAGAATGTGAGGAGAAGTACGGGTTGAGTAAATACCCGATAACGGTTAGAAAACCATATAGAAACAATCCACGAAACAAATGAGAGTGGAAGGATAAGTGAACTTACTTCAAGAGGACTAAAGATAGTTCGGAGATGTGAACTAGTAAGAAGGTAAAAGAGACCTAAGGGATTAGTAGCTCCCTTGTTCCATGTTGACCCCTTTATGAGGATTTTACCCGGTATAAGAAAATAACCGAAAGTATGAGTAAATGAAACGTATGGGTAACTCTTAAAACCTAAGATTAACCAAACTTGTGTATTATTCCCAAAGTTGTTAGAAACATCGAGAGTGATGCTTCTAGACTAGAACACATAATATTATTATAACTCCGAGAGAGGAGTGTATGGGAATGAGAGTAGTCCGTGAGTAGTCGGACCTATGTAAAAGAGTTAGGAACTTAGAGAGAGAGTTCTGTGAGCTAGTTGAACCTTCCCACCATGCTAGACCAAAGTAGGGTCGAAACCGGGGAAGTAAGACTATGCTTGAGCGCCATGAGTTTGGCCTAAGTATGATTAAGAGTAACAAGCGTGACATCCTAGGGACATGTAGTGTCTCGAGAATCTACAAGAGCTTGAGTATTAAATAACCCAAGAGTGTGGGATGAGATAATGAGAATAAGTAAACGAGGAATGGGTGAGTATAGTACGAGTAGCCCAAGAGAATGGGTGATGATATGAGTAAGTAACCGAGAGAGCGGGTGAGATATTGATAGTAAAAGAGTGCATAGTGAGGTTAACCCTCAAGGCCTAAGAGTAAACTGATAAATAAAAACCTGTTCTGTTAGTTAGGAATTGTGTTCCGTGATTGGATGTAGATTCCTTGAGTAATACACATATATATTCTATGCTATGTGCATGTGTTTGACTAAAATGAACTCCATGTATAATCCAAACAAAAGTAGTCGGCGTACCCCGGTTAGCACTCGGGGTATGCGAATTTCATATGCAGGTAAGCTGAGCCCCTAGGGGAAAAACGTTTTTATTTTTCGTACAACGAAGATGTTACCGTTCGAGAGTAGGACAGGGTCGGTGGGTTGCATGGGTAGTTAGATTAAGACTTATGATTGAAAGGGGTAAGAGACCGATATGTTGTCGGCATCCATATATAGTAGACTCGGTATAGTAAAGAATGATTTGAGTAAAGTATTTGTATTGTGTATTTGGGTTGTAGTCATAAGTTACGGTATGTAAGAAAGGCCTGGTTAGCCACATGGGTGGCTAACGGTATTGTTTCCCCCTCGTTTGTAATTGGAGTTCTGCTGCGTGAGTAGGAGGTAATTGTAACGGTTTAAGGGTAATACGAGGTAACGGTTTGTGGGGTGTACTGGAAATACCGAGCTTAGGAATACCGAGTTAGGAATCTGTAACACCCCAACCGTTAAGCTCTTAATTACCTCTTAAACTGTCACCAATTACACTTACTCACGCAGCGGAACTCTACTTACTTGAGGTGGTGTTGTGTGTGGTGAATGATGATGATGTTGAATGTGATGAAACAACGCGTTAGCCACCCATATGGCTAACCAGGCCTTTCTTACATACCGTAACGGTCTGATGAACTGGAACAACCGAGTACACAATACAAATACAATACTCAAATCATTTCTTTACTATACCGAGTCTATAATATATGGATGCCGACAACATATTCGGTCTTACACCTCTTCAATACATAAGTAATTAATTCTAACTACCCATGCAAACCACCGACCCCGTCCTACTCTCGAACGGTAACATCTTCGGTGTACCTGAAAAATAAAAACGTTGCCCCTAGGGGCTCAGCTTAACGCTGCATATGAAATTCGCATACCCCGAGCGTTAACCGGGGTACGCCGACTACTTTTGTCGGATGTACATGGAGTTCATTAGTCAAACAACATGCATCATAGCAATACAATATATATGTGTATTACTTAAGGAATCTACATCCAATAACGGAACACAATTCCTAACTAACATAACAAGGTTGTTAGTTGTATCTGTTTACTCTTAGGCCTTGAGGGTTATACCTCACTATGCCTTGTTTACTTATTCAATATCTCACCCGCTCTCTCGGGTTACTTGTTCATGTACACACCCATTCTCCTGGGCTACTTGTATTATACTCACCCATTCTCTCGGGTTCTTATACTTATTATCTCACCCACACTCTTGGGTTATTTATACATATTATTCCACCCACACTCTTGGGTTAATTATACCCAAGCTCTTGTAGATTCTCGAGACGCTACAGGACTCCTACGTCATGCTTGTTACTCTTAATACATACTTAGGCCAAAACTCATAGCTCTCTAGCATAGTCTTACTTCCCATGTTTCAACCCTACTCTGGGTCTAGCATGGTGGAAAGGTTCAACTAGCTCACGGAACTCTCTCTTAGTTCCTATCTCTTTTACTTAGGTCCGACTACTCTCGGACTACTTACATTCCCATACTCTCCTCTCTCAGAGTTATAATAATATTATGTATATTAGTCTAGAAGCATCACTCCCGATGTCTCTAATGACCTTGGGAACATTACTTAAGTTTGGTTAATCTTAGGTTTTAAGAGTTACCCATACATTTCCTTTACCCCTACTTTCGGTTATTTGCTTATATCAGGTAAAATCCTTATATAGGAGGTCGACCAGGTCTTAAGGGAGCTACTAATCCCTTAGGTCTCTTTTACCTTCTTTACTAGCTCACATCTTCGAACTATCTTAAATCCTCTTGAAGGAGGTTCACTTATCTTTCCACTCTCATTTGTTTCGTGGATTGTTTCAATATGGTTTTTTAACCGTTATCGGGTATTTACTCAACCCGTACTTCTCCTCACATTCTAGGGAATTCATATGTTTGCGTTATCGTTCTACTTTAACGGATAGTTTGTGTGTTTGCACAATTTCGATATCACAAGCATCGACCCAATCTATGGGTCTCTAGCCAAACGTTACTCACTATGAGTCGGTCTTTACTCTATGTTAGACCACACCGGCATACAAATATGTTAGCTCATTCAGCAAACAACAAGACATACATAATCAAACAATGGATTATTTTCATGCTTTAGTCTTGATTAAGCCGGCACACAAACACACAAATTAGAGTAACTCGGTTAGCACGCGGAGTATGAGAAAATCATACTTTTCACCGGGGTTTTTACTTTTACCGTGTCATCTCACCATGCTCGGTTCACACATGATTCTCTGATAATGTTTCAAACAACATTATTAATACCAAGCTCATACGGTACATAATTAAATGTTACTCCCGTACTTACTCCGTTATCCCGTTTAACTTAGTTTCACTCATGTGTTCATAAACTTACAACTTTCTCATTCACTACTCAAACTTATTTACACTTCTTAGGACCTTCATTAGTCACCAAACAAGGCCTAAACATCATCTAAAACCATTTCCATTCACTTCCCCCTCATCAGGGCACTTAAAAACACTCTCTGGTACATTTTTACACTGGTCCGGGTTTGTGTCCAGGGTTACAAACCCGGACCAGACACGGTTTAAACTCTCTGGACAATTTTACATGTGGTCCGGGTTTGTGTCCTAGTATACAAACCCGGACCAACCCCTGTTATAAGTCTCGGGTGTGTTTTTGATGTGGTCCGGGTATACATGCTAGTTTACAAACCCGGACCCTTAATTCAGAAACCTCTCGGGTGCATTTTAGGGGTGGTCCGGGTTTGTGTCCTGGTTTGTAAACCCGGACCACTCCTCTGTTACGACATTCTGCCATGTTTTAGCCCTGGTCCGGGTTTCTGTACTTGTTTACAGACCCGTACCACTTGCAGAATTGAAAAATAAGTAAGTTTTTGACTTTGTTTCAACTCCAAACTTATACAACTTCTTCCTAATCATTCCACATGTAATCCAACATAATTCAACACCCTAATCAAGCTCTTAACCTCCTCAAATCATGGACAAAACTTATCACTTAATTCATGCTCAATACACCATGTTCTCTGTTAGTTTCTTTCCTCTGTTACAGGTTTTCAATTCTTTCTTTCCCTCCATTCCAACTCCACGCATCAGTACACTCAAGCCCATATATTCCTAGGCAAATTTTGACAAGGTTTGTCTACATTCCTAAGCATTCTCCACACACTAATCAACTCACAAAAATCTATTTTTCATCTCTGTTGTAACAACATTAAAATCCTTGCAGCAGCACATTAAATTCCCCTCTGTTATCACACAATACTTGCTCAGTTTTCTAAGTTTGTTTTGTACCCAAACCCATTAAAACTTCCTCACTCAACAAACAATATTGTAGTATCAAAACTACACTAATTCAATGTCATTATTCACATTCAAAAAAATAATGTGTTTACAGAGAACACAACCATCTCAGGTAAGCTCATTACCTTACTAGCTTTCTGTTTTGTTTTCTCCTCTTCCTCCTTCTCTTGTTCTCTCTTCCTCTTCTTGTTTTCTCATCAACCAATGGAGTTTAGGTTGCTTGCTACAATCACATTCCATTCCATACCAAACAAGCTAATTAATTCACCGACCCCACACTAACCTAGAATTTTTCAAGAGCTAGTTTAGGGCTTAGTTTGGAGTTTTACCTTCTAGTATACCAATGGAGAGTTTAGGCAATCAAAATGATGAAGTTCCAGCACTCCACCAAGGCAAGAAGGACCGGCTGACCATGGGGAAAAAATTCAACGTTGGCAAAAATTCCAATTTGCAAGAACAAGCTAGAAAGATGGAAAGCTTGAGTTTATTTATACCTTAGGTTATTAAGGAGGTGAAGGAGAGCCAAAAGCACCTCTCCAAGCTGCAAAATGACCCACGGCCATGAAGATGAAGATGAGGTTTTCAAGTTTTTGTTGGGTGGAAAATGTTGTCCTTGCCGAGAGGAATCTAACGGCGCTATTTTTGTGTGATTCGGAGGAGAAATGAGCAAGATAATAGAGGGACAAGGTGGAGGCTGTGTGCTCCCTTTGAAATCGTCGATGGCTTACAGAGGAGGAAGAAGAAGATAAGCAGAGGCTGGGTAAATCGTGAAAGAAGAAATAAAGGAGGTGAGAGGTAAGCAAAGTCTCTTTTTACTATTCCCCTCTCTACTTTATTTCTTTGTCATCTAGTGACTTAGTAAGCTAACAAGCTAATTACATGTGTGTGTGTATACTAATTAAAATCGGCCCCACACAAAATACAAGCTGGGAGCGTTTTTCGTTTTTTTTACAGAAAACGCTTGTTATTTTACCCGGTTTGGCACTATTCACTTACCGGTCCGTTTTCCTGAATTTTCTCGTTTAATTATTTTTAATGGTTATTAAGCTTCCATTAATACTTAATTATAGTTATTTAATCAACTATAATTTTTACGGGTCTGTTTGACCACTTAAAGTTATGTTTTCGGGTTTTCTCGAAAAGCGTGCTTTAAAACTCCGTTAGCATTTTTAATCCATTATTTGGATCCGTTTTCTTCGAGAATTATTCCCACATATTAATTAGGCATAATTAAGCCTTAGGAGTCAATCTCGGACCCTAACGAGATCATCTATCTCTTATACTCATTTAATGCGCGTTTTAGCGTTCTTCGCGTTTTACGCATTTTCTCTTTTCTTTTGATTTCATTCTCTTTACCAATACTCTCTAGGCCATTAGGCCTTTAATAATCATATTAGAGTAATTTAATCACCATTTTTAGATCCGGGGTATTAAAATCTACCCCCCTTAGGAACTTTGTCCTCAAAGTTGTGGATCTAATAACGTTACTCTCATGGGCACGCTATGTCAAGGTTATAATACACGTATAATCTTACAGACTCCACAAGTCAGTCTCATTTCACACTACACATACCACACACATATCACATCATGTATAGCAATCAAAAATACTCTTTTTACTCTCTCCATGGAATCGGTCCGAAGACAAGAAGGCACTACAGTCCTCGAATCCATATTGAGTAATATACTACTGATCCCTCAGGCACCGGTCACGTTGGACACTTACGCTCTCTGGTCCATGGCCGTTTCATGACAAATGGGCACTTACTCTCTCTGGCACACGGTCCCTTCAGTTCTGATCAAAACGTTACACATATACATATCCTCAGGCACTCTGGTTGACTCACTCAACACAGGAACGTCTCAGGGTACTCTCCCCGTCCCGCTGCCTTTGGAAAAATCACACACTGCCACCGCCCCAACCGGTCACTTAGGACTGCCGCACGTACGGTGCAATGGTTTCAAAACTAATACACGCCCACCGTTCTACCGGTCATCAAGACTTAAAGCCACAGCCAGCGGGGGTGATAGCGGTTTCAAAACCAGTTTTCGTCTCCATCTTCATACTTGAAGAAAATTCTTTTTCAAAACTTGTTTGAAAACTCTTTTAAAACATCACACAACTCCAAGTCAAATTTATGGTAGCTGTATCTTTCTTAGCGTGATTACTTGTGACCACTTATAGGGAGCTTTAAGAATCATCCAACCCTGATGTGATCAGCATCAGTGTTGAACTATCCCTCCACCCCAATTTGTGTTCGGTTTCCCTTGATCGCTAGCAGACCAAGTTCCACCTCCCACGTCGGTTTCAAACAAACAGATAGTCAAACATTTTCGTTTTCTATCTTTTACTCTTACTAGTCATGTTCATAAAACAATCTGTTTCAATTTATCTATAGTTCCTAGAATTTAGGTGATCCGTTCTCAATTTTCTTTGCTTACTTTACCTAAGCAACTCATGACCTCATTTTCTAAATTGTTACTCAATTTAAACACACAACATAACAACTCCAAAGGATGGAACTCACTCCATCAATCATTCTTAAATAGAATCACTTAGGGGACTCACTCCCTACTAGGTTACACATCGGTTTCATACCGATTCATACTCATTATGTCTCATGTTTAATCTCACTAGACATATGCTATTGGGATTCTCATTCCCCAAGAGTTTCTCTCCTCCTCTTTTCATAATATTACATACTCGTTACTTGCATCTCTCATGCACAATAATCATTATTACATATGTTTATGTAACATAAGTTCCAATCATCAAAACAATTTCTTTTGTGCTATGCACATATTAGTTTACGCACCTATACGTAAAACATACTCTAAGCGGTTTCTCGCCCTACCCCCCTTAAAAGGGGTTACGCCCGCGTAATCGACCATATGTTACCTCTGTACATTGGTTCACTAATTCAGGTATCATGAAGTGTTTTAACTTCAATACGGTTAACTAACTCATAACCGGGTTCAATTCTAGCCTCTAAGGCTTCAAGACGTTTATGATTAGCCATTTACTCGCATTTGCTAGGTATATTTAACCTTTGAATTACGGTTCACTAGCTTGTGTTGTGTGACCTGATAACTAGAGCTTAATTCACCCATTGGTATCTCAATGTATTATCCACTCCCTTTCTATCCCTTTTTTGACTTGGGAATAAAGGTTTGTCAATCGTCGCTAGGTATCTCTTACTGTATGCGCGTTTTAGTGTTCTTCGCGTTTTACGCATTTTCTCTTTTCTTTTGGTTTCATTCTCTTTACCAATACTCTCTAGGCATCATTAGGCCTTTAATAATCATATTAGAGTAATTTAATCACCATTTTTAGATCCGGGGTATTAAAATCTACCCCCCTTAGGAACTTTGTCCTCAAAGTTGTGGATCTAATAACGTTACTCTCATGGGCACGCTATGCCAAGGTTATAATACACGTATAATCTTAAAGACTCCACAAGTCAGTCTCATTTCACACTACACATACCACACACATATCACATCATGTATAGCAATCAAAAATACTCTTTTTACTCTCTCCATGGAATCGGTCCGAAGACAAGAAGGCACTACAGTCCTCGAATCCATATTGAGTAATATACTACTGATCCCTCAGGCACCGGTCACGTTGGACACTTACGCTCTCTGGTCCATGGCCGTTTCATGACAAGTGGGCACTTACTCTCTCTGGCCCACGGTCCCTTCAGTTCTGATCAAAACGTTACACATATACATATCCTCAGGCACTCTGGTTGACTCACTCAACACAGGAACGTCTCAGGGTACTCTCCCCGTCCCGCTGCCTTTGGAAAAATCACACACTGCCACCGCCCCAACCGGTCACTTTGGACCGCCGCACGTACGGTGCAATGGTTTCAAAACTAATACACGCCCACCGTTCTACCGGTCATCAAGACTTAAAGCCACAGCCATCGGCGGGTGATAGCGGTTTCAAAACCAGTTTTCGTCTCCATCTTCATACTTGAAGAAAATTCTTTTTCAAAACTTGTTTGAAAACTCTTTTAAAACATCACACAACTCCAAGTCAAATTTATGGTAGCTGTATCTTTCTTAGCGTGATTACTTGTGACCACTTATAGGGAGCTTTAAGAATCATCCAACCCTGATGTGATCAGCATCAGTGTTGAACTATCCCCCACCCCAATTTGTGTTCGGTTTCCCTTGATCGCTAGCAGACCAAGTTCCACCTCCCACGTCGGTTTCAAACAAACAGATAGTCAAACATTTTCGTTTTCTATCTTTTACTCTTACTAGTCATGTTCATAAAACAATCTGTTTCAATTTATCTAGTTCCTAGAATTTAGGTGATCCGTCTTTCTCAATTTTCTTTGCTTACTTTACCTAAGCAACTCATGACCTCATTTTCTTAAATTGTTACTCAATTTTAAACACACAACATAACAACTCCAAAGGATGGAACTCACTCCATCAATCATTCTTAAATAGAATCACTTAGGGGACTCACTCCCTACTAGGTTACACATCGGTTTCATACCGATTCATACTCATTATGTCTCATGTTTAATCTCACTAGACATATGCTATTGGGATTCTCATTCCCCAAGAGTTTCTCTCCTCCTCTTTTCATAATATTACATACTCGTTACTTGCATCTCTCATGCACAATAATCATTATTACATATGTTTATGTAACATAAGTTCCAATCATCAAAACAATTTCTTTTGTGCTATGCACATATTAGTTTACGCACCTATACGTAAAACATACTCTAAGCGGTTTCTCGCCCTACCCCCTTAAAAGGGGTTACGCCGCGTAATCGACCATATGTTACCTCTGTACATTGGTTCACTAATTCAGGTATCATGAAGTGTTTTAACTTCAATACGGTTAACTAACTCATAACCGGGTTCAATTCTAGCCTCTAAGGCTTCAAGACGTTTATGATTAGCCATTTACTCGCATTTGCTAGGTATATTTAACCTTTGAATTACGGTTCACTAGCTTGTGTTGTGTGACCTGATAACTAGAGCTTAATTCACCCATTGGTATCTCAATGTATTATCCACTCCCTTTCTATCCCTTTTTGACTTGGGAATAAAGGTTTGTCAATCGTCGCTAGGTATCTCTTACTGTATGCGCGTTTTAGCGTTCTTCGCGTTTTACGCATTTTCTCTTTTCTTTTGATTTCATTCTCTTTACCAATACTCTCTAGGCATCATTAGGCCTTTAATAATCATATTAGAGTAATTTAATCACCATTTTTAGATCCGGGGTATTAAAATCTACCCCCCTTAGGAACTTTGTCCTCAAAGTTGTGGATCTAATAACGTTACTCTCATGGGCACGCTATCAAGGTTATAATACACGTATAATCTTACAGACTCCACAAGTCAGTCTCATTTCACACTACACATACCACACACATATCACATCATGTATAGCAATCAAAAATACTCTTTTTACTCTCTCCATGGAATCGGTCCGAAGACAAGAAGGCACTACAGTCCTCGAATCCATATTGAGTAATATACTACTGATCCCTCAGGCACCGGTCACGTTGGACACTTACGCTCTCTGGTCCATGGCCGTTTCATGACAAATGGGCACTTACTCTCTCTGGCACACGGTCCCTTCAGTTCTGATCAAAACGTTACACATATACATATCCTCAGGCACTCTGGTTGACTCACTCAACACAGGAACGTCTCAGGGTACTCTCCCCGTCCCGCTGCCTTTGGAAAAATCACACACTGCCACCGCCCCAACCGGTCACTTAGGACTGCCGCACGTACGGTGCAATGGTTTCAAAACTAATACACGCCCACCGTTCTACCGGTCATCAAGACTTAAAGCCACAGCCATCGGCGGGTGATAGCGGTTTCAAAACCAGTTTTCGTCTCCATCTTCATACTTGAAGAAAATTCTTTTTCAAAACTTGTTTGAAAACTCTTTTAAAACATCACACAACTCCAAGTCAAATTTATGGTAGCTGTATCTTTCTTAGCGTGATTACTTGTGACCACTTATAGGGAGCTTTAAGAATCATCCAACCCTGATGTGATCAGCATCAGTGTTGAACTATCCCTCCACCCCAATTTGTGTTCGGTTTCCCTTGATCGCTAGCAGACCAAGTTCCACCTCCCACGTCGGTTTCAAACAAACAGATAGTCAAACATTTTCGTTTTCTATCTTTTACTCTTACTAGTCATGTTCATAAAACAATCTGTTTCAATTTATCTATAGTTCCTAGAATTTAGGTGATCCGTCTTTCTCAATTTTCTTTGCTTACTTTACCTAAGCAACTCATGACCTCATTTTCTTAAATTGTTACTCAATTTTAAACACACAACATAACAACTCCAAAGGATGGAACTCACTCCATCAATCATTCTTAAATAGAATCACTTAGGGGACTCACTCCCTACTACATCGGTTTCATACCGATTCATACTCATTATGTCTCATGTTTAATCTCACTAGACATATGCTATTGGGATTCTCATTCCCCAAGAGTTTCTCTCCTCCTTTTCATAATATTACATACTCGTTACTTGCATCTCTCATGCACAATAATCATTATTACATATGTTTATGTAACATAAGTTCCAATCATCAAAACAATTTCTTTTGTGCTATGCACATATTAGTTTACGCACCTATACGTAAAACATACTCTAAGCGGTTTCTCGCCCTACCCCCCTTAAAAGGGGTTACGCCCGCGTAATCGACCATATGTTACCTCTGTACATTGGTTCACTAATTCAGGTATCATGAAGTGTTTTAACTTCAATACGGTTAACTAACTCATAACCGGGTTCAATTCTAGCCTCTAAGGCTTCAAGACGTTTATGATTAGCCATTTACTCGCATTTGCTAGGTATATTTAACCTTTGAATTACGGTTCACTAGCTTGTGTTGTGTGACCTGATAACTAGCTTAATTCACCCATTGGTATCTCAATGTATTATCCACTCCCTTTCTATCCCTTTTTTGACTTGGGAATAAAGGTTTGTCAATCGTCGCTAGGTATCTCTTACTGTATGCGCGTTTTAGTGTTCTTCGCGTTTTACGCATTTTCTCTTTTTTTGGTTTCATTCTCTTTACCAATACTCTCTAGGCATCATTAGGCCTTTAAAATCATATTAGAGTAATTTAATCACCATTTTTAGATCCGGGTATTAAAATCTACCCCCCTTAGGAACTTTGTCCTCAAAGTTGTGGATCTAATAACGTTACTCTCATGGGCACGCTATGCCAAGGTTATAATACACGTATAATCTTAAAGACTCCACAAGTCAGTCTCATTTCACACTACACATACCACACACATATCACATCATGTATAGCAATCAAAAATACTCTTTTTACTCTCTCCATGGAATCGGTCCGAAGACAAGAAGGCACTACAGTCCTCGAATCCATATTGAGTAATATACTACTGATCCCTCAGGCACCGGTCACGTTGGACACTTACGCTCTCTGGTCCATGGCCGTTTCATGACAATGGGCACTTACTCTCTCTGGCCCACGGTCCCTTCAGTTCTGATCAAAACGTTACACATATACATATCCTCAGGCACTCTGGTTGACTCACTCAACACAGGAACGTCTCAGGGTACTCTCCCCGTCCCGCTGCCTTTGGAAAAATCACACACTGCCACCGCCCCAACCGGTCACTTGGACCGCCGCACGTACGGTGCAATGGTTTCAAAACTAATACACGCCCACCGTTCTACCGGTCATCAAGACTTAAAGCCACAGCCATCGGGGGTGATAGCGGTTTCAAAACCAGTTTTCGTCTCCATCTTCATACTTGAAGAAAATTCTTTTTCAAAACTTGTTTGAAAACTCTTTTAAAACATCACACAACTCCAAGTCAAATTTATGGTAGCTGTATCTTTCTTAGCGTGATTACTTGTGACCACTTATAGGGAGCTTTAAGAATCATCCAACCCTGATGTGATCAGCATCAGTGTTGAACTATCCTTCCACCCCAATTTGTGTTCGGTTTCCCTTGATCGCTAGCAGACCAAGTTCCACCTCCCACGTCGGTTTCAAACAAATAGATAGTCAAACATTTTCGTTTTCTATCTTTTACTCTTACTAGTCATATTCATAAAACAATCTGTTTCAATTTATCTCTAGTTCCTAGAATTTAGGTGATCCGTCATTCTCAATTTTCTTTGCTTACTTTACCTAAGCAACTCATGACCTCATTTTCTCAAATTGTTACTCAATTTAAAACACACAACATAACAACTCCAAAGGATGGAACTCACTCCATCAATCATTCTTAAATAGTCACTTAGGGGACTCACTCCCTACTAGGTTACACATCGGTTTCATACCGATTCATACTCATATGTCTCATGTTTAATCTCACTAGACATATGCTATTGGGATTCTCATTCCCCAAGAGTTTCTCTCCTCCTCTTTTCATAATATTACATACTCGTTACTTGCATCTCTCATGCACAATAATCATTATTACATATGTTTATGTAACATAAGTTCCAATCATCAAAACAATTTCTTTTGTGCTATGCACATATTAGTTTACGCACCTATACGTAAAACATACTCTAAGCGGTTTCTCGCCCTACCCCCCTTAAAAGGGGTTACGCCCGCGTAATCGACCATATGTTACCTCTGTACATTGGTTCACTAATTCAGGTATCATGAAGTGTTTTAACTTCAATACGGTTAACTAACTCATAACCGGGTTCAATTCTAGCCTCTAAGGCTTCAAGACGTTTATGATTAGCCATTTACTCGCATTTGCTAGGTATATTTAACCTTTGAATTACGGTTCACTAGCTTGTGTTGTGTGACCTGATAACTAGAGCTTAATTCACCCATTGGTATCTCAATGTATTATCCACTCCCTTTCTATCCCTTTTTTGACTTGGGAATAAAGGTTTGTCAATCGTCGCTAGGTATCTCTTACTGTATGCGAATTCGATGAGTTATAGATTTTCTCTCCAGCTCTTTGGAAATCTATTTCGTATAGCATTGTATACCTTCGTGATTATTCACTTACTTTCTTCCGACTTACTATCGGTTGAGGTCAAGTTACTACTTAGTATGTAGTGCTTCCTCGTTTAATTTTTATGTTTGTTTACTGGTTTCTGTACCAGAGTTCTTTATTCATACTACTCTGCATTTACCACCCATCGATCCTGGCCCTGTGGGTTACTGCCCACGTTCCTCGTGCATCTTTGGCCAACGGCCACACGGTTATCTCTCTAGATTCTCACTCAACAGGCTTCGTTGACATCTCTCAATTCCTGACTCTCCCACTCGATCATTACCGCCAAGTGCAATACCAAAACACTCAGTCATACAGAGTGCAGAAGCGTAAACCCTTGGCAGTAAATCTCTTATGAGATAGGAATGAATACGTCTCCTTTACTATTTTTTCTCATCAACTTCATTTCATTATCTGATTACTCTCTTACAATGGTCGCTCACTGCGCACCATGCTCTTATTCATTAACAATATTCGCTTATATGGCATTAGCTACTACTTTAGCTTCCGCTCATATACTCCTGCCATTCATACTATGGCTCACCATTCACTTGGCTCAATAGAATATATTACTCTAAACTCTCTACGCTTACTGCGCATCGTTTACTCTGCAATTCATACTGCACACATACAGTGTTTACTACTAATCCGATTACTCTCTCGGTTTCCTTCCACTGCTATCAATGCCTTTCTATTCCCTATCTCTATTCGACTTACTCTTTGGCAATTAACACATGCTCAAGTTTCATTGCACCGCTCTAGCGGTTTCACATTACATTCATGGGTGGTAGCCTTTCTCTGGAAGATTCACGCAATTACCTCTCCATAGGCTCCACAATAACAAGTGGTGTCCCCACTCTAAGGTAGTGGTTCGTGCTCCACAATAACTCTTATGCCTTTATGCATATGTTTTGCAATGTTTGGATCTACGAATTGTAGTTGGTTCTATCGGCTTACAAGCCACCTTGCCTCGAGTCATGCTCCATGTGGGTTGTTTATATAGGTTTCTTCTTCTCCGTATGCCATTAAATGGTTAGGAGGTGTTTCTGGGCTCTTTGATTTGGTTGTCTCTTCACACTTCCGTACATGGAAGGCCCTTTTGTATTTTAATATAAGTCTGTGCCCCTAACGTATCTAAATATTAATTCATGCCTTCTGGCAATCTAGGGTATCCCGTGTTACGTGGGATCCCTTCGGGTTCTACCCGAGTGTTCAGTTTACACTAATGTTCTCAACACGATGTTTCGTTCAACTACTGTTGACTCCCGGCACCCTTCCGGATTGCTCCTGGGTGTTACTGAGTTGCACCAATACATCTGGTTTGAATTCTTGGGTATGTTCAGTTTCTTATCCCGCCTCGCGGTTATATACTTGACCATCCCACTTAGGGTTGTAATGTCTCCCGTTTTTGGGTAGATTATTGGTACCTTCTTATACCTTCTTGGTCAGGTCGTCATTCTCTTCAGTGAAGTATACTATGGGTATTCTATCCCGTTTATCGTAACATTAATAAGTTCATTTAGGCATTCGCCGTATTGCTTACACTGGTATTCATTCCAGTCATTATGTATTTCCTAAGACATATCCAATGTCTATACCTAATACTCTGTGCTTCTCGCACTTCTCTATGCTATATTCTTAGATCCGTCATCTTACTGGATTCTTGACTCCTTTAGCTTGGTAAGCTTCTCTGTGTTCTTCGGTCATCCGAGGTGTCCAACTGTCTTGGTTTGAATTGGCTCTTCCGTCCGTAGTATGGAGTGGGCTACTTCCCGTGTTCCGTACTCTACTAGTATACATACATGGAGTATCTTATTGATACGTTACCACTTGCCCGACTAACTCATAACTGGTCTGTCAGGCCCGCAAGTCCTTCGGAGTGCGGCGTTTCCATGTCATCGTTTGGGTACCCACTTGTAGTGGTCGGTCACACGCCTAGGTTGAAGTATTCTGTTGTCAACTCCTCTTGTATCATTCTATGATAAACTTACCGTGGTTCTCTGGTTTGGTTTTTTTAAAAAATTTGGGGGTTTTTGGAAAATTCTATGTTTGAAAGAAAAATTTAAGCTGAAAAATAAAATCTCCACGGCATTTCAATGCCGGTTTGCTTCTTACCAAGTCTAGCTTCTCGCTGACGGGTATGCTCTTAATACAATGGTCAGGCCGTTAGGCCTTTCCAAATTTCCATTTCAAAATTCTTAGGGGTCTTGCCATACTTGCTTCTCTCGCCGTTTGGTACTTGCTAAGTACTGGTCGCTTGTCAAAGCTCTTCTTAAAAGTCCCGTAATACTGCACTTACCGTGGCAAGTGCGCGGTACAGGCGGCGGTTTTTAGGTTAACTCATACCGGTCACGGTATTGTTCACATTGTATTTGGTAGCCTTGTCGGCTCTTCCTTGATCCTTTAATTGGATAATGCTCCTTAGAGCGCTTCTCATTCCTCTTGACATGACTGTCATTCATTTAGGTGCTTCTCCACTCTTGGAGTTCCTTAATTACTTTAGTTCTATGCTTACCTCGTTGCTCGTTCCCACGTCTTTACTGGGTTACCGAGGGGTTAACTCATTTAGGCACTAATTTGTAGTCCTATTCGGGTATTCCCATAGTTATGCTCATAGCTGTCTAAGCTATATCAGTGAAGTATTGCAACTTCTTCGGGTGTGGCAGGGTGGGCAGACCTACTCTCAACTAGGTTCTTAATTGGTAGTATACCGTCAGTGGTATTACTTAACTATGACGTCCTAGACACGTGTCCCGGTTCTCGTTATTTCTTATGAGTCCGTCTTGTCGCACGATTGGTGCTTTGCTTCTTGTTGTGCTTGGTCCGCCGGGGTTCTCGCGACTGCTAGGCATGTCGCCCCATGTCGCCACAGATTTCGGTCTCCATGGATTAGGATTTCTCAATCTCCCGCCATTGTGTGCGGTTATTGTCATTCCAGCGGGATTCATCTCAGGGATTTCTGGTTCTAGGAATCCACCGCATGACAGGTTCTGGTTCATTTTGGAATATTTAATAACTGCCAGATCGGGTTTCCACGTCTTCTCCGGCATTCCTTCCCGAGCTTTAATACGGGGGTTGTGGAGGGCGGGTTTGGTATTGTAGGTATCCAGTTCATACTGGAAGTTCCTAACTAGCGCATCTCTCACGCTATCACTCAACCCTTAGCCCTAAGTCTCTGTTTCCTAACTCGGTATTCCTAGGCTCGGTATTCCCAGTCATCAGAGCGATACTTCGCTCTGATACCATTTTGTTAACACCCCAACCGTTAAGCTCATCTTAAAACTGTCACCAATTACACTTACTCACGCGCGGAACTCTACTTACAACGAGGGGTGATGGAAACAACGCCGTTAGCCACCCATATGGCTAACTAGGCCTTTCTTACATACCGTAATGTCTGATGAACTGGAACAACCGAGTACACAATACAAATACAATACTCAAATCATTTCTTTACTATACCGAGTCTACAATATTGGATGCCGACAACATATTCGGTCTTACACCTCTTCAATACATAAGTAATTAATTCTAACTACCCATGCAAAACCACCGACCCCGTCCTACTCTCGAACAGTAACATCTTCGGTGTACCTGAAAAATAAAAACGTTGCCCCTAGGGGCTCAGCTTAACGCTGCATATGAAATTCGCATACCCCGAGCGCTAACCGGGGGTACGCCGACTACTTTTGTCGGATGTACATGGAGTTCATTAGTCAAACAACATGCATATAGCAATACAATGTGTATTACTCAAGGAATCTACATCCAATCACGGAACACAATTCCTAACCAACATAACAAGGTTGTTAGTTGTATCTGTTTACTCTTAGGCCTGAGGGTTATACCTCACTATGCCTTGTTTACTTATTCAATATCTCACCCGCTCTCTCGGGTTACTTGTTCATGTACACACCATTCTCCTGGGCTACTCGTATTATACTCACCCATTCTCTCGGGTTCTTATACTTATTATCTCACCCACACTCTGGGGTATTTATACATATTATTCCACCCACACTCTTGGGTTAATATACCCAAGCTCTTGTAGATTCTCGAGACGCTACAGGTCTCCTACGTCACGCTTGTTACTCTTAATACATACTTAGGCCAAACTCATGGCTCTCTAGCATAGTCTTACTTCCCCGGTTTCGACCCTACTCTGGGTCTAGCATGGTGGAAAGGTTCAACTAGCTCACGGAACCTCTCTCTTAGTTCCTATCTCTTTTACTTAGGTCCGACTACTCTCGGACTACTTACTTTCCCATACTCTCCTCTCTCGGAGTTATAATAATATTATGTATATTAGTCTATAAGCATCACTCTCGATGTCTCTAATGACCTTGGGAACATTACTTAAGTTTGGTTAATCTTAGGTTTTAAGAGTACCCATACATTTCCTTTACCCCTACTTTCGGTTATGTGCTTATATCAGGTTAAAATCCCCATATAGGAGGTCGACCAGGTCTTAAGGGAGCTACTAACCCCTTAGGTCTCTTTTACCTTCTTTACTAGCTCACTTCTTCGAACTATCTTAAATCCTCTTGAAGGAGGTTCACTTATCTTTCCACTCTCATTTGTTTCGTGGATTGTTTCAATATGGTTTTTCTAACCGTTATCGGGTATTTACTCAACCCGTACTTCTCCTCACATTCTAGGGAGTTCATATGTTTGCGTTATCGTTATACTTTAACGGATAGTTTGTGTGTTTGCACGTTTTCGATATCACAAGCATCGACCCAATCTATGGGTCTCTAGCCAAACGTTACTCACTATGAGTTGGTCTTTACTCTATGTTAGACACACACCGGCATACAAATATGTTAGCTCATTCAACAAACAACAAGACATACATAATCAACAATGGATTATTTTCATGCTTTAGTCTTGATTAAGCCGGCACACAAACACACAAATCAGAGTAACTTGGTTAGCACGCGGAGTAGTATGAGAAAATCATACTTTTCACCGGGGTTTTTACTTTTACCGTGTCATCTCACCATGCTCGGTTCACACATGATTCTCTGATAATGTTTCAAACAACATTATTATTACCAAGCTCATACGGTACATAATTAAATGTTACTCCCGTACTTACCCCGTTATCCCGTTTAACTTAGTTTCACTCATGTGTTCATAAACTTACAACTTTCTCATTCACTACTCAAACTTATTTACACTGCTTAGGACCTTCATTAGTCACCAAACAAGGCCTAAACATCATCTAAAACCATTTCCATTCACTTCCCCTCATTAGGGCACCTTAAAAACACTCTCTGGTACATTTTTACACTGGTCCGGGTTTGTGTCCGGGGTTACAAACCCGGACCAGACACGGTTTAAACTCTCTGGACAATTTACATGTGGTCCGGTTTGTGTCCTGGTATACAAACCCGACCAACCCCTGTTATAAGTCTCGGTGTGTTTTGATGTGGTCCGGGTATACATGCTAGTTTACAAACCGGACCCTTAATTCAGAAACCTCTCGGGTGCATTTTAGGGGTGGTCCGGGTTTGTGTCCTGGTTTGTAAACCGGACCACTCCTCTGTTACGACATTCTGCCATGTTTTATCCCTGGTCCGGGTTTCTGTATTGTTTACAGACCCGGACCACTTGCAGAACTGAAAAATAAGTAAGTTTTTTACTTTGTTTCAACTCCAAACTTATACCAACTTCTTCCTAATCATTCCACATGTAATCCAACATAATTCAAACACCCTAATCAAGCTCTTAACCTCCTCAAATCATGGACAAAACTTATCACTTAATTCATGCTCAATACACCATGTTCTCTGTTAGTTTCTTTCCTCTGTTACAGGTTTTCAATTCTTTCTTTCCCTCCATTCCAACTCCACGCATCAGTACATTCAAGCCCATATATTCCTAGGCAAATTCTGACAAGGTTTGTCTACATTCCTAAGCATTCTCCACACACTAATAAACTCACAAAATCTATTTTTCATCTCTGTTGTAACAACATTAAAATCCTTGCAGCAGCACATTAAATTCCCCTCTGTTATCACACAATACTTGCTCAGTTTTCTAAGTTTGTTTTCTACCCAAACCCATTAAAACTTCCTCACTAACAAACAATATTGTAGTATCAAAACTACACTAATTCAATGTCATTATTCACATTCAAAAAAATAATGTGTTTAAAGAGAACACAACCATCTCAGGTAAGCTCATTACCTTACTAGCTTTTTGTTTTGTTTTCTCCTCTTCCTCCTTCTCTTGTTCTCTCTTCCTCTTCTTGTTTTCTCATCAACCAATGGAGTTTAGGTTGCTTGCTACAATCACATCCATTCCATACCAAACAAGCTAATTAATTCACCGACCCTACACTAACCTAGAATTTTCAAGAGCTAGTTTAGGGCTTAGTTTGGAGTTTTACCTTCTAGTATACCAATGGAGAGTTTAGGCAATCAAAATGATGAAGTTCCAGCACTCCACCAAGGCAAGAAGGACCGGCTGACCATGGGGAAAAAATTCAACGTTGGCAAAAATTCCAATTTGCAAGAACAAAAAGCTAGAAAGATGGAAAGATGAGTTTATATTATACCTTCGGTTATTAAGGAGGTGAAGGAGAGCCAAAAGCACCTCTCCAAGCTGCAAAATGACCCACGGCCATGAAGATGAAGATGAGGTTTCAAGTTTTTGTTGGGTGGAAAATGTTGTCCTTGCCGAGAGGAATCTAACGGCGCTATTTTTGTGTGATTCGGAGGAGAAATGAGCAAGATAATGGAGGGACAAGGTGGAGGCTGTGTGCCCCTTTGAAATCGTCGATGGCTTACAGAGGAGGAAGAAGAAGATAAGCAGAGGCTGGGTAAATCGTGAAAGAAGAAATAAAGGAGGTGAGAGGTAAGCAAAGTCTCTTTTTACTATTCCCCTCTCTACTTTATTTCTTTGTCATCTAGTGACTTAGTAAGCTAACAAGCTAATTACATGTGTGTGTGTATACTAATTAAAATCAGCCCCACACAAAATACAAGCTGGGAGCGTTTTTCATCTTTTTTACAGAAAACGCTCGTTATTTTACCCGGTTGGCACTATTCACTTACCGGGTCCGTTTTCCTGAATTTTCTCGTTTAATTATTTTAATGGTTATTAAGCTTCCATTAATACTTAATTATAGTTATTTAATCAACTATAATTTTACGGGTCTGTTTGACCACTTAAAGTTACGTTTTCGGGTTTTCTCGAAAAGCGTGCTTTAAAACTCCATTAGCATTTTTAATCCATTATTTGGATCCGTTTTCTTCGAGAATTATTCCCACATATTAATTAGGCATAATTAAGCCTTAGGAGTCCATCTCGGACCCTAACGAGATCATCTATCTCTTATACTCATTTAATTCGCGTTTTAGCGTTCTTCGCGTTTTACGCATTTTCTCTTTTCTTTTGGTTTCATTCTCTTTACCAATACTCTCTAGGCACCATTAGGCCTTTAATAATCATATTAGAGTAATTTAATCACCATTTTTAGATCCGGGGGTATTAAAGAATCAGAGACTTAGGGCTAAGGGTTGAGTGGTAGCGTGAGAGATGCGCTAGTTAGGAACTTCCAGTATGATATGGATACCTACAATACCAGACCCGCCCTCCACAACCCCCGTATAAAAAGCTTGGGAAAGAACGCCAGAGAGATGGGGAAACCTGATCTGGCATATAATTATTTTCGATATGAACCAGAATCTGTCATGCGGTAGTAGATCCCGAGAATCGGAAATCCCGGAGACGGATCCCGCTGGAACGACAATCACCGCACTCAATGACGGATGGTCAAGACCTCCTAGTCCAAGGAGACCGGAATCCGCGGTAGCATGGGGCGACATGCTTAGCAGTCGCAAGAACCTAGCTGGCCGAGCAGCAGTAAGAGGGAAGCACCAATTGGGCGACAAGACGGACTCATAAGAAATAACGAGAACTGGAACACATGTTTACGGACCGCCATGGTTATGTAATACCACTAACGGCTAGTTGAGAGTAGGTGCACCCACCCTGCCACACCCGAAGAAGTTGAAAAACTTAACTGATATGGCTTAGACGGCTACGAGCAAACTACGGGAAATACCCGAATAGGACTAAAGAAGTAGTGCCTAAATAACTTAAACCTCGGTAACCACAATGAAGACGTGGGAACGAGCAACGAGGTAGAGCATAGAACTAAATAATTAAGGAACTCCGATAGTGGAGAAGCACCTAAATGACTGACAGTCATGTCAAGATGTATGAGAAGCAGCTCTAAGGAGTAGTTATCCAACTAAAGGGTTAAGGAAGAGCCGATAAGGCTACCAAAACCGCCTGTACCGCGCACTTGCCTCGGCAAGTGCAGTAATAACGGGACCGTTAAGAGGAACGTTATCAAGCAAGAAGTACTTAACAGAGTACCAAGATGGCGAGAGAAGCCAACACAGTACCACAAACCTTAAGAATTATGAAACTAAATCATGAAAAGGCCTAACAGCCTAATCAATGTATAAGAACATACCGGTTAGCAAGAAGCTGGACTCGGTAAGGAGTTGTTGGCATTGAAATGCCATGAAGATCTTACTTTCAAACCCAAATTTTTCTTTCAAACATAAATTTTTCCAAAATCCCCCAAATTTTAAAACCTGAACCAGAAGAACCACGGTAAGTTATCATAGAATGATACAAGAGGAGTTGCAACAGAATACTTCACCTAGGCGTGTGATCGACACTACAGTGTACTAAACGAGACATGGGACGACCGCACTCCGAAGGAGCTTGCAGGCCTGACAGACCAATTATGAGTTTGTCGGGTAAGTGGTAACGTATCAATAAGATACTCCATGTATGTATACAAGTAGAGTACAGAACACGGGAAGTAGCCCACTCCGTACTACGGACGAAAGAGCCAATCCAAACCAAGATATTTGGACACCTCGAATGATCGAAGAACACAAGAAGTTCACGAAGCTAAAGGAGTCTAGAAACCAGTAAGGTGGCGGACCTAAGGATATAGTGTGGATAAGTGCGAGAAGCACAGAGTATTAAGTATAGACATTGGATATGTCTCAGGAATCAAGGAGGAAATACCTAATAACTTGAATGAATACCAGTGTAAACAATATGATGAACCACTACTTTAGAGTGGGGATGCCACTTGTTATTGTGGGCCTATGGGGTGGCAATTGCATGAATCCTCCAGAGAAGGGCTACCACATAAGAAGTAATGCGAAACCGCTAGAGCGGCGTGGTGATAGTTGAGCATGTGTTTATTGCCAAGGAGTAATTCGAACAGCGATAGTATATATGAAAGCTTTGATAGCAGTGGGGGAAACCGATAGAGTAGTCGGATGATTAGTGAACACGGCATGCGTGCAATACGAACTGCAGAGTAAGCAAAAAATAGCGTATTTCATTGAGCCAAATGAATGGCAAGCCATAGTATATGAGCGGAAGGTAAAGTAGTAGCGGATGCCATGAAAATGAGTAAGAACATGGTACGCAGTAAGCGACCATTGTAAGAGTGAAATAAGATAATGATATGAAGCTGATGAGGAAACGTGGTAAAGGAGACATGTTCATTCCTATCTCATGAGAGACTTACTGTCAAGGGTTTACGCTTCTGCACTCTGTATGACTGAGTGTTTTGGTATTGCACTTGTGCGGTAATGATCGAGTGGGAGAGCCAGGAATTGAGAGATGTCAACGAAGCCTGTTGAGTGAGAACCTAGAGAGATAACCGTGCGGCCGTTGCCAAAGATGCATGAAGAATGTGGGCTGTAACCCACAGTTCCCAGGACCGATGAATGGTAAAGGCAGAGGAGTACAAATGAGGAATTCTTGTACAGAAACAATAAACAAACGTAATTCAGATGCCATTATTAAACGAGGAAGCACTACATACTGAGTAGTAGCTTGACCTCAACCGACAATAAGTCGGGAAAAGTAAGTGAATAATCACAAAGTATACAGTGTTATACGAAATAGAAAATCTATAACTCATCGAATTCGCATACGGTAAGAGATACCAAGCGACGATTAAGAACCCTTATTCCCAAGATAAAAGGGATTAAAGAAGTAAATAATACATTGGGATACCAAAAGGGCGAGTTAAGCTCTAGTTATCTGGTCACGCAGCAGAAGCTTGTGGACCGTAATTCAAAGGTGAGTATACCTAGCAATTGTGAGTAATTGGCTTATCATAAACACCTTGAAGCCTTAGAGGTGAGAACAAACCCGGTTATGAGTAAATTAACTGCAGTGAAGTTAAAACACTTCATGATACCCGAATTAGTGAACCAATGTTCAGTGATAATATATGGTCGATTACGCGGGCGTAACCCCTTTAAGGGGGGTAGGGCGAGAAACCGCTTAGAGTATGTTTTACGTATAGATGCGTAAACTACTATGTGCATAGCACAAAGAAAATTGTTTTGATGTTTGGAACTCATGTTACATAAACATGTGTACCCATTCATTGTGTAATAATGATTATCGTGCATGAGAGATGCAAGTAACGAGTATATAATATTTATGAAAAGAGGAGTATAGAGACTCCTGGGGAATGAGAATCCCTATAGTATGTGTCGGTGAGATTAGACATGAGACATAATGAGTATGAATCGGATGAAACCGGTGAAACCGGGTAACCTAGTAGGAAGTGAGTTTTCCTAGGCAAGTTTATTTGAGAATGATTGATGATGGAGTGAGTTCCATCCTTTGGAGTTGTATGTTGCATGTTTTTAAATTGAGTAACAAATTGAGGAAATGAGGTCATGAGTTGCTTAGGGAAAGTAAGCAAAGAAATTGATAATGACGGATGACCTAAGTTCTAGGAATTTGAGATAAGTTAAAATGCATTATTTTATGAATATGACAAGAAAGAGTAAAGATAGAAAACGAAAATGTTTGACTATCTGTTTGTTTGAAACTGACGTGGGAGGTGGAACTTGATCTGCTAGCGATCAAGGGAAACCGAACACAAATTGGGGTGGAAGGATAGATAGTTCAACACTGATGCTGATCACATCAGGGTTGGATGATTCCTGAAGCTCCCTATAAGCGGTCACAAGTAATCATGCTAAGAAAAGAGGCAACTACCATAAATTGGATTTGGAGTTGTGTGATGCTTTAAAAAGGATTTTCTAATGGAATTTACAAAAGAATTTTCTTCAAGTATGAAGATGGATATGGAAACTGGTTTTGAAACCGCTATCACCCGCCGATGGCTACGGCCTTAAGTCTTGATGACCGGTAGAACGGTGGGCATGTATTAGTTTTGAAACCATTGCACCGTACGTGCGGCGGTCCTAAGTGACCGGTTGGGGCGGTGACGGTGGGGTGACAGTGTGTGATTTTTCCAAAAGCAGCGGGACGGGAAGAGTACCCTGAGACGATCCTGTGTTGAGTGAGTCAACCAGAGTGCCTGAGGATATTTATATGTGTAATGTTTTGATCAGAACCGAAGGGACCGTGGGCCAGAGAGAGTAAGTGCCCATTTGTCATGAAACGGCCGTGAACCAGAAAGGGTAAGTGTTCAACGTGACCGGTACCTGAGGGATCAGTAGTATATTACTCAATATGGACTCGAGGACTGTAGTGCCTTCTTGTCTTCGGACCGATTCCATGGAGAGTAAAAAGAGTATTTTTGATTGCTATACATGTGTGTGATATGTGTAGTGTGAAATGAGATTAACTTGTGGAGTCTGTAAGGTTATACATATATTATAACCTTGGCATAGCGTGCCCATGAGAGTAACGATATAAGATTCACCAACTTTGAGGACAAAGTTCCTAAGGGGGGTAGATTTTAATACCCGGATCTAGAAATCATGATTAAATTACTCTAATATGATTATTAAAGGCCTAATGGTGCCTAAAGAGTATTGGTAAGAGAAAAAAACCAAAAGAAAAAAGAAAACACTTGAAAAGTGAAACGAAAAATGTAAAATGTAGTTAAATGAGTATAAGAGATATATGATCTCGAGAGGGTCCGATATGGATTCCTAAGGCTTAGTTAGGCCTAATTAGTATACGGGAATGATTCCCGAAGAAAACGGATCCAATAATGGATTAAAACGCTAACGGAGTTTTAAGCACGTTTTTCGGGGAAACCCGAAAACGTGACTTGAAGTGGTCAACAAACGGACCCGTAAAATTATAGTTGATTAAAACTATAATTAAGTATTAATGGAAGCTAATAGCCATTAAAATAAAGAGACGAGAAAAATCCAAAAAACGGGCCCGGTTAGTGAATAGTGCCGAACCGGGTAAAATAACGAGCGTTTTCTGTAATATGAAAAAATGCCCCAGCTTAATTAGCTAGTGGGGCTGGTTTAATATAGTAATAGCCTCCCCCTCTCTTGTTTATTAGTTAGGAAATAAAGGAAGAAAAGAAAAGTGAAAGTAAAAAAAATGGGAATAGTAAAAGTAACTTATTTACTCTCTCACTCTCCTTTTCTCCTCACTCACGATTCCCTCCTTTCCAAATTGAGCTCCTTCTTCCTTTGCCTCTGTAAATGGCGATTTCAAGAGTAAGCAAGCAGCCCACCTTCAATCTCCTCTAACTTGCTCATTTCTTCACCGAATCGCACAAAAATGCTACCGTTAGATTCGTATCGACAAGGGCTTCGTTTTCCACCCAACAAAATCTTGATTCCTCCACCTTCACTTCCATGGGTGTTGGACCTTTTGGAGCTTAAAGAAGTGTTTTTGAGTCTCCATCATCTTCTTGATACTCCAAGGTAAAAAAGAAAGTCAAAAGCTCTTCATTTCTAGCTAGTTCTTCCAATTTTGGAAAATTCCTTCACGTTGAAATTTTCCCATGTCCAGCCGGTTCTTCCTTGCTTTTGAGGAATGGAGGGACTTCATCATTTTGTTGCCTAAGCTCTCTCATTTGGACACTTGAAGGTAATCTCTAAGCTAAACCCTAAAAAACTAGCTCTTGTATACTAGTTTTTGTGAGGGAAGAATTGAATTAATAAGCTTAATATGTGTGTATGGGGATATGATTGTAGATGGCAATCTAGACCCCTTGGTGTTGTGAAAACAAGAAAAGAAAGAGGAGAGCAAGAGAAAGAGGAGAAGAAAAACCGAAACAAACAGGTAAAGCTCACCTTGTGTGGATTTTTATTTGACTTGTAAAACAGATTTGGAATTGATTTAATGTTCTTGAATGGTTGTAGTCATGGTACAACAATATTGAGTGGGAATGAGAATGTTTAATGTTGCTTAAGTGTGAAAAGAATCTTGGGAACTAAGCTAGTTTAGATGGTGAATAAATGGGAATTTGATGTGGTTTGGAGGTTTAAACAAACAGGGGAGAAGAAGTGTTTGTGAGCAAGTTTAGTGTGGTGAAAATGCTTAGTAAGGCAAGCAAGTGCTGTCAAATTTTACCTAGAAACCAGGGTGATTAAGAGTGTGTAAACCTAGGATAAACTAGGTATGTTTAGAAGATGAAAGTGAGTGGTAAATCACTTGGAATTTGGAAGAGGAAGAGAAAGGTGCTTGGAGTAGAACTGGAGAGGAAAATAATGTCATTTGGGTGCTAGGAATGACATTAGTGAGTGAGGTTTGAATGGTAAGAAGTGGGTACCAAAATCTGTTACAAGGAGTTAAGGAACAAGGATACCAGTTATGAAAATGTAAGTGGATTTTGAGTGAATTAAGCATGAGTTAGTGAGTGGACTTGGTGATCAATTTAAGGTGGTTTAGATGGGAGATTAGATGCTAAAACATGTGGTTATAAGTGGGAAAGATTGGTATCAATGGTGGAAGGATGGAGTTGTAACAGATTTGGAAATTCCAAATCTGTAAAATCTGTAGCAGGGTCCGGGACTTAGTCCATGGACAATGTCCTGGACCACCCCATAAATTTAGGCCGAGAGTGCATTCTGTGTTTGGTCCGGACTTGGGATAGGGACAAGGTCCCGGACCAGTGTATAATTCCACCCGAGAGTTACGATGAGTATTGGTCCGGGACTTAGGGTGTGGACCAAGTCCCGGACCGCCCCCAGAAAACACAAGAGAGCATTTTAAAGGTTGTAAATGATGGGGTTTTGAATGTTAATGATGTTATAAGATGTTAGGCCCTGTTTGGTGACATGTAAAGGCCCTAGGAAGTGTAAGAAAGTGTTGGAAGTGATTGAGAAGTGAGAACTCAAATTAAACAAGAATAAACCGAGATAACGGGATAACGGGGATACGGGAGTAGCATTTTATTATGTACCGTCTGATCTTAGTATTAACAATAATGTTTGGAACATTATCAGAGCTCGTGCGTGACCCGAGCATGGTGAGATGACACGGTAAAAGTAAAAACCCCGGTGAAAGGTATGATTTCTCATACTCCGCGTGCTAACCGAGTTACGTTGATTTGTGTGTTTGTGTGCCGGCTTAATCAAGATTAAAGCATGAAAATAATCCGTTGATTGATTATGTATGTATTGTTGTATGTTGAATGAGCTAACATACTTGTATGCCGGTGTGGTCTAACATAGTGTAAAGACCGACACATAGTGAGTAACGTTTGGCTAGAGACCCATAGATCGGGTCGATGCTTATGATAACGAAAACGTGCAAACACATAACTATCCGTTATAGTATAACAATAACGCAAACATATGAACTCCCTAGAATGTGAGGAGAAGTACGGGTTGAGTAAATACCCGATAACGGTTAGAAAACCATATAGAAACAATCCACGAAACAAATGAGAGTGGAAGGATAAGTGAACTTACTTCAAGAGGACTAAGATAGTTCGGAGATGTGAACTAGTAAAAAGGTAAAAGAGACCTAAGGGATTAGTAGCTCCCTTGTGCCATGGTCGACCTCCTTTATGAGGATTTTACCCTGTATAAGAAAATACCGAAAGTATGAGTAAATGAAACGTATGGGTAACTCTTAAAACCTAAGATTAACCAAACTTGTGTATTATTCCCAAGTCGTTAGAAACATCGAGAGTGATGCTTCTAGACTAGAACACATAATATTATTATAACTCCGAGAGAGGAGTGTATGGGAATGAGAGTAGTCCGTGGGTAGTCGGTGCTATGTAAAAGAGTTAGGAACTAAGAGAGAGAGTTCCGTGAGCTAGTTGAACCTTCCCACCATGCTAGACCAGAGTAGGGTCGAAATCGGGGAAGTAAGACTATGCTTGAGAGCCATGAGTTTTGGCCTAAGTATGTATTAGAGTAACAAGCATGACGTAGGAGACCTGTAGTGTCTCGAGAATATACAAGAGCTTGAGTATAAATAACCCAAGAGTGTGGGTGAGATAATGAGAATAAGTAACCCGAGAGAATGGTGAGTATAGTACGAGTAGCCCAAGAGAATGGGTGATTATATGAGTAAGTAACCCGAGAGAGCGGTGAGATATTGAATAAGTAAACGAGGCATAGTGAGTATAAACCCTCAAGGCCTAAGAGTAAACTGATACAACTAACAACCTTGTTATGTTAGTTAGGAATTGTGTTCCGTGATTGGATGTAGATTCCTTGAGTAATATACATGTATATTGTATTGCTATGATGCATGTTGTTTGACTAAAATGAACTCCATGTATATCCGACAAAAGTAGTCGGCGTACCCCGGTTAGCGCTCGGGGTATGCGAATTTCATATGCAGCGTTAAGCTGAGCCCCTAGGGGCAACGTTTTTATTTTTCAGTACACCGAAGATGTTACCGTTCGAGAGTAGGACGGTCGGTGGGTTGCATGTGTAGTTAGATTTAAGTACTTATGTATTGAAAGAGGTGTAAGACCGAATATGTTGTCGGCATCCATATATAGTAGACTCGGTATAGTAAAGAATTGATTTGAGTAAGTATTTGTATTGTGTATTTGGTTGTTCCAGTTCATCAGACCGTTACGGTATGTAAGAAAGGCCTGGTTAGCCACATGGGTGGCTAACGCGTTGTTTCACCCTCGTTGTAATTGGAGTTCTGCTGCGTGAGTAGGAGTAATTAGTAACGGTTTAAGAGGTAATGATGAGGTTAACGGTTGGGGTGTTACAAATTCATTTTGACTATTACATCGAATCCCAACCCATTAAAATCGATGAAGGAGATGGGAAACGATTCGCCTTTGATTTCAATCGTGGCTGATTTGTAGTATTTGGTACACCGTATCCGCTCCTTCGATGGGAGAGTAACCAGTAAATTAGGTAGCTCATCCACATCTAGCTTCAATCTCTTCACAAAAGATGGTGATACGAAGGTGTGAGGCGCCGGAGTCAAATAACACATTGGCTTCAATGCCGTTCACTGGGAAATTCCCGTTAAGATGGTGCCGCTTTTCCGGCTTGTGCTTCGGTGAGGATACTCAGGTTACCTTCGGACCGAGTCCACAACCTATTGAAGTCACAATTTCATAAGTATTGATGGTGGACACAAGTGGAATTTAAATCAACACTGTTCTTTATTGATAAACCAACCATCATACATACCGTGTCTCTAATACACGTTACTAATACATTACATGATACTATGAATTAATACTTCCTAAAGGTAAGGTTCAGGCGTCCTGGTTTCATGTGTGTGGCATTGATTATTGCCGGTGGTGCCGTATTCAACTTGATCTTGTTGATCCCGTGATACAGCATCCTAGAGTTTCCACCCATGATTAGGACATCTCCTGATCTCAATACCAGTTTCTGTGCGAGGTCCACACGCTTCTACTCGCTATACATAAATACGACGTCATCACCAATGGACCAAGACACTATGGGCACTCCTTGTTCAAGAGATTCCTCTGTCTCGTCCTTGTCTTGGTGTAACCCAATCGTCCTTCTCTCTCATAGAAATTGATGATACAAAGGTCCGCTTCAATTGCGGGGATCGGATCATTTTCGCATTGTTGTGCAAGTTCTACTGATGTGTGACAAGAGTAAGGAATTATGGGGGGTATTGTGTTGTGGTGCCGCTCTGTCTTGTATTCATGTCTCTTGGTATGTCTTGGTATAAGGATTCCAATCCTTTCCCATGCACATCATCTTCAGCTTCGCTCACCGGGGAATTCGGGTGTATAAAATCCTCCTGGACCTGTTCCTAGTTTGTTCATCGTCGGATGATTGAAATTTGGACTTCAGGTTTCAGGTTTCCTTTAATAGAATCATACCTGGTCGGATGACCTGACACTGCTCGTTGGTGTAGTAGTGATTGGTGATGTCAGTTTCTTCTTGATTCGGTTTTGAAGGTATGGATAGCAGATACTAAAGCTTCCTATGGTTATAAATTTCATCTACGGTGAGTACTAGTTTCAACTACGTCATTTCATGCTCAATACACACTTCTATTCATTTACTCATGCATTCTCAAACAATTACTTCAATACTTACTCATGCTTCTCAAGGATTAATGGTTCAGTTATTACCTAGGCCGGACTTAGAACCGGTCCCATCTCTGTCCATGATGTGCAAGGAAGGATGCCTCTGGGTGCGCCCTTCTGAGGACCTCAGGATCCCTGTCCCTGTGGCACCTGCTGGCTGGTGTATCGCCAGATGCAACCTCCTTGCCTTCCCTCTGCTTGTAGCGCTAGAAGTTTCCTCTGGGTTTGGCATTCTTTAGGCAAAAGTTGGCTCGTGTCCGGGCTCTAACAGTTGTAGCACGGATTTCTCTCCCTTGGCAATCTAGGCCGGGATGGTCTTGGTTGCACTTCCTACACACATATGCGAGGCTGTCGAGTAGTTCTTAGTGAAACCGGAGCCAGAACCTAAGGTTTAGAGTGTTAGCACATTTGTGTGGATATACTAGATATGGTACTTATACAAATACGGATTTAGATTAGAAGTTTACCCTTAGGTGGGTGTGATCTCAGTGGCTTCGCGGCCACCGGTGCAGAAGAACCAAGTTGAAGAAGCTCAACTGGTTTACCCTTCTCCTGGGCACTGCTCTCACTTGGGAAGTTCTTTTGAGTTTGCTGAAAGAATTTCCCTTTCTTCTTTTTCCAGCTCTTACCCTGGTTCTGCTCCTCGGCACTGGTATTCTTGTTGTTGGCCTTGCGCTTAAGCGCGGTTTCTTCATCCCTCAATTGGCAAGTGATCTCAACGCAAGATGCAGCATGATAACACTCCTGAAGTTCAGGTATTAGCCGGGATTCTCATTTAATAAGATAAGGTGAGTATTTAAGGATTTACAATGGTACTAAGGGTTAAACCGATATTTACCTGAACGGAGGTAAATCTAGTGTAGCCCATGCTGAAATACCCCAAACCTAATTATGCTAAGTAAACATCAAATTATGATGTAGTAAGGCTAGAATATGTCTTAGAAAGATTGGTAGACAATTTAAACCAAGGAAAACACAAGAAAGTGCCTTAAGGGCAATCAGGGCAAAAACATGCTCTAAGCTTGGAGTGACTTTGATTAGCACCCAAATACCATTATAAGACTTTAGTAATATGCTCATGGACATTTTAAATCAATTAGCAAAGAAAACCAAGCTTGAAAACAAGTTAAAACACAAAATGTGCTTTAAGAAGTCTTAAAGCACATTTTTGAGAAATTGTCTTAGAATGAGTTTTGAGTGGCTAAATGTCCATCATTACTCTTTAATCAACATGTGTACTAATTAGTATCACATTAGGAAGCCTAATCGATGGGAAATCAAAAATTTCAGAAATATGTGCACTGATTAGTGAATAGTGCCAAATAGTGACTAGTTTAAGTTTTAATCAATATAAGCTAATTAGTTGGTCAACAATGACCATGACTAGCCTTATTTAAGATAGGGGGCCGGTTTTCTAAGGATGAGTCATAATGGACTTCATCAAATAAGGGAAAAAGAAGAGATAAGTAAAGAAAGTTACTATTTGCTTTTATAAAGCAAATATCCTTATTAGCCTACCTCTCTCCTCTCTTATTCATTTCCCCTTCTTCTTCCACGGTTTTCTTCTTGTTCTCTCTGTCCAAACCGTGCCCAACCAGCTCCATACTTGTTCCATCTTCAATGTCCATAAGTTACTCATTTTAGCTCCAAATCAAAAAGTAAGCATAGATTATTCTTAGTTAGCTCAAGCTCTAGCTTTCCATCTTTACAAAATTGGAAAAGCTTCATTTTGGAGCCATGGGAAATCTCCATTGATGGGGGAAAATCAAGTTTGAAGAGCTCATTAGCTTCTCCATTCTCTTAAGGTAAAGGAAATGTAAGAAAAATCATGTTCCCATCACTTTCTCACCATGGCCAAAAATTTACTACTCATGGGGCTTTGTTTTTATGCCTTGTTCTAGCTTGTTTTATTCACCAAGGACTAGTGAGGTCCTATTTCATTCAATGCCCAAGTCTACTTTGAGACTTCAAAGGTAATCATCCACCTTTATGCTTTAGAACACATTTCTAACCTAGGTTTTCATTCCTTGAGGTTAGTATATTGTTTAGTACTCATATGAGTCATTGAATATTGATTAGAACATTGGCAAGGGGAATTTAAGTGATGGCCGAGATTCATGCAAGAAGAAGGTCTAAGGAGGAAGTTAAGATAAGCTTGAGAAAACAAGGTAAATTACTTACCTAATGGTGGTTAAGGTTTAAGGAATGAGCTTTAGATGGGTACCAATGTAGCCTAGGGCTTACATTAGGTAAGGGGTTATGTAACCTAAGAAAAAAAAACTTAAATAAGCTTGTGAACTTGTGACTAAGGAGCCAATGGGAATGAGTTAGTAATATAAGTTTGAGATTGTTTTAAGAGAGCATTATAACTATTATGAGATTGATGGGTGTATTTGCAGGTTGAAAGCTTTACATGTGGGAAATTCAGTGTTTAAGTTTAAGT
Organism: Limonium bicolor; assembly: GCA_023374045.1. Lineage (NCBI taxonomy): Eukaryota > Viridiplantae > Streptophyta > Magnoliopsida > Caryophyllales > Plumbaginaceae > Limonium > Limonium bicolor. Next base: position 362,944,937 of record CM041777.1, on the reverse strand, counting down.
CATTTAAGGGCCTAAGAGCCATGTCATTTAAGAGCCTTGGTGCTATGCAATTTAAGATTATTGCAATATAATGTTGTTGTGTGAATGAGTTGGTATGGTGGTGAGATGTGATGAGAAAGAACTTGATGTGCGGGAGATGGATGAATGAGGAAAACAATGCATTTGGGCATGATAAGATGCTAGAGAAGCTATGGCGAAATTTGAGTAGAAAACAAGTGTTTAAGTGGTAGTGGTGAGCTAATATTCCCTAGGGTTTACTAGGGAGCATGAAAAGGAAATTGGGTGGAAATGAGTTAACTAAGGAGTTCTTGAGGTTTAGAATGACCTAGAGATGTCTAGGAGGAATTAGAGGATTGGTGAGTGTATTTAAACACACCAAAATCATGATATGAGGAATGTAAGACTTGTGCATAAGTTTTAAGGAGAAGGTGTATAATGCTTAAGGTGATTTAGGTATGAACTTGGGAATATATCAATGAAAGTCTGGGAAGCTTGCCTAAGTAGTGATGATGCTAGTAGTGGAACAATAAGGTTTTAGTTTAGATGGTAATGAGTGGACTTAGGTGATGGGAGTGAATTGAAGAACAAGGTCAAGGTGATAAGTGGTGAAAAGAAATGTATGGGTAAGCTGAAGAGTTTAAGAGTGGTGAGTAACTAAAGGAAAGGAGAGGAATTTGTGCATGGATATGCAAGGTGACTTGAGGAAGTCTTGGTAAATGAATGAAGATGGAAGATGTGTTATGAAGTGCTCAGACTGTTAAGGAGGGAACACTTGGGTTGGTTGAAGTTTTGGCAAGGTTACAAGTTGAAATGTAAGGAATCATATGACAAGTGTTAGGAGTGTTTAAGAATTTAGTAAATGTTTGAGAAGATCTTTGGAAGTTGTTTTGGAGAGTTTGGTGGAAGTTCTAAGGTGAGTTTAAGTGCCTAAATGGTATTAGGACACATGGGGGAACTTGTGGAGAAGTTTGGAGTCAAATGGGAATTTAGAACAAGGTTCTGGAGCCGACCGACCTTGGGACCGGACCTGCAAGGTCGGTCGAGCTCAGTTTACACTACCGAGAAGTTTCTGGAACCGACCAAACTTGGGGACCGGACTTGCAAGTTCGGTCGGGCTTGTAATTTGTGAAGGAATTGAGTCTCTGGAATTGACCGAACATGGGACCGACTTTCAAGTTCGGGGTCGGGCTTAAATATCCCACGGGGAAACTCGGGGAATGGACCGACCTTGGGACCGGACTTGCAAGGTCGGTCGGGGTAGAATTTTCAAGCGGTGATGTGTTCTGGAATGGACCGACCTTAGGTAAGGTCGGTCGGAAGTTCGGTCGAGCCCAAAAAAATAAAATAAAAAAAAAAGAAATTTTGAATTCTAAGGATGGTAATAGGTAATAAGGTATAACTTGGTAGGGTGGTAATGATATAGGACCCTAAGAACTTAAGGGATTAAGGTTAAGTTAAGTATAAACTTAAAGTTTAAGTTATTGTAAGATTTAGTTGTAAGACTTAAGAGTGTTAGGTGGGAATCATTAAGGTTAAGTAAGTAAGTAATTGATTAATTAAGTGATTAACAACCTAAAACTGATGAATGTTTTAGGACTTGGGAATTTGGACTCCGGAGAGAGTAAGCAACCGAACGACCAACGGTGAACGGTACAGTTCTCTTGTGACCTGCTTGCTAACGAGGTGTCCCTCTCGGCTTGTGTGCTATTTGTTTTGTGTGCTCACTAAACAAGATAAAGCATGCAACCGGAATATATTATATTTCTTGTATTGTTGTGTGATGTTGAAAACTAACACAACATACCGTGAGAACTTACTAACCAATGTTTAGTAAGGAATTGAGTGAGACTAAGGAACGCCCCCTGATAAGGGACGATATGACCGAAAGGTTAACCAACAACAGGGTCTTGAGATTACTACTAACTGGAACTTGAGTGAGGAAACCCGGGACCGATCTCCGGTCATGCATGCTAAGGAAAGGGGTCGTTATCTATACAGATTCGACCTCCGATTAAGGACTTGTCTTCGGACTTGTAGCCTAGGGCCGGTTGCCGGCTCAGCTGCGCTGGACTCCCGTCCAGAGTAGGTGGCATTAAGATGGTGCGGTGGGATCACCTAAATCCCAGGTTCGAATTAAGCTACAACCATTCCCTTCCAGGAACGGTTTGTATATTGAGATTAAGTTAAGATTAAGGCTAAGGTAAGGTTAAGATAAGTTGCAACCATTCCTTTTTAAAGGTGGGTTTGTATTATTAAGATTAAGATTAGGTGAGGTTAAGATAAGTTGCAACCATTCCTTTTTAAAGGATGGTTTGTATTATTAAGATTAAGGTATTTACATCCACTCCTTATTAAAGGATGGTGTTTCTAAGATTAAGATAAGACTAAGAATGAGGGAATAAGGATGGACTAAGATTAAGAGGGAACATTACTTAAGGATTTAAACTAACTCTCTAATTAAGGGAACGCATTTAAGTCGTTCATTGTGTGTGAACTTGATTGTTCATATTTGGATTGTTGTTTACAGCATTTACTATTATGTTGTGCATCTAATCAACCTCCATGCTATCGACAATTAGTCGTCGTAGCCACGTTAGCTTGGGGGCCATGAGAGGATCGTACCAGCATTCGTGCTGACCCCCTTTGGGGGCTGTTTTTTACTACACAGGTGAACATCAGGAGGCGGCCGTCGCGAGAGTAAGATGGGGGTACAAGCTTACGGGTTAAGTGTGGCCTACGAGTTTGCATGTACACTCGTATGGCATTATGAGTTAGTAAGATGTATAGGATGTGAGGGGATTGTAAGAAGGATATGTATTTGGCTAAGGTTAATATGTACTATGTTTCGTATATTCTGTAGTCAGACCGTGGCAAGGTCTTGGGGTGTAAGAATTCCGCTGTGACATGTACATGTATTCTATGTTGTTAAGTTGCGAAACCACATTTGGATTGAGTTGGGGTGTTACAAAAAGTGGTATCAGAGCGTAGTTACGCTCTGAAGACAAAAATACCGAACTTAGGAGAATATTGAGGCTGAGATTGAGTTATGGGTTAAGGGTTAAGAGGTAGAGTGAGAGGTGCGTTAGTCGGACTTCCCGGTGTTTACCGACATCCATAGTACCTAGGCCCGCCCTCCACATCCCTAACCCTGAATAAGTGGAACAAACGCCAGAGAGAAGAAAGCCTTCTCTTACTCGGGAAACCCGATCTGGCAGTTAGCTAACAGTAAGTAATACGAGAAACATCTTGCTGCACAACAGTTACGAGAACTTGGGATTTTTAATGGAGCGCAACGAGAAACAGGCGCTACCTATGGAATTCTATCATAAGGGAACGGTAATTACCGGCAACATGGGTCGACATGCTACGCAGTCGAATAACCCGCAATACCAATGGTAAGGAAAGCACTACGAGTGCAATGGATAATGAAATGATGAGAGACATGAGTACCGGACAGTGTCCGAAGGAGCATAACACAGGATAATACCAAGCATGAGGATTGAGATACTGGAAAGTCCAGTTAAGACCGGAACTCCACACCCCATACTATGAGGAAGGTTACAGAACCTGGCCGACATAATGGACGACGGTAGAGACTCATACAATTGTATACCAAAATAGGACTACGATGTAGTGCCTAAAGGAGAATTATTACTTAATAACCACAACAAAATGTGTGGAGACAGGAGCGAGGATTAAGACATAGAAATACCAAGGGGTTCCCTCAGAAAGAGGAACGCCCTGGTAGATGACAGTACTATCAAACAACAAGGAAACTGCCGGATGGACGGTTATCCAAATAAGAGATTATCGAAGGAGTCCCGAGGACTACCAATTACATGGAAATTAGAAGGAAGTGTCACTACCGATGTACCTTGTACCAATACCCATCCTGCATGGCGCACTTGCCATAGCAAGTGCTACCACGGTTAAGCTACACGAAAAGCCATCGAGGCGAGATAGAGAACGCTACAGTTGTACACATATTAATACCGGATTGTAAATCCATAAGAACAGAAAAATAAGACCTTGGAAAGGCCCGACGGCCTGACCATGATGAGATGAGGTGACACACCAGTCAGCCGGGAGCGGAACTCAGACAAAGTACTAAACCATATAAATATTAGCAATGGTATAAACCACTGCAACAACAACCGACAGTACGGTAAGAACACAATCCCGAACTCCAAGGGAAAACTTAAGAGATCGCTCGGTGATCCGAGCAAAACAATATTAAGCAATGATATACAAGGGTGTATTATAAGATACTATTGAGGCTGTTGAAGCATCGACTTACAACGATAACGGGATAAGACTCCCAGAATGACCACTAAGTACCAATAACAACATTCTTCAATGAAGATGTTGGAAAACCCAGAAAATAAGGGTAAAAGAAATGAACATAAGCTATACCTACTAAGGATTAAAAAAATGTATAATCCCGACAGAGGGAAGCTCAACGGACTACCCACACAGAGCGGTATAGTCGAGCCAAATAACTGATGAATGACAGCTAATACTGTTTGTTTAACTCATTAACACCCAGTATGATTGATTATCAACGGGTGGCATAATCAAGAAGTTGAACGAAGCGTTGAGATGGAAGTATAAGATGACTGGAAGATATCCAACTTGGACACCTTAAGGCAAACGCCTAATACGAACTTATCCTTATTTGCTAAAAGACATAGGTCTAATAAAATGACAGTATTGTCAAAGACATTAGTAACCTCAGATCACCTGAACAACTTCCATAGCAGGAAGCAGGATGCAGCAACTTACCATGAACCCGATACTACATTTAGTGTATAACCTAACATTGGATAGTGCTCAAGGAACCAGAATCTTAAGAGAATGACCTGCAGATGAGTAAGAACACAAATAATGAACTGAGACATTAAGTACTAAGAGCCTACGAGCCAAGGATGTTAACCACATCAGAGCCCGAGTGCAGTAAGTTATAAGAGAGCTTGTTTAAGCCACGAAGGGACTACAATTTTGTAGATATGAACGGTTACCAAACCTATAACTTAGATTGGGGAGGAACATTACCAAGAAAGGTACCAATGAGAATTGAGATAATGCTAAGGACAGGAGCGGAGGACGAACCATGCCTTTTAGGGTGGGGATACCTCTCCTTTTTGTGAGGCCATGAGTGGGAATGAACCCCTCAAAAGGGCTTTCACTTATTAGAGATGCAATACGCTTTTATTAGAGAATGGAAACTGTAAACTTGAGATTACCTTAGAACATATCAGTTACACTTGAATAATAAGGAAGGCTGCAAAGACAGACCTCATGTCTAACACCCAGAGATAAACCATTGAGATTGCACATTATGACACGTCAAATGACCAATGCTCAGAAGAGCTTGTGATTCAGTGGATGACTTCTTCAGTAATCAGTTGAACTACATGGTAGATAACATCACTAAAGATGAAAGAAAGCGAAAGAAATTAGCCTACTTACGAATCTGAGATTGGAGCATAACATCTTCATATCAAGAGTCACCATTTTACAACACGGTACGACAACCGCCAATACCGGAATGAGAGAATCTCCCAGTGTTTTTACACCAGAAGGGATTGATTATAAGGTAAGACATTAGAATAAATGAGTAAGAGGTTGCACCATCAATGGGCAACATAGTAAGAGCCAACCCACGGTAGTAGTGGTCGTGAGTATAATAGTTAGAAAGGTGGATTGAGTCATGGTGCGCGGTAAGGCGACCATTATGTATGAGCCATCAAATATTGACCTGAGGCAATTAAATTTATGAGTTAAGACCAGTATAAGTAAGGAAATAAGATGGTAGACGAGCTGTGCATTGATGCCAGTAGTCTGGACCTCGTTAGGTAAGATTTCACAGGAAGCACACTATCCATTCCTTAAGGAACTGGAAGTGCATTTCTAGTAGCATAAATATGAGAAACAAGATAAGAGGCTCTACGGAAAGAGACCTCAGATATTAAGTGACCGAATCAATACGGAATACAGGAAGGAGCTAGAGCATACCATACCCAAGAACACAGTAAATGGACTTCCCTTGATTTACTTCAAGAAGAACAATAAATGTTATTATGGAACGATGAAAGAGGAGATCGGCAACAGAATACTTCATAATTAGCAATAGCTAAACGTGTGACGACACTATGAGTTTACTAAAACGAGACGTGGGACGACTGCACCCCACAGGGGCTTGCAGGCCTGACACGCTCATTTATGAGTTAGTTGGGTAAGTAGTATGTACCAGTAAGGTACCCCATGCATGTGGACGAGTGGTGTAAGGAACCACGGGAGGTAGTCGACTCCGTACCCGGACAACGACGCAAGATCACACAAGAGCAGCTACTACCACAGACAGTCGAAGAGAAGAATTCAGTTGAATCAGCAACACAGAGGACCCAGAGAATAGATAATTAAGGACTATGAATGCGAAAAGCACAGAATGTTAAGTACAGACATTGGATATGTCTTAAGATGTAAGAATTAAGACTGTAAAGCGCGATATGCACTAAACAGTAGTTTCAGACTAAGAATCATCCTCAGACCAAAGGTCAGTTGGAGAGAACAACTTAAACATTCGAGAAAACACTAAGAGTATGAACATAAGATCTTCAAGGAGAATGGATAGACGAGTTACAACTCATTAAGGCCGTGTATATATAAAGATAACATGTGTCCATTGAGAGACCAATATACCTAAACTGTAAGGAGGCAGGAGGATATATAATGCCAAAAAAAAAGATAAGTGAAGCAGTTAAGCCTAAGAACATCAGAGTGGTGCAGCGGAAGCTAGCAGATCACTACCTTTGAGATTAGACCAAACTAAGTTAAGGAAACGGTATAAGTACCGTTAAGAATCCTCGATACAGAGACTAGTACCTTCTGATCAAATATAAGTAAGATAGATGACGTGGAAGCTAGAATGCTTGGTAAGAATTAGACATCTTGAACTTATGTTCAAGAATGTGATGGTTTGATTACGTGGGCGTAATCCATTTTAAGAGGGGTAGAGCGAAACCGCTTATCGTATGTTTGAGTACTTAGTACATAAACTACGGTGTGCATAGCACACAAAGAATATGAGAATATGTTTTACACAACATTTTGAGATAAATCATGGTTATTGCACACAGAAGATGTGAATGCCATACATATTAGTACCTGTCTTGTTACTCCGGTGTGAGTACAAGTTAAGAGAATTAAGGAAAAGGATTAAGGAGACTTACGAAATAAGGAATATATGAGGTATGAGTCGATATGAGACTAGGTGTGAGATAGAATAAAATGACACTATGAGATATCATTTGATATGATTATGAAGAAGGAAATGGTATGCTATGAGACATAAGATGGTGAGAAATGGTATGAGACTGTAATAGAACTTAGTAGGAAGTTAAGCCCTGAGGTAAGTACTAAGAGGAATTGGGAATGTTTGATGGACTGGGTCCACACTTTAGAGATGCATTGATTATGATTAGAAGAACTAAAAGATAGAAAATTGGACATGAGTGAATTATTTGGATGTTTGAAAATGACGTGGGAGGTGGAACTTGATTTTCTAGGGATCAAGGGAAACCGAACACCAATTGGAGTGGAAGGATGATTCTACACAGATGCTGATCACATCAGGGTAGGATGATTCCTGAAACTCCCTACCAGTGGTCACAATTTAATCACACTAAGGATAGAGGCCTTAGGATAAAATGGAATTGGAGTTGATTGTATTTTTAATTAGGAATTATTCCTCACATGACCTCGTAAAAGGATTACCTTTTTACTGAGTCTCGCCCATGAAGTCGAGGACGCACGAGCCTTTGTCTTCGGACCGGTGACATGGGGAGAGCAGGGTGTTTTGTATTCTGGCCCATGGTGACGAGGACGAATGAGCCATTGTCTACGGACCGGTGACATGGGAGAATACGTTGGAAGTTATGTGAATGTTTTAATCATCAAAAAGGAACAAAAGGAATTTTGAGTGCTACACATGCCTAGGCATGTTGTGTGATATTTAAGTATAAGAATATGGTGGATCCAATGAGATTAAGTATACATAAGTATGATCTATATGATCTAAGGAATGAGGTAAGACATGTATTCTAATAAGAAAAGATGTATGGGAACTTTGGGGACAAAGTTCTTTTAAGAGGGGTAGATTGAAATACCCCAAACCTAAGTATGCTAAGTAAACATCAAATTATTATGTAGTAAGGCTAGAATATGTCTTAGAAAGATTGGTAGACAATTTAAACCAAGGAAAACACAAGAAAGTGCCTTAAGGGCAATCAGGGCAAAAACATGCTCTAAGCTTGGAGTGACTTTGATTAGCACCCAAATACCATTATAAGACTTTAGTAATATGCTAATGGACATTTTAAATCAATTAGCAAAGAAAACCAAGCTTGAAAACAAGTTAAAACACAAAATGTGCTTTAAGAAGTCTTAAAGCACATTTTGGAGAAATGGTCTTAGAATTGAGTTTGAGTGGCTAAATGTCCATCATTACTCTTTAATCAACATGTGTACTAATTAGTATCACATTAGGAAGCCTAAATCAATGGGAAATCAAAAATTTCAGAAATATGTGCACTGATTAGTGAATAATGCCAAATAGTGACTAGTTTAAGTTTTAATCAATATAAGCTAATTAGTTGGTCAACAAAGACCATTACTAGCCTTATTTAAGATAGGGGGCCGGTTTTCTAAGGATGAGTCACAATGGACTTCATCAAATAAGGGAAAAGAAGAGATAAGTAAAGAAAGTTACTATTTGCTTTTATAAAGCAAATATCCTTATTAGCCTACCTCTCTCCTCTCTTATTCATTTCCCCTTCTTATTCCACGGTTTTCTTCTGTTCTCTCTGTTCCAAACCGTGCCCAACCAGCTCCATACTTGTTCCATCTTCAAATGTCCATAAGTTACTCATTTTAGCTCCAAATCAAAAAGTGAGCATAGATTATTCTTAGTTAGCTCAAGCTCTAGCTTTCCATCTTTACAAAATTAGAAAAGCTTCATTTTGGAGCCATGGGAAATCTCCATTGATGGGGAAAATCAAGTTTGAAGAGCTCATTAGCTTCTCCATTCTCTTAAGTAAAGGAAATGTAAGAAAAATCATGTTCCCATCACTTCCTCACCATGGCCGAAAATTTACTACTCATGTGGCTTTGTTTTTATTCCTTGTTCTAGCTTGTTTTATTCACCAAGGACTAGTGGAGGTCCTATTTCATTCAATGCCCAAGTCTACTTTGAGACTTCAAAGGTAATCATCCACCTTTATGCTTTAGAACACATTTCTAACCTAGGTTTTCATTCCTTGAGGTTAGTATATTGTTTAGTACTCATATGAGTCATTGAATATTGATTAGAACATTGGCAAGGGGAATTTAAGTGATGGCCGAGATTCATGCAAGAAGAAGGTCTAAGGAGGAAGTTAAGATAAGCTTGAGAAAACAAGGTAAATTACTTACCTAATGGTGGTTAAGGTTTAAGGAATGAGCTTTAGATGGGTACCAATGTAGCCTAGGGCTTACATTAGGTAAGGGGTTATGTAACCTAAGAAAAAGAACTTAAATAAGCTTGTGAACTTGTGACTAAGGAGCCAATGGGAATGAGTTAGTAATATAAGTTTGAGATGGTTTTAAGAGAGCATTATAACTATTATGAGATTGATGGGTGTATTTGCAGGTTGAAAGCTTTTACATGTGGGAAATTCAGTGTTTAAGTTTAAGTCATTTAAGGGCCTAAGAGGCATGTCATTTAAGAGCCTTGGTGCTATGCAAATTAAGATTATTGCAATATAATGAGTTGTTGTGAATGAGTTGGTATGGTGGTGAGATGTGATGAGAAAGAACTTGATGTGCGGGAGATGGATGAATGAGGAAAACAATGCATTTGGGCATGATAAGATGCTAGAGAAGCTATGGCGAAATTTGAGTAGAAAACAAAGTGTTTAAGTGGTAGTGGTGAGCTAATATTCCCTAGGGTTTACTAGGGAGCATGAAAAGGAAATTGGGTGGAAATGAGTTAACTAAGGAGTTCTTGAGGTTTAGAATGACCTAGAGATGTCTAGGAGGAATTAGAGGATTGGTGAGTGTATTAAACACACCAAAATCATGATATGAGGAATGTAAGACTTGTGCATAAGTTTTAAGGAGAAGGTGTATAATGCTTAAGGTGATTTAGGTATGAACTTGGGAATATATCAATGAAAGTCTTGGGAAGCTTGCCTAAGTAGTGATGATGCTAGTAGTGGAACAATAAGGTTTTAGTTTAGATGGTAATGAGTGGACTTAGGTGATGGGAGTGAAGATTGAAGAACAAGGTCAAGGTGATAAGTGGTGAAAAGAAATGTATGGGTAAGCTGAAGAGTTTAAGAGTGGTGAGTAACCAAAGGAAAGGAGAGGAATTTGTGCATGGATATGCAAGGTGACTTGAGGAAGTCTTGGTAAATGAATTGAAGATGGAAGATGATGTTTATGAAGTGCTCAGACTGTTAAGGGGGGAACACTTGGGTTGGTTGAAGTTTTGGCAAGGTTACAAGTTGAAATGTAAGGAATCATATGACAAGTGTTAGGAGTGTTGTAAGAATTTAGTAAATGTTTGAGAAGATCTTTGGAAGTTGTTTTAGAGAGTTTGGTGGAAGTTCTAAGGTGAGTTTAAGTGCCTAAATGGTATTAGGACACATGGGGGAACTTGTGGAGAAGTTTGGAGTCAAATGGGAATTTAGAAATAAGGTTCTGGAGCCGACCGACCTTGGGACCGGACCTGCAAGGTCGGTCGAGCTCAGTTTACACTGCCGGAGAAAGTTTCTGGAACCGACCGAACTTGGGGACCGGACTTGCAAGTTCGGTCGGGCTTGTAATTTGTGAAGGAATTGAGTCTCTGGAATTGACCGAACTTGGCAAGTTCGGTTGGGCTTAAATATCCCACGGGGAAACTCTCGAGAATGGACCGACCTTGGGACCGGACTTGCAAGGTCGGTCGGGGTAGAATTTTCAAGCGGTAATGTGTTCTGGAATGGACCAACCTCAGGTAAGGTCGGTCGGAAGTTCGGTCGAGCCAAAAAAAATAAAATTAAAAAAAAAAGAAATTTTGAATTCTAAGGATGGTAATAGGTAATAAGGTATACCTTTGGTAGGGTGGTAATGATTAGGACCCTAAGAACTTAAGGGATTAATTTAAGTTAAGTATAAACTTAAAAGTTTAAGGTTAAGTTGTAAGATTTAGTTGTAAGACTTAAGAGGTGTTAGGTGGGAATCATTAAGGGTTAAGTAAGTTAAGTAAGTTGAATTAAGTTAAGTGATTAACAACCTAAAACTGAATGAATGTTTTAGGACTTGGGAATTTGGACTCCGGAAGAGAGTAAGCAACCGAGCGACCAACGGTGAACGGTACAGTTCTCTTGTGACCTGCTTGCTAACGAGGTGTCCCTCGGCTTGTGTGCTATTTGTTTTTGTGTGCTCACTAAACAAGATAAAGCATGTAACCGGAATATATTATATTTCTTGTATTGTTGTGTGATGTTTGAAAACTAACACAACATACCGTGAGAACTTACTAACCAATGTTTAGTAAGGAATTGAGTGAGACTAAGGAACGCCCCCTGATAAGGGACGATATGAACCAAAAGAGGTTAACCAACAAACAGGGTCTTGAGATTACTACTAACTGGAACTTGAGTGAGGAAACCCGGGACCGATCTCCGGTCATGCATGCTAAGGAAAGGGGGTCGTTATCTATAGCAGATTCGACCTCCGATTAAGGACTTGTCTTCGGACTTGTAGTCTAGGTCCGGTTGCCGGCTCAGCTGCGCTGGACTCCCGTCCAGAGTAGGTGGCATTAAGATGGTGTGGTGGGATCACCTAAATCCCAGGTTCGAATTAAGCTACAACCATTCCCTTCCAGGAATGGTTTGTATATTGAGATTAAGTTAAGATTAAGGCTAAGGTAAGGTTAAGATAAGTTGCAACCATTCCATTTTAAAGGTTGGTTTGTATTATTAAGATTAAGATTAAGGTGAGGTTAAGATAAGTTGCAACCATTCCTTTTTAAAGGATGGTTTGTATTATTAAGATTAAGGTAAGTTACATCCACTCCTTATTAAAGGATGGTTGTTTCTAAGATTAAGATAAGACTAAGAATGAGGTGAGATAAGGATGGACTAAGATTAAGAGGGAACATTACTTAAGGAGTTAAATAACTAACTCTCTAATTAAGGGAACGCATTTAAGTCATTCATTGTGTGTGAACTTGATTGTTCATATTTGGATTGTTGTTTACAGCATTTACTATTATGTTGTGCATCTAATCAACCTCCATGCTATCGACAATTAGTCATCGTGGCCACGTTAGCTTGGGGGCCATGAGAGGATCGTACCAGCATTCGTGCTGACCCCCTTTGGGGGCTGTTTTTACTACACAGGTGAACATCAGGAGGCGGCCGTCGCGAGAGTAAGATGGGGGTACAAGCGTTACGGGTTAAGTGTGGCCTACGAGTTGTGCATGTACACTCGTATGGCATTATGAGTTAGTAAGATGTATAGGATGTGAGGGGATTGTAAGAAGGATATGTATTTGGCTAAGGTTAATATGTACTAATGTTCGGTATATTCTGTAGTCAGACCGTGGCAAGGTCTTGGGGTGTAAGAATTCCGCTGTGACATGTATATATATATGCTGTTAAGTTGCGAAACCACATTTGGATTGAGTTGGGGTGTTACACATGTCGTACCGAAGGCGATGGCTCAGACCGCCATAGAAGCGATCGACCAACACCTGGTCGGCATACCCAAGGTCGGGTAGAAGACGGAGAAGAGAGATGAAGGTGCGGTAGTACTCATCGACAGACATCTTCTCTGTCATTTTCAAAGCATCCAACTCAAGTCTTTTTCTGGTCTTGACGTGTTCAGGGCAGTATTTGGATCGAAGGAGGGCTATGAAGGATTCCCAATCAAAGGGGGGGTCATCAGCATGATCGTTCTTGATTAGTTTCCACCAATCCATGGTTGCATCCTTAAGGTAATAGGCAGCTAATCTCACTCGAACTCCAGCAGGACATTCGAGAGTCTCAAATGCAGTCTCCATTTCGGAGATGTAGGCTTCAAGCTTAGCAGGGTCGCTCTCGCCTTTAAAGCACGGAGGTCGGAGATCTGCGATAGCTTTTACCCAGTTTACTTCTCTGGGTGGAGGGGGCGGGATTGGTCCCATTTGAGTTTGTTGGTTCTGTTGGGTTTGCTCCATAGTAGTGATTACTTGTGGTAGCATCTGCGCTACCATGGCGGTGACGATCTCTGCTATCGTCTGCGCGCCAGGTCCTTCAGAGGCTTTGCCTCTAGCTCGGCCTCGGCCTCGTCCTGACATCTGAACATTTAGCATTTACATTAGGCTTTGCAAGACGTGACCTAAGGGTCTTAGAATTTAAGCAAGGTATCGTTCATAAGGATGTCAAGGGTATCTGTTGTTAACAACGGTAGTTCCTAGTTAGGTTTCAAGTATCCGTCTTAAGACGGTTAAAATCCTAACTCGGTAATCCCTATGCTCGGTAATTAGGTCTTCAGAGCGTAACTACGCTCTGATACCACTTTTTGTAACACCCCTACCGTTAATCCCATACTTACCGTCTAATCGTCCTGATAATCCTACTACGTCGCAGCAGAAATACTACTACTACGGCGGGTGGTACAACGCCGCTAACCGCCCATACAGCTAGCAAGGCTTACACTACCTATAGTCACGGTCTGATGCCCAAGTATACCGAGCTACTACATTTCATACCGAATACAAAAGATAATATACTTACATTGCTGGATTACCGAGTATTCAAGTATTTAATTACATCCCTTTCCAATCTCCAAAAAGTAATGAGTTACTACCAACTACTCATCTACACCATCTCAATATTCTTTCATTATGCAAAAGGGTGTAACCCATGGTACACCGGCTAACAAAAACCTACAGCTGTGTACTACTTAGTACACCATTCACAATTTACCATTTACAGACAAAAAGAAATCAAACTTAAGTTCTTCATAGTCTTCACCCTTCTCGAGGACCTGCATATATTAAAAACATCGCCCCAAGGGGCTCAGCAAAAACTGCGCATAAACTTTGCATATACCGCGCGCTAACTAGGGTACGCCGACTATTTAAGGTCGACTGTACATGCGGTTCATTAATTTCATACATACATTCTTTGCATACAACATACAATCATATATAATACATTATACAATCCAAGACAGCAGTACAATAGCACACACCATACTTACCTTCACAAGGGTTAGCCAAATTACGCATCTGGGTTAATCGGAATGCTTTTTACTCTTTTACTCATTACACATTACTTACTCTTACTTTACTTACTTACTTTTCCATACTTATTTACTCATTCTTACTTACTTACTTTTACTCATGTTAAGTAGTATGACCTCCGGCCCGGGGATTACTCCGTCCCACCACCGGGATTTACTTGACTCACCAATCCAGGATGCTACCCATTTAAGGGGTTTAGGCCGTGGACCAGTTAAAGAGTCAGGAATTGGAGCCAACCTCTTGTGACTCCGCATCCTCACGCGTGGCTGAAACTATATCGGACTTCTACTCATTCCAATTTAATTACCAATTTGAGTTAGATTGGTTAGCTCGTTAGGAATCAGTTAGAAGTCCAATCACGATAACATTTGGTCACAATACAATACATCAAGCATACACACATTCATTATCATCCATACATTTCATGAATTATACAAACTATGATTTAAAGAAGATATGCAACAAGGAACAATCTCATGATATTCACAAGTAAGCATAATATATCTGATTCGTGTGTTTATCTTATTTAGTGATCAATTAGCACACAACACACAAATCAGAGTAACCAAGGTAGCATACGTGGCATGAGAAGTTCATACCGTTCACCGTTGTACTTTTATCCGACGTTCCTCCGGTGTTCACAATCCTAGTCCTAACATATATATACAATTGGGTGGTTAATTACCCTTACTTAACCTTACTAACTACTTTACTAACATCTCCTGGTTTATACCTACTAATTCATTGTTATTCAAATACATGTACTTAGGTTACTTACTTAAAATTATTTCCTAAGCTTGTTTATAGCCTTAATGGCCTTTAAACATCATTAATTATGTCTTAATCATCTTATAATATCATTACCCATCCTTACCCATCCTAAGAATAGCATTAAAACACATTCTGGAGTAAATTTAGGTTGGTCCGGGTTGTTGTTCGGGTTTACATACCCGGACCAACACGTTGGAACAATCCTCGGGTAAGTTTATTGTATGGTCCGGGTTTATACCCTACTCTACAAACCCGGACCACAAGGTTGTATAACTCACGGGCATGTTTTTTGTATGGTCCGGGTTTGTGTACTCCTTTGCAAACCCGGACCACTTGTTTTGATAACTTACGGGTATGTTTATGGGGTGGTCCGGGTTAGTGTCCTAGTTTGTAAACCCGGACCACTCCTTTTGTATAACTTTATATCGAGTTTTTATGCTGGTCCGGGTTTCTGTACCGGTTTACAAACCCGGACCAGTTGCAGTTTTTCAAATTATGTAAGTTTTTGAACTTGTTTCAACTCTAAACTTCTACTAATCTCTTCACTAATATTCCTACATATAATCTAGCATGTTTTGACATTGTTTAAGCATTTTAACTAACCTAATACAACCTATATCATTATCTGTTACATTAACTCACCTCACTGTAAGTTTTTCTCTCCTGTTACAATTTTCTTTCTCCACTAATGCTACATATTTTTCTTTTCTTCTTCCCACTAACTAAATGACTCTCAATCTAGCCTAACTTAGTTAAACACTCCCCATTACACCATTTCCAACTCTACTCAACTACATCTCTTCCTCCTGTTACAAAACAAAGTGAACAATCTCATTTTTCTTCTCTGCACAACCTCTCTGTTCTTTCTTTTCTAACAGCTCACAAGTCTCTACATTTCTAACCAAATTTTGACAGAGGTTCCCTGCATTTCTAAGCGTTCTCACCTCATTAATTTTGCACACTCAACATAGTTCACAACCTGTTCAACAAATACATTATTCTCACACAACTTCTAATACTTACTGCACACTTAGCAATTCATTTATTTGTTTTCAAAAGCTTCAACTACAATTACCATCCACATTAATATACCCATTATTTTCCTACTGTTACGGTGGCTTAAACATTGTTACAGTAATATGCCTACACATACACACCCTTAAAACTGTACAGAGACATTTCCTTACCTTGTATTCTTGTTTCTTTTTCCTTTCTCTCCTTCTCCTCTACAGCTCCTCTTTCTTTCTTTGTTTTCTTGATTTATTCAAGCCAAGCTACACCATGTAACAAGGCACACATACACACAAAACTAGTACATTTTTTATCTCACGTATTAAACCCTAGATTATGAGGAACCACTTAAAACCCTTAAGAAGTCTTACTTTGAGTTTCTAATGGAGTTTTGAGTGGGAAAATGACAGTGCTTCAGCTCCTCTTTGAAATGCCAAAACCGGCTGAGTAATGGAATGGAGGTGTTTCACGTGAGTTTTGGATTTTGCAAGGGAAAAGCTGAAAAGAAGAGAGCTTTGTCTTTTTTTCTTACCTTAGATCATGAAGAAAAAGATAGGTCTTCAAATGGTGCTCCTCAAGCTCTAAAACGATTATACCCTCAAAAATAAAGTTAGAGGTTTTAGATTTTTGAAGGGTGTAGAATGATCTCCAAGGCGATACGAATTCAACGGTGTAATTTTTATAGCGTTTGGAGGTGGTTTAAGGTTTCAAAGATGAGGAGAAAGTGGGCTCTATGAGGCTCCTTCTCAAATCGCCATTTCAGTCGTAGGAAGGAGAATAGAAATAGAGAGGAAGAAGAGAGGTGCTGTACGTGGGATTTGTGAGGGATAGGAGAGAGAGAGTTTACTTTTTGACTTTTTATTTCTTTTGTCTTTTGTACATAGAGGAGAATTAAGAGAGTGAGAGAGGGGTATGGGTAGCTGGCCACACACACACCCTCACACAGCCCTTTTAAATTTTCTTTTTCTAATAGTGGACACACTAGCTTAAGTTATTTATGTTTTTACCCCACAACTTCCTGTTTTTGACAGTTTTTACTATTTTCTCGTTTTATTGATTTTATTGGTCCTAAACCTTCACTAATGTTTATTAATGAATATTTAGTTTACTAAAATTGTTACGAGTCTATTTGACACGCTTAAAGTCACGTTTTCCCGGTTTCCTCGAAAAACGTGCTTTAAGGTTCGTTAGTGTTTTTAATCCGTTTTAAGGATCCATTTTCTTCGGGATTTTTTTCCTCAGGATTATTTAGACATAATTAAGCTTATAAATTACTTATTAGCCTAATTAATCACTATTTTTAATTACGGGGTATTTCATCGCAGCTTTGGTCACCCCTACATGCACCACATACCTCAAAATCCCTCTATAATCCCGTTGTCTTTCATCAAACCCCATGGCCACGTTATAAGTTTTAAAGACTTTCAACTTGATAGTTGTGTATCTAATCACATGAAAGTAACAAATCGAATGCGTAAATCCATCAAATATCAAATTCAATTGTCTAGAAGTTTTGACTGAAAACAAGAAACGGGTGCAAACACATCGAGTGTAGGTTAGGAAGTACCACATCAAAACATAAGCCTTGACCTTGAGAGGACAAGGCTTGTTTGCAAGTTTAATCGAAGAAAATACTAGGGGCAATCGATCGAGACGATCGATTGCCATAAGCTTTAAACCTCAGATTGCCTTAAGAAATAATATTGGGGGCAATTGTGGTTCCAACAATTGTGAGCACAATTGAAGCCTAAAAGCTCAAACATCACCACCATCATCCCATCAGAGGCCCACATAAGCCCTTTACCTCCACATCATACACCATAGGCACACATAAGCCCTTACCTCCACATCATACAACTCAGGCACACATAAGCCATTTACCTCCACATTATACACCATAGGCTAGTCATAATTCCCAACCATCACTCACACCATATACTCTCACCAGTGGCATGTTCGCCTCCTAAGAAACAAATGGCAAATCTCAAATTTTTACACAGGAAATAATATTTTCACTTTCCTTTTTCAGTAAACAGAATTTTCTTCAAACATTGCTGCGTTTGGCACCTTTCTCGACAGTTTCTTGTAAGTTTTGATTCCTTTTTACACTCTGATTGCATTTTACCATCTTTGCATATACCATATCACAGCCACGTATGGCACATTTTCAGCAATTTCTTGCTTTGGACAATTTTCAATCCTCATCATGGTCACGTTTGGCATTTTCTCAATTACAATCATTTGCATCAGACCATTGTCATTGCATAATCCAAGTTAGAATGAATCTCACTCCCAAACTTCAGGTACTCATAAGCCCTACCATACATTTCTTCTTCCTAGGTACACATGAGCCCTACCACCACAAAAACACCTCAGGCACCCATAAGCCCTACTATATACTTTTCCTTCCCAAGCACACATAAGCCCTACCACCATAAAAACATCTCAGGCGCCCATAAGCCTTGCCATACACTTTTCCTTCCCAGGCACGCATAAGCCCTACCCCGCATTCCATTTAGGCACACATGAGCCCTTCCTTACATAGAAACCATCATTAGGCACACATAAGCCCTACCTTACATAGAAACCATAAAGGTATCATTAGGCACACATAAGCCCTACCTTGCATATTGCATCATCAAACATTCCATACCATTTGCATAACCCAGGCTCGCATAAGCCCTGACTATAGAAGTTGACGAGGTGATGGCAATAAATCCTTCTTAGTTATGTCAGCTTATTTTGGGATCAACGAATGATGGGCGAAGGTAATAAGTCCCAAGGGTTTATACCAGGAGTTATCCCTACAAACCGATTTGGGGGCCAATGGCAATAAGTCCACATAGGGTCTAACCAGGAGCATTGGCCCGGGTTTTGGTCCCCAAATGCACCGAACATCATTTGTATACCATCCTCATTCACATGTCATATGCATACCATCTTCAACTGCATGTTCATACACATAATTCTCATATTTGCATTTTACTCACAGGTTCCCGACACCTTTATGCTTGGCATAGTTAATCCATTCTAGGTTCCCGACACCTTCAAGCTCGGTGTAGTTTATCCATTCTAGGTTCCCGACACCTTCATGCTCGGCGTATTTTATCCATTCTAGGTTCCCGAAACCTTCATGCTCGGCGTATTTTATCCATTTTAGGTTCCCAACACCTTCCTGCTCGGCGTAATTTATTCATTTCAGGTTCCCGACACCTTCATGCTCGGTGTAGTTTATCCATTACAGGTTCCTAACACCTTCATACTCGGTGTAGTTTATCCATTTCAGGTTCTTGACACCTTCATGCCCGGCATAGTTTATTCACTTTTAGGTTCTTGACACCTTATATGCTTGGTCTTATTTATTCATTCTTAGTTTAGTCCATTTTTCACATTTTAGGTAGTTGGCGCCTCATAATAGCCCGGCACATCTAGACTTCTTTTATAGGTAGTTGGCACCGCATAATAACTCAATAATCTCATACTTATCTCCTATGTAGCTAGCGCCTCATAATAGCTCACCACAATCAACAAACTTTCGGTAGAAATTCAAGACAGGGAATTCATTTCTCAGTACCAAACAAAATTTTGGGGTATCACTCAAGCATCAACTAGACTCTTCATTTCCATTATTAAGTCTAGTTGATGGGGGGCAATTTGTTATACCCAAAATTTTGACCCTCGGGATGGGCTCAACCGACAAATGCGAAGATAAGGACAAAATGGTCAAAATGCACCAAGACGGGATTTTCCAAGGACATTCTCGGAACTTTCTATTTGCATATGAATTGTTCACCATCTCTAAACATTTTCCAAATACCATAGTCATTATGAAAGGCATTTCATAATTTCCTAGGTGATAGTTATTTAGAAAATTTAGCTTTTAATTCATATTATAAGCTTATTAACACATGAAATAGCCTCGAAATAGAAATAAAAAAAAGGTTTCCAAAAGTTAAAATAAAATTGTCACATGGTTAGCATGACTACATACAGTCATGAACCTAAAATTAATTTATTTGGAACCTCAGCCCAAAAGTTAAAAGAGAAATTTAAACATTCTTGTAATTTCTCTCTCCTTTGGAAGATAACGAATTAAGTTCAAATGTCATGAAATTTTAACATAAGATAAAGGATGATTTTTAGAGACTAACTCCGTTGGAATTTTGTAATTTCGGTTTTCCAATCGTAAGTTATGAATTATGGAAGGTTCCAGATTGCAAGATTTTTATCTAATCGATTATTTATCGAAATAACCCGATTCTAACTCTTGAAATTCCTAAAATCATCTTTTACCTTTGGTTAAAATTTCAAGATTTTTATTGACTTTTAGCACATGTAAAAAATCATATTCTCTTAGAGCACAAAATTAGGGTTTTGGATAAAAAAATTGTTATTCAATTTGGCCATGCTCTTTCTATAAAAGACCTTCCTAAAAATGACCTAGGGCAGGGGAGAACAATCCCAAAGTCAAAAAATACAGCCGTCAACCTACTTCCTAAGTTTTTGCTCTCATGAGCCTCAAATCAATATCGAAACTCTGTTGAAATCACCCCCAAAATCACCCAAAACACATTCCTTCTTCTCTCTTCAAGCTTCAAAACACCAAAAAAACAGAACCTAAACATGGTTAACTACACAAGGAAGAAGGTCGGGTCGAATTCAATCCAGAACCGATCCCAACGAGGCACTGAAAGATTTTCGACATGAAGAATCATCTTGAATTCGAAGGTAAAACAGGTGGGAATTTTACTTTTCTAACTTCCTACGACTTTATTAGCCATCTCTCAAATTTGGTTTCAAACCAACTCTTTTCGGCTTCTGAATTGTTATTCGTTTTCGTTTCAGTCTTGTTACGTGTTCAATAGGTTTCGACTTTAATTCGTATGCAAATTGAAAACTTTCAATCACTAACGTGTTTAAAATCTTGCAAGGAACACACCCATAAAATGTGGGCCGAAAACACTGCCGGGAACCACCAGAACGCCACCGTCCGAGGGTACTCCGTGCTTGCGGACTACATGTTCGGGGTCCCGGAGAGCATGTCTGTGGCCATGGACACCCCCGGACCGCGGCGGGAATTTAATTTTGAAACGCTTTAGGCTTCTTCAAACTATGTCCGAACCTACGGACACCCTGTCTGTGGCCCCGGACTTTTCAATTTTTCACTTTCTTACAAATTCACCTTTTCTGCATAGTTAGGTTAACAAGGGTCCGTGGCCTCGGACATTAGGTCTGTGGCTACAGACGGAAACAAAATTTGACTTAATATTGCCTCCAAAACCCTGGTTTAGGTCCTTTTAATTTGCACTTTAATTTTCAGTAAAAAAATGTTAAAATACCAAAAAAATCATAAACATGAGCACTTAGGTAAAACAAACTCGTAAAAAGCCGTAAATAACCTAAGTAGAGGAAAAACAACCTAGGAAGGGTAATGAAAGTAATTTGAACCCTAAATAAGTAGAATACCAAGCCCCCAAACTCGAACTCTCCTATCCTTATTTGATCTAGGTTAAAATTAGGGGCGACTCTAATTAGGTTCCAGTGAGCTAACTTAGGATTTAGTAATTACTGTTATATGTCATAGTTATTAATCTTAGCTTATAAGTGGACCTAGAACCCGATCAGACCCTAATCAACTTAAATCCACAAAAGGGTAGTGGTTTAAAAATTAAGGCTCACATATATATACATTGTGGAGTATTACTTGAGTCTTCTGATTTTAATCAAATATTTAGTAACCAAAAGCGCTTTATCATATATTAGTTATTCTCTCGTCACTTTATAACATAAAAGAAAAAAGATTAGTGAAAACAATTAAGAAATTAAGGTTAGAGATATAGTTTAAACAGATATATTTTCATCTTAAATGCTTAATGTCACTTTAATTCAAAAGCTTGACACGATTACCTTGCAGGTCAATTGTCGAGAATATTTTCTTTTAATTATGCTGGTAATTTTCTTTAAAAGGTCATATAATGAGTATTATATACTCAATTATAAACAAAAGAAAAACTCAAGCGATTGACTGAAATAATACTATTATGGGGTGTTTGTTTTGGGTTATCTAGAAATTCCCTTTCCTGCTATTTTTTTGTCGGTTTTTTCCATTTTCAGGAAAAAGAAAAAGAATGAGATTACTCCAAGACCCTCTATCTTGATTCCCCACCCGCTACTACAGAATAGGATTCCTTTTCCCCAGTACACTTTGAAGACGACATATGTCCATTGACCGATGACTAATGACCAATGGTTGGTGACCGGTGAATGTTGATCTTTAATTAATGACAGTTGACCGGGATCTGACACCTGTCAACCATTGACCGATGGTCATTGACTGGTTCTTTATTTCATTTCCCTAGGTCAAAGAAACATCCGGGAAAATTAAAGAGAATTATTTTCCATTCATCTCTATTCCCTTTCCTGAAAATGGAAAACGTCCCCTTAATTCTTCTTCCTCCACTACAACAAAAGTGTCATTTAGGGACACATTTTTTGTGTCAGAATATCCATAAAAAGTGCTAGTATAGGCTTGGTTGACCTTTACCGACACACAAAAAAAGTGTCGGTATAACCTCAGATACTATAGGTCTATATTGACACTTACGGTGTGTGTCGGTAAAGGGTTCTGAACTTTTACTAACACTTATTTTGTTAGTCGGTAAAGAAAAAAAATCTATACTAACACTTATATTAACTGACAAAACATTTGTACTAACACAAAACTTAAGCGTTGGTATTCATGTCTACTAACACATAATTTGTGTTACTAAAAGTTGTTTATACAAACAGAATCTACCATCATGTAATAGCTATACTAACCATGTTAGTAAAACTTTTACTAACATAAAAATTAATTCGGTGCAATTTAATATTTCCACAATGCTACATATCTACTGCTAATATATACATTCATAAAATGACTGATAAATTCTCATAGAATAAATGTAGTAACTTAAAGGCTCCAATGACATTGAAAATGTTAAGAGTTTACAACAGCGCAACTAACACTAATATTTATCATCATCCTCACAATGTATTGTAGTCAACATCAAGATAAGTAGCATCTAAGCCAAAGATACACTTTTGTTCTTGAACGAGTTTAGGAGTGAAACATAGCACTCTCTTCCTTCAAAAGTTTCCTACTTCTAAAATAAAATCTGGATACATGTAACACCCCTACCGCTAATACCGTCATTACCGTCCAATCTCCTTATACATTCGTACTCACGCAGCGGATACATTCATACTCAACGGCGGGTGGTACAATGTCGTTAGCCACCCACGTGACTAACAAGGCTACTAATACATACAGCATCGGTCTGATGGACCGGAATATCCGAGTACTACTCAAATACAATACATACTCCCATCACTTACTGAGTACTACAATACTCCATTCAATACAATACTCCATTCAATACAAAACTCCATACTTCAGTACAAGATAATACACTACACATACCGAGTTTACTGAGTCCCAAATACAAATACGATACCTCTTCAATTCCACGCATACTCATTAAGAGTCTATCCACTACCCGTTCCTCACAACTACATACTTGCAACTTACGTAATAGTGTACCCCTTGGTACACTTCTACAGGCAAGGCTACAAGCCTTATACCATTTACTACAATCTAACTTCATTCCTAGTAATCTAGGCATGTCCACCGGTCTCTTCTGTGACTAGGTCTGCTTCGGGTACCTGCACACTAAAAACGTTCCCCCTATTGGGTCAGCTTACGCTGAATATGATAACCGCATACCCCGCGTACTAGCGAGGGTACGCCGACCATTTGGTCGAATACATGCAATTCATTTTGCAATACATGCATACATACATACATACATACTTACATGCTTTCATTCACGATACTGCAATACTACACAGGTATACATACATATGCACAGTACAATACATGCTTGGAAGACAATACAAGTCAACCAATGCTTACTTACCATCCTCCAGAATACATACACAATACATACTCATTACATACTCAATACGCAATACGGAGATACAATTCTCCAATACATACAAAGGTCCAGTTAGCTTCATTACACACCCGGGTTAATCGGGTGTTCAATACTTTTTGCTCCAGGTCAATGACTTACAATAGTCAAGACCAATACACATGCAATACTTACTTCTTACATACTTTACTTCCAGTTAAGTCGGTACGACCTCCGGGCAGGGATTACTACATCCCACCACCGGGCTTTAGGGTGGCCCACTAATCCAAGATGCTACCCATTCAAGGGATTTGGTCCATGGAAGAGATTATAGCCAGGATTTGGATCCAACCTCTTGTGTTTCCTTATCCTCACGCGTGGCCGAAACTATATCGGACTTCTACTCATTCCAATTTACTCATTACTCAAGTTAGGAGTTGGGTTGTTAGGAATTAGTAGAAGTCAGTACTTCACTTCCATACATACATACAATACACAAGTACACAATACTTACACCTACTTCTCATTTCCATTCATTCATTTCATGAATTATACAAACTAATTGTTCAAGAAGATACAACAAGGACAAAATAGTTCAAACACAGCTAAGTGCAATATAAGTCCGATTCGTGCATTTATCTTATTGGTGATCACATAAGCACACAAATCGGGGTAACCAAGTTAGGATACAGGGCATGAAGAAATCATACCGTTCACCGTCGTATACGTACTACCGGGTTCCTTCGAGGATCAACTTTTTTGATTCCTATAACATAATGAGTGTATGATCAGATCCATTATTGATCTAACTCACTCCTTCTTTGATACTCTCAATGTATACTTACTACTTTATTACTTTCTTACTTGGTTATGAAACCATTTTTCCTTATTACTTCTTAAACGTGTTTCCTTACTCACGCCGCCTTTACTTTCTTACCATCATTACCTTCATTATGGGTGCATTATACGTTATATGCTTACATGTGTATAGGCATATATATATACATACATTGATTACTATAGTCATCTAATAAAACATTTTTTTTTGTAAGTTATGGTCGCCGACCCACCGTCCGACCCAAGCCCTGGGTCAGACCATTCCAGTAGATTTTCGTCCTCTGAAATTCTTCCCGTCCGACCCAGCACTATTCCGTCCGACCCATATGCAGAAGTTATTATCGTGAGTGGTTAAACTGGTGTAAAAATAAAAGAAAAAAATTAAAACTCAAATAAACGTCAGGCTTCAAACAAAATCCCGGTCGTGGTATATTGAATTGTAACGACCGGATGTCGAACCGTGGGACTAATGTGCATATAATAGTACCTAAGCGTGTCACAAGAGGGGGATTAATTGACTTGTAATATAAATAAAAGAAAAGATAAAATAAACTAAGTTAACAGATAAACTAAACGGACTCTGGTTCACGTTAATATAATATCTGCTCTTTCATGCTAGTCTACTGATTTAATTATAATTTTTGGCAAGATCCTGTTTTTATTCTTAAGGACTAAATCATAGCCTCTTAAGAACTCGTTCCAGTTGTGCTAGGTCCGATGAAAACTCAAGCATCCACTGGTGGACGGCAGAGGAGTATGAGGATTTTATTCTTGCAACCTGAAAATACTAACTCATTAAGTCATAATAAGCTTTCTCCAGTTTTACGGCTTAATTAACCTGTCTATTTATCACTGGTCTGATCAAAATAGACTTAGTAAAGCATTTAAGAAACTCATGACTTTATTAAAAAAAGATGTGAGAAAACCTTTAAGCGTAACAAACTTCATTAAAATTAAAACCAGTAAAACATAGTGCATAATTGATACAGATACATAATAATTATTCCCAGAGCAAACGTAAACTAGCCTAACATATTAAATAGTTTGATCTTCTATTTAAATACGTGAGACTAGAGGTGAGAATAATGAGATGAAAAGAAAACAAATGGAGAAGCGGAGATTAGAAATGAAATGAACGAGTGAGTGAAAGTGTAGTGGTACGAAGATGGAATGATGGTGTGAATTGGAACTCCAGGACGGAACCTCTGGAAGGACACCGGAGAAGATAAGTTGAGCGTGGTATTTATAGAGGAAGTGAAGAGTGGAAGCACGTTCATTGCCCATTGATTGCAGCTCCTCATTGATTGCAGGGGACAGGGCTGCAACGCGTGCGTGATTTCTGGTAGGGGGTGGGCGGAGTAGATGGATAAGGTAGAAACAAGTCGACGGGCGAAGTCGACGAGAGAAGAAGATAACCCGTTGCGTTAATTAACATCGTGTCTGCTTGTTCTTTAGGCGGTTGTATATTACTCATGTCCGCCTATACTTGGGCGGTTCTTCATGGTCACGTCCGCCTATATTGAGGCGGTTGCCTCTATGTGTTGTCCGCCTAAATTGAAGCGGTCTCCTCTCTGTTTCGTCCGCCTAAAAATGGGGCGGTTGCCCTCTACCTTGTCCGCATGTTATGGGGCGGTTGCCCCCTCTACCTTGTCCGCATGTTATAGGGCGGTTGCCCCCTCTACCTTGTCCGCATGTTATGAAGCGGTACAGGGGCGGTCACGACACATAAATGTGCCACTGCGTGCTTCTCGCGTGGCTCTGTTTAATCCTTTATACTATATGTCTTTATTTGGCATTTTTCCTACAATATAACACATATAATACATCAGTTAATTAACAACATAATTATAGGAAAAACCCAAGATAAGTGAGAAACATTACTAAATATGCTGCAATTTATAAGGTGATTAAACCTTAAATAGTCTATATATTTTGCACTTATCAAACTTCCTTACACTTGACTTTTGCTTGTCCTCAAGCAAATAAGGAATATAATTATCTCTAAGCCATAATAATAAAACAAGATTAAATAAGTGTAGAAGGGAATTTAGACAAAGTGACAATTGAAAGGATAATTCTGCTCCTAGAAGTAGGTTTTTATAAACAGTGAAGAAGAATAATTTAATAAAAGCATAGAAAAACTAGACTGCAGAAAACAAGTTAGATTAACCTGGGATTCAACCAATTTCAATTCTCTAACCCGGAATGACAAGGGGTGTGAAGTAATGCCTTATTCCGCAATACCTTTCAACACCACGTACTCATGTTTATAAATATAAATAGCAATTTATATTTACTCTTTTTTTTTGAATGTGCAAATTGTATATACAAAGCACATATTATTATTTATATATATTTTTTTGAATTGCATTATTTTTCTGTACCCCAGACTTTTCTCTCTATCCTTGTAGCGGTGTTGGGTCTTCTATCCCAGATCACGAGACCTTAGGTAGATAGGTGTTAAAGCACCCCAAAGAACTTAATAACCGGATAGACGAGGCCTGTTTTTGGTTAGAAAAATTCATAAACAGTGGAGTACCTTGTCTTTATCCTTTTCTTTCCTTGACTTTTCACATATTTCCATAATCCCAAGCTAAACTAAATTGGTTTTTACAACTAGTAGATCTATCATATTTTGAGTGGAAATAGAGTATCTTGAAAGAAAATAATTTTATACAAACTTCTTAAAATAAAACTATCTTTCAGTTGTCACTTGACATAATTTCAGACGCTTCTACAATTATTTTATCTCATTTTTTTTATTTAGGCAGTTTAGAGTAGCAAAAAGTGAGTGTGGCATTATCGAACAACTGTCATATTTTCAGGGAAAGGTGTAACACCCCTAATCTTAAACCTGTAATGACGTCAAACCCGTAGCATAATAAATAGCAAATCGCAGCGGAAAATAAAACTAACTACCTTGGTGTTACACGCCGTCACTCACCCTCGTGAGTAACAAGGCATCCTTACTCTTTCCAACAAAACAACTTCTCACGCTGTGATGAACAGATACTGAGCACTCTAATTATTACAACCAATTCCAACTAAATGAGCACTAACTGAATACAACATCTTCCTTAATACAATATAAAATAAAACCTACGGTGTTTGTTGAAAACACTTCAGCTACCCCCGTGTCCCACGCTCCGGCTTGAGTCTTCTTCAATAACCTGGAATTTGTGGCCCACTGAAGGGCTCAGCAATCGAAATGCTGGTATGCTAAATGTGATCTTAAGTCATCTAGATTCCTTAGTCGTTTTAGCCATCTGATATTAGATTCATTTCATAAAATACCGGTTTATACTGATAACAGAAATAACTGTAAACACTCAACAACACATAACAATCCACCTGTAAACACCTGTACAATAGTAAACACCAATAACCACACAACAATAACCACACAACAATAACCAATACACACATTAGTAAACCATAACACAATCAAACAAGATACGCGTATTAAACTGTGCTTGTTAGTTAGTCACTTGGCTCTTATCCTTAACCAATCATTTAACCTTTCCCAATTAATTTCCATCACAAAGTCATGATAAGACAAACCTTAATAACCAGTGAAAATGGACAGTGTGTCCCACTGGGTTCCAAAGGAACCGTTACCAGTAGACCTTATGGCCCTGGATAAATATATGTAATGACCGATCCGGTCGAAACTGTGCACCAACGGCAGTGCATTCCGCCATCCCCGAATGTGGCTGATGGATTTGGAGTGACTCCCTTCTTGAGTCTCTCATAGTGATCACAATGCGCAACCAGAAAGTCGAAACGATCTGGATTCCTCTCTTTATAAGCTAGCCCTCTTGTCAGTGACATAATAACCAATACTTGAAATAAGACTATCACATTTGACCCTTGTTAGGTTCAATAATACCTAAAGGTCAGTTAGTCTTTTTTTTTTCAGTTTAGATGTAAAACTTTAGTCACAAGACATTCGCGTATAAAATACAACGCAACAGATTGAGCCATCCCACATACAATATCATTCACATAAAATCATAGATATCGTTCTTAAACATTTAAACACATAAAGCCTGGACCTTAGGATAATCCTTAGGACATTCAGACCACACAATTAACATACCGTTCACCAAGAAACTGCTAGCTTGTCAAACTCCTGTTCAGTAGTCCTTTCCCGTACGCTGTTATTTAAACATGCAATACCGGTAGTATTAATATAACTATTCACTAAATATTACAGTACTGTCACTGTAGTGTTTATACTCGTCGTATAATAACTCCGTATGTTATTTATTTCCCCTGTTATTTTAACTGTGGTTCTAGATAACCTACCAGTTCATTATTTTATGTGAAGCTCATATGTGATAATGAATTATCATTTATACGGTACATCTTTACTTCATTAATTATATACTTATTATTATTTCCACTTATCATTTATATTATATCCCTTGGTCATTTTTATTATAACCAAAATTATTTATAAACTTTATTATATTCCTTAATATACCATAATACATTATATTACCTAGTTTCACTTCCTTGCCTTAATTAAATTACAAAACCAATCTTATTAACTCGGTATTTATTTATTATACCAAACAACTTAATAAATTACTAAATAGCCACACATATTTTTCCGGTAATCATAATTGATCCCGTTAACTTTTACAACTTAACAAATATCCATATATTCTTATAATTTATTAAATACCCTTATCAATTTCAAAAATTGTAAAACAATTATATTAACTTCTATAAATTGCCAAATAACCTTATAATTTTTATAATTCACTAATTACCCTCATTTACCTTTGTAAATATTAATTAACCACCTTATTTTTACAAATCACCAAATACTCTTACTATTTCGGTATTTACAAATTAATACCACAAATCTTATAAATTATCAATTAAGCCCACAAGCTCTTTGGTTAAATCATATAGTTTCTATATTTACACTTTTAACCCCAAAACTTTATATAAGTTACTTATTAACTTATAAACTATAGTTTAAATATTTTATTTCTTTAAATAACCAAAGTAGCCCATATATTTTCTTATAATACATTTCCGCCCTTATTTAAATTCTATCTTTCATATACTATCCATAAATTACATATTCACCCCATAACTTTTATAAACTTAATATTTTATGTCATAAATCATTTTAACCCAAAGTTTTTGGTCAACACTTTGACCAAGACTTAATTTCACAATTAATATTTTAACATACCCATAAAATCATAAGTAATTCTCGGCCATACATTATTTTTTCAATAATTACAAAATAGTCCCAAAACTTTATAAAATGTCATTTAACACTTAACCACTTATTTAAATTCACCAAAATTCATAATATTAACTCCTACCTTATATTATATATAAATACACCAAACAACCCCTTAGTTCTCGGTTTTCATGTTTTGTACACCAATTTCTCAAAATTTATATTTTGCCACTTAACTTATTTAACTAGCCATTTAAATACTTGTAGCTATTTTTAATACTCCCAAAATTTATAATATAAGTTAATACACTTATATGTATTTCAAAATTCACCAAACTCTACATAATGCTCTCGACTTTAATTAAATTATACTATATGGTTTTAAAACTTGTTTTAAACTTTATAATATATATATGTAAATGTATATAAGCCATATAACACTTCTGAAAATTATGCTAAAGACTTAGAATGATTATTAACTAAAAATAGAACATAAAATCTCTAACCCATTCGGTTTTAATATTTATGTAACAATAATTAATTTTTGTGACCCAAAAATATTCCTTAAGGTAATAACCTTACCTTATATGTTATAAATTATTTTCTTGACAATATAATCTATAGTTTTCGGTCCTACTTCATTTAGAGGTTATACAAAATTTTTTATACCAAAGTTTGAAGCTTAAATCAAACTTAACTTAATACACCTTATTATATAAACTTAACCTTAAATCAAGACAACTCTTGTACTTGATTTTTCCTTGAATTTCCAAGCTCTTCAAATGGTATCTTGTTGTAGATATTTCGAACTCCTTGTATATATATAGGAGATCTATTTGTTAGACTTCTAACAAGAGCTTATAAATAATATTGTAGTCATTTTTACAAGAGTTTACCTTAGGAGTTTAACAAGGTATTTTTGATACACCTTGTGATGATTGTAGATCCAAGTTTCCTTCATGAAATAATGAAGAGAGTATGGGTTTAGAAGACCAAATATTTTCGGACATGTTGGAGAATTTGTTTAGGGTTTTCAAATATGAAAATACCTTAGATTACTCCTTGAATTGATGTTGAATCAAGACAACTCCTTGGAGAATAATTGTTGGCGATTTCCTTAGAGATTGCTAGGATTATTCTTGCTCCAAGACTTGATAGAACTAACTAGGAAATAACATTAAAATGGTGTTAGGAATTAACACACCATTAATATAGTTATGAATACTTAGAAGATAACTTGACAATGGAGAGAAGAGAGGACAAAGGAAGAGATTACCTATCGGCTGAAGCTTGGACAAGGAGAATGGGTATGCTCTCGTAAGTTATTAAGACTTAGGAAATTGATTTGAATTTTGACTCATTATTTTATATCATTATTACTTGCTTTTGTATATGATTATTAGTTTACTAAATTGTTACAATAATTCCTTAGATTGCTAGACTTACGGCTAGGTGGAGATAAGAATCTCAATTATGCATGTTAATGGCTATAAAGGAATGGCTCACATTTATTCTTGATTGTTAATGTTATAATGATGTAGCTTTATTCAGTATATTAATGTTGTTCTAATCCTTTCTTGCAGGTGTAATAAACGGCGCAGACATGGAGCACTACCATTAGCATTATACAGCCCCGTGTTTTTTGTTTAAGTATTAGTGTAATTAATCTACTAACTTATCTTGTGTTGCAGGTTGCAGTGGTCGCTTGGACTGCAGCAAATGGAGACTCCACCATGCTGATTCTCGCTGGAATGAATGGTAAGAATTTAAGTTTGAATTTTTAATGTCTTTATGTTATAGCTAGGATATACATTAGCTTATAGTTTATGTGTAATTATTGTGCACTGATCTGGTTTACTTGGTGCAGGTTACTCGGTGGTGAAGGAGCACTCCTGCAGCACTTCTCAAAGGCTACGATAATCAATTAGCTAGTATTATTCTAGGCTTGTTTACTTGTACTAATTTAATTATTGTTATCTTGCACAATTCCTGCAGGTATATTGATCGGTTCACATGGGCACTTCTAACAGCACTTACCAATTGATTCACGTAATCAATTTGCTAGTAGGTTAGTCCACGCTTTTGTGCATATATTAGTGTGTTTAATCTTGATATTTAATGTTGTTCTTATCTTGTTTTTGCAGGTGTATTAATCGACACCCACATGGAGCAAATTCAACCAGCTCACCATGCACTTAAACGACAAAATGAATGGTGTAAGTTAATTTTGAGTTTTAATATATCGTTAGGCTATAACTTATAATATATGCTAACTTGTTTAATTTTGTTAATTGTCTATCATTGCAGGTAACCGTAGGTGACAACTCCAAACCAATATTATGCTGATATCATATTAATTAATTTAGGTAGGAATGAGTCATCATGTAAAATGACATGTTTTTGAAATAAAACTAGCCAAATATGGACTATAAATCTCGCCTAATATGTAGATAAATTGGGACTGATTTTTTATTTGATTTTTGTTACACTATATTGTACTAAGACCATACTAATATGTGTAATGGGTTCCAGCATTTAATTGGTACATTTTTATTATGGCAAAAGTTGAAAGTTTTAAGGTAAAAAAAAAAACTGATTTTAGGTATCTTTTTAACCTAAAAATCGCCCCCTTTTATACAATGAATTTAGTACAGCCATCAATTTATTTAGAGGGTCATTTTATCCACTTTTAAGTTTATCAACTCCTGGCTCCTCAAAAGCTTCAAGACAATTGCGTAAAACGCATTTTTGTGACACCCGAAGGTGCGTTTTTGTGCTTTAAGGATTTTTCTGGGAATTAATTAGTCGCTATGACTTCCAAGTGTTTATTGACATTATTTATAGTTAATAATAATATATTAAGGTGTTACATTAAATTATGTGGGGTTATATAAACTTGTAACTCAATTTTCGGGCTAAAGGGGCACTCCCGAGGTAAAAGAGCGTTAAGAAATTCCCCCGAGCTCTTTGCTTTTTTTGAAGAAGTATCTTGGGAATTCTCTTTAGAAAATTAATAATGATTGTAGGAATTCTAAGAATAATTTTTATAGGGTTCGTGCCACCTTGGCACTCCTCCTAGGCATTCCCGGGCCTTTATGGGACCCCACATCGGGAACTTCCGAGACTTGTATATTTACTCAGTTCTAACTGAGAACTTGTATCTTAAAGATCATAAAATGATCCTTGGTTAAATTCATATAATGTCCATAGCTTATATAATTGTTTAACTTAAGATCGGGCTTTAACGCTCGTTTCTGACCTTAAGGAGTTTAGGTGCGTTTTTAACGCCCAAGTGTTTATATGTTTTAGGGTTTAATAAACCCCCAAATAATATTTATAATTCTTCAAATAATATTTATTTACTTATATTTAATTATTTAAATGTTAGGGGTATTTCAAAAGGTCTCTCCTTCCTCACACTTAGAGGAGCAATGTCCTCATTGTTCAGAATTAAATTCAAGAAAAGGACCTTTCAAAATATGACAGATTCATAAGGATTAAACTCATATAGGTTGAACAGCAATATAATAAAGGAAGAATTGAAACTCCCCTTGTATCGTAGATTGAGGAAGGTATCCTTCCTCACACTTAAGCTTTGGTAGGGTGAGGACGTTCCTCACACTTAAGTTTGCACAAGTGTTCAACCGAAGGTATCGTAATTCTAGAGCAACTGAGGTTTGCTCCCTTAGGCGAGTTCAGCTATATATTGTATATATAGAATTTGTTCTGAAAAGAAAATCATATATAGCCTGCAGAACTCAAATTTGCACAAAAATATAAAAAGGCAAACCATAAATAATAATGCATTGAATAAAACAAAAACATAAAGTAAACTGAACTGTTACCTTCCCGAATATAACAAAAGTTAGTCAAGGTTCAAATAGTAAGAGTCTACAAAATGTTAGTAAACAACAGAGAAATATAAAATAAAGATAACAATAAAATAGAAATCACTGCGGTGGTGGTGGAGGCTGCACTGGTCCCTGGCCTATCTGAGCAAGGAGATGCTGCATGAGCTGAGCTATCTGTGCATTCTGTTGCGCTGTCTGTGCATGCAACTCGTCACTCCGGTCCAAGCGCTGTATCACCCGTGCCTGCTCAGCCAGAATCCTCTGCTGGGACTGCTCAAAGCTCTCAAACCTCTGATGGAAGGCCTGGAACTGAGTCTGGAGATCTGTCGAGATAGGTACAGGAGTAGGAATCTGCATCACGTCAGTAGTCGGCACGTAGGGCTCCTCTCCCTGTGCAGTGTCAGCGGACGGTGGGTCGGGATCAGCTGAAGGTGTAACTCCCGTAGAGGGCCCCGCTGCTGTGGAAGATGCAGTGGAAGATCGAGCAGCGGTACCCCTGACCCAAGTACCGTCATCTAAGCGCATAAAACCCCAGCTCCGCACAGTCTGCAGTGTGACTGGGCGCTTTCCTGATCGGAGCTCTAAATCTCGCTTGACCTCTGCTGGGAGTGGGATGTAACACCCCATCCAAAGCCTATCGTGGTTATCGCAATCTTAGCACTTAATCGAAAACGTCGCAGCGGAAATAACAACACCTGGACCTTGCCACGGTCTGATCGTTAGAATATACCGGCTTAATATATATACAATACTTAACCAAAATACTTATCCAACTCAAAACATCAACATCCATGATCCCACAACCAACCGAGTACTAGTATCTCAAACGTAATCTCAAACTTACAACAATTTAATATCAACAGTCGGGTGCACAGGCGCAACCCGAACTCAAAATAAAAGTCCCCACCTAAGTCTAACCACTCCTACTCTCGTAGTGCGTCCTCATGGGCCTCTTACCTGCAAGTGTAAAAATAGCCCCCGAGGGGGTCAGCACGAATGCTGGTACACCCTCTCATGGCCCCCAAGCTAACGGGGCTACGACGACTAATTGTCGATAGCATGGAAATTGATTACATACACGAGCATAATATGAAGTGCAATAACAATAACCACAGATGAACATATATAGTTCACAACCAATGAACGACTCAAGCGTTCTCTTAACAAGTGGGTTAGTAACCCCCTCCTTAGTCTTCATTTCCTTAATCTCAGTTCCTTACCTTACCTTAATCTTAATCTCAATCTTAGTCTTAACCTCAGTATACAAACCTTTCCTGGAAGGGATTGGTTGTAGCTTAATTCGAACCTGGGATTTAGGTGATCCCACCGCACCATCTTAATGCCACCTACCCTGGACGGGAGTCCAGCGTAGCTGAGCCGGCAACCGGCCCTAGGCTACAAGTCCGAAGACAAGTCCTTAAGCGGAGGGCGGATCTGATTCAGATACCGTCCCCCTTTCACTTAGCATGCATGACCGGAGATCGGTCCCGGGTTTCCTCACTCAAGTTCCAGTTAGTAGACATCTCAAACACCATGTGCTAGCTAAGCCCTAACGGGCATTAACCAACAACCATCAACTTAACTCTTATTCTTAACTCATTAAGTACTAAACTTGGTTAGTAACAATCTCAAGTCTCGCGGGTTAGTGTAAATATAACACAATCACAACGAGAGCAATATAACCGGTTGCATGCTTTATCTTGTTTTAGTCATAGCAAATAAACAGATAGCACACAAGCCGAGGGACACCTCGTTAGCAAGCAGGTCACGAAAAGGATTGTACCGTTCACCGTCGACGATCGTTTGGTTTATCTCCTTCCAAGTCCCAATTCACAAAGCTAGAACATTGATTCAGTTTTAGGTTATTATCAATCCAACTCAATAGAATTACTTAACTTTCCTAGACATCAACTTTTACCCATTGCCTTTCACTAAGCCTTATGGTTTTTTTTAACTTGACTCTTACGTGCATCATCTCCTCATTATTTATTACACTTACTCTCCCACTTAATGACCATCACACCCACCAAACAAGTCCTTAACAATCTCATAACATCTATACTTAATTATTCCCATCATTTCCTAACCTTAAACAAGGTTTTTGGTCCATACAGTGGCCTGTCCGAACTTGTGTCCGGACTTCCAAGTTCGGACACAAGCCGTGACTTTAGACAGAAATCAGACACATGTCCGAACTTGTGTCCGGACTTCGGAAGTTCGGACATGAGTCGAGGAAAATCCTAACCAGAAATCCATACGTCCGAACATGTGTCCGGACTTCCCAAGTTCGGACACAGTTCGAGGATAATCCCTAAGAAATAACAGGTGCGTCCGAACTTCCAAATTCGGACGGTAGTCGGACACTACCTAAAATCCAGAAAACTGTAAGCGTAACAGGGCATGTCCGAGCTTCCAAGTTCGGACGGAAGTTCGGACGTGCCATTATACTCAATTCTAAACCTTTAAACACTAACCAAATTCCTCCAAAGCCTCCAACCCTTATAGTATCTTCTCCTAAAGCCTCTTAATGCTTCCTAACAACATTTGGTACCCTTATATCCACATACAACATTCATGAAACTCATTTTCTAATTCCTTAAGCCTTTACTTACTTCTTTGTGAATTTCCTTAACACTTACAACATTTTGTACTAGGTTTCTAAATGGTGTTTCTCACCTATGATAACTACTATCCCAAAATGTTTCTCCTTATCTTAACATCATCTCCCAAGCATCTTTCTCCTCTAAAACTCTTTTATGCATTTATTTAAAGTTCCTTCTCAACCTAAACTTTCTTCCTAGTTGTTTACCAACTTTACCTAAGTTCTAAATACTCAAATACATCCTCTTGATTCATAAATCCTCCATGGTGATACCTAAGTCATTATAAGTCATTAAAACACCTTAACTTCACCCTTTTCCACCAAGACAATATCTAGAACATCCTAGTACCTTCTTAGTCATTAAATCCCTTAGAATATCTTAAACACTTAAACTCTCCTTAAATTTTGCCATAGGTTCTCTAGTATATAGTACCTCCTAACACATGGTTTTTCTCCATCAAAACAACCAATACCACACAATTCTTATCACAACACTTATCACACATTTCACTAAAACTTCACCACATCATCAAATAGTGCTCAAACTTAAAATGCTTGGCACTTAGGC
Source organism: Limonium bicolor (assembly GCA_023374045.1). NCBI lineage: Eukaryota > Viridiplantae > Streptophyta > Magnoliopsida > Caryophyllales > Plumbaginaceae > Limonium > Limonium bicolor. The sequence goes on along the minus strand of CM041777.1, from coordinate 362,907,825 downwards.
CCTTAAATGACAATAATCTTAACCACTGAATTTCCACATATATATGCCTTCAACCTGCAAATACACTCAACAAGGCTCCCATTGAAATAGAATGCTTCTTGTACTTCACCTTAACATTCTTAAACTATCTCTTTTCTCATTTGCTCCTTAGTCACAAGTTCACAAGTATAGACATTGTTTCTCCTAGGTTTTATAGCACCTTCCCAATATAAACTCTACACTAAACTCATCACATACCCATATCTCATTCCCTTAAACAACAAGACAACTTAAGGTAAGTAATTTACCTTGTTTTCTCACAAGCTTAAAAGCTTTTCTCCTTAGGTTTTTCTTTGTTCAATCTCGGTCACCAATGTGATTCTCCTTGCCAATGTTCTAACCAATATCAAATGACTCCAATGAGTACTAGATAACACATTAACCCTAAGGAACAAACCCTAGGTTCAAAAATATGTTTTAAGGTATTAATGTGATTGTTTTACCTTGGTTTCTCAAGACAAACTTGGATGTGAAGCAAGAAGGACCTCCTCTCTCCTTTGAAGAGTAGAAACAAGCTAGAACAAGGCATAAACATGGAGTCCCATGAGTATATATTTCGGTCAAGTGAAGAAAATGGTGGAAACCTAGATTTTCTTACACTTTCTTTACCTTAAGAGAATGGAGATGCCAATGGAGTCTCCAAACTTGAATTTCCTCCTCTAATGGTGGTTTGACTTGGCACCAAAATAAAGCTCTTGAAGTTTTGAAAAGATAGAAAGGAGGAGCTTGAGCTAACTAAGAAGAATATGTATTTTGTTTTGGATTTGGAGCTTAAATGAGCAAGTGGTATGCAAGAGAAGGTGGAGCTTTCATGGAGGTGAGCTCTACGTGAATGGAGAAGAGAAAGAGAGCAAGAAATCGTGGGCAACAGGGAAAATGAAGAAGTGAGGAGAGAGGTAAGCAAAAGTGATATTTATCTTAAAAGGTGAATAGTTTTATGCTTTATAACTTACTTATTTGCTTTCTCTTTACTTAGTTAGATAAGTGTGGTGAGTCACACTTAAAGAAACCGGCCCCCTTTAGTGAATGGGTAGTTTAGTCATTGTTGACCAAATGTCTCACTTATATAGACTTATGTTATAAACTAGCTTAATAAATTCACTATTCATCAAAAACAAGGCACATTGTTGTGAAATTTTTGATTTCCCATTGATATAGGCCTCCAAATGTGATACTATATAGTACACATATTAATTAAAGAGTAATGATGGACATTTAGCCATTCAAAACTCATTTACAAGACAATTTTTCAAAAACGTGCTTTAAGACTCCTTAAAGCACATTTTGTTTTAACTTGTTTTCAAGCTTGGTTTTCTTTGGTAATTGACTTAAAATGACCATTAGGATATTACTAAGGTCTTAGAACAACATTTGGGTACTCTCCCATGTCTCTCCAAGCTTAGAGCATGTTTTTGCTTAAACTGCTCTTTTGGTGTTTCCTTATATTTTCTTTGATTAGAAACGCTTCTTAATGTTTCTAAGGCATTATTTAGCCTCCTTAAATCTTAGTTTATCATTTAAACACCATATCTAAGTTTGGGGTATTTCATGGGAGGACACCGACAAGGTGGTACCCGATGAAGAAGGGAAAAATGGGAGTGATCTTCTTCTTCTTCGTCCTCAGGTAGGAGACCACCTTATGGAGCTGGCCGAACATGATGTGGCTGAAGGAGATGCGCTGAGTGGGAGGAGATGGACCTAGGAAGTAGTCTAGTAAAGCGCAATCCTCATCAGAAGCATCGTGCGCCCCAGATGGGCGAATTTGATGACTGAGGATCTCCAGGAGAAGCCTCTGCTGCAGTGTGGGGAAGCTCGCGAAAGGGAGGACATCCTTTTCCTCCTCCCCTCGATGTCGGATCCTCCGACCTACAACCTGAAGCCACCTAGACTTCGACCTCTGCAAGTACTCCTCTGTGAATCCTCGGATATCGTCAGGACCATCCGGGAACTGTAGGAGAGAAGTGAATGTCGAGGGTGTGATCTCCACGGGGTGATGGCGTACGTAAGAGATAATGCTCAGATTGCCCGCCCGGGCATTAGCATAAAACTCTCTAACCAGCTCCGGACAAAAGACTCCCGACCCCGTCTTTAGGACCATCGTAAGTCCTAATCTGGCAAACAGGGTATCCACCCCTGCAGCCTCTAGCACCGCAGGCTCAAATCTCCTCTCCATAATAAAATCCTTGCCTAGATCGTACCAGGCACGAGCCTCTGCTGAAACAAAGCCGTCGTCCCGAAGACGAGGTGCAGAAGAAGATGCACCGGGGCAGTCGCCACCAGTATACGAGGCATACTAATATATTTTTAGAATTAAAAGCAAACAAACATTAACAGCATAACAACTAATATTAAATATTAAACAGGGTAATAATAACATGAAAATTAATATACAACAACTAACTAAAAATCAATCAATCAACAACAACATAAAAATTAACAAAATAACAACATAAACATTAATAAACAACATAAAAATTAATATCAAACAGAACATTAATATTTGACAAACACAACTTAGTAAATTAGCAAAATAGAAAACAAGATGAACAAAGAATGTGGAATATAAACAGAATAATTATACAACATAATTCTATCGAAAATTCGACAGAACCTCCCCTAAAATTCTACGATTCTCCACAATTAATTCAGTCAAACACAAGGTAATTTAATCCGTTATCAGCCTAAATCCACATATAACATCCTATAATCATAAATTATTCAGTTAATAACAACAAGGTATTACAGAATTCGAAAAAATGCATTTTTGAACAAGCAATTCTCGTATCTACATATACCTAAATTTGGAATTCACCGAAAACAACAAATTTAAGTATAATCAGTGTAGATTAAACCTTGTATATGTATATTATGACTAATAGAAGAAGAATTCGAAGACAAATTTGCAAATTAAACTCGAAATTTCGAAACAGTTAACCTAGGGTTCGAAAATTCAGTCTCTAATTTCTCCTAATGTAGTTCATCATTTACGGATTTGAAGCTATTGAAACGTAGAGAATTGAAAAACGAAGATTTCGGTACTAACCTTGCGTGATTTGATGAAGAATTGAAGAAGATGTGGGCAATTGAGGAAGGGGAGTAGCGCGCGAGCTTGTTCGTTCTTCGCTTCTGTTCTTCGTCGCGAGTTCGAGCTGAGCAGAATTGGGGAAGAATGAAACGATGAAACGCTGCGTTCTTTTTTTTCTATTTCGAGACTCGTCCGCGCCGTTTCAGGCGGTTACGGGTGTGACTCGTCCGCGTGTTATTAGGCGGTCACGGGTGTGACTCGTCCGCGTGTTATTAGGCGGACACGGCTGTCTGCTCTGTTCGCCATTTTTGTTTTTTTATTTTATTTTAACGGAAACATGTACATTAAATAATTACAATAAAAATGGATATAAATTATAAGTTAGAAATAAAAATGACATAAAGTTAAATGTTAGGGACAGTGGAAATTAAATGTTAGGGACGATGGAAATTAAATGTTAGGGACAATGGTAATAAATGACAGAAAATTAAATGACAGAAATTATAAGTTAGTAGTTAGTATACTGGAAATTGAAGGACAATGGAAAGAAATGACAATAATATAAGAGTTAGAAGTTAGATGTCAGAAGTCAGATGTCCGTAGTCATATGTCCAAAGTCAAGTGTCTAAGTAATATTAACAGATTATTAGATAATTAATATTAACATAATATAGTAGAAAATTAATATTAACAATAAACAAAATATTATAGACATAATATTAACAGAATAAAAAGAACAGAATATTTATAATTAAACAGGTGAATAATCCGGAGTTTAGGAACTAGAATAAATCTAGTCCCCGGCAACGGCGCCATTTTGCAGAAGTTATTATCGTGAGTGGTTAAACTGGTGTAAAAATAAAATAAAAGAAATTAAAACTCAAAATAAACGTCGGGCTGCAAACAAAATCCCGGTCGTGATAGTATAATGAATTGTAAGCGACCGGATGTCGAACCATGGGACTAATGTGCATATAATAGTAGCTAAGCGTGTCACAAGAGGGGGGATTAATTGACTTGTAATATAAATAAAAAGAAAAGATAAAATAAACTAAGTTAACAGATAAACTAAACGGGACTCTGGTTCACGTTAATATAATATCTGCTCTTTCATGCTAGGTCTACTGATTTAATTATAATTGTTTGGCAAGATCCTGTTTTTATTCTTAAGGACTAAATCATAGCCTCTTAAGAACTCGTTCCAGTTGTGCTAGGTCCGATGAAAACTCAAGCATCCACTGGTGGACGGCAGAGGAGTATGAGGATTTTATTCTTGCAACCTGAAAATACTAACTCATTAAGTCATAATAAGCTTTCTCCAGTTTTACGGCTTAATTAACCTGCCTATTTATCACCGATCTGATCAAAATAGACTTAGTAAAGCAATTTAAGAAACTCATGACATTTATTAAAAAGATGTGAGAAAACCTTTAAGCGTAACAAACTTCATTAAAATTAAAACCAGTAAAACATAGTGCATAATTGACACAGATACATAATAATTATTCCCAGAGCAAACGTAAACTAGCCTAACATATTAAATAGTTTGATCTTCTATTTAAATACGTGAGACTAGAGGTGAGAATAATGAGATGAAAAGAAAACAAATGGAGAAGCGGGAGATTAGAAATGAAATGAACGAGTGAGTGAAAGTGTAGTGGTACGAAGATGGAATGATGGTGTGAATTGGAACTCCAGGAGAAACCACGGACGGAACCTCTGGAAGGACACCGGAGAAGATAAGTTGAGCGTGGTATTTATAGAGGAAGTGAAGAGTGGAAGCACGTTCATTGCCCATTGATTGCAGCTCCTCATTGATTGAGGCTCATTGATTGCAGGGGACAGGGCTGCAACGCGTGCGTGATTTCTGGTAGGCGGTGGGCGGAGTAGATGGATAAGGTAGAAACAAGTCGACGGGCGAAGTCGACGAGCGAAGAAGATAACCCGTTGCGTTAATTTACATCGTGTCCGCTTGTTCTTTAGGCGGTTGTATATTACTCATGTCCGCATACTTGGGCGGTTCTTCATGGTCACGTCCGCCTATATTGAGGCGGTTGCCTCTATGTGTTGTCCGCCTAAATTGAAGCGGTCTCCTCTCTGTTTCGTCCGCCTAAAAATGGGGCGGTTGCCCTCTACCTTGTCCGCATGTTATGGGGCGGTTGCCCCCTCTACCTTGTCCGCATGTTATGGGGCGGTTGCCCCCTCTACCTTGTCCGCATGTTATGAAGTGGTACAGGGGCGGTCACGGCACATAAATGTGCCACTGCGTGCTTCTCGCGTGGCTCTGTTTAATCCTTTATAATATATGTCTTTATTTGGCATTTTTCCTACAATTTAACACATATAATACATCAGTTAATATAACAACATAATTATAGGAAAAACCCAAGATAAGTGAGAAACATTACTAAACATGCTGCAATTTATAAGGTGATTAAACCTTAAATAGTCTATATATTTTGCACTTATCAAACTTCCTCACACTTGACTTTTGCTTGTCCTCAAGCAAATAAGGAATATAATTATCTCTAAGCCATAATAATAAAACAAGATTAAATAAGTGTAGAAGGGAATTTAGACAAAGTGACAATTGAAAGGATAATTCTGCTCCTAGAAGTAGGTTTTTATAAACAGTGAAGAAGAATAATTTAATAAAAGCATAGAAAAACTAGACTGCAGAATACAAGTTAGATTAACCTGGGATTCAACCAATTTCAATTCTCTAACCCGGAATGACAAGGGGTGTGAAGTAATGCCTTATTCCGCAATACCTTTCAACACCACGTACTCATGTTTATAAATATAAATAGCAATTTATATTTACTCTTTTTTTTTTAATGTGCAAATTGTATATACAAAGCACATATTATTATTTTATATATTTTTTTGAATTGCATTATTTTTCTGTACCCCAGACTTTCTCTCTATCCTTGTAGCGGGTATTGGGTCTTCTATCCCAGATCACGAGACCTTAGGTAGATGGGTGTTAAAGCACCCCAAAGAACTTAATAACCAGATAGACGAGGCCTGTTTTTGGTTAGAAAAATTCATAAACAGTGGAGTACCTTGTCTTTATCCTTTTCTTTCCTTGACTTTCACATATTTCCATAATCCCGAGCTAAACTAAATTGGTTTTTACAACTAGCAGATCTATCATATTTTGAGTGGAAATAGAGTATTTTGAAGGAAAATAATTTTATACAAACTTCTTAAAATAAAACTATCTTTCAGTTGTCACTTGACATAATTTCAGACACTTCTACAATTATTTTATCTCATTTTTTTCATCATGTTTTTTATTTAGGCAGTTTAGAGTAGCAAAAAGTGAGTGTGGCATTATCGAACTACTGTCATATTTTCAGGGAAAGGTCTCTCCTTCCTCACACTTAAGAGGAGCAATGTCCTCATTGTTCAGAATTAAATTCAAGAAAAGGACCTTTCAAAATATGACAGATTCATAAAGGATTAAACTCATATAGGTTGAACAGCAATATAATAAAGGAAGAATTGAAACTCCCCTTGTATCGTAGATTGAGGAAGGTATCGGCCTTCCTCACACTTAAGCTTTGGTAGGGGTGAGACGTTCCTCACACTTAAGTTTGCGCAAGTGTTCAACCGAAGGTATCGTAATTCCTAGAGCAACTGAGGTTGCTCCCTTAGGCGAGTTCAGCTATATGTTGTATATATAGAATTTGTTCTGAAAAGAAAATCATATATAGCCAGCAGAACTCAAATTTGCACAAAAAATAATAAAAGGCAAACCATAAATAATAATGCATTGCATAAAACAAAAACATAAAGTAAACTGAACTGTTACCTTCCCGAATATAACAAAAGTTAGTCAAGGTTCAAACAGTAAGAGTCTACAAAATGTTAGTAAACAACAGAGAAATATAAAATAAAGATAACAATAAAATAGAAATCACTGCGGTGGTGGTGGAGGCTGCACTGGTCCCTGGCCTATCTGAGCAAGGAGATGCTGCATGAGCTGAGCTGTCTGTGCATTCTGCTGCGCTGTCTGTGCATGCAACTCGTCACTCCGGTCCAAGCGCTGTATCACCCGTGCCTGCTCAGCCAGAATCCTCTGTTGGGACTGCTCAAAGCTCCCAAACCTCTGATGGAAGGCCTGGAACTGAGTCTGGAGACCTGTCGAGATAGGTACAGGAGTAGGAATCTGCATCACAGCAGTAGTCGGCACGTAGGGCTCCTCTCCCTGTGCAGTGTCAGCGGACGGTGGGTCGGGATCAGCTGAAGGTGTAACTCCCGTAGAGGGCCCCTGCTGTGGAAGATGCAGTGGAAGATCGAGCAGCGGTACCCCTGACCCAAGTACCGTCATCAAAGCGCGTAAAACCCCAGCTCCGCACAGTCTGCAGTGTGACTGGGCGCTTTCCTGATCGGAGCTCTAAATCTCGCTTGACCTCTGCTGGGAGTGGGAGGACACCGACAAGGTGGTACCCGATGAAGAAGGGAAAAATGGGAGTGATGTTCTTCTTCTTCGTCCTCAGGTAGGAGACCACCTTATGGAGCTGGCCGAACATGTTGTGGCTGAAGGAGATGCGCTGAGTGGGAGGAGATGGACCTAGGAAGTAGTCTAGTAAAGCGCAATCCTCATCAGAAGCATCGTGCTCCCCAGATGGGCGAATCTGATGACTGAGGATCTCCAGGAGAAGCCTCTGCTGCAGTGTGGGGAAGCTCGCGAAAGGGAGGACATCCTTTTCCTCCTCCCCTCGATGTCGATCCTCCGACCTACAACCTGAAGCCACCTAGACTTCGACCTCTGCAAGTACTCCTCTGTGAATCCTCGGATATCGTCAGGACCATCCGGGAACTGTAGGAGAGAAGTGAATGTCGAGGGTGTGATCTCCACGGGGTGATGGCGTACGTAAGAGGTAATGCTCAGATTGCCCGCCCGGGCATTAGCATAAAACTCTCTAACCAGCTCCGGACAAAAGACTCCCGACCCCGTCTTTAGGACCATCGTAAGTCCTAATCTGGCAAACAGGGTATCCACCCCTGCAGCCTCTAGCACCGCAGGCTCAAATCTCCTCTCCATAATAAAATCCTTGCCTAGATCGTACCAGGCACGAGCCTCTGCTGAAACAAAGCCGTCGTCCCGAAGACGAGGTGCAGAAGAAGATGCACCGGGGCAGTCGCCACCACGTATACGAGGCATACTAATATATTTTTAGAATTAAAAGCAAACAAACATTAACAGCATAACAACTAATATTAAATATTAAACAGGGTAATAATAACATGAAAATTAATATACAACAACTAACTAAAAATCAATCAACAACAACAACATAAAAATTAACAAATAATAACAACATAAACATTAATAAACAACATAAAAATTAATATCAAACAGAACATTAATATTTGACAAACACAACTTAGCAAATTAGCAAAATAGAAAACAAGATGAACAAAGAATGTGGAATATAAACAGAATAATTATACAACATAAATTCTATCGAAAATTCGACAGAACCTCCCCTAAAATTCTACGATTCTCCACAATTAATTCAGTCAAACACAAGGTAATTTAATACCGTTATCAGCCTAAATCCACATATAACATCCTATAATCATAAATTATTCAGTTAATAACAACAAGGTATTACAGAATTCGAAAAATGCATTTTTGAACAAGCAATTCTCGTATCTACATATACCTAAATTTGGAATTCACCCAAAACAACAAATTTAAGTATAATCAGTGTAGATTAAACCTTGTATATGTATATTATGATTAATAGAAGAAGAATTCGAAGACAAATTTGCAAATTAAACTCGAAATTTCGAAACGGTTAACCTAGGGTTTCGAAAATTCAGTCTCTAATTTCTCCTAATGTAGTTCATCATTTGCGGATTTGAAGCTATAGAAACGTAGAGAATTGAAAAACGAAGATTTCGGTACTAACCTTGCGTGATTTGATGAAGAATTGAAGAAGATGTGGGCAATTGAGGAAGGGGAGTCGCGCGCGAGCTTGTTCGTTCTTCGCTTCTGTTCTTCGTCGCGAGTTCGAGCTGGGCAGAATTGGGGAAGAATGAAACGATGAAACGCTGCGTTCTTTTTTTTCTATTTCGAGACTCGTCCGCGCCGTTTCAGGCGGTTACGGGTGTGACTCATCCACGTGTTATTAGGCGGTCACGGGTGTGACTCGTCCGCGTGTTATTAGGCGGACACGGCTGTCTGCTCTGTTCGCCATTTTTGTTTTTTATTTTATTTTAACGGAAACATGTACATTAAATAATTACAATAAAAATGGATATAAATTATAAGTTAGAAATAAAAATGACATAAAGTTAAATGTTAGGGACAGTGGAAATTAAATGTTAGGGACGATGGAAATTAAATGTTAGGGACAATGGTAATAAATGACAGAAAATTAAATGACAGAAATTATAAGTTAGTAGTTAGTATACTGGAAATTGAAGGACAATGGAAAGAAATGACAATAATATAAGAGTTAGAAGTTAGATGTCAGAAGTCAGATGTCCGTAGTCATATGTCCAAAGTCAAGTGTCTAAGTAATATTAACAGATTATTAGATAATTAATATTAACATAATATAGTAGAAAATTTATATTAACAATAAACAAAAATTATAGACATAATATAACAGAATAAAAGAACAGAATATTTATAATTAAACAGGTGAATAATCCGGAGTTTAGGAACTAGAATAAATCTAGTCCCCGGCAACGGCACCATTTTGCAGAAGTTATTATCGTGAGTGGTTAAACTGGTGTAAAAATAAAAGAAAAGAAATTAAAACTCAAAATAAACGTCGGGCTGCAAACAAATCCCGGTCGTGGTAGTATAGTGAATTGTAAGCGACCGGATGTCGAACCGTGGGACTAATGTGCATATAAGTACCTAAGCGTGTCACAAGAGGGGGGATTAATTGACTTGTAATATAAATAAAAAGAAAAGATAAAATAAACTAAGTTAACAGATAAACTAAACGGGACTCTGGTTCACGTTAATATAATATCTGCTCTTTCATGCTAGGTCTACTGATTTAATTATAATTGTTTGGCAAGATCCTGTTTTTATTCTTAAGGACTAAATCATAGCCTCTTAAGAACTCGTTCCAGTTGTGCTAGGTCCGATGAAAACTCAAGCATCCACTGGTGGACGGCAGAGGAGTATGAGGATTTTATTCTTGCAACCTGAAAATACTAACTCATTAAGTCATAATAAGCTTTCTCCAGTTTTACGGCTTAATTAACCTGTCTATTTATCACCGGTCTAATCAAAATAGACTTAGTAAAGCAATTTAAGAAACTCATGACATTTATTAAAAAGATGTGAGAAAACCTTTAAGCGTAACAAACTTCATTAAAATTAAAACCAGTAAAACATAGTGCATAATTGATACAGATACATAATAATTATTCCCAGAGCAAACGTAAACTAGCCTAACATATTAAATAGTTTGATCTTCTATTTAAATACGTGAGACTAGAGGTGAGAATAATGAGATGAAAAGAAAACAAATGGAGAAGCGGGAGATTAGAAATGAAATGAACGAGTGAGTGAAAGTGTAGTGGTACGAAGATGGAATGATGGTGTGAATTGGAACTCCAGGAGGAACCACGGACGGAACCTCTGGAAGGACACCGGAGAAGATAAGTTGAGCGTGGTATTTATAGAGGAAGTGAAGAGTGGAAGCACGTTCATTGCCCATTGATTGCAGCTCCTCATTGATTGAGGCTCATTGATTGCAGGGGACAGGGCTGCAACGCGTGCGTGATTTCTGGTAGGCGGTGGGGGCTAGATGGATAAGGTAGAAACAAGTCGACGGGCGAAGTCGACGAGCGAAGAAGATAACCCGTTGCGTTAATTTACATCGTGTCCGCTTGTTCTTTAGGCGGTTGTATATTACTCATGTCCGCCTATACTTGGGCGGTTCTTCATGGTCACGTCCGCCTATATTGAGGCGGTTGCCTCTATGTGTTGTCCGCCTAAATTGAAGCGGTCTCCTCTCTGTTTCGTCCGCCTAAAAATGGGGCGGTTGCCCTCTACCTTGTCCGCATGTTATGGGGCGGTTGCCCCCTCTACCTTGTCCGCATGTTATGGGGCGGTTGCCCCCTCTACCTTGTCCGCATGTTATGAAGCGGTACAGGGGCGGTCACGGCACATAAATAAGCCACTGCGTGCTTCTCGCGTGGCTCTGTTTAATCCTTTATAATATATGTCTTTATTTGGCATTTTTCCTACAATTTAACACATATAATACATCAGTTAATATAACAACATAATTATAGGAAAAACCCAAGATAAGTGAGAAACATTACTAAACATGCTGCAATTTATAAGGTGATTAAACCTTAAATAGTCTATATATTTTGCACTTATCACCATACTCCTCTAGGTCGGACCATTCCAGAAAGTTCAATCCTATTGCCCAAGTGGCGTCCGACCCACGTCCGACTCATCCTCTGGGTCGGACGGAGTCAGGAACTTCGACAACAGTTTTTTTTGCCTGTCCGACCCATGTCCGACTCACGGCCCTGGGTCGGACCATTCCAGAAAGTTATATTCTCGTTGCTTAAGCCTTGTCCGACCCACTGTCCGATCCAGGCTCTGGGTCGGACGGTAGCAGAACACTGCTACAGGCTTTGTTTTTCAATTCCTTTCTTACCCATTCCTTCCCCAATTTTCCTACATACATCCTAACATGTTTTAGCACTAATTAGGCTTTCTAAAATACCTTAATTCATCCTCCAAGTCCATTATTAAATTCGTCAAACAACTTACACAATTTTCTTACTACTTCTACAACACATGTAACAGTTTTTGTTACACCTATGCTACGGATTTTAAAACTCAATTCTCCCATCCAATACTTCTACTACCAATACCATTACTAGCATCCCAAATACATTTCCAAGCAATTACAACATCTATGCCCAAGTCCAACATTCATTTTACTAAACCTTGTACTCTCATTCTTGCTAATTCCTCCAATGAAATCCAATACCTCTTGCTACAGATTTTTACATGCTTCACCCTCATTCTCCAATTACCAATCCATGGTCATTGAACATCTCTACTAGCCCCAATACATACCTTGGTTCTCCCATTCACCAAGTCATTCCTTAATGCTCAATTCCTACCGAAATTTCGCCATAGTCTACCTACAATTCTAACTTCTCCACAAACATACTCCTTCATCCAATTCATTCCTACTCTAGCCACACCCATACAAGGGTCCTACCAGCAATCAATACAACATACATTCACCCATACTTCTTCAAATACCAATACTAATACTCATACACAATCATTTGGCTCCAAGGCCTACTATCCACATACTAATTCTCAAATACTCAATCCTCCTCACAAATACCCAACTTCCAATACTACAATACCAATACAAGATTTTGGGTTCTTTAGTTAGTTGCCCATTCCCATAGTCTAATGCATTAAATTAACATTAGTAAAGAGCTCTTACCTTGAGCTTATAATTCCTTCATTCCCTTTTCAATTCTCTTCTTCCTTTCTTCCTTGCCCAAATCGGCCACATTGGGAATGGAGTTGCCAAACTCCATTCCCATCACCCAAAGAATACAAAACAAGTATACTTAATATACTAACCCTCAGATTTATACTAACTCATTGAGATGTTTTAAACAAATTTCTAGGGTTTACCTTTTGAAGCTTTTAGGAGGGGTTTTAGCCCTTGGTTCAAGAAGGTGAATCCACCACCATTGCTAGGTTGATATTATGCTCAAAAGAGAGAGAAAAAGTGGAGTGTTACAAGGAGGTAAAATCGGTTATGAAAGGAGATGGTGAAAACATGAGTTTTTCATGTAGATTTTTACCTTGTTGGAAAGAGGAGACCCCAAGCTCCATAGTGGTGTGCTTTTCTCTTCAAATGGGGAAAACCCATGGAGATGAAATTCATCCTTTTCGAATTTTGAAAAGAGAGGAATGTAGAGGATGATGAGGGGATTACAAATATGTAATTATTTTTGTGATTGGAGCTCAAATGGAGATAGAGCATGGAGAAGAAGGTGGAGTTGCCATTGTTGTTGTTGGAGCTCTCAAAATCGCAGATGTAGGGGGAGAAGGTGAGAGAAATCGGCTGGGAGGGAAGGAGGGAGGTGAGAGAATAAAGAAATGAGGAAGGGAGAGGTGAGAGAAAAGGTAATGTACCCACTTTTCTCTTTTTGCTTTTGACCTCTCATTTAATTTGCTAGTTGTGTGAGTGTGTGTGAGGGAGTTATTTACCTAGTAAAAACCGGCCCCCATACAGTATACTAGTTGGAGCGTTTTTCGTCTTTTACAGAAAACGCTCGTTATTTTACCCGGTTTAGGTACTGTTCACTAACCGGGCCCGTTTTCCGGAATTTTCTCGTTTCTTTTTTATTTTTATTGGTCATTAAGCTTCCATAACTGCTTAATAATATTTATTTAATGACTTATAATTTTTACGGGTTCGTTTGACCACTTAAAATCACGTTTTCGGGTCTTCTCGAAAAACGTGCGTTAAAGCTCTATTAGCGTTTTAATACATTATTTGGATCCGTTTTCTTCGGGAGTTGTTCCCATATATTATTTAGGTCTTATTAAACCTTTGGGATCCATATAATACTCTAACCGAGGTCTCGCACCTCTTATGGTTATTTAACGCTTACTTAGCTTTTTGCGTTTTTCGCTTTTTAAGCGTTTCTTTTTTCTTTTGGATTTATTTTTCCTTACCAATATTACTTACGCATTATTAGGCTCTTAAATAAGGATTAGAATTATCTTAATCACTATATTTAAGTTTGGGGTATTTCAATCTACCCCCCTTAAGAACTTTGTCCTCAAAGTTGCTCAAGGTTATAGGGTTGCAATGCTTGCTCATTCATACTTGTCTATGCCGGACGTCGTACATTCTTCCTCCTTACAACTCCTCAATCCATTACTCAAGATTTCTACTTTCCATACCTTACCAATGTACAATAATTACTCCAATCCGCATTATTACCAACCATCCGGTTCCTTATTACAAAATTTATACATACATACAGTGCAAAGCTATCCCCAAAGCAATGCAATACACATTACAATCCCGCAGGCACTCAGGTCATCTAGACACAGGACTCCTCTATGTCCCGCTGCCCTTGGAATAATACAATACGATACTCTACTACCTTCTCAGGCATACGCTTCTAGCAAATCCTTCATCTTCAGGCTAAGAAGATTCTTCCGCAACTACTACTTAGAAATCTTCCAAAGCATACAACTCCAATTCCGGTTTGTATTTATTGCTTCTACCCTATGCGTGATTCTTGTGACCACTTGAGGGGAGCTTCAAGAATCATTCGACCCTGATGTGATCAGCATCAGTGTTGAACTATCTTTCCACCCCAATTTGTGTTCGGCTTCCCTTGATCTGATCAGGATCAAGTTCGACTTCCCACATCCGTTTCAAACAACAGATAATTCAATCATTTTCATTTTCTACCTTTTTACCCTTCCTAGTCATAATTACAATTTCATACAACTCCAAAGGATGGAATCCAGTCCATCAACCATTCTCAATCTACTTCCCAAATACTCTCCTCATAATTCGATGCCTAAGTGCTCATTTCATTAACCTTCTCCACTTTCTTCCATTACCCTCTATTATCTCTACTATTCGGACTAGGGAATACCGTACTCATGAAATTCAGCTGTCCTCAATTTACTTCCAATAACGTACTTACGAATACACCACTCGTGGGTTACATTCCTCTACTACTCATAGTCAATTCGTACTACTTCTTTAAGAATACAATACTTGTGGAGCTCCGTCCACTACTCATTCTCAATTGTCTCAAGACAATCACCTAGGGAACTCAATTTCCTCTAGGTTATACATCGGTTTTATACCGACTCATGCATCGTAATGCCATGTCTAACTTCAGATAGGCACACACTACAGGGATTATCATTTCCCAAAGAGTTGCTCTACTCCTCTTTACTACTACTTTTGCACTGGGGTTACAAGGTGGGTGTATTCATCCTATGGTATTCGCATCTCTCGTGCCTAGTTACCACAGTTACAATATGAATGAATACGTATGTTTATTTAATATAAGTACCACTCCTTAAATCAATTCCCATTTGTGCTATGCACATTATAGTTTCTGTGTTTTATTCATGAAACTTACATTAAGCGGTTTTCGCTCTACCCCCCTTAAAAGGGATTACGCCCACGTAATCTACCATATGTTACTATTAAACATTGGTTTACTCGATTCGGGCAATCTGAAGCATTTAGCTTCACTACTATATACTATACAATATGCTCTGGTCAAAGGGGTCTTAACCATACCAATGGTTTAGTCTTTGCACCGAGGATTCCTATATGAGTTTATTTAACTCATAATTAATTCAGTTCTAGCCTATTAGGCTTCAAGGCATTAATAGCCATTCTTTCGTACTTACTAGGTGTATTACATTTCTTAGTTAGGGCCCACTAGCTTCTGCTGCGCGACCCAGATAACTTGGGTTACTCACCCTTCATGTTATCCTTAATGTGCTATACATCACCTTTTTATCCCTCTATTGTGGAAATAAGGTTTACTAACAGTGTGGTATTCTTTTACCGCTGTTTGAACTCAATGACCAGCTCTCTGGTAATCTATTACACGTACTATTCGTACTCCCACGATTATTCACTAAGTTCCTCCGACTTGTTGTCGGGCGAGGTTAAGTCACTACCAAGTTGTAGTGCTCCCTCTGTTGTCACTAGCTTCTGAATTATACCAGTTCTTCTGGTTCAGTACAAGTGTTCTTTGCTTGTATGACCTTGCATTCTCAATGCGTCGGTCCAAGTGACTTTCTTACATCTCCTTTCACCTTTTTATTCCAATGAAATTCACATCTTGTGATTGATAGTGTGTTTTACACTCTTCGTGCGATCTGTTGCTAAGAATGCTTGACTGGCTTATGCCATGTTTGTGGTGAAAAGAAAGATTTACTACTGTTTACATTCTCCATATCCGCAGCCATCCCATTAGATCATTAGCTGTACAAGTGCAATACCAAAACACTCAGTCATACAGAGTGCAGAGGCGTGAACGCTTGACAGTAAGTCACTTATGTGATAGGAAGGAATATTTCTGACTGTCTTCCATACTTATTCTTCATGTCATTGTCTACTACTTCCTCATAGCGGTCGCTTGTTGCGCACCGTATTCTTACTCTTTGTACCATTTCCTTATGGTGTAAATACACTAGGAGGTCCTAGTTCATATGTATGGCGGTTGTCGTAGCGTACCGCAATGTTACTATATTCCCAATGTGGGAATGTTTCATTTCCATTCAGGTTTCATGTGTGGGTTGGCTTACCTCACATTATTTCATAATCGATAATGCAATTTACCAAGTGTCTTGGTTGACTGTGGATGAAGTGATTCATCGGGTCATCGGCTCTCTTGAGCGTTGGTCATTCGTGGTGCCCAATGTGCACTCACATTAATTGTTTCTGATAATTACTGTCTCCTCAGTGCTGAGCATTGGTTATAGGCTCTAGCTATGCAGTTTTACTTTTGCATGTACATTACCGGGACATCCCAAGAACTTTAATGGTTTTCTGGTCCCGTTCCCCAATTGGAGGGTATTTCATCACTGGTAGGTGAAGGTTCTTGTCGAGAGGTTAGTTACCACTCATAAGTCTCATGACAAGGTTACCATGTTAGTCTTTATACAATGGTTCACCACATGCTTGGGTGCATATGGAGTATACTTACTCCTTCGAGTCTCTATGCTCTTTAAGCGTCTCGCCTTTACAGTCCAAAGCCTCTTGTAGGCGTAGTGGTTCAGAAATCTCGTATTCTTGTTCGATTGTCTCTTGGCAATAACTACATGCACAAGTTTGTGGTTATGGTAGATGAAAGCCTTTTTTGAGGGTTCACATCGTTACAGCATTGATGATCTTTGGTCAACAAGAGGTGTCTTTCCTCTGGTTTCTCGCAGTGTCCAAGTGTGGACTAGGCCATTGTTGGCGTTATTACGATTCTTATGCCTCTGTGCTGCCATTGCTACAGAAGGCATGTAGGTAATTAAAAGCTTGTCAACTGTATACTAGACTGATGCTCTAGTGACAGTGACACTGAGTTGACCATTACTCCAAGCCGCTCAGGAGGTTGGATTTGAATTGATGGTCCAGTTGTTGATTTCTTGTCATATGGGACAATATCTCTTGCAAGTCCTATTAGTAATGGTGTGGGTTTTGCCACCGTTTGAGTTCACACAACGTAGTTGGTTGGTGGCTTTTAAGCCTTATTGCTGCAAGCTATGCTCTTTGCAAGCTGCTTATACACGTTTCCATTCTTTGTGTACCTCATAGGTTGGAGGTATTTACTGGGCTCCATGGTAAGTCGTGACATCACGCTTCCGTTCATAGGAGGCCCTTGAGGCAAGTTGATGCTAATCAGTGCCTTTTGTAATTTAGGGTATTTCCTATTAAGTGAAATCCCTTCGGTATTCTAACCGAATATCCGTTCTGGTTGTCGTGCTCTCTTCATGACACTTGTTCGATTGTGTTAACTCAGACACCCTTCGAGGGTTGCTCCTGGGTGTTGTTAGTAATGGTGGCCACGGGTCCGGTTCCACCGGTTCCGGTTCCACCGGTTCCGGTTCCGGAAAATGTGTATTCGTATTCGGAACCGGTCGGGCAGTGGTTCCGGTTCCGGTTCCGGTTCTGAAATCTGGATTCGCTTTGGATTCGGTCAAAAAACCGGTTCCGGCCGGTTCCGGTTCCGGTTCTGATCGGTTCCGACGGTTCCGGAAAGATTCGATCGGCTCCAGTTGCTTCGTTTTAGCTCTGATTTGAGATCCATTTGAGTGCACACGTGCTCTTTCATCCACTTACTCCTAGATAGGTTATTCTTCAAGTTTATAATCTTAAATGTGTAAGAAACAAAGACTAGGAAGTTTTATTGAATTTACAAAAATAAGGAACAAAGAGAATTTATTATATGATTCACTGTCACATTAAAAACCTTATTAGGTAAAAACCCATTGGGAAAACCCTAATAAGGAAAAAGAGTACAACTACTAAGAGGTTACATGATTTCAATTTGCAAGTCTTAAAAAAATATTACATGGAAAGAAAGTAATACTAAATTACTAATACATTCTAAATATTACAAGATAGAAGTCCTAAGTGGTGTTATCCCCATTCATCTCATACCAATCATCATGTTGGCCTTCATATTGCAATGTGCGTGCTTGGGATCTAAGCTCGGCTAAGTCCGAATCATACTTCTCAACACAAACCTTGATTGAGTCCGGTGCAAGGTTTGATCTCTTTTCATCCAATACTCGTTTGCCCGCACTAAATGTCGACTCTGAAGCCACGGTTGATGCTGGAATTGCTAGCACATCTCGGGCTATCTTTGAAAGCATTGGAAACTTGGCTTCATGTGCTTGCCACCACTTAAGAACATCTACATCACCATCATCATCATCAAAAGTAAAAGTAAAGTTAATATAATCATCATATGTACAAAATCTGGAACCCGATTAAACTGATCTTGGTCTTTTCAAAATACTAGAAATCAAAGAACTGCTTTTGCTACCGGGGCGTGGTGGTTTAGAAGAGGAACCACTACCACTAGCAGAAGAAAGTTCCCCTGGACGAAACTTTGAAGTATATTCATCGTGTAGCTTTTTCAATGCTACATTAACCTTTTGTACATATTCCTTAACATAACCATCTCTGGGTGGACCTCCTGGAACAATACTATAATAATAATCAAGCAAATTTGTTAGACCTTCCAATTTTATTTGAGGATCAAGAACAGTTGCAATACAATAAATCAAAGGAAGTTCATTGAAATAGTTAAACCATTTAGACATCATATCATAAATAACCTCACTAATCCCATCAACATTCTTGTTCTCATGCTAGACATGGAAAATACTAATACATTCATTTATGACAAGATGCACATTAGGCTCATAAACTAATGAAAATACCTTAGTTGCAGCATCAAAACATTTTAAAACCTTGATCACAACATTAGCCTTTTGCCAAAAGTTCGGACCCATTAATTCCTGATTTGATTGAACAACCATAGAGTTATACAAACTAGTCAAAACGGGTTGGTGTTTCTCAGTCTTAACTAACAACTCATATGTGGAGTTCCATCTAGTGGGGGTGTCGGGAGCAAAATTGCGAGGACGTAAACCGGATTCCTCACACTTTTTTTTGTACTCATTTTTAAAAACATGCAATTTTATAATTTTTCTCATTACATGCCTAAGTGGTTCTAATGTGGAAGTCAAGTTAGATAAACCATCTTGTACACACAAATTCACAACATGCGCACAACATCGAATATGCAAGTAATCACCATCATGCAAGAGTGTGAGTTTCTTATTAGATTTTAGATAATCTACACACCTAACGTTGTTTGAAGCATTATCTAAAGAAATAGAGAACACCTTATCTAACAAGTTCCACTCAGATAACACTTCAACAAGTTTTACAGAAATATTAAAACCAGTATGTGCATCATCAAAAATATCAAAGGCAATAATACGCTTCTAAAGCGTCCAAGAACTATCAATCCAATGAAGTGTAACACAAATAAATGCCTCATTAGTAGTAGAGGTCCACATGTCACTAGTTAATGAAACACGACCATCAAATGCATTCATCATTTCCATTAGTTGTTTTCTAGTTTTACTATGTTGTGCAAAAGCTCTACGTTTTAGCGTATTCCTAGGCACTCTACTATATTGTGGTTGTAATGTAGTGCAAACAAAATTTTCAAGATAAGAGCTTTCACCAAAATTAAAAGGTAATTGTTCAGCAATCATAAACCTAGCCATGCCATCTATCATTCTTTCTCTATCATAATGAAAAAAACCTGGACCGGGTTGTCGTTCGGTAAACCCAGTGAGCATAGTTTGACCGCTCATACCGCCCGCCATTGTCGTCGTATCCTTGTAGATCTTGTGCGTTTTCAAGTGCTTGGCATAGGATCCGGTTCCGGTGCCCGCCGTCCATGCAAGTCCTTTGCTACAAAGATTGCAATATTGCTTGTATGTCCCGGGCTTCTTCGGATCTTCTTTCTTTGTGAAGTATGCCCACACCCAACCCAAGAAGCCGGTTTCATTTTTGTTGGAGCAACGGCATCATCCTCTTCTTGATCAAGATTGTGGGCATCGGATGGGGTAGAGGATGTACCTTTAATTGTAAAAAAAAATTGATTTAGACTATAATTAAGATAATAATGTAATTAAAATTAAAGTTTGTATAAAATAAATTGTAACTAATATTAAAACTTACCAAATGGTGGTGATATTCCCGGTTGTGTTGCCCTCATGTTTGTAGATCCGTGCTGAGAAATTGTATAGCTTCCACCTTGCGGGAGTGAGGAAGGTGAATAATGTGGATGTTGTTGATGATACTCGAATTCCATCTCGTCGATTTGGTCTTGCTCATCAACTTGAAAATTTGGATCGATTGGGAGGTTAGAAGGCATCACTTTCCTCATTCCTATTTCCCACATTCTAGCAAAATGTCAAGGAACCTGCTGAGGCGGTTTGGTTCCGATTCCGGTTCCCGGCCGGTTCCGGTTCCAATCGGTTCCGGGTAGAACCGCCAGTTCCGGGTAAAACCGGACCCGATGACCACCATTAATCCAAACGAGTTATGATCGGAAATAATTTAACAAAAAACCTGAATGAATAACCATTTGACGGGTGTACCACCTAGGGCCCTGTGCAAGTAGCGAGAAGAGGTTCATTATATGGCCTAGCCTAATATTTAGGCTTTAAAAGGACTGAAATATGGCCCAACTTTTACTGGGCCTAGCTTAACTATTTAGGTTTACAGACAATAAGATGAGGGAGTACATTCAATCCCCAAACAGAGTAAAGAATAAACGGAGAAGAAAGCCCGTTCCTGACAATATCAAACCAAAGTTTGGAATACCTATTGGAGCCCCAAAAGAAAAAGAGAACTTGAATTTAGAGCGGGCAAAGAGGCTGGGGCAATCCAAGGATCGCTAATTAAGATATTTGGTCATGGCTAATTTAAAAGCAATCTAGCATAACATCAGCTTGAAATCAGTCCAGAATCGATTCGACCTAGTTAATGACTATTTACGTTCCAGTAAACCCAATCCGTTTTTTACCACTAATTTTTGTACTCAAGAGTCAAGAGTAACTTCGATTCACTAGAATTTGAGCTAAACTCTAATATTACTCGCATACGATTAGGTTCTCTAGCGTCAAATTATTTTCATAGAAGTTTAGTATCAATTTATTATTTTTATAATCGATATTTGGATTATTGGGCGTGTTTGCAGACCTTAGAATTTGTCTGTATTTCACCTTGTTTTAAGTATTGATTCCATCATTTTTTTTCTCTATTTAATTTTAACGTTACAGCTGATCACAAACCGATTTAGAAACAAAATTAAAACACTGTAATATTATTTGTGTAAATAAACATGCTTTACTTTTTATACTAAAACAAGCACGGTCTTCTTATTTGACAGAAAATGAAAGATGGACTTTTGTTTTTAAAGTGACAAATAGCGGAACTTTTTTTTAGGAAATAATTTGCAGAATTTTATTAAATTGTCAATAGTATTTGTTGGTATAAAATATAAATCACTTGAGGCCAGTTTAGGTAGGATCTAATAACCCCATGCTGATCCCAACATTTGGATAAATGAACCGGTTTTCATTATCCGACTGCTGAAAACAGTGGGGGAGGAAACTCAATACCGGCCAGTTTACCGATTAAACTCAAGTCAAAATATTTCAATTCAAAAACAAGAGGTGGCCTTTTTCTTTTCGTTTTAATTTGCTTCAATTGTTCTTCAAAGACATTCATTTTATGAATACACGATTACACAAATTTCGTTAAGGGGAGATATTTGATTAGTAATTTTTTTGTAATTATAGGTACTATATATGTTCGATATCCATCCCATAATTGTAGTATATTAATTATAGCTCTAGAAAAGAAAGTAAACGTATTTTGGAAAAATAAAAAAATCAAATCAAATATAAAAATAAAGTTTTTTTATATTTGAAAAATAGTTTTAAAAATATAATTATATAATTTAGAAATAAAATATATAAGATAAATCTTATAAAAATATGCATTTATGAATACTTACTATTAAAAAAATGTATATGCTATATAAAAAAACACATGATACAAACAAATTACAAACATCTATATATAACAATTTACTATAAAATAATTGATTGATGGAAATTTAAAATTACTCTTTACATATTATTGGTAAAAAAAGCGACTTAATTAATTATAGGATTTAATTCGCTATGATTTTATTATATATATATATATATATAATATTTTGCCTTTATATATCACACATATTGATTATATTATGATTATACCACTGTTCATATATTTTTATTTTGATACTTTTCTGACTTTAATTTTAAAACATTAATTAGTTCCCCAACTTAAATACAGGCCACGTATTTTATGACGAAGAACAATTTATATAAGGGGCTCGGTGCTTTTACCTACACTCTAATATGATATTACTAAAAGGCAATTTCTTACCTACAGGTCACTGTAGCTAGGTTGGCTACATACTGACAGGAGGGGAGCGCGCGTGGAATTCTTTTTTTTTTTCTTTCTTTCATTTCACGCGGTTGTAGGTTCGTAAGTTTTGTTTGCTTTTCCTGTTTTTCTTTTTTTTTTCCTTTCTTTATCATAAAAAATTTATATTGTTATAACTTTTAATATATAAATCCAAAATAAAAATAAATTATATCATTGTTCACCTAAATTTAAGATCTTCAAAATAAGACCAGTCATGGATATGTTTTGACAATTTTTTTTGAAAAAAATTATTTTTACATGTATATGATGATACTCTAAAATGATAATATGATTTATTAATGTGAGAATGTACATGTTTTAATATGACAATGTACATGTTTTAATGTGATGATTTACATGTTTTAATGTGACGATGTACATGTTCAAGTGTGAGAATGTACATATTCAATTATGAGAATGTATATGTTTTCATGAACATCTGTACATGTTTGTATGACCGTCTGTACAAGTGTTCTTCCTTATATGTACATGTTTTAATCTGAGGTTGTACATATTTAATGTTTCGTACAGGTTTATATGACTATCTATACATTTTTAATGCGAGGATGTACATGTTTTTACGTGAGGATGTACATGTTTTAGTGAACATTTGTACAGGTTTGTATGACCATCTGTACAAGTTTTGTTTACGTTCTGTGCTCCATACCTGTAAAAATATATTTTTTTTAATGTTGTC